>CM057462.1:1994087-2594087 GCA_030035585.1 Dugong dugon
TAAAAGCACAATACGTTGTTAGGCGCTGCCGTCAAGTTGGTTCCAACTCATATCGACCCTGTGTTCAATAGAATGAAACACTGCCCAGTCCTTGTTATACTTGAGTCCATTGTTGCAGCCCCTGTGTCAATCCATCTTGTTGAGGGTCTTCCTCTTTTTTGCTGATCCTCTGTTTTACCAAGCATGACGTCCTTTTCCAGGGACTGATTGCTGCATCCATTTACTGAAACATCTTAATTCGTATTCTGTCAGCTTCTGGAGCCTTGTTTTTGGCAATGCCTTCAGTGAAGCTTGGACTCTTTCTTCAGAACCATCTGTTCCTGGTCATATGCTGTCTTCTGAAATGTTTGAATGCTGACCATTTGTTTTTGGTATGGTGACTCTGTGTATTCTTTCTATCTTGTTTTAATGTTTCCTGCATTGTTTAATATTTTCCCCGTAGAATCCTTCAGTATTGCAACTCAAGGCGTGAATTTTTTTTTCCAGTTCTTTCAGCTTGAGAAATGCATGTATTCTTCCCTTTTGGTTTTCTAACTCTAGGTCTTTACGTATCGCATTATAATACCTTACTTTATCTTCTGGAGCCACCCTTTGAAATCTTTTATTCAACTCTTTTACTTCATTTTTTCCTTTTGCTTTAGCTACTCCACGTTCAAGAGAAAGTTTCAGAATCTTTTCTGACATCCGTTTTGATCTTTTTTCCTTGTCTTTTTAATGACCTCTTCCTTTGTTCATGTATGATGTCCTTGATGTCATTCCACAACTCGGCTAGTCTTCGGTCATTAGTGTTCAACACATCAAATCTGTTCTTCAGATGGTCTCTAAATTCAGATGGGATATACTCAAGGTTGTACTTCGGCTCTCGTGGATTTGTTCTAATTTTCTTCAGTGTCACCTTGAACTTGCATGTGGCCAATTAATTGTCTTTTCTGCAGTCAGCCCCTTGCCTTGTTACTGATGATATTGAGCTTTGCAATCATCTCTTTCCACAGATGTAGTCTATTTAAGGTGTCATTCCCAATTTAAGGTGTCATTTCTGGCATAGTAGACCATATTTTTGTCCAATTCACAATGGCCAGTACAAGTCCATTTCAGCTTACTAATGCCTAGGATATTGATTTTTGTGTATTCCATTTCATTTTGACTATTTCCAAGATTCCTAGATTCATACTTCCTACATTCCCCGTTCTGATTATTAATGTTTGCAGCTGCTGCTTCTCATTTTGAGTCTTGCCATATCAGAAAATGAAGGTCCCAAAAACTTGACTCCATCTATGTCATTAAGATCGACTACTTGAGGGGGACACTCTTTCCCAGTTGTCTTTTGAGTATCTTCCAAGCTGAGGGGCTCATTTTCCGGCACATATCAGACAATGTTCACTGCTATTCGTAAGGTTTTCTCTGGCTAATTCTTTTCAGAAGTGGACCACTGGGTCCTTCCTAGTCTGTCTTAGTGTAGAATCTCTGCTGAATCCTGTCCACCATGGGTGATGCTGCTGTTATTTGAATACCAGTGGCATACCTTCCAGCATGACAGTAACATGCAAGCCCTCACAGTACGACAAGGTGACAGATGTGTTTACTGTGCTGGGAATGACAACTTGAAGAGGAACGGGATTATATTCATTATCAAAAAGAACATTTCAAAATCTATCCTGAAGTGCAGTGTTGTCAGTAATAGGATAATATCTATACATCTACAAGGAAGACCACTCATTATGACTATTATTAAATTTATGCACCAATCGGTAAGGCCAAAAATGAAGAAATTGAAGATTTTTACCAACTTCTGCATTCTGAAGTTGATCAAACATGCAATCAAGATGCATTAATAATTACTGGTGATTGGAATACAAAAGTGGAAACAAAGAAGAATTGGTAGTTGGAAAATATGGCCTTGGTGATAAATGATGCCGGAGATCATGCGATAGAATTTTGCGAGATCAGTGACTTCATTGCATATTCTTTTTTCAACAAAAACGGTGACTATACACATGGACTTTGCTGGATGGAATACACACAGGAGTCAAATTGACTACATCTCTGAAAAGAGGGGATAGAAAAGCTCAATATCATCAATCAGAACAAGGCCAGGGGCTGACTGTGGAACAGACCATCAATTGCCCATATGAAAGTTCAAGTTGAAGCTGAAGAGAATCAGAACAAGTCCACTAGAGCCTAAGTACAACCATGAGTATATCCCACCTGAATTTAGAGACCATCTGAAGAATAGATCTGATATATTGAAACCTTCTTACTGAAGAAGACCAGCCAAGTTGTGGAATGACATCAAGGACATCATACATGAAAAAAGCAAGAGATCGTTAAAAAGACAGGAAAGAAAGAAAAGACCAAAATGGATGTCAGAAGAGACTCTGAAATTTGCTCTTGAACGTTGTGTAGCTAAAGCAAATAGAAGAAACGAAGTAAAAGAGTTGAACAGAAGATTCAAAGGGTGGCTTGAGAAAACAAAGTATTGTAATGACGTGTGAAGATCTGGAGACAGAAAATCAAAAGGGAAGATCAGTATCAGCATTTCTCAAGCTGAAAGAATTGAAAAGAAAATTCAAGCTTCAAGTTGCAATATTGAATAATTCTATGGGCAAAATACTGAATAACACAGGAGGCATCAAAAAAGCATGGGAAGAATGCACAGTCACTGTACTGAAAGGAATTGGTTGACATTCTCATTCTCTGAGATAGTCTATGAACAGGAACCGATGGTACTGAAGGAAGAGTGCAAGCTGCATTGAAGGTATTTGCAAAAAGCAAGGCTCCAGGATTTAACAGAATACCAAGTGAGAGGTTTCAATAAACAGATACAGTGCTGGAAGCAAACACTCATCTATGCCAAGAAATTTGGAAGACAACTACATGGGCAACCAACTGGAAGATATTCATATTTATGCTTATTGCAAAGAAAGGTGATCTAGCAGAATGTGAAAATTATCGAACAACATTGTTATTATCACATGCTAATAAAATTTTGCAGATGACCATTCGAAAGCAGCTGCAATAGTATATCAATAGGGAACTGCTAGAAATTTAAGTCGCGTTCAGAAGTGGTTGTAGAATGAAGTATATCATTGTTGATGTCAGACGGATCCTGGCTGAAAGCAGAGAATACCAGAAAGATGTTTACTTGTGTTTTATTGACTACACAAAGGTGTTTGACTGTATCATAACAAATTATGGATAACATTGGGAACAATGGGAATTCCAGAACACTCAGTTGCGCTCATGAGGAACTTGTACATAGGCCAAGAGGCAGTCGTTCAAACAGAACAATACTGCGTGGTTGACAGGAAAGGTGTGCGTCAAGGTTGTATCCTTTCATCATACTTAGTTTGTATGCTGAGCACATAATCTGAGAAGCTAGACTCTATGAAGAACTCTGCATCAGGATTGGAGAAAGACTCATTAACAACCTGCGATACGCAGATGATGCAGCCTTGCTTGCTGAAAGTGAAGAGGACTTGAAGCACTTATTGATGAAGATTAAAGACTGCAGCTTTCAGTATGGACTACACCTCAATATAAAGAAAACAAATCCTCACAGTTGGACCAAGAAGCAACACCATCATAAAGGGAGAAAAGATTGAAGTTGTCAAGCGTTTCATTTTACAAGGGGCTACAATCAATGCCCATAGAAGCAGCAGACAAGAAATCAAACTACACATTGCATTGGGCAAATCTGCAAAAGATCTGTTGGAAGTGTTAAAAAGTAAAGATGTCACCTTGAAGACTAAAGTGCACCTGACCCAAGCCACGGTGTTTTCAGTTGCCTCCTACACATGAGAAAGCTGGTCAATGAAAGCGGGACAAAGAATTGATGCCTTTGAATTGTGTTGGTGAAGACTATTGAATATACCATGGACTGCCAAAAGAATGAACAAATCTGTCTTGGAAGAAGTACAGCCACAATGCTACTTAGAAGCAAGGATGGCAAGACTTTGTCTCACATACTTTAGACATGTTATCAGGAGGAATCAGTCCCGGCAGATGGATGACATGCTTGGTAAAGTAGAGGGTCAGCAAAAAAGAGAAGGACCCTCAACAAGATGGATTCACACAGTAGCTCCAACTTTGGGCTCAAACATAACAATGATTCTGAGGATAGCCCAGGACTGGGCAGTGTTTTGTTCTGTTGTACATTGAGTTGGTATGAGTTGGAACTGACTCGAAGCCACTAACAACAACAGGGCCTTGCAATGCAAGCTTGTTGAGGCATTTGGTCCTCCCATGCCTGTGTGCAGCAACACAAAAACTGCCATTCTTCACTGTTTCCCCATTGTTAATACCTCATTGTGACTTCACCCAGTGCTTTATAATTTGTTGAGTGTTCTGGTGGGTTTTATGGAAGGAGGTGTAATTATTTTTTCAGAAGGAAGTGGTGTTCTGAATTAGAGCATTTCTCTACTTTCTGCTATATTTCCTAGGTGTTCTAGATCATAAAAAGAGAAGGATAAGACTGCAGTTGATGACAGTCAAACTTTGGAGAGATTCAGTATGTTGGGAGTCTGTGAGACAGAATGCAATCGGTGAGGAAGTGAATGTAGTTAGTGAAGGGATGAGGCTGATGACTATATGCTAGAGATACGGTACTTTGTGTCGAATCCCTGTGAATTCTCAGACCCCCAGGAATGTCCACCTCACTCTTCATTCTTGTACACATTGTAGTACATGGTACATTGCTGATCCAGAATGTGTGGGATATTTTAGGACTCAGTGGTCGCTGAGGATGTGGCCATGGTCTTTAGCCAAGAAGAGTGGGCTTTGCTGGATCTTGCTCAGAGGAAACTCTATAAAGATGTGATGCTGGAAACCTTCAGAAACCTGGCCTCAGTAGGTAAGAATGGCATAATTTTTTAATTCCTTTAATGAATAAAAATACGCATCTACTTTGTTCCAGTATGTGGGCTGAGGAATAGGAATAAATTGTTAAAAGACACACACACACACACACACACACACACACACACACACACACACACACACACACACACACACACACACACACACACACACACACACACACACACACACACACACACACACACACACACACACACACACACGGTCCCTTGGTCTTTGGAGTTCACATATCCATGATTGTAATGCTACATATATTAAAATGAGTTTTCATTTCTCTTGTGATTAAAACCCCAAGGTTCTTCAGGTGTTGTAAGTGTAAGCATTGGCTTCAGAGGTCACTCTCTGGCGCCGAGAGATTTTTAGTTCAGGACCTTGTAGAGAGTTTTCCTATGTTTATTACAAGTTTATTATGATTATTTTGCTGCAAATAAAATCATACCTGCCCATCTCCAGAGATTCTGAAGAGCAAAGTATTGGCTCAGTGTCATGGGAAATGTTTTATCACTCTTCACTAGCTTCCGTATACGTATTTCTCCATGACTACCATGTCAGCTGTACACATTTGTTTTCCCAGAGAAGCAAGGGAAAGATATGAGGACAGTAGAGATAGAACTCATTCAGGGCCACTATGTTGGGGAGAATCAGGAAAGCAAGAATTTTTGGAAGGAGAGCATGGGAGGGAATTACATTTGAATCAGCTAGAAAAAGTCTCTTTTGGGTTGAGTACACAACTTCACAGATACCTGAGCTTTTCAGACTTCAGCAATTCTCTCACACCCGTGGTCGTGGAGACCCTTTTCCTCTTTTAATGTTAAATGTGTATTTTGTCCAAGATCTTTGTACTTAGTTCTTCTAATTATACGTATTTATATCACCATCACTCTCAATCCTCATGGGTGTATTTCCTTGTAAATTGCTTTTTAACCACTGTCAAAGTGCTGAAACAGCGAAATGTGGCTAAGTCTTCGTTAACAGCAGCCTTTTTTCCCCTAATAATTCATTTCTTTTTTGTTTCACATGGTGAACTTCAACTTGAATTATTGCGTCAGTCTCTCAAAACCTTAATGATGGAGAAAAGTTATCCAGTGAACATATAATGGTGCAATTCATTAAGAATAACACCTGGTCTTCCATGTTAGGAGAAATCTTCGAATCACATGGCAATAAAGATCAGCATGAAAACCAGAGGAGACATTTGAGGTAAGTGTCATTCATACAAGAGAAAACAGTGCCTCAGGAGAAAGTCCTAATGTATTATGACATTAAAATACACACAAACATATATATATATATGATTTTCTATATATATGTAAATCAAGCTGTAAAATTATATTTTCAGAGAATTTTCACATTACAACACTTTTATAAATGTGAGTTAGATATCGAGTATTTGAAACTTTGACAACATCAGAAAGGCTCATATTAGAAAAACAGTGACAGTAATGATAGTATCTCTGGTAAGTGATTTAATCTATGAAACTTAAGACAAGACCATTCACATTCACTGTGTTTGGTAATGGTGAAATGGGAACAAAATTTACTTCCAACACCATGTTGCCTATTTTTAACAGAAGTCATACAATAGAGAACCTATGTGAAAGTAATGAAGGCCATCTGTGTGGGAAAACCTTCAGCCGGCTTCCAAATATTACTGTACTAAAAAGTAATCCTCCAGAAGTAAATCCTTTTAAATTCTATGACAATGGAAAAGCCTTCATGGATCACTCGTCACATAAGCATCCTACCAGATCTCACACTAGATGCAACACCTTTCAGTGTAAGGAATGTGGAAAATCCTGCAATTGTTCCTCTCACCTATCCACTCCTATGAGAATTCTTACTGGAAAGAAACCTCATAAATGTAAGGTATGTGGGAAAGACTTCATTTGTATGTCAATGCTTAAGAATTCTGTGACAACACTCATTGGTGAGAAAAGCTATGAATGTAAAGAATGTGGGAAACATTTCTGTAGTTGCTCATCCTTTTGGATACATTTGAGAGGCCTTAAGTGTGAATGTAAAGTAGGTTGCAAAACCTATAGTCATTCATCCATTTTACATAAAAAATTTCATAATGGAGACATGCCTTATGAATATAAGGAATGTAGGAAGGCCTTTAGTCAACCATCACACCTCAGTGAACATGTAAGAATTCACAGTGGAGAGCGATCTTATGAATATAAAGAATGTATAAAAGCCTTCGGTGATTCCTCAGCCCTCACTAAACATACAAGAACTCAGGGTGAAGAAAGGCCTTACAAATACAGAGAATGTATGAAAGCTTTTAGTGATTCTTCAGCCCTTACTAAACATATAAGAACTCGCAGTGGAGAGAGGCTTTATGAATGTAAAGAATGTGGGAAAGCCTTTAGTCGTTCTTCATCCCTCACTATACATACAAGAAATCACAGTGGAGAGAAACCTTATGAATGTAAGGAATGTGGGAAAGCTTTTACTCGTTCGTCACTCCTCAGTTCACATATAAGAATTCATAGTGGAGAGAGGCCTTATAAATGTAAGGAATGTGGGAAAGCCTTTAGTCAGGTCTCACACCTCACTAAACATATAAGAACTCACAGTGGAGAGAGGCCTTATGAATGTAAGGAATGTGGGAAAGGCTTTAGTTGTTCGTCACACCTCACTTCACATAAGAAAACTCACAATAGAGAAAGGTCTTATGAATGTAAGCAGTGTGGAAAAGCCTTTAGTCAGTCATCACACCTCACTATACATATAACAACTCACAAAGGGCAGAGACCTTATGAATGTAAGGAATGTGGCAAAGCCTTTAGTCTGGCCTCATCGCTCACTAGACACACAAGAACCCACAGTGGAGTGATGCCTTACGAATGTAAACATTGTGGAAAAGCCTTTAGTCAGTCATCACACCTCACTACCCATATAAGAATTCATAGTGGAGAAAGGCCTTATGAATGTAAGGAATGTGGAAAAGCCTTTAGACACGCCTCATCCCTCACTACGCATGTAAGAACTCACAGTGGAGTGAGGCCTTATAAATGTAGGGAGTGTGGGAATTCCTTTAGTTGTTACTCACACCTCGCTTCACACACAAAAACTCACAGTGGAGAGAGGCCTTATAAATGTAAGGAATGTGGGAAGACCTTTAGTCAGACCTCATCCCTAACAAAACATACAAGAACTCACAGTGGAGAGAAACCTTACAAATGTAAGGAATGCGGGAAAGCATTTAGTTGTTCTTCATCCCTCACTACACATAAAAGAACACACAGTGGAGAGAAACCTTATGAATGTAAGGAATGTGGAAAAGCCTTTAGTCAGGCCTCACACCTTACTTCACATATAAGAATTCACAGTGGATAGACTCTTCTATGTCAAAAGTGGGATGTTTCATTCTTACTGCTGTAATTTCAAACATCAAATTTGCCAAAGTCTTTGATAAAAGAACAGAGTATCTCAGTAGGAAAGCAGTACTAACTCAAAGAAGGGGTATTAGAGCTATTTTGTGTCTTTGGGAGAAATAATAGTTTCATTGTAACTGCAGTGCTGCCCTCATCAATGTTTCTTATTTTCTTAGTCCAAGCTAAATTTTACCTTTCTTAGTTTTTGGCTGTTAAAAATAAGGCTGCAGGGAAATAGCTTTGAGAAAATGTGGCTGTATATTTTTTAAATGTTTTTATTGATGTTATTTTACACACAATAAAATATACTGATCTTGTATTTAGTTTGGGTGTTTTTTTCATTTTTGTAGTTATTACTTTTTTGTTCTTTCATATTGTAAAGTTAACTATTTTACACTGTATAATTAGTAGCTTTCTCAGAGGACGATATTTTGAGACTGTGCAAATACTCTCGTTTTTCATTGTACTTTGGCCTATTAATTTTAGGATCTGCTGATAATTATTACCTATAATTATTATTACTGTGGTGTTTACCAAATGGTATTTTCTGTTCCAATCATTTCTTTTATGTTTATAAATTGGAATTCTGCAAGAAATAGCTTTCCCGTCTTTCTGCTTTATTATATTTATGATAGTATAAGTTAATGCATATTAGTTTTTTCTTTATTGCTCAAATCGTCCCAGAGTTCCCTTAAGTAGGTTTCTGTATTTTTGACATGTCCCCATTGTAACTTGTACATTACTTTCTGCCAATGTTTGAGGCTCATCTTGTCCTTTTTCTGCCCAAGCACTGGAATCAGACTTTTTTCCAGGAAACCCTGGTTCCTTTTATTAAAGAATAATATTTAGAAATGAAGATCTGGGCATTAGGTACGCTTGTTGCTACTGGGTCCTCAGTGTGGAAAGAGCTAGGAAATAATGTGTGAGTATACACATAACGAAAGCACCTATTTATACCTATTTCTATATGTATCTGTATATATTTTTAAAACCACAAGATCATTCCCATATTATTTCTTTTTGACACTACAGAGTTGTTAGCTTTTTCCTTTACTTTATTATTTTACTCCTTTCTGTAATAGTAATACTTCTGGTTCTCATTATCCACAATACGTTAGTTCCTGAATGTTAGAATATACATGAAGTAGCTTCAGAATTGCTAACTGTGAGTTGATGAACCACCTAGCAGAAAGAATTTGCCCTTTGTTTAAGGTTCCTGAGTGTTGGAGTGTAGTTAAGGTGAATGAGTGAGGGCAGGTAAGATCAGAGGGATCACCTGGTGGCCTTATGCTAACCTCAAGGTATAAGTTAGTTTATCATGCAGGAGTAGCCAATAAAATCACAGAACTTAGAGACTTAAGGAAGCTTCCCAGTTGGTGAGAAACATCCATCCATGTGGAGGGTAGCGTGTCCTGGGGGTATGGAAGCTCTGCACTGGTACCCTCCCAGATCTCACTCTGTGGATCTCTTTGTATCCTTTTTGTTATATTTAAGCCATACTTGTAAGGATGGCCTTTTTGTGAATTCTGTGGGTCATTCCAGTGAATTACTGAACCAAAAGGAGGCTCTGAAGAAGGATAGGGATCCCTGATCTTGAGGCTGTATTCTAAGGGGCTGGGGGAACCCACAGAATTTTAGTCAGCTGATCATAAGTTGGTTTCTGCCTGTTTTAGCAGTCTGAAGGACGGCATCCTTTTAACTTAGGGGCTCTGGCCTAGCCTCAGGTGGCTAGAGTCAGGGAAAATCCTGTGTGGGTGGCTGGCGTCAGAACAAGGACAGGAATCTGAGATTTCCACATGATGCAGTTCACCTGTGAAGTGGGAATTTTTAGTCTTCTTGGCATAGATAGTAATTGGAGTTATTAAGTTCCATCTGATGCTAAAAATGATTTACTGTATTACATGATGGGTGGAATTTTAGTGAGGGTTGGAAAGTGGGTTAAACCAGACTGATGCCTGTGCACCTGAAGTCTGTACATAGTAAGGACTTAATAATTTTAAATGAATGAGTGAATTCATAAATGAATATATTCAGAGGCAGTCAGGCAGGGACTTATCTCAATTTCCTGCTTCTCTTTAACAAAAGTTTCTGCCCCTACACTCATCTACATCTCCATGCTATCCATCTCAGTGAAAAATTTGGCCCTCTCCATCACCTGTGGGTCCCCTCCCTTCATTTCTGATCCATCACACCATCAATCATTTATTTTCTCTCTGGTGTCTTCAATATCTTCTATTTCCTGACAACTTTCCCTTAGTATCAAATCTCTCCAACCTAATTGAACCCTCTTCTAGCTATGTTTCAGCTCTTTTCATGATCTTCATGTTTAAGCTTCTTTGAAAGGGTTCTACAGCCACCTTTGTTTTTGGCTTCAACCACCAACCCAGTTAACACCCACATGTCCACATCTCCGGCAGAGATCTCTTTCCCACGCTTAAGCCCCACATATCCTATAGTCATTACAGTAGGCTCCAAAGTATCTTTTAGCCACTTCATTACTGCCAGCAGGTTGTTGGTTTTTAAACACAGCATCTAATGATATCATTGTCCTGCTTAACGTTTATATTTCCACCTCACCTGTCTAAAACACATTTTCCTCCATTTCTTTGGTTTTACATCAAGACTCCTCTGTGAGGCCACCACTTCTAGGAACCCTTCTGTCATCACCCCAACTTCCCTTTGTGCTATCCTGGTACTCTTGGCACCTAGTATATAGCACTAATTGTCTTCTGTTTTAGTATAAATAGAGAATCTTGGTATGGAGCTTATGCTTGTGTATGTCTGCTGCTGTCTGTGCCTGTCACACAGCAGGCCCTCAAACACTTGAAGCAAAGAATGGATGGGTGAACTAATTACTTATGATACATCAGATTCATTTTGTATCACCAGCCCAAAGAACAGGGCCTATCACAGAGCAGGCAGTCCTCTAATGATGTGGGATGGGTGAAATTAAAAATACAATGATGAAATGGAATTTTCAAATGATTGGTAAGTGGAATGAAAGAAAATCGATCCTGCAGGCAACTACCAGAGGTCTTAGAAATATAATGTGTGTGGGTTTTTTTGTTTTGATTTCTTTCTTCCATGAGGTGTCCTCATCTTCACCACAGTTCCTGGTAAAGAGAATCCTAGGAATACAGTGGTGGGAATGTTGGTGCTTTTCATGGCTCAGTCTCATCAAATGGCTGATTTTATTTTATAAAAGCAAGTAATTAAAGATAACAGGGCCTCTTTTTCTTTATATTAACACAGACTTATCTAGAAATCTTCCCCATCAAACCTATATCTGCCTCCTGGGCATGCAAAAAATAAATATATTCCCTTTTACATATGGAACTCTTGAAATATCCTGACATTCTTCAGGTCTTATACTTTCTAGGCTAAATATCCCCATTTTTGTACCTGTATATGTTTTATTTTCTACTCCCTCAGCTTTTTCTTTACACATTTTGTGGACGGTGTCCTTGTCAGGTTAAAGCCAGTATTAAAGATTGTTGTTAGGTGTCGTCTAGTCAGTTCCAACTCATAGAGACCCTGTGTACAACAGAAGGACACACTGCCTGGTCCAGTGCCATCCTCACAATCATTGTTATGCTTGAGCCCATTGTTAGAGTTACTGTGTCAGTGAGGGTCTTTCTCTTTTTCTCTGATCCTCTACCAAGCATGTTCTTCTCCAGGGAGTGGTCCCTCCTGATAATATGTGCAAAGTACATGAGATGAAATATTGCAGTCCTCACTTCTAAGGACCATTCTGGCTGTACTTCTTCCAAGACTGATTTGTTCTTCTGGCAGGCCATGGTGTAGTCAGTATTCTTCACCAACACCATAAGTCAAAGGCATCAATTCTTCAGTCTTCCTTATTCATAGTCCACCTTTCACATGCATATGAGAAGATTCCACCATGTATCAGTTTGTCATACTGTGGTGGCTTGTGTGTTGCTGTGATCCTGGAAGCTATGCCACCAGTATTTCAAATACCAACAGAGTCACCCTTAGTGGTCAGGTTTCAGCTGAGCTTTAAGACAAAGAAAGACCTGACAGTCTAATTCTGAAACAATTGGCTAGTGAAAACCTTATGAATAGCAGTGGAATATTGTCTGATATAATGCCAGAAGATAAGCTACTCAGGTTGGAAGGCACTCAAAATACTACTGGGGAAGAGCTGCCTCCTCAAAGTAGAGTTGACCTTAATGACATGGATGAAGTCAAGCTTTTGGGATCTTCATTTGTTGGCATGGCATGACTGAAAATGAGAAGAAACAGCTGCAAGCATATGTTAATAATCGGAACGTGGAAAGTATAAAGTGTGAATCTAGGAAAATTGAAAGTTGTCAAAAATGAAATGGAATATATAAACATCGATATCCTAGGCATTAGTTGAAATGGAGTGGCATTGTCTATTTTGAATCAGAAAATCATATGGGCTACTATGTGGGGAATGACAGCTTGAAGAGGAATGACATCGCATTCATCATAAGACTATTTCAAGATCTGAAGTACAGTGCTGCCAGTGTTAGGATAAATATCAATACACTTACAAGAAAGACCACCGACTATTATTCAAGTTTACACACCAATCACTAAGGCCAAAGATGAAGAAATTGAAGATGTTTACCAACTTTTGCAGTCTGAAATTGAACGAACGTGCAATCAGGATGCACTGATAATTGTGATTGGAATGTGAAAGTTGGAAATGAAGAAGGATCAGTAGTTGGAAAATATGGCCTTGGTGATAGAAACGATGCTGTAGATCATGTGATAGAATTTTGCTAGACCAACGAATTCTTCGTTGCAAATACCTTTTTCAGCAACATAAATGGTGACTCTACACGTGGATCTCGCCCAGTGTAATACACAGGAATCAAGTCGAGTACATCTATGGAAAGAGGTGATAAGGAAGCTCAATATTGTCACTCAGAACAAGGCCAGGGGCCGACTGTGGAACAGACCATCAACTGCTCATACACAAATTCAAGTTGAAGTTGAAAATTAGAAGTCCACGAGAGCCAACGTATGACCTTGAGTATATCCCACCTGAATTTAGAGATCATCTCAAGAACAGATTTGACGCATTGAACACTAATGACCGAAGACCAGATGAGTTGTGGAATGACATCAAAGACATCATAATGAAGACAAGAGCTCATTAAAAAGACAAAATAGAAAGAAAAGACCAAAATGGATGTCAAAGGAAACTGTGGAAGTTGCTGTTGAACCTGTAGAGTAGCTAAAGCAAAAGGAAAAAATGAAGTAAAAGAGCTGAACGGAAGATTTAAATGGGCGGCTGAAGAAGACAGAATAAAGTATTATTATGATGTGTATAAAGACCTGGAGTTAGAAAACCAAAGGGGAAGAACATGCTCCGCATTTCTCAAGCTGAAGAAAAAATTCAAGCCTTGAGTTGCAATATTGAAGGATTCCATGGGGAAAATATTAAACAATGTAGGAAGCATCAAAAGAAGGTGAAAGGAACACACAGAGTCACTATATCAAAAAGAATTGGTTGACGTTCAACCATTTCAGGAGATAGCATATAATCAAGAACTGATGGTACTGAAGGAAGAGGTCCAAGTTGCACTGAAGACATTGGCAAAAAACAAGGCTCCAGGAATTGAAGGAATACCAACTGGGATATTTCAACAAATGAATGCAATGCTGGAAACGCTCACTTACCTATGCCAAGAAATTTGGAAGATAGCTATGTGGGCCAACTGACTGCAAGAGATCCATATTTGTGCCCATTCCAAAGACAGGAAATCCAAACAGGATGCGGAAATTATCCAACAATATCATTAATATCACACACAAGTAAAATTTTGCTGAAGATCATTCAAAAGCAGTTACAGCAGTACATTGACAGAGAACTGCCGGAAATTCAAGCTGGATTCAGAAGAGAACATGGAACAAGGGATATCACTGCTGATGTCAGATGGATCATGGCTGAAAGCAGAGAATACCAGAAAGATGTTCACCTGTGTTTTACTGACTGTGCAAAGGTATTCGACTGTGGATCATAACAAATTATGGATAACATTGCAAAGAATGGTAATTGTAGACACTTAATTGTGCTTATGAGAAACCTATACTTACAACACGAGGCAGTCATTTGAACAGATAAAAGGAATACTGCATGGTTTAAGGTCAGGAAAGATGTGCATCAGGGTTCCATCTTTTCACCATACTTATTTAATCTGTATGCTGAGCAAATCCCAGAAGCTGGACTATATGAAGAAGAATGCAGCATCAAGATTGGAGAAAGACTCATTAACCTGTGATATGCTGTATTAACCTGTGATATGTAGATGACACAGCCTTGTTTGCTGAAAATGAAGAGGACTTGAAGCACTTATTGATGAAGATCTCAGTAAGGATTACACCTCAACATAAAGAAAACAAAAATACAGCTGGACCAATAAACAACATCATGATAAACAGAAAAAAGATTGAAGTTGTCATTATACTTGGATCCACAGTCAACACTCATGGAAGCAGCAGTCAAGAAATCAGATGATGCATTGCATTGCGCAAATCTGCTGCAAAAGACCTCCTCAAAGTGTTCAAAAGCTAAGATGTTACTTTGAGGACTAAGGAGCGCCTGACTCAAGCCATGGTATTTTCAGTCACCTCATATGCATGTGAAAGCTGGACAATGAATAAGGAAGACCGAGGAATAATTGCAGCCTTTGAGTTATGGTGTTGGCCAAGAATATTGAATATACCATGGACCACCAGAAGAACCAACAAATCTGTCTTGGAAGAAGTACAGCCAGAATGCTCCTTAGAAGCAAGGATGGCAAAACTTCATCTCACATACTTTGGACATGTTATCAGGAGGGATCAGTCCCTGGAGAAGGCATTATGCTTTGTAAAATAGAGGGTCAGCGAAAAAGAGGAAGACCCTCAACAAGATGGATTGGCACAGTGGCTGCAACAATGGGCTCAAGCATAACTACGACTGTGAGGATGGCACAGGACTGAGCAGTGTTTCGATCTTTTGTACATAGGGTCTCTGTGAGTTGAAATTGTCTGGACGGCACCTAACAACGAGACTATTGAAAATATTGTGGCTTGGGTCAGGCGCACTTTAGTTTTCAAAGTGGCATGTTTGGTTTTTTTTAACACTTTAAAGAAATCTTTTGCAGCAGATTTGTCCAATGCAATATGTCGTTTGCTTTCCAGACTGCTGCTTCCGTGGGCGTCGATTGTGGATCCAAGTACAGCAAAATCCTTGTTAAGTCAGTTTTTTCTCCATTTATCATGATGTTGCTTATTGGTAGAGTTGTGATTTTTTTGTTTTCTTTATGTTGATATATAATCCGTACTGAAGGCTGTAGTCTTTGATTTTCATCAGTAAGTGCTTCAAATGTTCTTTGCTTTCAGCAATCAAAGTTGTGTCATCTGCATACCACAGGTTGTTAGAGTCTTCCACCAGTCCTAATGCCCCGTTCTTCATATAGTCCAGCTTCTCAGACTATTTGCTTAGCAAACAGGTTGAATAAGTATGGTGAAAGGATAGAATCCTGACTCATACCTTTTTTAATTTTAAACCACGCAGTATCCCCTTGTTCTGCTTGAATGACTGTCTCTTGGTCTATGTACAGCTTCCGCATGAGCACAGTTAAGTGTTTTGGAATTCCCATTCCTTGCAGTGTTATGCCTAATTTATTATCCACACAGGTAAAAACTTTGCACAGACTGTGTCTTAGTTATTTAGTGCTGCTATAAGAGAAACACCAGAAGTGGATAGCTTTAGCAAAGAGAAGTTTATTCTCTTGTAGTCCAGTAGGCTAGAAGTCTGAATTCAGGGCGCTGCCTCCAAGGGAAGGCTTTCTCTCTCTGTTGGCCCTGGAGAAAAGTCCTTGTCATCAGTCTTCCTTTGGTCTAGGAGCATTTCAGTGCAGGAACCTCAGGTCCAAAGAAAGCGCTGTTCCCAGCGCTGCTTTCTTGGTGGTATGAGGTTCCCCTGTCTATCTGCTCACTTCTCTCTTATATACCCCAAAAGAAACCAGCTCAAGAAACAATCCAATCCTCTAGATTGAGTCCTGCCTCATCGACACAACTGCCGCCCATCCCCCATCGTTAAAGTCATAGAGACAGTATTTATAACACATAGGAAAATCATATCAGATGACAAAATGGTGGACAATCACACAATACTGGGAATCATGGCACAGGCAAATTGATACTTTTTTGGGACACAGTTCAATCCATGACAGTCTGCTTTCTGCCAAGTTCCAAATCTGAGAACTGTTTTTTAATTATTTTCTGCAAAATTTTACTTGTGTATGATAGTAATAGTTTCCTCTAAACAGTTACTTCTGATGCATCTGGGGAAGATGTCGATAGATTTGTGAATGTTGATTGTTTAACAGGGTTAATTGTTATTGTAAAAACTAATCGTAGAAGCAATAAGTATGAAACAGTGAACTAACGGGGAATTGCTACTGGACTGAAGTACAGTGGCTAAACCTACAGTCCTTTAAAGGTTTTGTTATGCCGATACCTTGAGAGAGGCTCAGAGTAAGGGAATAATCTCTCAGTTAAATTTTATTAGAGGCCAGAGAGGGTAAAAACGAGACGAATTTTTTGAAAACCTAACCGAATCAGATTGATACCTACAGCCAACCTGAATGGCTGATATCTGAGTAACCTCACCTTGAGAACTCTTCGCCCTTCTGAAGAACTAATTGTTAGGACTGTTTTGGATTGGTAAAATGATTGGGAGGTGGAAGTTACACTCCAGGTATGAAAGAAGCATGGCTAGAAAAGCCAGGGGTTGGTCTGCGGTGCGATAGCTGGCTTTTATATGGTTTTTCTCACCATGGTCTTTTAACCCCCACCAAATGATTGGGTTGTTCTAGTTAGGTGCCATCGAGCTGGTTCGGACTCATAGCAACCCTGTGTACAACGGAAGAAAACATCACCCGGCCCTGCGCCATCCTCACAATCATTGTGCTTGAGCCCATTGTTGTAACCACTGTGTTAATCCATCTCCTTGAGGGACTTCTATTTTTCACTGAACCTCCATTTCACCCAGCATGAGGTCTTTCTCCAGGGACTGATTCCTCCTGATAACGTGTCCAAAGTGTGTGAGACGAAGTCTTGCCATCCTTGCTTCTAAGGCGCATTCTGGTTGTACTTCTTCCAAGACAGATTTGTTCACTTTTTGGCAGTCCATGGTATATTCAATATTCTTTGCCAACACCATAACTCAAAGGCATCAATTCTTCTTCGGTTTTCCTTATTCATTGTCCAGCTTTCACATGCATATGAGACTATTGAAAACATCATAGCTTGAGTCAGGGACTCTTTAGTGCTTAAAGTGACATCTTAGCTTTTGAACACTTTAAAGAGGTCTTCTGCAGCAGATTTGCCCAGTGCAATGCATCGTCTGATTTCTTGATTGCTGCTTCCATTGGTGTTGATTGTGGATCCAAGGAAAATGAAATCCTTGACAGCTTCAGTCTTTTATCTGTTTTTCATGATGTTATATATTGGTCCAGTTGTGAGGATTTTTGTTTTCTTTATGTTGAGGTGTAATCCATACTGAAGGCTGTGGTCTTTGATCTTCATCTCTAAGTGCTTCAAGTCTCTTTCACTTTCAGAAAACAAGGTGATATTATCTGCATAACACAAGTTAATGAATCTTCCTCCAATCCTGATGCGGCGTTCTTCATATAGTCCAGCTTCTCAGATTATTTGCTCAGCATACAGATTGAATAATTATGGTGAAAGGATACAACCCCAACACACACCTTTCCTGACTTTAAACCACGCAGTATCCCCTCGTTCTGTTGGAATGACTACCTCTTGATCTATGTACAGGTTCCTCATGAGCACAATTAAGTGATCTGCAATTCCCATTCTTCACAATATTACCCGTAACTTGTTATGATCCACACAGTCAAATGCCTTTGCATAGTCAGTAAAACACAGGTAAACATCTTTCTGGTATTCTCTTTCAGCCAGGATCCATCTGACATCAATGATATCCCTTGTTCCACATCCTCTTCTGAATCCAGCTTGAATTTCTGAAAGTTCCCTGTTGATATTCTGCTGTAACTGCTTTTGAGTGATCTTCAGCAAAATTTTACTTGTGTGTGATATTAATGATATTGTTGGATAATTTCTGCAATTAGTTGCTTAAAATCAGCTACTGAGACCATCCTCTGGGGTCCAGGTCCATCCCAATCCTGTCGGTGCCAGTAGCGTGGGACTATGCAGATAAAGTTCTTGTGACCCACCAAGGGGATCGGACATTTTGCTAATAATACAAATAAGGTGCATAGCACCCTTGTGGTGAGGGGTCATGCAAATAAGGTGGATGGAACCCTGATGAGGGGATTGTTCAGTTTTGATATCCTTCTAGGCTTAAAATGAGCCACCCCAGAGGCAGAAAGGGGTGATTCACTTCCACCAAGAACAAGAGACGAGCAGTGTGTGTTCTTTGGACCTGGGGTTCCTGTGTTGGGGATCTCCTAGACCCAAGAGACTGAGAGAGTTAACACTGAAGAAAGGGAGAGATGATGGCGAGAAGCAGCAGCAGTGAAATGGCGGTAGCAGAGGCAGCAGGACCACAAGACCTGCAGGAGATGGCACGGTGGGCTTTCGGGCCAACGGAGGGAGAGAGCTGAGTGCCTGCCGGTAGGAGACTCGCTGGCAGAGTGGAATGCCTCTGGAGGTTTGTCTGCAGAGCTCGACTTGCTGACCCACAGAGCTAGAGAGCTGAGTGCCTTCAGGCCAAGTTTTATTGGTAGAGCTGTGTGCCTCCGGGCACTTTTCAGCAGAGCTAAAAGAGCTTGGTTACAGTTGCCTAAGCAGGGCAGAGGCTTGGCCAGCCCAAGAGTTCAGAGGGGCCTAGAGGCTGAGGGCTGTGGAGAGGCCTGCCTGCAGGCACAGTTGAGAAGCAGTCTTGAGAGGAACTATATCCTGAGTTTTCCTGATCAAGAATCATAACCTGTTATTTCCCTAATAAACTTCATATTTGTGAGTATTGTCTGTCAGTTCTGTGTGGCCATTGCAATGAATCATCAACCCTAGCAGAGAAGTATACAGGGCCGTGGGAGGGATGGCTGGTGTCAGAATTGGTAAAGATGGCGGAGAGAAGAGGTATGTCTGACGTCTGCCTCATAGGAATCAGCCTTGGGTGGAGTTGATGCTGATAATGATTGTCCTTTCCTCTCGTGAAGTTAGAGGAGGTTAGACACCTCTGCCACACCGTTTTTACACGAGGCCAGAGAAGGAGTCCAGGGGTAGGTGATCTGGGTCCATCCACAACCCATGTGGACCCACTTATAGAATGAAACTGTTTCAGAGGGGAACATAGGTCTGGGCTGGCAAGAAAGGCCTGGCCGTTGTGAAACCATGTTGCTGGATGCACCTTCCCCCAATTTTTCAACTCTCCAAAAGAACCAGCCTGAACCAACTGGCGAGGTCTGGGGAGGGTGTCCTACCCAGGCCGTGGCCCTGTGGGGGTGTGTGGTCTTAGTAGGCACCTCCTGGAAACATTTCTAAGTCCCCCTCTGGTGGTAAGTTCCAGCCTCAGTCAACCAGAGAGGCCCAAGGAGGGCACCTCAGGCAGCGCCTTGATTCCTCGTGTTAGAAGCCGTCCCCCCCCCCCCGAAGTTTGCTAATTCCCCCTCCAGCGTCCAGGATCAGTCTGAGTAGAACAGGGAAGTCAAGGCAGCCTGCCCCAGCCCAGCCTTGGTTTTACGTGGGGCCTGTTTGATGGGTGCACCTTTTGAAAATATTTACAAGTCTTCCAGATGGGAGAACTGGGCAGCCATGGAGCAGGTGCAGGGAGCTCGTGTCCTTCATTGGATCTAGTTGTAGGAGGAGCCCCTGAAGTATTTGTACGTCCCCCTTCACTGGTGCGGACTGGCCAGGGCCAGCCAGGGAGGTCCAGAGCAGGTGGTCCAGTCTTAGAAGGCACCCACCAAAAGCATTTCCAGTCTCCAGTGGTGTGGACCAGACTGGATGGGCCAATGTGGCTTGGGGAGTGTGACCATGGCTTGACTGACTCCCTCTTGTTCCCTGGTCTTCGTAGTCTTATTCTTTCACCCTGGGAGGGGACACCAGCCCAGACCATCAGAGAGGCTGGGTGTCTGGGCACCAGACTAGTGTTGGTCCTGCTTGGGTTCCAGTCTTTAAGAGAGTTTTGGAAAAGATTTCTAAGTCCTTTTCACAAGCTGTAACTGGCCCAAGTCAGAGACAAATGCTGGTGGAGGTTCCCAGGCCTGCCTGCGTCCCTGTGTGGGACCAGATTGAGGATGTGGCTCCTGGATGTTTTCTAAGTCCCCTATTAGGAGGAGCAGACCTTGGCCAACCAGGGAGGCCTGGAAAAGTGCCCCAGGTACACACAATGACCTGCTTAGGGCCTGGGCATTGTATGGGCTCCCTGAAGAACTCCCTGAGTTCCCTTGTGAAGGCCAGGACTAGCCTGGCCAGCCATGGAGGCCATGGTCCTGCTTAGGACCCTGTCTCCGGAGGTGAACCCTAAGAAGATGCTTAAACCCCCCACCTTGGTGAGGACTTGTCAGGGCCAGGAAGTGAGCCAAGAAAGGGCATCTTGGACACAGCCATGTTTCTGAATTTGCATTGGTCATCACACATACCTCTTGAAAAAGTTTTCCAGTCTCCCTCTGGAGATGACCACTGGCCTGGGCTAAGTAGAACCACCGTAGGAGGACTCCACCTGGCAGCCATTTTTGAATCATCCCCAGAGCTCTGGCTGCCTCGTCGTGGGATGGGATTCGGCCGCAGAGCCCAGAGCAGAGTTCCAGGAGGTCCCCAGTGGTAGCAAGGTGGTCCTGGCCACAACCTGTGCTGTTCAGAACGGATTCACTTGAGAGGTCCTGTAGCTAGAGGTGAGAGCCAGCATCTGGGAACTGAATGAGTGGGAAAACCGGCCAGGAGATCCCCTCTGCCCACAGGACCCACTTAGGCCATTGAGGACAGCCTGGATAGGGTGCCTTTAGCTGGCTGCGTTCCCAAGTGGAATTGTTCTAAGTCCCCTTCATGGGGCCGTGACTGGCTCGGAGCAAGTAGGGAGCCCGTGAGGGTGCCCCACACCCAGCCAGCATGGGACTGCAGTCCCACATGGCCCACAGTTGCCAGCTTTGCTCCCCGAAAGTGTTTCCAAGGCAGCATCTGAAGAGGGGAGGTAGGGCGCCCTGTGCCCAGCTGCAGTTGCATTTGAGGCATCCCCAAAAGGTTTGTAAGTTCTCCTCTAGTGGTGGGACCATCCAGGCCAAACAGGCCAGGGGTCAGTGTCTTGGACGTGGCCACGGTCTCAGGCCTTGGTTGACTGAAGGACCTGCTGGAAGCATTTCCCATTCTGCTGGGGAGCGGGGCTGGCCCTCGCTGGTCAGGGAGGTCCGAGTAGGTGCTCTGGGCCAAGCTTCATATCCAGCGTGGACCTTCCACAGTGTTTTCTAAGTCTCTCTTCAGAAGCTGAATCCTTAACAGGCTGGGCAGAGAGGCCTGAGAACATGGCTTCTGGCAAGGCGGTGGCCCTGCTTAGGGCCCGGGCATCACCTGCAGCTCCCGAAAATGTTTCTAAGTCCCTAGGCGGGCTACGTACACCCTGAGATCTGCAGTCACATCTGGGTCCCATTTGTTGGATGTATCTCCTAAAATTTTTCTAAGTCTCTCTTTGTAGAAAAAAACAGGGAGGAGGGTGCCCAGGGCCTGGTTGTTGGAGGTTCCCCTGGAAACATTTCAAAGTCCTCGTAGCAGGCTGGGACCTAGTCTGGCCAGCCGTGGAAACCTGGGTGCTCATTCCCGTCCTATTTGTTGACTTACATGGACCTGTTGTTATGTCCTCTTGTAAATATTTCCAACGTCCCTCAATGGCCAGGAACCTGCCAGGTCAGCAATTGAGGCCCAGGGAGGGTGCACCCAGCCCAGAGGCAGTCCTGCATGCAGCCAGATTACTGGTTGCACCTTCTGAAAATTTTGCTAAGTGTCTCTCTGGAGGGAGCACCTCGGGCCTGTGTGGGGCTTGGTTGTACGAGCTGTTGTTAGGTGCTGTCAAGTTGGTTCCGACTCATAGCAACCGTATGTACAACAGAACGAAACACTGCCCAGTCATCCGCCATCCTCACAATCGTTACGCTTGAGCCCATTGTTGCAGCCACTGTGTCAATTCATCTCATCGAGGGTCTTCCTTTTTTTGCTGACCCTCTACTTTACCAAGCATGATGTCCTTCTCCAGGGACTGGTCCCTCCTGATAACATGTCCAAAATCCATGAGATGAAGTCTTGCCATCCTTGCTTCTAATGAGCATTTTGGCTGTACTTCTTCCAAGACAGATTTGTTCATTCTGGCAGTCCATGGTTGTATGAGACACCTCCCAAACATGTATCTGTGTCCCCATCCATGGTCGTCTGGTCAGTAATGACTGCAGAAGGTACTCCGGGCCTGGCCATGGTGTTGCAAGGGTCATGGCTGCCATGTGCACCCCCCAAGTATGTTTCCAAGACCCTGTCTAGGGGGAGGGCACTAGCCTGGGCTACCTGGAGATGACCCCTGTTAATGGCTGTAGTCCCACGTGGGGCCTGGTTGTCAGATGCTCTTCCTGAAAACTTCTCTGAGTCCCTTTCCTGAGGCGGAGACTGGCCATCTATGGCCAGGCTGGTCCAGATGCATGCCCTCTGCATGGCTGCTGTAACCACGTAACCAAGTTTTCAAAGTATCCTCTGAAGCATGTCCTAAGCCAGGATGCAGCCACATGTGCAGTCCAAGCATTGGGAGTGCCTCCTGTGAAGTTTCCGCAGTTCTCCTCTAGAAGCTAGGACTGGCTCAGACTGGACAGGGAGGCCCATGGAGATCCTCTCTCCCCCTGGTCCACCAAGGCCCTGTGTGAGACCCACTTTTAGGATGTGCCTCCCAAACTGTTTTCTAAGTTCTCCAACAGGGGGTCCAGTCCATGCTGAGCAGGAAGGCCCTGGAAATCTAGATGCCCTAGTGCCAGACTCAGTGCTGCCTGGCATCCAGTCGTAGAAGATGCTCCACCCCTTTCTGACTCCTCTCTGATGGTTTTGGGGTACCTCCAATTACCCCGCTGTGCAAGACCCCACCAGAGTTTACAGCACACTCCGTGAAACTCCCAGGTCATGGAATGTCCTTGCAGGAAGTGTTTCTAGGTCTCACTCTGAAAGGGGAGGGACTGGCTTACCAGAGACCACCTCACCTGGATTATCTGTACTGGAACTTCCTGGCTAGCCCAGGCTGGTTTCTCCCAAATGAGAGTGCGGCTCTACCAAGGACCTCCCTTGTAGGCCCAGCTTTTTCCCCTACACGAGACTGCGGCTCTGCCCTGGTGTCCATCCTGGACTTCCACAGCTGGCCCAGCCTGGTACCTCCTACATGGAATTCTGGATCTGCTGGGATGCTTGTCCCGGGCCTCCCTGTACAGCACAGACTTGTCCTTCTACATGAGATTGAGGTTTGGACAGGGTATCCATTCTTAACCACAGACTAAAAAATACTAGGAAAAAAAAAAGGCCTGGAGAGCTACTTTCAAAATTAACCAATAAAAACCCTATGGATCAGAAAGACTATTGTTTGACTGGACTCTGGAAGCTGTGCTAAAACCTGTTGATTGTGGGTGATCCTGTTGGTATTTGAAATACTAGTGTCATAGCTTCCAGCATGACAGCAACATGCAAGCCACCACAGAATGACAAACCAACAAATGGTGAAATGGTTACCCTAGCTCTGTTCAATCATCCCAACACCTAGATGAAAATTATTAGGAAAACCAATCACCAAATTTCCCCCACATCTTGATAGGATCACAAGCATGTTTTAAAAAATTTTATTGTTAAGAAATATATATAAGAAAACATTTACCATTTCAACCATTTTTATGTGTACAATTCAGTGACAATAATTACATTCACCGTATTGTTTAATAATCACTACTCTGTGATTGCAAATTTTTTATCACCCGTCACAGAAACGCTACCCTTTAAGCAGTATCCCTCCATTGCCCCCGTCTTACCTGCACCTTGTAACCACTAGTGAACACTGGTCTCTATACATTTGCCTATTACAGATATTTTACATAAGTGGGATCATACAACATTTGTCCTTTTGCTACTGGCTTATTTCACTCAGCATAATGTTTTCAAGGTTCATCCATTATTCTGGCATGCATCAAGGCTACACTTCTCTTTGTGGCTGTGTGTTATTCCATTGGAAAATGAATACGGAACACCAAAGAAGAATTGACACCTTTGAACTATGTTGCTGGTAAAGAATATTGAATATAACATGGACTGCTGGAAGAATGAACAAATCTGTCTTGGAAGTACAGCCAGAACGCTCCCTAGAAGCAAGTGTGGTGAGATGTTCTCTCATGTGCTTTGGACATTGTAAAAACAGCATGGGAGACTTCCAGCCAACATGGCACTATAGACAGAAGCACCATGCTGTCCCTCCACAGCAAAGACCCGAAATACTAAGACAAACATCAGTCCTGAAACCCTAAGCATCAAATGAAGAGATAAAGAACTTGGCTGAGCACTGAATGGAATAAGAAACTGACAGAGAACAGAGAGATAAGTGCAGCGGTCCCCTGTTAGTTAACACAGCACGGATTTGCCATCTTGGGCTCCTGTCAGAGATCAACAGAGAGTATGGGAAAGCAGCTTCACAGAGCTCCGAGCAGGAGACAGAACAACTGGTAACGAGCAATATACAGTTTCCCACCTCCCACTCTTCTTCACTCCCACTTGGCCTCCTCTGCTTCCTGCAGCCACAGTCTCTTGGCCGGGAGGCACCGGCTTCAGCCCTTTGCCGCTTGGATTTCACCCACCCACACTGGCCAGCTCCTTGAGTGCCATTTGTTTGTTGCTGGTGTTGCTTTTTTGTGCTTCTTTTGGTTTCTTCCATACCTTTCACCACCTCCACCTCCTTTCTCTCAAATACCTGGCTCCATGTGCCATCTTTGCTTCCTCCTGAAAGGCTGTGAAACACCACTTGACTGTGAACTGCTTCCCAGCCCATCTCACCACACTGGTGGGATCCCTGGGGCTTTGTTTGTTTTGATTTGTTCTGCTTTGATTTGTTTCTTTGTTTTCTTTTTCTTTTCTCAGCTTGGGAGCCCCTTCTAGCCAAGCTATACTGTGAGGCTTAGGAGCGACTTCCTCAGTCTGTGCAGCTGTGAAGTGGGATCCACGGGGGTGTTTCTTTTTTCTTTTGTTTATTTTGCTTTGGTTTTTTTTTTTGTGGGTTTGTTTTTTGCTTGTTTCTTTTTGTTTTATTTTTCCCCTTTTCTCTTTCTTCATTTCTCAGTTTCTTGTCTCTCTATACTTACCTTCTCTTCCTGTCTCCTGAATAACTGGTGCTGTGTGACACCTCTACTCCTTCTAGCCAGCCTGTACTTTGTGGCCTGGGAGCCACTTTCCTAGTCTTTGTAGCTGCACCAGTGGGATCCCTGGGGGGTTTTCTTTCTAATTTTTATTTATTTATTTTTATTTTACCCTTTTTCTTTTTTTTTTTTAATTTGTTTTTCTCCATTTTTCAGTCTCATCTCTCCACTACAATGGCAAGCTCCCTTAGCACTCTTTTTTGTTTGTTTTTGGCCCCTGTTTCTCTTTCCTTTTTCCCATGCCCATCTTAGCTTCATACATCACAATATCCCCCCTCCTTCCTGCCTACCTGCACCCTGCACTGAACATCACACCCCTGAGCAGTACAGGCACGGCCTACAAGAACCTGCCCTGCACTGATTCCAAGCCTGACCTGTCAGCCCTAGTACGTGCCAAACAACCCACCCCAGCAACTCCCCTTCAGCTGGACCCACCCTGCTGCACCATAGCTGAGTAACTGACCCTGCCCATTGGAGAAGGAGGTGAAAAGTATCATGCCAACAGGTGAGAAGACAACAAAGTATTCACAGCCCGCCTGCTCAGACATAACCAAATACAACAAAAAAGCAGGAGGAAACAAATCTACAATCAGTAAACGAGGAAAATAAATACTGAATGTCCTGAAAACAGCAGACAATATCAAAACATATTAAAAAAGGACAAGATGGTTCCAGTAGGTGTCCAAAATAAAACACCAGATGACTTTCCAGTAGAAGGAAAGGCACTAGAACTACCTGATAGGGAATTCAAATCCCTAATATTAAGAACTATCCAAGACTTGAAGCAAAAATCAGACAAAAAAGAGGAAAAAATAGACAAATTCATGAAAAATACAGACAAAAAATGTAAGAATTCAAGAAAATAATACAGTAACAAAATGCCAAATTCACAACTAGAAATCATACAAAAACAATTAGAAATCCAAAAGATAAATGACAAGATTTCAGAATTGGACAGTGTCATAGAAGGGCTGAGGAGCAGGTTTGAAACAATGGGAGAGAGGATCAGGGAAATTGAAGGCAAACACTTGGATACAACTCTGAGGAAAAATCAAAAAAGAATGAAGAAATCCTGAGAATTATGTGGGATACAATCAAAAGCAAAAATTTGTGAGTGATCAGAGTTCCAGAACAGGGGGGAGAAAACAGAAAACACAGAAATTATCATTGAAGAACTTCTGACAGAAAACTTCCCTAATATGAAAGATGAAAACTGACCATCCAAAAAGCTTAACAAACCTCATATAGGATAGACCCCAAAAGAAAATCACCAAGGCATATCGTAATCACACTCACTAAAAACAAAAAACAAAGAATCCTGAGAGCAGTTCAAGAAAAATAAAAAGTTACATACAGAGGAGAAACAGTAAGTCTAAGCTCAGATTATTTGGCAGAAACCATGCAGGCAAGAAGGCAATGGGATGACATATATAAAACCTTGAAAGAAAAAGATTGCCAGCCAAGAATAATATATCCTGCAAAACTCTCATTCAAATATGATGGTGAAATTAGGATATTTCCAGATAAACAGAAAGAGACTATGTAAAAACCAAACCAAACTTACAAGAATTATTAAAGGGAGTCTTTTGGTCTGAGAACAAACAACATCAGACCACAGGCTGAATCTAGGACATAGGATCATACCAGCCAGATACCAATCTAGGAAATGAACTCTCAAGGACTATCCAAAACCAAAAGAATTACAGCAGGGAACCAGAGAGGTTAATCTGTAAATGACAACAACATCAGGACAATAAAAGAGGGAATAAATGGTGTAGGTATAGAATCTTCTAATGGAGAGGAAAGCAAGGCAATACCAACTACTAATAGACTGGTTCAAACCTAGGAAGATAATGGTAAATTTCAAGGTAACCACAAAGCAAGCTAACAAACCTACTCATCAAAATTGAGAAAAACAAAGTCTCAAAACCAAAATCTACAAAAACAATAAATTTTAAAGAACCACAAACAAAAGGAATTCAGCACAGGAGAGTAAGAGGAACAAAGACATTGTGAGCACCACAAAAAAAAAAGCACTACAAAATGACAGCAATAAACTCATGCCTATCAATAATTATGCTGAATGTAGATGGCCTAAATGCACCCATAAAGAGACAGACAGTGACAGAATGGATTAAAAAACAGGATCCATCAATATGCTGTCTACCAGAGACACACCTTAGAAACAAAGATGTAAATTTATTAAAAATCAAAGGAGGGAAAAAATTATATAAAGCAAACCGCTACCAAAAAAGAGCAGGAGTGGCAATACTAATCTCAGATAAAATAGACGTTAAAACAAAATCCATCATAAAAGACAAAGAAGGACACTATGTAGTTATTAAAGGGATGATCCTTCATGAAGATGTAACCATAATAAACATCTGTGCACCCAATTAAAGTGCTCCAAAATACATAAAACAAACTCTTAACGGTACTGAAAAGAGAAACTAACAGTTCCACAATAATAGTAGGAGACTTCAACACACCACTCTCAGTAAAGGACAGAACATCTAGAAAGAAACTCAACAAAGATACAGAAGACTAAAGGGCAAGATGAGCCAACTTGACCTCATAGACATATGTACAACACTCCACCCAACAGCTGCAAAGTACACATTCTTTTCCAACACACATGGAACATTCTCCAGAAGAGACCACATCTTAGGCCACAGAGCAACCCTCAACAAAATCCAAAACAATGAGTTAATACAAAGTATCTTCTCTGACCACAATGCCATCAAGGTAGAAATTAACAACAGGAAGAGCAAGGAAAGAAAATCAATTACATGGAAACTGAATAATACCCCCGCTTAGAAATCACTGGGTAATAGAAGAAATCAGAGATGGAATCAAAAAATTCATAGAATCAAACAAGAATGAAAACACATCATACCAAAACCTTTGGGACACAGCAAAGGCAGTCCTCAGAGGACAATTTATAACAATAGATGCACACATCAGAAAAGAAGAAACGGACAAAATCAAAACATTCACTACTCAACTCGAACAAATAGAAAACATAAAAAAAAAAAAAAAAAAAAAAAGCCCACAGCCACCAGAAGACAGGAAATAATACAGGTCAGAGCAGAAATAAATGAAATAGAGAACAGAAAAACAATAGAAATAATCAACAAAACCAAAAGTTTGTTCTTTGAAATGACCAACAAAATCAAACCACTGGCCAAACTGACAAAAGAAAAACAGGAGAGAATGCAAATAACTCAAATAAGAAATGAAATGGGGGACATTACAACAGACTCAACTGAAATGAAAAGGATCGTAACAGAGTATTATGAAAAACTATACTCCAACAAATTTGAAAACCTAGAGGAAATGGATAAATTTCTAGAAACACGCTACCTACCCAAACTAACACCAAGTGATGTTGAAAATCTGAACAGACCCATAACAAGAGAAGAGATTGAAAAGGTAATTTAAAAACTCCCAACAACAAAAAAACCCTGGCCCAGATGGCTTCACTGGAGAATTCTACCATTCAGAGAAGAGCTTATACTAGTACTACTCAGACTATTTCAGAACATAGAAAAGGAGGCAACTCTTCCAAATTCATTCTATGAAGCCAGCATAACCCTGATATCAAAACCAGGCAAAGACACCACAAAAAAAGAAAATTACAAACCAATATCTTTCATGAATATAGATGCAAAAATTCTCAACAAAATTCTAGCCAATAGAATTCAGCATCATATCAAAAAAATAATAATACACCACGACCAAGTAGGATTCATACCAGGTATGCAAGGATGGTTCAACACTAGAAAATCAATCAACGTAATCCACCACATAAATAAAATAAAGAAAAGAATCACATGATCATCTCAATTGATGCAGAAAAGGCATTTGACAAAGTCCAACACTCATTCTTTATAAAAACTCTCAATAAAATAGGTATAGAAGGGAAATTCCTCAACATAATAAAGAGCATCTATGTAAAACCAACAGCCAACATCATTCTTAATGAAGAGAGGCTGAAAACATTCCCCTTGAGAACAGGAACAAGACAAGGATGCTCTTTATCACCACTCCTATTTAACATTGTGCTGTAAGTCCTAGCTAGAGCAACAAGGCAAGAAAAAGAAATAAAGGGCATCCAAATTGGTAATGAAGAAGTGAAACTGTCTCTATTTGCAGATGATATGATACTATACGTAGAAAACCCTAAAGACTCCACGAAAAAACTACTGGAACTAATAGATTCAGCAGTGTAACAGGATAGAAGATAAAAATACAAAAATCAGTTGGATTCCTATACAACAATTAAGAGAAGGATGAAAAGGAAAACAATACCATTTATAATGTCTCTTAAAAAATAAAATACTTAGGAATGAATCTAACTAGGGACATAAAAGATCTATACAAAGAAAAAGACAAAACATTACGGTAAGAAGCCCAAAGAGATCTACATAAATGGAAAAACATACCATGCTCATGGATAGGTAGACTCAACATTGTGAAAATGACAATTCTACCCAAAGCAATTTACAATACAATGCAATCCCAATCCAAATGCCAGTAACATTCTTTAAAGTGATGGAAAAACTAATCATTAACTTTATATGGAAAGGAAAGAAGCCCTGGATAAGTAAAGCACTATTGAAGAAGAATAAAGTAGGAAGATTTTGCACTACCTGACCTCAGAATCTACTATATAGCTACACTAGTCAAAACAGCCTGGAACTGGTACAATGACAGACACATTGGCCAATGGAACAGAATTGAGAACCCAGATGTAAATCCATCCACCTATAATCATCTGATCTTCGACAAGGGCCCAAAGTCCATCAAATGGGGAACAGTCTTTTTAACAAATAGTGAAAACTAATTCAAAATGGGTCAAAGACCTAAATATAAAGCCAAAAACTATAAAGTTGATAGAAGAACAAATAGGATCAACATTAGAGGCCCTAATACATGGCATTAACAGGATACAAACCGTAACCAACAACACACAAACTCCAGAAGGTAAGCTAGATAACTGGGATCTTCTAAAAATTAAACACTTATGCTCATCAAAAGACCTCACCAAAAGAGTAAAAAGAGAACCTACAGACTGGGAAAAAAATTTTGGACAATGCAAGTCAAAGGTCTAATCTCTAAAATGTACAAGAAAATCCAACACCTCTACAACAAAAAGACAATCCAATTAAGAAATGGGCAGAGGAAATGCACAGACACTTCACCAAAGAAGACATTCAAGCAGCCAACAGACACATGAGGAAATGCGATTACTAGCTATTAGAGAAATGTAAATCAAAACCATAATGAGATACCATCTCACCCCGGCATTACTGGCGCAAATCAAAAAAACTGGAAATGACAAATGTTGGAGAGACTGCGGGGAGATGGGAACTCTTATGCACTGCGGGCGGGAATGCAAAATGATACAACTATTTTGGAAAAGGATATGGCGCTTCCTTAGATAGCTAGAAATAGAAACAGCATGCAATCTAGCAATCCCACTCTTAGGAATATATCCTAGAGAAATAAAAGCTGTCACATGAATAGACACATGCACACCCATGTTCATTTTGTAGCGTTGTTCACAATAGCAAAAAGATGGAAACAACCTAGATGACCATCAACAGATGAATGGATAAACAAACTATGGTACATACACACAGTGGAGTACTACGCAACAATAAAGAACAATGATGAATCTGCAAAGCATCTCATAACATGGATGAAACTGAAGGACATTATGCTGAGTGAAATAAGTCAATCACAAAAGGACAAATAGTGTATGAGACCACTACTGTAAAAACTCATGAAAAGGTTTACACACAGAAAGAAACAATCTTTGATGGTGTCATGGTTTGAATTATGTCCCCCAAAAAACGTGTATATCAGTTTGGCTGGGCCATGATTCCTGGTACTGTGTGATTTTCCTATATGTTGTAAATCCTGCCTCTATGATGTTAATGAGGGAGGATGGGTGGCAGTTGTGTTAGTAAGGCAGGACCTGGTCTACAAGACTGGATTGTGTCCTGAGGCAATCTCTTGAGATATAAGACAGAAGTGAGCAGTGAGACAGGGGGACTCATACCATGAAGAAAGCAGTGCCAGGAGCAGAGCGCGTCCTTTGGACAGGGGTCCCTGTGTGGAGAAGCTCCTATTCCGGGGGAACACCGAAGGGAAGGCTGACAGAGAGGAAAAGCCTTCCCCTGGAGCTGATACCCTGAAATTGGACTTTTAGCCTATTTTGACTGTGAGGAAATAAACTTCTCTTCATTAAAACCATCCACTTGTGGTATTTCTGTTATGGCAGCACTAGATGATGAAGACAGATGGTTACAAGGGATGGGAGTGGTGGGGGGAATACTAAATAGACAATAGATAAGTGATAACTTTGTTGAAGGGCAAGACAGTACACAATACTGGGGGAGCCAGCACAACTTATACAAGGAAACGTCTTGGAAACTCCATAGACACATCCAAACTCCCTAAGGGACCAAATTGCTGGGTGGAAGGCTGTGAGGACCATGGTCTCCAGGAACATCTAGCTCAATTGGCATAACATAGTTTATAAAGAAATTGTTCTACATTCTACCTCAGTGAGTAGTGTCTGGGGTGTTAAAACTTTGTGAGCAGCCATCTAAGATACTCCAATGGTCTCATCCCTTTGGGAGCAAAGGAGAAGGAAGAAAACAAGATATAAGGGAAAGATTAGTCCAAAGGACTAATGGACCACAACTACCAAGGCCTTCACCAGACTGAGTCCAGTGCAACTAGATGGTACCGGGTTCCTACCACTGACTGCTCTGACAGGGATCACAGTAGAGGGTCCTGGACAGAGCTGGAGAAAAATGAACAAAATTCTCACAAAAAAAACACCAGACACTGGCCTGACAGAGACTGGAGAAACCCTGAGAGTATGGCCCCCGGACACCCTTTTAGCTCAGTAATGAAGTCACTCCCGAGGTTCACCCTTCAGCCGAAGATTAGACAGGCCTATAAAACAAAACGAGACTAATGGGGTACAACATCCCAGGGACAAGGACTACAAGGCAGGCGGAGACAGGAGAGCTGGTAATAGGTAACCCAAGGTCGAGAAGAGAGAGTATTGACATGTCGTGATGTTGTTAACCAATATCATAAAACAATATGTGTACTGTTTAATGAGAAAGTACTTATTCTGTAAACCTTCATCTAAAGTACAATAAGAAAAAGAAAATAAATAAAAACGGCATGGGAGCTACGTCTGACCTCTTCTAACTTCACAAGGCGGAAGGAGAATCAAGATCAACAACCCAAGGCTGATTCCCATGAAGTGGAAGTCAGACATGCCTCCTCTCTCCACCATCTTTACCAATTCTGACACCAGCCATCCCTTCCACAGCACTCTCTACTTCTCTGCTCGGTTCAACGATTCATTGCAATGGCCACACAGAACTCACAGACAATACTCACGATTATGGAGTTTATTAGGGAAGTAACAGGTTACAATTCAGGCTCAGGCACATTCACGATACAGTTCTTCCATCAGGACAGCCTCTACCCAGCCGTGCTTGCAGGCACACCTCTTCCTGGCCCTCGGCCTCTGCCCAGAGGCATTCAAATTTCTCTCTCCGTGGGCCACGTCGCCGTCTCCTGTTGCCACTTCTCATTGCCTTCAGTGCTATAGCTCTCTCTCTCTCTGTCTCCTGGTTCCAGGAGCTTCTCAGCACAGGGATCCCAGGTCCAAAGGACGTGCTGGCTCCTGGCTGTTCTTCCTTGATGGTGATGGGATCCTCTCCTGCCTCTGGGGTGGCTTATTTCAAGCTCAGCCAGGTGGCAAAACTGACAAATCCCTTTGTGGGCCACAATTACCCTATCACACAGTCCCGCCCCATCACCTGGGTGGGAATTACAAGACCATGATTAGAAAGGCCACAGAAAAGTGATCCACTGCAACACTGGCCACCCCCTGGCTTTTCTAGCCATCGTTCTTTCATACTTGGAGGATAACTTCCCCTCCTAATCATTTTACAAGTACAAAACAGTCATTAACAATTCGTCCTGCAGTAGGACAGAGTCCTAAGGACGAGGTTACTCAGGTACCAGCCATTCAGGTGTCCATCTGATCTGGCCAGTTTCTCCAAAAGTCATCTTAGCTTCACCCTTCCTGGTGTCTGATAAAATTTAACTGAGAGAAGATTATTCCCTTGCTCTGAGCCTTACTCGAGGTATCAGCATAGCAAAAACCTTTAAGGAACTTTAGGTTCAGCCACTGTATTCAACTCCAGCAGTGCCTCTCCTTTAGTCCACTCTCACAGTTACAGCTTCTACAATTTTAGTTTTTACAATCAAAATTAACCCTGTTAACAATCAACACTCACAACTGAATCATATAATCCTATTAGCATCTCCACCACCTTCTCTTCTCCAGACCCACCAGGAAAAGAGAAAATCTATGCAGTGGGGATTCTCCATTGTCCCCCTCATTTTGAGTGTAAGCACACCTATGAAATCACGTAAGCCAGCCACTTCATGCCTTTATCTCCCCCCATTTTAGGTAGCCAATGTTTAAATTGCCTGTCACTATCAAACCGGAACTCTGAGAAGAAAAGCATGTTTCTTGGTCGTGAAGAATCTTCTGTTCCGCTTAGAACTTTGAGCATCTGCATTCATAAGCAAAGTCCAGTCCAGAGCAAGCCATAAAATTGCAGCAATCTACACCAGCTCAGTTGTTAAACATTTCTCTTCATTTGGTTGGGTACTGGTGAGCTCATCCCTAGCCATCCAAGCTAGGTCACAATGGGGAACAGCCTTAGGCTTGAGAGTTCACACACACCTCCTGGCTCTTCAGACAGCCCCTTCACACTATCATCAACTAGTCCCCTTGGGCTAAGTCAATAGGTTCCACCTGTAAACTTCAGGAGTCCAACAACTCCTTTTACTTCCTATCAGCCAACCCTTCCTCTCTCTGTCTCATCCTTAGCCCCAGTGGGCTGGGTGAACGGGTGCTGATAGAACATGTCAAACTCTGCCCATCTCTTCGTTGCTGCACTTACCTCACTTCCACTTACGAGTGGACCCAGCTGGTCACCACAAGCAAGCAGACCAAGCCGTCTACTTGCTGCCTCCCTTTAACTTCCAGTCCTGGAAGGGGTTCCATCTGATGGGCACTGACTTTTCCTATCTCATTGCATCCAACAGAAAAAAGCTTGAAATTCAAAAAGCAAAACAGTCAGTTTTTTCCTGCAGGTCCTTCAAATGCAAGTCTACTGTTGTCTCAGCAGTTCTAGGTGGTTCTGCAAGTCTTTTCAAATGCAAAATCTGGGTGGGGTTCAGGTTCTTGACCATAGCCCCATAGCCCGAATCTATACACAAGGCTACTGCATTCAAACAGCCTGTGTTTCCCTCAGGCAAATCCTAGTTCCTCTTTTAGCATATCCAATCAAGTATTAAAGGCGGAGTTACACACTCTGTGTAATCTCTAATACCCAATATTCATTTCTATCATACATGTAGGTCTGTTTCACAACACCAGGAGGGAGAAACATTCAATATCCATAGTACATTCAATTAAATGCATAATCCTAAACACATAACCCTTTCTAAAACATTCCAGTTTCATCTTCTCTTTTCCACACCTTAACTGTCTTCCCATTCATATGCATGTGGCCTTGAGCCTCTGCCTGGATGGAACCAGTAGACCCTAGCCCCCTATCAATCATCCTGCTTATCTGGCCCGGCTTTTGCCCTAGGCAACTTCAGCTGCGTATTTTCAACCAGTAGAGGTGACAACCATAGAAACCATCTAAGAATCAAAAATTTCACTTCCCAAGCCCCTTCATTCTTTCTTTTACAAAGCCCCGTGCTTTCTTGAGTCTGGATCCATTGCAAAGTATCCCACTTCTGACGCCAACAGTAAAAACAGCATGGGGGTGGTGTCCGACCTCAGATCCCAGAGCGTCACCCCTATAGTATACGATGAGGGACAGTTTTGATTTCAAGTTTTTTTTAATTACAGAATTCCTTATTATAATAGAAGTTTTGATGTTCTTTAAGGCCTGAAGTATTATTCGAGGTATAAAATCAATAAGATCATGAATTAATATTGAATAGAGGGGAAAATAATATTTTAATATTGTAAAAACAACTTCAAATGTAAGAATCAGCACAAAGCCTATTCCTATGAGGCAGAGATCAAATATATTCCAGATTTCCACCTTCTCCAAGCTGAAGTACCAGTCGATCTCTGACACAGGCCACTCTCCCTCCCATCAACACTCTTCACTGCCCCGCTTTGGTTTGGCAATTCACTGCAAAGTCTCACAGAACTCAAGTTGTACTTACACTTAAGTAGTTTATTAACGAAGTAACAGGGTATAAACTTGGGATTGGGAGCCACAGGCTACAGCTCAGGATCAGAATAAGGATGAGGAAGCATGTAAGCTTAGTCTCCCTTCTTCAGTGCAGGACAGCTCTCTCAGCCATGCACACTTTCTCCCCAGCCCCTCAGGACAGGCTCTTCCTAGCTCCCTGAGGACAGGGTTCGCTCAGCCCCCTCAGGACAGGCTCATCTCGGCCCCTGAGGACAGGCTCCTCTCATTGCCCTTATGCTAGTGCTCCTCTCAGCCTCCTCAGGTCAGGGCTTCTCTCAGCCCCCTCAGAATAGGCTTCTCTCAGCTCCTTCCGGACAGGCTCCTCTCAGACACCTGAGAACAGGCTCCCATCAGCTGCTCAAAGACAGGCTCCTCTCAGACCCGTCAGAACAGACTCCCCTTGGTCCTGCCATCTGTCAGCATCGACTCTGCCACTGAGCCCAGAGGGTTTGTAAATTTGTCCAGGTTGATTGACATTTCCTGGGTAAATTGTAAACAACTTGTGGTTTGATACGTGATGTCTGGTCCTGGGCTTCTCCCACACTAAAGCACTAGAAACTTTTAACTGACCAGTAAGTCCTCAGTGCATGCTAACTCCAAGGCCTCCACTCTCTTGCCATACATAGCCCTCTCCTACAGTTCCAGTGTGTTGTTGCCTTGTCCCTGGGTGCAATCCCCTGTGTGGCCCTGCGTGAAAGCCTGATATAGTTTCCTCTCTGGCACTTGTGAGTACTAAATTCTATTTGTTTTCTGGCCTTCCTGCCTGAGACTCACTTTCTCCTGCTGCAAGACCGTTCCATGACACCCACAGACCTCCTTTGGGTCCAGATTAAGATATGCATTCCATGGCCCACACAGTATTTTAAGAAAATTAATCTTGAAGAAATTTAGTTAGATCACCCTTTTACAGATTTGTCACAGGGGCCACCAATTCATGCCATTTCACCAACTTAGGTCCCTTTCCTGCCTCCTGAAGGCCTTTGCATCTTTGGCTTGTCTCCTACAAAAAGTACAAGCTTCAGAAGGGTAAGGATGGTCCCTATCTTCCACATCACTTACGCCCTCTACTTAATATGCCTGGGACATACTAAGGTGCTCCTTGTATGTCCTTGTAAAATGAAGCAATCAGTGAACTGCCCTTGTCACCACTGTTAATAGCCTTTTTCTTACTTTGACTTTATTTTTAGTATCAGATACTATGGGGAGATGATACAGTGAAGTACACATTTGGTGGATATTTCAAAACAAATTTTGAACAGACAGTGCAATATTCTGAACTTTAAAGAAAGTTCCACCCTCCTAGCTACTAATGGACTCATTAAAATGTAAAATCATATGTTTATACTCTAGAACATTTCAAGAACATTACAAAAACATTCATCACGCCATTCCATTTCTGCCCTTAAGGGAGTCACCTCGCTACCAGTGTTCCCAATTCCCCACCATTTTTTAATCCCAAGATGCTCCAGCATGAATATTTCTAAAGAGAGTCTGTTCTTGCTGATGGCAACACAAAAAATGAACTCAAATCCCACAGCTAAAAATTCTTATTACATCAAACATGGTTATTAATACAAAACAAGAATTATAATTTATGTGTATTATAAAAAATAAAGATACAGCACAATAGATCCCTGTATTTTCCAGATATTTTCTTTTTTTATGTTTTCTATCCAAGTATCCCTGAAACTGGCAGAGATTTGAGGCTTTGTATTTATTTTATAATTTTTGAGGTTAAGAAAACCATAGATTTTCCTCTAAAGCCCTGAGTCTCCTCCATTTTGACAGAAAATTAATTTCCAGGTTCTCCTCTTCTACACACCAATATACATGTTTATTGCCTTCAAATTTCCTTATTCATGCACACGCGCACACATACACATACACAGGTTTTTTTCCCCCTCACTTGGTAAAGACTGCAACCTTGCTAATAGCTCTAAACATTTCAAAGTTAGATAAACTTTAGATGAAAACACTAAAATTCTTTTTAAAATTTTTCACCTGTGCTAAGAGAGACAGATGTAGTAAGACAACAATGAATAAGGAAGACCAAAGGAGAATTGACACTTTTAAATTATGGTGTTGGTGAAGAATATTGAATATACCATGGGCTGCCAGAAGAACAAACAAATCTGTCTTGGAAGAAGTACAGCGAGAATGCTCCTTAGAAGCAAGGATGTAAGACTACGTCTCAATACTTTGGACACATTGTCAGGAGGGACGAGTCCCTGGACAAGGACATCATGCTTGGTAAAGTACAGGGTCAGCAAAAAAGAGGAAGACCCTCAACAAGACGGACTGACACAGTGGCTGCAACAAAGGGCTCAAGAATAACAATGATTGTGAGGATGGCACAGGACTGGGCAGTGTTTCGTTCTGCTGTGCATAGGGTCGCTATGATTCGGAACCGACTTGACAGCACCTAAGAACAAGAGAGACGGGGAGGGGGAGTGCTCAGTTTAAACATAAGGATCCAACTAGAACTAAAAAATGGACTATAAATAGTATCTGAAGGAAACTTGGATGGAAAAATTTTGCATAACCCAGATAGTAAGAATATTTATTTTGTCATTAAAATAAATACCACTGGTGTTCATGAAAATCTGTCATAAATTTGACAGAACAATGGGCTCAAGCATAGTAAGGATTGTGAGGATGGCACAGGACTGGGCAGTGTTTCTTTCTGTTGAACATAGGGTCGTTATGAGTCAGAACTGACTCAATGGCACCTAACAACAACAACAGGGTTCTCCTAGTACCATGCATGTGTCACATGCCTACCCTTACAGCTGGGAAGTGAGGTCAGCCTCATTAAAACTATTTCGACCAAACTAAGGGAGACATGTTGCAATGGGCAAATCAGCTGCAAAAAACCTCTTTAAAGTGTTAAAAAGTAAAGATGTCACTTTGAGGACTAAGATGCACCTGACCCATGCCACGATATTTTCAATCACCTGATATGCATGTGAAATCTGGACAATGAATAAGGAAGACCGAAGAATAGAAGTCTTTGAATTATGGTGTTGGCGAAGAATACTGAATATACCATAGACTGCCAGAAGAACGAACAAGTCTGTCTTGGAGGAAATACAGCCAGAGTGCGCTTTGGAAGTGAGGATGGCGAGACTATATCTCACGTACTTTGGACATGTTATCAGGAGGGACCAGTCCCTGGAGAAGGACGTCGTACTTGGTACAGTAGAGGGTCAGCAAAAAAGAGGAAGACCCTCGACAAGATGGATTGAACAGTGGCTGCAACAATGGGCTGAAACATAACTATGACTGTGAGGATGTACAGGACTGGGCAGTGTTTCTTTCTGTTGTACGCATGGTCGCTATTAGCCAGAAGCAACTCGATGGCACCTAACAACACAACAAAGGAGAAGCAATTCCCCAAAGGAAAATCAAAATACATTACCAAAAGAAGGAGGCAGTGATAAAAGAAAAGCACAACACGAGTAGATAATGTCATACACCCTATGGTTAAAGTCCTGTTCCATCTCCAATTTTATATACGAGGAAACTGAAAAAAGCTAGGCTTACTGGACTGGCAGTGACTACATGAACCCCCAAGATTGTCTCCCTGGGATACCTTTTAAACTTAAAACTCAACCTACTCCCAGAGGTCGGCTCTAAATCATCTAAATGAAATTAAATGGTAAATATTTTCCCTAGACCAAAGATAAGAAGGTAAATGTGGATAGGGAAGCTAGATTAAGGGAAACAGAGAAATTAGAATGAAAATGCTGATATACCTACTGTGAAAAATGTAACCAATGTCACTGAACAATATGTATGGAACTTGTTAAATAAGAACATAATTTGCTGTGCAAACTTCCACCAAAATACAATAAAATATTTTTAAAAAGAAAAAGAAAGGAGGCAAATGAGGCTGAGGAAAGTGAAGTGGCTTTACAAAAATCTCATGGCTGGTACATACAAAGCTAGAATTTTTACTCTCAAGTTTGAACTTTGAGACACTGCACTATTCAGCCTTCTTGACAATAACAACCTTAGGTAATGGTGTATTATGGTATTCGAGCTCTCTTCATGGCCAGCTTACCTCAATGCCCTTTATCATAGGAAAAGCTAGCAGGATGAAAAGTATTTAGTTGTTTTTAGGTGCCATTGAGTCCGTTCCAACTCATAGTGACCCTATGTACAACAGAACGGTCCTACGCCATGCTCACAATCGTTGTTATGCTTCAGCCCATTGTTGCAGCCACTGTGTCAATCCATCTCGTTGATAGTCTTTCTCATTTTCGCTGACTCTCTAATTTACCAAGCATGTTGTCCTTCTCCAGGGAGTGGCCCCTCCTGATAACATGTCCAAAGTATGTGAGACAAAGCCTCGCCATCCTTACTAATAAGGAGCATTCTGGCTGTACTTGTTCCAAGACAGATTTGTTCATTCTTTTGGCAGTCCATGGGATATTCAATATTCTTCACCAACACCATAGTTCAAATGCATCAATTCTTCTTCCATCTTCCTTATTCATTGCCCAGTTTTCACATGCATATGAGGTGATTTAAAATACTATGACTTGGGTCGGGTGCCCTTTAGTCCTTGAAGTGATATCTTTGCTTTTCAACACTTTAAAGAGGTCTTTTACAGTAGATTTGCCCAATGCAATGCATTATTTGATTTCTTGACTGCTGCTTCTGTTGACATTGAGTGTCGATCCAAGTAAAGTGAAATCCTTGACAACTTCAATCTTTTCTTCTTTTATCATGATATTGCTTACTGGTCCAGTTGTGAGGATTTTTGTTTCCTTTATGTTGAGGTGCAATCCATACTGGATGCCGTAGTCTTTGATCTTCATCAGTAAGTGCTTTAAGTCTTCTTTGCTTTCAGCAAGGAAAGTTGTGTCATCTGCATGTCGCAGGTTGTTAATGAGTCTTCCTCCAATCCTGATGCTGCGTTCTTCTTCATATAGTTCAGCTTCTCAGATTATTTGCTCAACATATAGATTTAATAAGTATGGTGAAAGGATACAACACTGATGCACACCTTTTCTGACTTTAAACCACACAGTATCCCCTTGTTCTGTTCGAACGAGTGCCTCTTGGTCTATGTACAGGTTCCGCATATGTAATATGTCCTCTTTTTTGTAATCTTGATAAAAATTATAAAAAACCCCTCCACCAAGCCAAACCCAAGAAGTGATAAGTTCCATATTGAATCAATGGTCCATTTTGTCCAACAGCATCTTCAGCAACACATTTGGGATGTGATTTGCCCATGACTATAATATTAACATGAACAAAAATTTCCCAAGAGTTTGAGGGTCCATTAATCATGTTTCTTTTATCCATGAATGCATCAAAACATTTTGACCTCACCATATTTTTCTTAGTTTTCTAGACTATGTTATTACCTACCTCCTCCCATCTTCCCAAGGATATTGTTATGGATTGAATTGTGTCCTTCAAAAATACGTGTTGTAAATCCTAACCTCTATGAAAGACGTCACCTTGAAGACTCAGTTGCGCCTGACCCAAGCCATGGTATTTTCAATCACCTCATATGCATGCGAAAGCTGAACAATGAATAAGGAAGACCAAAGAAGAACTGACGCCTTTGAATTGTGGCGTTGGCGAAGAATATTGAATATACCATGGACTGCCAAAAGAACAGGTCTGTCTTGGAAGAAGTACAACCAGAATGCTCTTTAGAAGGAAGGATGGTGAGACTACGTCTTACATACTTTGGACATGTTGTTGGGAGATATCAGTCCCTGGAGAAGGACATCATGCTTGGTAAAGTACAGGGTCAGCGAAAAAGAGAAAGACCTTCAACGAGATGGATTGACACAGTGGCCGCAACAATGGGCCCAAGCATAATGATTGTGAGCATGGCACAGGACCAGGCTGTGTTTCATTCTGTGGTACACAGGGTCACTGTTAGTCGGAACCAATTTGACGGCATCTAACAACAACACAACAACCGCCTAAACCGTGAGAAAATAAATTTTCGTTTGTTAAAGCCACCTACTTGTGATATTTCTATTATAGCAGCACTAGATAACTAAGACAAACGCCATCAACCATCTTGACCTAGTTGACATTTATTAAACACTCCACCTAACAACAGCATAAGACACATTATTTGAAGTGATCATTAACTATTCAGAAAGATAGACCATATGCTGGGTTATAATACAAACTTTCCACCACTCTTCTGGCAGTTCATTGTACTGTGGTGGCTTGTGTTTTGCTGTGATGCTGGCAGCTATGTCACTGGTATTTCAAATACCAGCAGGGTCAACCATGGTGGACAGGCTTCAGCAGAGCTTCCAGACTAAGACAGACTAGAAAGAAGGACCTGGCAGTCTACTTCTGAAAAAATTAGCCAGTGAAAACCTTTTGAACAGGAATTCCAGAACACTTAATTGTGCTCATGAGGAAACTGTACATAGACCAAGAGGCACATTCAACAACAACAAGGGGATATTTCGTGGTTTAAAGTCAGGAAAGGTGTGTGTCAGGGTTGTATCCTTTCACCATACTTATTCAATCTGTATGCTGAACAAATAATCCGAGAAACTGGACTATATGAAGAAGAACACGGCATGAGGATTGGTGGAAGACTCGTTAACAACCTGCGATATGCAGATGACACAACTTTGCTTGCTGAAAGTGAACAGGACTTGAAGCACTTACTAGTGAAGATCAAAGACCACAGCCTTCAGTGTGGATTACACCGCAACATAAAGAAAACAAAAATCCTCACAACTGGACCAATAAGCAACATCATGATAAACGAAGAAAAGATTGAAGTTGTCAAGGATTTCCCTTTACTTGGATCAACACTCAGCGTCCACAGAAGCAGCAGTCAAGAAATCAAAGGACGCATTGCACTGGGCAAATCCACTGCAGAAGACCTCTTAAAGTGTTAAAAATCAAAGATGTCACTTTAAGAACTAAGGTGCACCTGACCTAAGCCATGGTGTTTAAAATTGCCTCATATGCATGTGAAAGCTGGACAATGAATAAGAAAGACCAAAGAAGAATTGGTGCCTTTGAATTATGGTGTTGGTGAAAAATACTGAATGTACCATGGACTGCCAGAAGAACGAACAAATCTGTCTTGGAAGAAGTATAGCCAGAATGTTCCTTAGAAGCAAGGATAGCGAGACCTCATGTCAGGTACTTTCTTTTTTAAAATTTTTTTTTATTGTGCTTTAAGTGAAAGTTTACAATTCGAGTCAGTTTCTCATACAAAAATTTATACACACATTGTTCTGTGACCCAAGTTGCTCTCCCTATACTGTGACAGCATACCCCTCCTTTCCACCCCAGATTTCCCGTGTCCATTCAAGCAGCTCCTGACCCTCTCTGCCTTTTCATCTCACCTCCGGATAGGAGCTGCCCATTTAGTCTCACGTATCTACTTAGCTAAGAAGCACACTTTTCACGAGTATCATTTTATGTCCCACAGTCCAGTCTAATCTTTGAAGAGTTGGGCTCGGGAATGGTTTTAGTTTTGGGCTAACAGAGAGTCCAGGGGCCATGTCTTCCAGAGTCCCTCTAATCTCAGTCAAACCATTAAGTCTGGTCTTTTTACTAGAATTTGAGTTCTGCACCCCACTTTTCTCCTGCTCCATCAGGGACTCCTTTTTGTGTTCCCTGTCAGGGCAGTCATTGGTCATATCACGTGCTTCGGATGTGTTATCAGAAGGGATCAGTCCCTGAAGAGGTACATCGTGCTTGGTAAAGTAGAGGGTTAGTGAAAAAGAGGAAGACCCTCAATGAGATGGATTGACACAGTGGTTACAACAATGGGCTCAAGCATAAAGATGATTGTGAAGATGGCAAAAGATCGGAAAATGTTTCATTCTGTTGTACATGGGGTCACTGTGAGTCAGAACTGACTCAACAGCAACAACAATACAAACTTTAACAACAGAATACAATGAATGAATAAATGAAGAAGTAAAACCGTGGTATATTCATCCAGTGGAATAAAACATAACGACCAAAAAAAAGAAAAAATTACTGCTGTGTGCAACAACATAGGTAAAATCTCACAGACGTTATGTAACTAGATGAAGTTAGACAGAACATACTTCCTACAGTATTATTCTGATTATATGAAGTCCAAGAATGGGCAATCCTTATCTATGGCAATAACAGTCAGAACACTGGCGACTCCTAGGGTGAATATCAACTGGAAGAAGGACAGGAGGGAATCTTCCTGTGTGCCTTAAAATTTTCCTAAGTTGATCTCAGAGGAGGTAATATGAGTATATATCCTAAAAATTCATCATGTTGTACATTTAAGATTCGTACATATTATTCACTTTATTACATGTGTGTATATATGAGAAAAACGTAAACACTGTTTATAATTGTCATTTTTTAAAGGTCCTTCACCTTTTACCTACCGGTCCTCAGAACCACCGGTACCTCCTGCCTCTCACCCTGGAAAACTCCTCTCTCCAGGGTCTTCAGCACTAGGAGAGGTCAGACTGGGTAGCACAGTCTGCACCCTGCTCCTAGGGAAAGATACCTGATATGTAAGAGTTGACAAACCATGAAACAGAAGCTAAACTAGAGACTTAACAGTTCTAAAGGTGGGAAAATATTTAGGAGAAACAAAGAAATTCTTTCTCTAAAGAACATGGTAAAAAAAAAAATTCTTTTAATGGCAAAATATGCAAATACCAACTTTCTCTGCTCCCCAAGGGTATCTCTGGTTACTGAAATCCGCGTTTCAGTTCATATACGGATTTAAGAAAACTAGGCTTTTCTCTGCAGAGGAAATAAGGACAGCCGTGGTCTGACCCCAAATACAAGGCGGAACCACTGCACCCCATGATCACGAGTTAGAGCCCTCTAGGTTCGCGCACGGAACCCCCTTTCTGAGGCACCAAGCGTCCCCGAAACCGGAAGCGGAAGAGTGTGTCCTCGAATGGGCGGGCGGAATCCGTCACCGTGCTGCTCCGGTGGGAGGTCGGTATAGCACTGTCGCAGGTCAGCCGGCCCCATTAACGGGTGACCCGCAGGCTCCTGTCCCGGGTCTAAGGGCGCTGCTCCCGCTCCCCTCGCGATCCGGGTCTCTCCTCCCCCAGAGCCTCCGGACTCCCTCTAGCCGGGGAGCCACCGCCCCCGCTTCCTGCGCGACCCCGGCCCCGCGGCCGCGGCTGCTTTCCGGAGGCCGAGGAGGTGGGGACCTGTGTCTCTCGGGGCGCTCACAGGTGAGACCGTGGGGGTCCTCGCCGCGCACACGTGTGCTTCTCAGAGCAGCGGCGTCAGCGTCACCTTGGAGCGTGGGAGAAATGGGGGTCACAGGTCTCGGGGACGCCCGGGGTCGTTCGCCTGAGTCTAGATGCCGCTCGCACCTCCAGTCCGCCGCCCTCCGTGCTCCCGTGTTCTCTTTTCTTGTTTTTACAATGCAGCCTCAGCCAGAGTCCTCGGCCTTTTATGCCAGCACCCCCTAACGCACACATGTACGCACACACGCACCTGCACCTGCACACACACTACAGTCACATTGAGCTGCCCATCAGGCCTCAGTCACCCCGGCCTGTATGTATGTTGTTGTTATCAGGAGACGTGGAGTCAGTTCCGACTCAGCGACCCTGTGGACAACAGAACGAAACACTGCCCAGTCCTGCGCCATCCTCACGGTCGTTGTTTTGCCTGAGCCCATTGTTGCAGCCACTGTGTCAGTCCATCTCGTTGCGGGTCTTCCTCTTTTTCGCTGACCCTCTGCTTTACCAAGTGTGATGTCGTTCTGCAGGGACTGGTCCCTCCTGACAACGTCCAAAGTATGGAGACGTAGTCTCGCCATCCTTGGAGAATTCTGGCTGTACTTCTTCCAAGACAGATTTATTCGTTTTTTTTTTTTTTTTGGCAGTTCCATATGTATATTTTGGCCTGTATATATTTACCATTTATTGAGCTGTTTGAGAAGAGCTGGGCCCTGTGTTAAGTACTTTATATACTGCATCTGATTTTATTCTCAAAACAACACTGTGAGGTAGGGAGTATTGGTGGCAATTTACAAAAGTCATAGTCCTGGAGAAATTAAATAGCTTGCCCAAGGACAAATATCTAGTAAGTGGCAGTGTCTGAACTCAAATTCAGGTCTGTTCTTACTTCAAGAATACTCTTGATCACAATTTCCCCACCTAACATGGCTCCTCCTCGTTTTCTGTGCTTCATCAGGCAGGACTTTTGTGGAATATTGCTGGTCATACAAAAATGAAGATTGTGGTGAGGAATATACTCCCCTCGTTTAATGGTTATAGGTATTGAAGACAGATGAAGAATACAAAAACATGAGTTGGAACTAGTGCATACATTTAGGATCTTATTTATCCCAATTTCAGAAGAAAATATTTAGTAAGAGGCATATTCTAAGGAATTTGTTTGGCTGTAAGTCAGAAATTTCCATCATGATTGTGTGAGAAACAATATGGCCAGTCCCAGTTGGTCTGATATAAAATATGATGTTGCTGAACAAGGAGGAGGGATTTGTAGAGATCACGCACCCAGTGTGTGTCATCTGTGCTGGACTGGATGCTGGAGATTGAGCCAGTTTTTGTTACCAGTGAACCACACTTATTAAAAGGTGGAAGGCTTTTTGGAGAAAAAACCGTGCAGATTAGATTCCCAGTGTCAGAACCACGAATATTAGGAGTGAGGGCTAAACGGGAGACGTGTGTAATGAAAGTAATCAAAATACTGCAGCAGATCCTAGAGGGTCAGCCACACTACAGTGTTGCAAAAAGTACTTTATCTTTTGCAATAATTATTTTACAAAGTAAGAGAGTCAAGTAGGGAGTCCCTGGGTGGCAGTAAAGGTGAAGATAGGTAGGCAGTTTGAACCCACCCAGATGTGCCTTGGAAGACAGGCCTGGAAATCTGCTTCCGAAAGGTCACAGCGTTGAAAACCCTATGGAGAAACTTTAAAATGTTTACATTTAAGTGTTCTGTTTGAGAAATCATTGGGAACTCCAACGCCATTAGCGTAAGCTCTTTTCATGCTATTTTTGTGTGTGTGGTAAAACATATATAAAAATACCTTTTCTTATTTTAACCATTTTTACGTGTACAATTCCACAACATAATTACTTACACTTTGTTGTGCAGACGTCACCTAGTTTCTAAGTTTTTCCATCTCCCTTAGCAGAAACTTGGTGCTTCTTAAGCATTAACTACCTGTCTTGGTTATTTAGTGCTGCTGTAACAAATACCACAAGTAGATGGCTTTAATAAACAGAGATTTATTCTCTCAAAGTCTCCGAAGCCAGAAGTCTGAATTTAGGGCACCAACTCTCCTGGTTCTGATGCTGCCATTTCTCTGCTGCTGCTTCTTGCCATCTGCGCCGTCCCTGGTCTTTCAGCTCTCCTCATTTCCTTCTGATTCATCACTAGAATTGTCTTTGATGTCCATAATTCCACCAACTGTCTCTTCAAGGCAATCTAGGCTTTTACTGTTAGTCACCTTAAAACTCTTCCAGCGTCTACCCATTTACAGTTTCAAAACTGCCTCCACATTTTAAGTATCTGTTAGAGCATAGCCCACTCTTCTTGCGCTAAATTCTATCTTAGTTCTCTAGTGCTGCTATAACAGAAATAACACAAGTAGATACCTTTAACAAACAGAAATTTATTCTCTCACAGTATAGGGGGCTAGAAGCCTGAATTCAGGATGCCAGCTCCCGGGGAAGGCTTGCTATCTCAGTTGGTTCTGGGGGAAGATCCTTGTCATCAATCTTTCTTTGACACAGGAGCTTCTCAACGCAGAGACTCCTGATCCAAAGGATGCGCTTCACTCCTGGCGCTTTCTTGGTGGTTTGAGATCGTTCTCCTCTCTGCTGGATTCTGTCCTTTATATCTCAAAAGAAATAGACTCAAGATACAACGTAATCCTGTAGATTGAGTCCTGCATCATTAGCATAACTGTGTCTAATCCTGTCTAATTAACATGTTATCTTTAAAACGTTTATTTCTCAGCTGCTTGTTACTGTTGTTAGGTGCTGTCGAGTCAGTTCCAACTCATAGCGACCCTCCTTACAACAGAACAAAACACTGCCTAGTTCTGTGCCATTCTCACAATCGTTATGATTAAGCTCATTGTTATAACCACTGTATCAGTCCATCTCGTTGAGGGTCTTCCTCTTTTTCCCTGACCCTCTACCAAGCATGATGTCCTTCTCCAGAGATTGAGCCCTCCTGTCCAAAGTATGTGAGACAAAGTCTTACCATCCATGCTTCTAAGGAGCATTCTGGCTGTACTTATATCAGGACAGATTTGTTCATTTTTTTGGCAGTCCATGATATATTCAATATTCTTTGCCACCGCCGTAATTCAAAGGTGTCAATTCTTCTTCAGTGCTCCATATTCATTGTCAACTTTCACAGGCATATGAGGTGATTGAAAACACCATGGCTTGGGTCAGGTGTTCCTTGGTCTTCAAAGTGACATCTTTGCTTTTCAACACTTTGAAGAGATCTTTTGCAGCAGACTTTCCCAATGCAGTGTGTCGTTTGGTATCTTGACTGCTGCTTCCATGGGTGTTGATTGTGGATCCAAGGAAAATGAAGTCTTCGACAACTTCAGTATTTTCTCAGTTTTTCATAATGTTGCTTATTGGTCCAGTTGTGAGGATTTTTGTTTTCGTTATGTTGAGGTGCAGTCTAATCCATACTGAAGACTGTGGTCTTTGATCTTCATCAATAAGTGCTTCAAGTCCTGTTCAGGTTCAGCAAACAAGGTTGGGTCATCTGCATATTGCAGGTTGTTAGTAAGTCTTCCCCAAATCCTGAAGCCCCGTTCTTCATATAGTTCAGCTTCTCAGATTATTTGCTCAGCATACAGATTGAATAAGTATGGTGAAAGGGTACAACCCTGACACACAACTTTCCTGACTTTAAACCACTCAGTATCCCCTTGTTCTGTTCGAATGACTGCCTGTTGATCTATGTACAGGTTTTTCATGAGCACAAGTGTTCTGGAATTCCCATTCTTTGCAGTGTTACCCATAATTCGTTATGATCCACACAGTCAAATGCCTTTGCATAGTCAATAAAACACAGGTAGACATCTTACTGGTATTCTCTGCTTTCAGCCAGGATCCATCTGACATTAGCAGTGATATCCCTTGTTCCATGTCTTCTTCTGAATCTGGCTTGAATTTCTGGCAGTTGCCTGTCGATGTACTACTGCAGCTGCTTTTGAATGAACTTCAGCCAAATTTTACTTGGGTGTGATATTAGTGATATTGTCCAATAATTTATCATTTGTTTGGGTCACCTTTCTTTGGAATAGGCATAAATGTGGTCTTTTCCTGTCAGTTTGGACAGGTAGCTGTCTTCCAGATTTCTTGACATAGATGAGTGAGCACCTCCAGCGCTGCATCCGTTTGTTGAAACATCTCAATTGATATTCCATCAATTGCTGGAGCCTTGTTTTTTGCCAATGCCTTTAGTGCAGTTTGGACCTCTTCTTTCAGTGCCGTTGGTTCCTGATCATATGCTACCTCCTGAAATGGATGAACATCGACTAGTTCTTTTTGGTATAATGACTCTGTGTATTCCTTCCATCTTCTTTTTGATGCCTCCTGCATTGTTTAATATTTTCCTCATGGAATTCTTCAATATTCAAACTTCAGGCTTGAATTTTTTCTTCAGTTCTTTCAGCTTGAGAAATGCCGAGCATGTTTTTCCCTTCTGGTTTTCTAACTCCAGGTCTTTGCATATGTCATTATAGTACTTTGTTTTCTTGAGCTGCCTCTTTGAAATCTTCCATTCAGCTCTTCTACTTCATTGTTTCTTCCATTTGCTTTAGCTACTCGACATTCAAGAGCAAGTCTCAGAGTCTCTTTTGACATCGAAATAGATTTTGGAATGACAACCGTAATTGACTTCAGACAGGAGCTAGTTATGAACAAGTTAAGGAGGACTGTGAGGAGGCCTAGACAAGGAGATTGGTTGTGGATCAGGAAGATAGTGCAGTGATATAAGGTACATGTGGATGGTTCAAAGGCATCTGTTGATAGAATGTTCATTCCTTGAGTCACAGGCTACAGATCAGTGAATGCTTCTCATACTTGAATGTCAGCTTGGATAATCCTGGGATCGTGTTAAAATGCAGAGTTTGATTCAGCTATTCTGGGGTGAGGGTTGAAAATCTGCATACTGAACAAGCTCCTACTTTATAGTGGAAATGATTAGTGTAGAAATAAGGACATGAATTAAAATTAGCGAGTGCTATTAGAGAAAATAATGAAAGGAAGGCTAATGCTTAAAGGGGAGACACTGGTGTGCAGATCATGTGAGCGAAAGAACACTGACTCTGAGACCAAGAAATAAAAGAATAGGAGTCAGCTTGGAGGGAAGCAGGGTGGAAAGAAGTGGGAACAGGCAGGAAACGGTTCCTTAGAGGAAACTTTGTCATTTTCTGATTTGTTGATGGATTTATTATAAGGCTGAAAGACACAGTGTTCAGGAATCCTCCCTGATTTCTCAAAAGCTTAGGTATGAGTGGTGTCATGGTTTGAGAACAGAGAGAAAAAAAAAACAAGCTCAAGTGGAAGAAAGAAATGTTAATTGCAAAAGTGACAGGAAAAATACCGATCTCATATTACACTGCTAGAAACGAAATGAAAACTTTTTTAAAATGAACAATATAGGGGTTTTAAGTGCACATAATTAAAAATGAATGAACCGTGATGAGTTCATTGAGAAAACTTGAAAAGTGTGTTTTTCCTGAAAATTCACCCATGTTAGTATCCACTAACAGTGTGTGTGTTGATCTATGATGGACGGAGCTAAACGTAGGTGAACTCACGACTTCAACATTGGACCCTGACTCCCGGGAGGAAGTCAGGTTCAAGTTTTGCAGCCTGGCCAGGCCTGGTTGCTTCTCATGCTCTGGGATAAGTAAATTTCTCCATCTGTGATCTTGTTGCCAGAAAGAAGAGCCCATGGAGCTGCATGAAGAATGCAGGTGTGTGCTCTGGGGGCTGGAGCCTGTTCTGCCTTCAGTGCAAATGCCTCAGTGTGGACCATTGCCCTGAGCCTGGGAGGAAGCCAGAAACCTGTCACTCCCTGCTTCCTCAACACCGTTTCCCCCATCCTTCTTCCATTTCAGGTCTCAGGTGTGGTGCAGGGAGAACTGGGGACCTAGGGCGACCATCTTGCATGTCCATAAACCAGAAGTCAGGATTTCAACAGCTCTGACTGGTGTGTGGAGCAAACATTCATCTGCCTCCAGACTGCCCAGTGCTCTGCTTCCACTCCTGTCCCTCTTGCTGACGTGACTTCTTGGGCTCAGAGACGACATTCCCTTAGACTTCTGGAGGCTGGAGAAGGAAATGGTGAGCTCTGCAGAGAACTGGGTTATTCTTTCAGTATGTGGGTGAGGCTGGATATGAATTGTTGGGGGACAAGCTGTGTGTTGCGGGTCCGTGGTTCCTCAGTGAAGAAAAAGTGGCAGAGGAGGCCAAGGGACTGAGCCCTGGGAGGCATCCTGAGGCCCTGCTCCACTGTCACTGGGCCCTTCCTCTACACATATATGACTTTTCAAGATTTGGATGCCTGGGGTCACCTTGCTTATGTGACTCTCAGAGCTGGCACCATGGGGTGTTAAATCCCCACCCTGGGCCTTGGTGCTCTGTGTTGTATGACAGAGTCTCCTGACCAGAACCTGAAGATGGAGGAGCTCTGGCTGTGGAGGCTGAGCCTTGCCCTCCAGAGCCATCCTTGTCCCATCTCTGTGAACAGTTTTCCTGACTTCCCCCAGGCAATGGAGCATTTTCTGTGTAGTTCTCAATCTACAGTTTCCCATCGCACACTGTGTTATGGGTTAGAAAAGGGGGCAGAGTTCATAGCTGAAGGCCCTGTTTATGGGGTCCTGGGTGATGTTGATTTTCTCACATCACTAAAGCTGGGAACAGTGAGTCCAGCTGGATCCTGTGTGGGGTCTTCAGATCCATTTTCCCCCCAGTGGGGAATGCTTTGGCCTTGAGGCTCTCAGGTGTGTGGAAAGCATGAATCCCCATTCTAGGTCCTTGTCCTCCCACCTGTGCCTGGAGCTGGTATTTAATCCTATAATTGTTGACTGTTCTCCGTAGTCTTGAATTAGAATGTAAAATTAAAGTGTTCTCTTTTGCCAGAGATGCTCAACATGTGAGATGTGTGTATTTAAGTTCTTGCGTTTACAGTTTCCATTGGAGGAAAATTTCTAGATCATTTGGTGTGTTTCTGCTGAGAAGTTTTCAACTTAATGAATGTAAACTTTTCAAACTCAGAGAAATGCCTGTTTTAACTGAGGTAAAAGTTATTCTTAAGCCTACTTAAATCTTGACAAGATTGTTACAGTCTTATTACATTTAACAAGTTATGCCAGAACCTCTAACGTGTTACATATTTTAGCGATTTTAGAGACATTCTCCTGTCTAAGATAGAATGGACGTATAGACTCTGATGTCCCTGGTTACTGTGTTTCAAAAGAGATCTCTAATTTATACTTTTGTGATTTGCAGAAGTATACTAGACCATTTAATAATAGGTGTTAAATTTTAGTTTTATTATTACAACATGAATTTCTAGTAAAAACACTTAATGTCTCATTTGACTTACATGATGTTTAAAAGTACATATAGTTTACTGAAATTATGTTTTTCCAATGAATAATACCTCCAAACTTTGAAACTCAATATGAGCTTGAAAAGTATACTTTCTGAAGACTTGTCTTCATTCAGTCCATCTCTTTTCTCCCAGCTTCCTGTAAATAACCAACTTTATTACTTTCTGAGGCATCTTGCTAGTGTTTATGTCGAAGCAAGCAAATAGAAATAGACATTTTTTATTTCTCGTTTGTTACACAAAAGATAGCATGGAATTTACACTTTTAATGAATGATCATCCTGGTGATCTTTTGAAACAATATATAAAAACAAAATAAAGCCAAGTTGCCATTGAGTCAATTCTGACTCATAGCAATCCTATAGGACAGAGTAGAATGGCCCTATAGGGTTTTCAGAGCAGACTACCACAGCTTTTTCCCTCGGAGCTGTTGGTAGTTTGAACCTCCCACCTTTCGGTTAGCAACTGAACGCTTTAAGCACTGTGCCACCAGGGCTGCTATAACAGTGCATAGAGAGCTTAGATCTCAATTCTTCTGTAACTCCAGAATACTACATACGATTGACCTTAGTTTTTTTGTTGTTGTTTTTAACTGTATCGCCATGAATGGACGCTTGTATTGTGGCAATTATTTTGCTTTTATGGTGCTAGTTCTAGTGAATATAAATGTAAATTTCTAAGATCCGGTTAGCAATAGTTTAGGTATAAAAGCTTTTCTGAACTAAGGTAAGTAAAATCAAGAGGAAGGAGTTTTCACATGGTTTTATATAATTAATTTATGAAGATTACATTTCTTTTGTGTTTTAAATAATACTTTGAACTTTCTTTTGTTAACTTTATCATAAATAAGCGGTGTATAAACTTCTCTTATAGAATCTAAATAGTAATCTGAGTTGCTGATAATAAATAGACCTTGGTCAGTTTTTATGGTCTCCCTGCATGTCCCACCCTGATCTCATCTCCTCCTGCCTGGAGATTGTTGCTCTCTGTATTTAGAAGTTAATGACTATTAACCAATATCATTGCTATTATTATAGCTTTGCCACTCAAGTCCTTTTTTTTTCTACTGTGCTTTAGATGAAGGTTTACAGAGCAAATTCATTTCTCGTTAAAGAATACACATTGTTTTGTGACATTGGTTGCCAACCCCAGACGTGTCAACACTTTCCCCTTCTCGAGCTTGGGTTCCCCATTACCAGCTTTCCTGTCCCCTCCTGCCTTTTCGTCCTTGCCCCTGGGCTGGTGTGCCCAGTTCGTCTCGTTTTGTTTTATAGGCCTGTCTAATCTTTGGCTGAAGGGTGAACCTCAGGAGTGACTTCAGTACAAAGTTAAAAGCGTGTCCAGGGGCCATGTTCTCGGGGTTTTATCGCCCAAGTCTTAATTCATCAATTCTATATTGTTTAGTTTTGCCTCTTTATGGGCTTTCTGTGAATTCAGTTATTACTCTATCTGGGTTCCTCAGTGACTTGTTTCCTTAGGATGCTGTTGAATTTCATACACGTTGGTATCTATAGCTTTAGTCCACCCATGTGCCTGTGTATGTTCCCATGATATGAACGGGCCACAATCTACCTACCCAGTGTAGAGCATCAGCATTTGGGTGGTTCAAGTGTAATTTTGCCCTTGTGAGTATTGCTGCTCTTCTGTTCATTCTCTTCCCAGGCTCCATGTGCTCCTGCACAATAATTCTGCAGTGAGGGAAGACGGCTGTGTTGTAGACCATAGCCGTGTTCAAACTTACTAGGAAATACTGATGCATTGCATTGGGCTAATATACTGCAAAAGACCTCTTTAAAGTGTTAAAAAGCAAAGACGTCACTTTAAGGACTAAGGTGCACCTAACCCAAGCCTTGGTGTTTTCAGTTGCCTCATATATGTATATGAAAGCTGGACAATGAATAAGGAAGACCAAAGAAGAATTGATGTCTTTGAATTATGGTGTTGTCAAAGAATATTGAATATACCATGGACTGCCAGAACGAACAAGTCTGTCTTGGAAGAAATACAGACAGAATGCTCCTTGGAAGCCAGCTTGGTGAGACTTTGTTTCACTTACTTTGGACAGGTTATCAGTAGGGACCAATCCTTGGAGAAGACATCATGGTTGGTAAAATAGATGATCAGCGAAAAAAAGGAATACCCTCAACGGTATGGATTGACTACAGCAGTGGCTACAACAGTGGGCTCAAGCTTAACAATGATTGTGAGAATGGCTCAGGATTGGACAGTGTTTCATTCTGTTGTACATAGGGTCACTATGAGTCGGAACCGACTCGACAGCATGTGACAACAACACTAATGCAGTTTACGACTTCTTTCTCCTGCAAAGTATACATATGTATATTATTTTTTCCATCTGCTTATCTAATTTTTGCCCTTGTAAAGAGTGTGAAATGGTATCTTTGATTTTATTCTGTAATTATACTATTCCACTACTGACAAGGCTGTGCATATTTTCCCACTGTTAATTTATATTTCTATGACTTTTAGATCTTCTTTACAAACTTTGGAAATTTTTCTTCTAGTATGTAACTTATCTTTTCACTGAGTTTCCCTGCCCTTTGATAAATAGTTGTAAATTTTGATATAGTTGAATTGGTCGGTCTTCCCTTATGTCTTCCTCTTAAGAAGTTTTCCTTTATTCTGATGTCGTAAGATCATTTGCTTATAACTTGGGAAAGTATTATAATTTTACTTTTTAGTATTTAAAACTAATCTGTCTGGGGTTGATTTTTTAAATATGGAGTACTTGAGAATAGATTAATTATTCCAATTATATCATTAGTTGATTTTTTAAAAAAGCTAGTTGCCATAAAGTCGATTCTGAGTCATGGTGACGTGTTTCCGAGTAGAACTGCACACGCTATGGTTTTCGGTGACTGATTTTTTGGAAGTAGATTGCTAGACCTTTCTTCAGACACGCCTGTGGGTGAACTCAAACCACCAACCTTTCAGGTAGTAGCAGAGCACTTAACCCTTTGTGCCACTGAGGGATTCCATTTAGTTGACCCTTCCCTACTTTTTGAAGTACTTGCTCTTTCTGCTACTGCCCTGCATTGCTTGCTGTGTCACGAATCAACTTTGTATAGATTGGTGGGCTTTTTCCAGGGCTGTTTGTTTTTTCCCATTGATCTGTTTGCGTATTCTGGTACTGGTAAGTTCAGGCTGCTAGCCAAAAAGTTGGCAGTTCGAATCACCAGCCGCTTCTTGGAAATCCTATGGGGCAGTTCTGCTCTGTTTTACAGGATCCATATGAGTTGGAATCGACTTGACGGCAGTGAGTTTGGGTTTTTTTTTTAGTTTATACTGATACTACACTGTGTAATATACTATAGCTTTCCTTATAAAATAAACATATAAAAGTGTATATATATGATGTATTTGGAGAAGCCCCATGCCTTTTTCCTTAGAACATGTTGGCTATTCATGAACACTTGCACTTCCAAATAGGTTTGTAATTTTTTTTTTAATTTCTAAAAAGGAATTAAATTGCTTGGAATTTTATCGCAGTGCATTGAAAATAGCGATGTATCTGGGGAGAAGAGTTTTCTAAGAGTATGCTCTACCTTTTCATTTCCTTCGGTGCATTTGGATGTCATTTAATAATGTTTTATAATTTTTTCATTGTTGTTAGATGCTGTCGAGTCAGTTCCGAGTCACAGCAACCCTATGTACAACAGCATGAAACACTGCTCAGTTCTGCACCATCCTCAGAATTGTTGTTATGCTTGAGCCCATTGTTGTAGCCACTGTCTCAGCCGATCTCTTTTTTGCTAACCGTCTGCTTTACAAAGCATGATGTTCTTCTCCAGCGACTGGTCCCTCCTGATAACTTGTCCAAAGTCTGAGACAAAGTCTTGCCATCCTTACTTCTAAGGAGCATTCTGGCTATACTTTTTCCAAGACAGATTTGTTCGTCCTTTGGGCAGTCCATGGTATATTCAGCATACTACACGAAGAAGAATGGTGCGTCAGGATTGGAGAAAGACTCATTAACATGTGTTATGCAAAGGACACAACCTTGCTTGCTGAAAGCGAGGAGGACTTGAAGTACTTACTGATGAAGATCAAAGACTACAGCCTTCAGTATGGATTACCGCTCAACATAAAGAAAACAAAAGTCCTCACAACTAGACTAGTAAGCAACATCATGATAAATGGAGAAAAGATTGAAGTTGTAAAGGATTTTATTTGACTTGGATCCACAATCAACGCCCATGGAAGCAGTAGACAAAAAATCAAGACTACACATTGCATTCTGAAAATCTGCTGCAAAAGACCTCTTTAAAGTGTTGAAAAGCAAAGATGTCACTTTAAGGACTAAGGTGGGCCTGACCCAAGCCATGATGTTTTCAGTTGCCTCATATGCATGTGAAAGCTGAGCAATGAATAAGGAAGACCGAAGAAGAATTGATGCTTTTGAATTATGGTGTTAGAGAAGAATATTGAATATACCGTGGACTGCCAAAAGAACAAACAAATCTGTCTTGGGAGAAGTATAGCTAAAATGCTCATTAGAAGCGAGGATGGTGAGACTTCATCTCACATACTTTGGCCATGCTATCAGGAGGGACCAGTCCCTGAAGGACATCATGGTTGGTGAAGTAGAGGGTCATCAAAAAAGAGGAATACCCTCGATGAGGTGGATTGACATAGTGGCTGCAACAAGGGGCTCAAGCATAACAACGATTGCAAGGATGGAGCAGAACCGGGCAGTGTTTTGTCCTGTTATACTTAGGGTCACTGTGAGTCAGAACCAACTCGACGGCACCTAACAACAACAAAAACATACAGATTAAATACGTATGGTGAAAGAATACAACGCTAACACATACCTTTCCTGATTTTAAACTATGCAGTATCCCCGTGTTTTGTTCAAACGACTACTTCTTGGTCCATGTACAAGTTCCACCTGTTCTTCATAGAGTCCAGCTTCTTGACTCATTTGCTCAGCATACAGATTGAATAGATATGGTAAAAGGATATAACCCTGACGCACACCTTATCCTAACTTTAAACCATGCAGTATCCCCTTGTTCTGTTTGAACAACTGCCTCTTGGTCTATGTACAGTTTCCTCATGAGCTTAAGTGTTCTGGGATTTGCATTCTTTGTATTGTTATCCATAATATGTTATAATCCACACAGTCGAATGCCTTTGTATAGTCAATAAAACACAGGTAAACATCTTGGTATTCTCTGCTTTCATTAACATAATCGGTATTTTTATTTGGGTGTGATATTAATGATATTGTTGAATTATTTCTGTATTCTGTTGGATCATCTTTCTTTGGAATAGGCATAATTATGTGTACCTTCCAGTCAGTTGGCCAGGTAGCTGTCTTCCAAATTTCTTGACATAGACGAGTGAGCACTTCCAGTGCTGCATCCGTGTGTTGAAACATTTCAATTGGTATTCCGTCAATTCCTGGAGTCTTCTTTTTTGCCACTGCCTTCAGTGCAGCTTGGTTTTTTTCCTTCAGTACCATTGGTTCCTGATCGTATGCTGCATTCTGAAATGGTTGAACATTGACCAATTCTTCTTGATAATAGTGACTCTGTGTATTCTTTCTATCTTCTTTTGATGCTTTCTGCGTTGTTTAATATTTTCCCCATAGAATTCTTCAGTACTGCAACTGGAGGCTTGAATTTTTTTCTTCTGTTCTTTCAGCTTGAGAAATGCCAAGCGTGTTATTCCCTTTTGATTTTCTATCTCCAGGTCTTTGCAGATGTCATTATAATACTTTGTCTTCTTGAGCCGCCCATTGAAATCTTCTGTCTAGCTCTTTGCTTCATCATTTCTTCCTTTCACTTTAGCTGCTCTACGTTCAGGAGCAAGTTTCAGAGTCTCTTCTGACATCCGTTTTGGTCTTTTCATCCTTTTTAATGTTCTCTTGCTTTTTTCATGTATGATGCCCTTGATATCATACATAAGCACAACTCGTCTGGTCCTCGGTTGTTAGTGTTCACGCGTCAAATCTATTCTTGAGATGTTCTCTAAATTCAGGTGGAATATATTCAAGGTCGTACTTTGGATCTCGTGGACTTGTTCTAATTTTCTTAGGCTTCAACTTGAAGTTGCATGTGGGCAATTTATGGTCTGTTCCGCAGTTGGCTCCTGGCCTTGTTCTGACTGATGATACTGAACTTTTCCATAGTCTCTTTCCACAAAGGTAGTCGATTTGGTTCCTGTGTTTTCCATCTGGCAAGGTCCACTTGTATAGTTGCCGTTTATTTTGTTGGAAAAAGGTATTTTCATTGAAGAAGTCATTGCTCATACAAAATTCTGTTGCAATCTCCAGCATCATTTCTATCAGCAATGTTATATTTTCCAACTACCGATCCTTTTTTGTTTCCAACTTTTGCATTACAATCACCAGTAATTATCAGTGCATCCTGATTGAATGTTCAGTCAATTTCAGACTGCAGAAGTTGATAAAAATCTTCAGCTTCTTCATCTTTGGCCTTAGTGGTTTGTGTGTAAATTTCAATAATAGTTGTGTTAACTTGTCTTCCTTGTAGGTGTATTGATATTATCTTATTACTGACAGCATTGTGATTTCAGGATAGATCTTGAAATGTTTGTTTTGATAATGAATGAAATGTCATTTCTTTTCATCCTGTTATTCCCAGCATAGTAGACCATACAATTGTCCAATTCAAGATGGCTAATACCAGTCCATTTCAGCTCACTAATGCCTAGGATATTGATGTTTATGTGTTCCGTTTCATTTTTGATGATTTCCAATTTTCCTAGATTCATACTTCATACATTCCATGTTTCAATTATTAACAGATGTTTGCAACTGTTTCTTCTCATTTTGAGTCGTGCCACATCAGCAAATGAAGGTCTTGGAAGCTTGACATGATCCACACCATTAAGGTCGACTCTATTAGGCAGCTTTTTCCCAGTCATGTTTTAAGTGCCTTCTAACTTGAGTGGCTCATCTTCCAGCACTATATCAGACAGTGTTCTGCAGCTATTTGTAAGGTTTTCACTGGCTAATTCTTTTCAAAAGTCGACCGCCAGTTCTGCATGAGCACAGTTAAATGTTCTGGAATTCCCATTCCTCATGTTATCCGTAGTTTGTTATGATCCACACAGTTGAATGCCTTTATGTAGTCAATAAAACACAGGTAAATATTTTTGTTTTTTCTTTCTTTCTTGTCTTTTTAATGACCTTTTTCATTCCACAACTCATCTGGCCTTCAGTCATTAGTGTTCAATGAGTCAAATCAATTCTTGAGATGGTCTTTAAATTCAGGTGGAATATACTCAAGGTGATACTTTGGCTCTCGTGGACTTGTTCTAATTTTATTCAGCTTTAACTTGAACTTGCATATAAGCAACTGGTGGTCTGTTCCACAGTCAGCCTCTCGCTTTGTTCTGAATGATGGTATTGAGCTTTTCCATCATTTCTTTACATGGATGTATTCAATTTGATTCCTGTGTATTCTGTCCAGGAAGGTCCACATATATAGTCACCGTTTGTGTTGGAAAAAAAAAAAAAAAGGATCTGCAATGAGGAAGTCATTAGTCTTGCAAAATTCTATCGTGCAATTTCTGGCCTCATTTCTTTCACCAAGGCCTTATTTTCCAACTACTGTTCCTTCTTCTTTGTTTCCAACTTTTGCATTCCAATCACCAGTAATTATCAATGCATCTTGGTTGCATGTTTGATGAATTTCAGACTGCAGAGGTCGGTAAAAATCTTCAATTTCTTCATCTTTGGCTTTAGTGGTTGATGGGTAAATTTGAGTAATAGTCATATTAGCTGATCATCCTTGTAAGCGTGTGGATATTTTCCTATTACTGACAGTACTGTACTTCAGGATAGATCTCAAAATGTTCTTTTTGATGATGAATGCAACAATATTCTTCTTCAATTTTTCATTCTTTGCATAGTAGACTATATGATGATCCGATTCAAAACGGCCAATACCAGTTCTTTCCAGCTCAATAATGCCTAGGATACTGATGTTTATACATTCCATTTCATTTTTGATATCTTCTAATTTTTCTATATTCATACTTCATACATTCCACGTTCCTGTAATTAATGGCTGTTTTCAGTTTTCTTCTCATTTTAAATCGTGCCACATCAGCAAATGAAGGTCCCGAAAGCTTGATTCCCTCCACATCATTAAAGTCAGCTCTATTTTGAGGAGGCGGCTGTTTCCCAGTCATCTTTTGATTGCCTTCCAACCTGAGGGGCTCATCTTCTGGCACTATATCAGATAATGTTCTGCTATTCATGAGGTTTTCACTGGCTAATTTTTTTCAGAGTAGACTGCCAGGCCCTTCTTTGTCTGTCTTAGTCTGGAAGCTCAGCTGAAACCTATCCACCATGGGTGACTCTGCTGGTATTTGAAATACTGGTGGCATAGCTTCCAGCATCAGAGCAATACGTAAGCCACTACAGTTTGACAAAGTGACTAAGACGCATGGGAGATGTTTTGTTATGAAAACATTAATCTTCTTGTACATCTCTATCAGAGCTCTTGGGTGACCTGGTATATTGTTAATGAGTAGCAGTATTTGAAAGGAATCTTTTTTTCTGAGCAGTACGTCTCAACAGTGGGCTTAAAACATTCATTAAACCATGTTGTAAGTAGATGTGCCGTCATCCAGGCTTTGTTCTATTTATAGAGCACAGGTGGGGTAGATTTAGCATAATTCTTAAAGACCCTAGGATTTTTGGAATGGTAAATGAGCATTTGCTTCAAGTTAAAGTCACTAGCTGGATTAGCCCCTAACAAGAGAGTCAGCCTGTCTTTTGAAACTTTGAAGCCAGGGATTGACTTCTTCTCTGTAGCTATGAAAGTCCTAGATGGCATTGTCTTCCAGTACGAGGGTACTTCATGTACATTGAAAATCTGTTGTTTAATGTAACCACTTTCATCAATTGTCTTAGCTAGATCTTCTGGATAACCTGCTGCAGCTTCTACATCAGTACTTGCTGCTTCACCTTGCACTTCTATGTTATGGAAACGACTTCTTAAACCTCATGAACCAACTTCTGCTAGCTTCAAATTTTTCTTCTGTATCCTCCTCATCTTTCTCAGCCTTCATACAGTTGAAGAGAGTTAGGGCCTTGCTCTGGATTAGGCTTTGGCTTAAGGGAATGTTGTGGCTGATTTGGTCTTTCTAGACCACTAAAACTTTCTCCATATCAGCAATAGGGCTGTTTTGCTTTCTTGTCATTCATGTGTTCACTGGAGTAGCACTTTTAATTTCCTTCAAGAACTTTTCCTTTGTGTTCACAACTTGGATAACTGTGTGGCGAAAGAGGCCTAGCTTTTGGCCTGTTTCTTTCGGCATGCCTTCCTTACTAAGCTCAATCATTTCTAGCTTTTCATTTAAAGTGAGAGATGTGCAACTCTTCTTTTCACTTGAAAACTTAGAGCCATTGTAGGATTGTTAATTGGCCTAATTTCAATATTGTGTCTCGGAATAGGGAGGCCCCAGAGGGAGAGAGATGGGGGAACGGCTGGTTGGTGGCGCAGTCAGAAGACACACAACATTTATCGATTAAGTTCACTGTCTTACATGGGCGCAGTTTGTGGCACCCCAAAACAATTACAATGGTAACGTCAAAGATCACTGATCCCAGATCACCATAACAGATACAATAATAAAGTTTGAAATATTTCAAGATTTACTAATATTTTGAGAATTGCTAAAATGTGACAAAGAGACACGAGGTGAGCACATGCTGTTGGAAAAATGGCACCGATAGACTTGCTCAACGCAGGATTGCCACAAACCTTCAATTTGTGAAAAACAATACCTGTGAATGCAGTAAAACGAAGCGCAATAAAATGAGGTATGCCTGTACAATGTAGAGGATTGGTGAGTGGGAAGATCCTTGCCTTGTTCCCAGTCTTGTCAGGAAAGCATCTAGTTTCTTGCCGATGATTATGATGTTAACTGTAGGTTTTTTTGTAAATGTTCTTTATTAAGTTGAGGACATTACTTTTTTTTCCTAGTTTGCTGAGAATTTTTATTCTGAATGGGTGTTGGATTTTGTCAGGTTCTTTCTCTGCATCTATTGATATGTTCATATGATTTTTCTTGCTTAGCCTGTTGATGTGGTCAATTTCATCAATTGATTTTCCAGTGTTGAACCAGTCTTCCATGCATAGAATAAATTTCACATGGTCATAGCGTATAGTTCTTGTTATACATTGTTGGATTAAATTTCCTAATATTTTGTTGGGGAGTTTTATATCTGTGTTCATGAGAGATATTGGTCTGTAGTTTTTCTTTTTTGTAATACTTTAATATCTGCCAGGTTTTGGTATTTGTGTGACACTAGCCTCATAAAATTAGTTTGCAAGTATTTGTTTCGGTTTTCTGGAAGAGATAGAGAATTTGGTATACTTTCTTGATTAAATGTTGGGTAAGCATTTCTTGATTAAATGTTTTTTTGTTTCCTAAGGTGGAATCCTAGGTTATTGATATTAGATCTGTTCTTCTTTTCTAAAGTGTACATTCAATGCTGTAAATTTCCCTCTCAGCATGGTTTCTCTGCATCCAGCAAATTTTGGTAAGTTGTATTTTCATTTTCACTGTTTCCAGCTATGTTTCTTTTATTAATGTCTAGTTTAATTCCAACATGGTCTGAGCACATACTTGTATGATATCCAATCTTTTAAATATATTAAGGTGTGGTCTGCATTGATGAATGTTCCCTGTGAGCTTGAGAAGACTGTGTATTGTGTTGTTTTTAGATGACATATTGTGTAAATGTTAATTAGATCCAGCTGATTGACAGTGTTGTTAGTTCAACTATGGCCTTTCTGATTTGAGATCTTTTGGCTCTGTCCATTACTAATGGAGGGGTGTTGAAATCTCCAACTAAAATAGTAGATTTCTTTATTTCTCCTTGCAGTTCTCTTGGTTTTTGCCTCAAATATTTTAGCACTCTGTTGACTTTTCTATCATGTAATGCTCCTCTTTATCCTGATCACTTTTCTTGCTCTGGAATCAGCTTTGTCTAAAGTTAATATAGCTGTCCCGTTTTTCTTTGGAGTTTCTTTTATTTTTAATCTGTGTCTTTGTATTTTAAGTGACTTCATTACAGACGTTGTAGTGTCTGCCTTTAGACTGGTATATATAGACCGTCTACATTTAAAAAGATTATTGATACGGTTGGATTAATGTCTTCATGTTGTGTGTGCCGTTGAGTCGACTCTGATTCATTGTGACCCTATAGGACAGAGTAGAACTGCCCCATAGGTTTCCAAGGCTGAAATCTTTATGGATTGACACAGTGGCTGCAATAATCTGCTCAAACATAGCAATGCTTGTGAGGATGGCAGGGGACTGGGCAGTGTTTTGTTCTGTTATACATGGAGTCGCTATGAGTCAGAACCGGTTCGATGGCGCCTTATAACAATGATCTTTACAGAAGCGGACTGCCACATGTTTCTCCCACAGAGCAGCTGTTGGGTTCGAACCGCCAACCTTTTGGTTTAACACCTGAATGCTTAACCACTATGCCATCAGGGCTTCTTATCATGTTTTTTAGTGTTTTTTCTATTCTTTCTCCTTGTTTTTTCTTATCTTTCATTGTTTTTCTACCTCCATTGGTTTTAATTGAGATTTATATATCATTCCATATTCTCCTTAATATATCAATTGTGTTTCCTTTTTTCCTCTTTTAGTGGTTACTGTAGAGTTTGCAATGAACATTTACCACTATTCCAGTGCACTTCCGGGTAACGTGACTTCATGGGTAGTACAAATACCTTATAACTGTATTCTCGATTCTCTCCTCCTGTCTCTATAACACTGCTGTCATTCATTTATCTATAAACTGTAATCACATAATATATTTTTGCTATTATTTTGAACAAACTTAACTTTTAGATCAGTTAAGAATAACAAAGTTAAAGGATTTTATGTTGCCTGTATTTATTTGTTGTCTAATGTTCTCCCTTTCCTTACATAGATCTGAGTTTCTGATCCATATCATTTTATTTCTTTCTGAATAACTTCGTCTACTATTTCTTGCAAGGATGTTCTACTGTGACCAGTTTCTTCCATATTTGTCTGAAAACATCCTTTTTTTCTCCGTCAGGGACTGATCCCTCCTGACAGCATGTCCAAAGTATGTGAGATGTAGTCTCACCGTCCTCACTTCCAAGGAGCATCCTGGCTGTATTTCTTCTAAGACATTCTTGTTCGTTTTTCTGGCAGTCTGTTGTTAGGTGCCGTCAAGTGGATTCCAACTCATAGAAACCGTATGTACTACAGAATGAAATGCTGCCCGGTCCTGTGCCATGCTCACAATCATTGTTATGCTTGAGCCCTTTGTTGCAGCCACTGTGTCAGTCCATCTTGTTGAGGGTCTTCCTCTTTTTTGTTGACCCTGTACTTTACCAAGCATGATGTCCTTCTCCAGGGACTGATCCCTCCTGACAACATGCCCAAAGTATGTGAGATGTAGTCTTGCCATCCTTGTTTCTAAGGAGTATTCTGGTTGTACTTTTTCCAAGACAGATTTGTTCATTCTTTTGGCAGTCCATGGCATATTCAACATTATTTGCCAACACCACAATTCAAAGGCATCAATTATTCAGTCTTTCTTATTCAGTGTCTAGCTTTTGCATGTATATGAGGTGATTGAAAATAATGGCTTGGGTCAGGTGCACCTTAGTCCTCAAAGTGACATCTTTGCTTTTCAACACCTTAAAGAGGTCTTTTGTAGCAGATTTGCCCAGTGCTCTCAGTCATTATTACCTCAAATATTTCTTCTGTTCATTTCTTCTGTGTTTTCTTTCTGGTATTCTCAATACGTGGATGACCCACATTTAGTAATTGTCCCACAGTTCTGGGATTTCTGTTCCAAGTTTTTCATTTTGTTTTCTCTTTGCATTTCAGTTTTGAGAGTTTCTTTTAACATATCTTCAAGCTCACTGATTCTTTGGTTTCTACTGTCATTTGATTAACTTGTTAAAGACATTTTTCATTTCTGTTACAGTTTTTGATTTTTAGCATTTCCTTGGTTTCTTTGTTATAGTTTCCATTCCTCTGCTTATACTTCTCATGTGTTTGTTACATGTTATGTATTTTATTTATTAGCACCCCTAGCATGTTCATTATAGTTATTTGAAATTTTTGGTCTCATAATTCTAAAATCTGTGCCATCTCGCAGGCTGATTTTGAGGCTTGCTTTGTTTCCTAATATGTCTTTAGGATGCCTAGTAGTTTTCTGTTGAAAGCTGGAGATTATGTACTAAGTAAAAGGAAATGAAGTAAACAGACCTTTAGTATGAGGTTTAACTTTATCTGGCTAAACATTAGGCTGTGTTTACTGTTTGCTGTAGTTGTCAGTTGCTCTGATGTTCTTGTTTTGTTTTTTTTTTCCTGTTGTGTTTGGCTTTCCTAGACACTTCTTAAATCAGATCTGACACTTGGAGTTCTTTGTTTTAATCCCGTTATTATATAGAGCCCTGTTGATACGGTGGGAAGGTATGGACAAAGGGGAATGCTAGTATAGTCCCATGATTAAGTCTCAATCCTTTAGTGAGCCTGTGCCCCTGGACAGTGACCGTACAAGTGCTTCTCTGGTTTTCCCCTCTCTTTATTGAGACAGGAGCTTAGATGAGGCTGGAGTTGAATGTTTCACTACTGCAGGTCAGTTCTTTTGAGGACTGACTTTGTCAGGGAGAACAGAATCCTCTGGAAAATTTTCAAAATGGCTGCTTTTCTTCGTCCCGCTACTGGAAGGAAGCACACGATTTTCTCTGATGGTCACATTGAGGACCTGGTAGAGTTCCTGCAGGTAAAACTCAAAACTCTGTGGGTCCCCCTAAGATTGAGCTCCCTTGGCCTTTTTAACCCTGAAGTTTGTCCACATCAGGCCTCCAGCAATTCATCAATTGCATTTTAAGTTTTCCTACACTGATACTGATTCTAGAGATGGTTTCTGCTCTTAGATTTTTGCTCTGGTAGGATTCTCCGTAGGTGCTTATGTGTCTCTCCAGTTTTGAGGCAGCAATTTGCCCTATGACCTCTATTTTCTGAGTTCATTATGTTCAGATTTTTCTTGTGAAGATAGGAGTGACAATTTCCAAAGTGCTTATATTAATATATTGGACCAGAAACTTGAAGTCTTCCGTTGTGTTTTGTGTCCTTACTGTGGTCTTTATTTTCATGTTACTTTCTTTGTACTAATCATTTATGCTGTTTTTGTTTTTCCAGTTTCCCAAATTTATATATTTAGCTTACTGTTAATGAGTTTTTCTTTTCTGGGTATAAGCAATGTATCTTCCCTTTCTGGGCATGAAGGTCAGTGGAGCCCTTTGGCTCATGTGCCTCTAAGTTGGGACTTGCTGAAGTCGACAAGCATGTGAAATGTATATGACTGATTGCAAAATCATAATCATCTACTTCCAAGTGTTTAGAATTGAAAGTGTGGTCTTTTCTTCCCTTACCAAGCCAGGTTTCACTAGCTAATATTTTCTAAAATGATTATTTTGCAAGCTGCACGAAATTACTAAAGATAAATATGCTTGTGTTATTTGCTGCTTATTGTCTTACTGTGCTGCACTTTTTGTAGAACATATGATTGTTTGACATTTTATATGTATGTGTGTTATCTATATATATAATATATGTGCATATATATAGTGGCAGAGTGGTTAAGAGTTCAGCTGTTAACCAAAAGATCAGCAGTTTGAATCCACCAGCTGCTCCTTAGAAACCCTATGGGGCAGTTCTTCTCTGTCGTATAGGGTTGCTATGAGTTAGAATTGACTCGACAACAACAGGTTTTTGTTTTCATGTGTACGTATATATATATTTAAATTTGCTATCCATGTGCAAAGAACTTACAATCCATGTTCATCTGGATATCTCTATTTTGTTCATTGCTGTATCTGCTTTGCCAGCATGAAGTAGGCTCTGTGTCAGTATTACCTAAATCAATTTTAATAAATGAAGGTAGCTACAGTTAAGAATCTGAAGAGAAGAAGTCTTGTCTGAGATACAAGACTTTGACAGGAGAAGTAGCTGCTAGTTCTGTGAATTGAATAGGATATTTCCATTGTCTCCTCTTCCTAGTATCCAGAACGGCTGTAGATCATGCATAGTGTTATTGGAGAATAACAGCCAGAGTAACAATGAAACTACATGTGTATGAACAGAAATGTAGTTGTTAGGAATTTAGACTTCAAAGACAAATTGACCTGCATTCTGACCCTGGCTCAGCAACATTCCATGTGGGCAACATTGAGTATGTGATTAATTATCTCTAAGGATTTCATTTTACTTGAATCCACAATCAACACCCGTGGAAGCAACAGTCAAGAAATCAAAAGATGCATTGAATTGGGCAAATCTGCGAAAAACCTCTTTCAGGTGTTGAAAAGCAAAGACGTTTCCTTGACGACTAAGGTGCAACTGAACCAAGCCATGATGTTTTCAGTTGCCTCATATGCACGCGAAAGCTGGTTGATGAATAAGGTAGACCAAAGAAGAATTGATACCTTTGAATTGTGTTGGTGAAGAATATTGAATATACCATAGATTGCTAAAAGAACGAACAAATCTGTCTTGGAAAAAGTACAAGCAGAATGCTCCTTAGAAGCAAGGATGGTGAGACTGCGTCTCACGTACTTTGGACATGTTATCAGTAGGGATCAGTCCCTGGAGAAGAACATTATGCTTGGTAAAGTGGGGGGTCAGCCAAAAAGAGGGAGACCTTCAGTGAGATGGATTGACACGGTGGCTGCAGCAATGGGCTCAAGCATAGCAACAATTGTGAGGATGGCGCAGGACTGGGCACTGTTTCATTCTGTTGTATGTAGGGTCACAATGAGTCAGAACCAACTCGACGGCGCCTACCAACAACTTTACACCAAGGCTTTGAACCTGTTCATGCTCGATTTAATAACGGCTGAGGAAGTGAAACTGAAACAGAAATTTTTTTAAGTTTTTGAACTAGAATAATAGCCAGAACAAGAATAATTATGGGTTGAAACCTTGGTAGAAACTTAATCTCCCTTTTAGAAAACGGGCAGTGGTTACGTTGTTTAGGAGCCACATATTTTGCCCATCAGATTTTGAGCAGATTTGGAAGCAGTGGTGCTAAGCTCAAAGATGACAGCCGACCACAGCACTCAATATGGGTCACTCTCCACACTTCCGCCAGTAATCCAGTCTTCTCCATCAGGCCGCTGAAAGGGTATACTATGCCTCCTTAGTCTCCCATTCCAGGGCTTGGATCTGTAAGTTCTCCCATCCGATTATCAGTCCGGTTCACCAAAATTTTAAAAATTCCGGTCTGCTCTGGTTTTGCTTAGTCATTACAGGATTGGTTCAAATTTGTTCAAAGTCTTGCTTTACTCAGCTATGAATTGTTTGAAATAATACTCGCTTAGGAGAGTGATGAGATACACATGAGCTCTAGTGTGTTGGAAACCTTTTTGCAAAACTTCACAAATCACAGTTGCTCAATACATGAAACATTTTATTATTATTATGTATTCCACTTCAAAACCAGTAGCTGCTCCACTGGAGATAGATGTGGCAGTCTGCTTCCGTAAAGATTTACAGCCTTGGAAATCCCATGGGATTGCTATGAATTGGAATTGACTCCATGGGTGTGGGTTTGTTTTTTTTTTAATATTGTATAATTAAAATTAGGGTTTTTGATGACTTTAGAGTATGTAAGCTGGTCCACTGCAGTGGAGGATACTTTTGAATTTTGGCTCTAACTCAGTTTGTTGTGACACCATCATACCAGGATTGATTAGAGATGACACAGCTCACTTCACACCTTCCCTGATAAGAGGAGTCTTCTTACTCTAAAGCTGTTGTTTTACCAAAGTGTAGTTTAGCAGCCTTTTCTCTTCTCACTACATAAGGAAGACAATGGATTGGTGCTATTTCACAGAGATCACTGTTACAGAGCAGGGAATTCAACTGGCCAGGGTTCCAGGGGGTCATGGTTGTGTGCCTTCCAGGGGCTGCAAATGTGAGAGAATTTTGGAATGGAGCCCCTAGAGGGCTAGAGTGTAAATCTCTGTTTCCTAGGCTTCACAGGCAATTTAACAGGTTAATTGTCAGAACTTCAACTTACAAAATTAATTTTTTTGTAGTAAAAATTGTATGTAACAATATTTTCCAGTTCAACAATGTTTACATGTGTAACTTGGTGACACTGGAGCCCTGGTGGCACAGTGGTTAAGAGCTCAGCTGTCAACCAGAAGGTCAGCAGTGCAAATCTACCAGTTGCTTCTTGGCAACCCAGTGGGAGCAGTTCTCTGTCCTGTAGGGTCACTATAAGTGAGAATTGGCTCTATGGCGGTGGGTTTGGTTGTTTTTTTGTGGTTTTACATGTATAACTTGGTGACATTGATTAGGTTTATCATGTTGTCTAGTCATTACAAAATGAGAATCGTAACCTCTTCAGTCAGCAAGGGCATGCTGTTCTTGTTTCTTCAGTGGTCGGGCTCTTTGTCTTAACATTAGACTGTGTTTGTGTGAGGATGTATGTGTATATGTTTGCTGAGGGGAGCAGTCACTAATAATTGATGTAAAGTGTCATCTCAAAATATTCTCTCACCTGAGCTCTATATTACTTTTGCTTATCTCATTGAATGGGACAGAGAGGATGACAGAACAGCTGATTTTTTTGAAAAATAGGTGACTGACATGTAAAAACTCATAATTCTCCAAAAGAATATTTTTTGAGCAGATGGACCTGTCACCTTCTGATCTCATACAGTTGTTCAAGAAAATATGACTAGCTCAGGGCATTGGGTTGCCAATTTGTGTGAGCCCCTGGTCCTCCCATGGTTAATACCTCATGGTGCCTTTACCCTGTGCTTTATGTTTTGATGAGTGTTCTGGTGGGTCTTAATGGACGGAGGTCAGATTGTTCATAAGGAAGTGATGATTTGAATTAGACCATTTCTCCAGTTTCTGCTGTTTTCTAACTGTTCTAGACCATAAAGGCAGGATAATAAAACTGCAGTTGGTCACAGTCAAACTGTGGAGATATTATTTCAGTGTGTTGGAAGTCTATGAGACAGGATGCAATCAGTGAGGAAGTGAATGAAGTTAGTGAAGGGACAAGGCTGATGGCTATACCGTTGAGTAGACCTTAGTAGAACATAGAACCTTGTGTCAAGTCCCTGTGTATTGTCAGTTCTCCAGGACTGTCAGCCTCACCCTTCTCATACACATTGAAGTACATGGCACCTTGCTTATCCACAATGTGTGGGATATTTTAGGACTCAGTGTTCGTTGAGGATGTGGCTGTGGTCTTTAGCCAGGAAGAGTGGACTTTGCTGGATCTTGCTCAGAGGAAACTCTACAGAGATGTGATGATGGAAAACTTCAGAAACCTGGCCTCAGTAGGTAAGAATGGCATTCTTTTTTTTTTAATCCTTCAGTGAAAAAAAATATTTTACTCATTGACTTTGCTCTAGTGTTTGGGCTAAGGAATGGAAATAAATTGTTAAATAAAACAGGCATGATCTCTTGGTCTATGGACCTCACATATCCTGGCTTCCCTATGGACATAAACCTCTATATATTAAAGTGAGTTTTCATTGCTCTTGTGATTAAAAGCCCTGAGGTTCTTTAAGTGTTGTAAGTGTAAGCATTGGCTTCAGGGGTCACTTTGGGGGCACTGAGAGATTTGTGTTTTGGGACCTTATAGAGTTTTACTGTATTTATTGCAAGTTTGACATGATTATTTTGATACAAATAAACTCACACCTGTCCATTTTCAGAGACTGAAGAGCAGAGTATTGGCTTAGTGTCAGGGAGATGTTCATTTCTCTGCACTGTCATTCCTCTTGCACTACATCTCTTCATGAGCACCATGTCATTGTATCCATTTTTTCCCCAAAGAAGCAAGGACAGTGGAAATAGGACTCATCCAAGGCCACTGTGTTGGGGCACACCAAGAAAGCAAGAATTTTTTGAAGGACCAGCCCTGCACAGAGGGAATTACATTTGAATAAGTCAGCTAGAAAACGTCTCTTGTGGGTTGAGGACACAACTTTACAGAGACCTAATCTTTTCTGACTTTAGCAATCCTGTCACACCTGTAGTCATGTAGTCCCTTTTTCTCTTTTAATATTTCATGTGAATTGTGTTTAGTATTTTTCTACTTAGTTCTCGTAATTATACCTGTTTATGTCATTGTCACTCTCAGTCCTCATGTATTTTCTAGTAAATTGCTTTATAATGATTGCCAAAGTGCTGAAATAGCAAAATGTGGCTAAGTGTTTGTTTATTCACAGCAGCCCTTTTTTCCCTAATAATTCGTCTTTCCTTTTTATTTCATATTGTGGACCTCAAATTGAATTACTGAGTCAGTCTGTCAAAACCTTATTGAAGGGGAAAAGTTATCCAGTGAACACATAATGGTGCGATTCATGAAGAATAACACCTGGTTCTCCATGTTAGGAGAAATCTCCGAATCGCATGGCAGTAAAGATCAGCATGAGAACCAGAGGAGATATTTGAGGTGAGTGGCATTCATACAAGAAAAAATAGTGCCTCTTGAGAAAGTCCTAAGGTGTTCTGACATTATATGCTTATGCATATACATGTATAGATGTTTACATATATAATGCTTGGTGTCTCAGTTACCTAGTACTGCTATAACAAATACAAGTGGGTGGCATTAACCAAGTGGATGGCTGTAACAACTTTATTTTCTCAGCTCAGGAGGCTAGAAGTCTGAATAAAGGGTACTAACTCTAGGACAAGGCTTTCCCTCTTGGCTCTGGAGGAAGGTCCCTGTCTCTTCTGAGTTTCTGTTCATGGGGCTTTGCACGTGTCTTCCCGTCTCTGCTTGTTCACTTGCTTGTTTAATGTCTTTTATATCTCAAAAGAGATTGATTCAAGATACACCCTAATCCTACCTCATAAACTTAACAGACATAATCTAATTCTCACTAACATAACTTAATCTTGCCTTCTTAATGTAATGAAGACTACCCATTCCACATGGGATTATAACCACAGGCATATAGGTTAAGATTTACAACACACATTTTTAGGGGCCATAATTCAATCTGTAACACTTGGTAAAGTAGAAGGTCATCGAAAAAGAGAAAGACCATCAAGGAGATGAATTGAAACAATGGTGGCAACAACGAGGTCATAAATAGCAATGATTGTGAGGATGGCAGAGGACCAGGTAATGTTTTATTCTGTTGTACATGGGGTTGCTATGTGTCGGAAACAACTCCATTGCAACTAACAACAATATATTTAAACCTAGCAGTAAAATTATGTGTCCAGAGAGTTTTCATAAAAGTGAGTAAATGTGTTTGAAACACATTTCACTTGGAAACAATTGTAAGAAAGCCACGTATTTTAGAACTACAGTGACAATAATGGAAGTATTTCTGTTAGATGAATTAACCTATGCAACATGTGAGACAAATCAGGACAAAAACCAGGCACATTTATTGTGTTTGGTAGTGGTGAAATGGGAACAAATTTATTTCCAATAGCATGTTGCCCATTTTTAACAGAAGTCATACAGTAGAGAACCTCTGTGAAAGTAATGAAGCCCATCAGTGTGGGAAAACCTTCAGCCAGAATCCAAACCTTACTGTGCTAAAAAGAAATTCTCCAGAAGTAAATCCTTTTGAATACTGTGAGTGTGGAAAAGCCTTCATGGATCACTCATCACATAAGCATCATACCAGATCTCACACTGGATGCAATGCTTGTCAGTGTAAGAAAAGTGGAGAAGCCTGCAGTTGTCCTTCTCATCTGACCACTCCTATGCTAACTTTTACTGGAAAAAAACTCCATAAATGTAAGGTATGTGAGAAGGACTTCATTTGTATCTCAACCTTTAAGAGTTCTGTGACAACACTCACTGGTGAGAAACGCTATGAATGTAATGAATGTGGGAAACGTTTCTGTAGTTTTTCATCCTTTTGGACACATAGGAGAGGTTGTAAGCATAAATGTAAAGAATGTTACAAAACCTATAGTCGTCCTTCATCTCTCAGTTTACATGAAATTCATAACAGAGACAAGACTTATGAATGTAAGGAACTTGGGAAAACCTTTAGTGAGGCTTCTTCTCTCACTCAGAATATAAGAACTCACAGTGGAAACAGGCCTTATGAATGTAATGAATGTGGGAAAGCCTTTAGTCAGTCATCACACCTCACTGAACATGTAAGAACTCACAGTGGAGAGAAGCCTTATGAATGTAAGGAATGTGGGAAAGCTTTTAGTCAGTCATCACACCTCACTACCCATATAAGAACTCACAGTGGGCAGAGGCCTTATGAATGTAAGGAATGTGGGAAAGCCTTTAGTCAGGCTTCATCCCTAACTATACATATAAGAACTCACAGTGCAGTTAGGCCTTATGAATGTAAGCAATGTGGGAAAGTCTTTAGGCAATCCGCAAACCTCACTACACATAAAAGAATTCATCGTGGAGAGAGGCCTTACGAATGTAAGGATTGTGGGAAAGCCTTTAGTCATTCCTCAAACCTTACTACACATATAAGAACTCACCGTGGAGAGAGACCTTATGAATGTAAGGAATGTGGGAAAGCCTTTAGTCAATCCTCGGCCCTGACTACACATATAAGAACTCACAGTGGAGAGAGACCTTATGAATGTAAAGAATGTGGGAAAGCCTTTAGTCATTCCTCAGCCCTAACTATACACATAAGAACTCACACTGGAGAGAGGCCTTATGAATGTAAGCAGTGTGGGAAAGCCTTTATTCAGGCCTCATCTCTCACTACACATATAAGAACTCATAGTGGGGTGAGGCCTTATGAATGTAAGGAATGTGGGAAAGCCTTTAGTCAAGCCCTACACCTCACTCAACATTTAAGAACTCATAGTGGAGAGAGGCCTTACAAATGTAAGGAATGTGGGAAAGCTTTTAGTCAGGCTTCATCTGTCACACAGCATGTAAGAACTCACAGTGGGCTTAGGCCTTATGAATGTAAGGAATGCGGGAAGGCCTTTAGTGAAGCTTCAACTCTCACTAAACATAAAAGAACTCACAGTGGTCTTAGGCCATATGAATGTAAGCAATGTGGGAAAGCCTTTATGCAGATCTCATCCCTCACTAAACATATAAGAATTCACAATGGAGTTAGACCTTATAAATGTAAGGAATGTGGAAAAGCTTTTAGGAAATTTTCTTCCCTCATTTCACATACAAGAACTCACAGTGGAGAGAAGCCCTATGAATGTAAGGAATGTGGGAAAGCTTTTAATTGTTCCTCAAACCTCACTTCACATCTAAGAACTCACAGTGGAGAAAAGCCTTATGAATGTAAGCAATGTGGGAAAGCCTTTCGTGATTCCTTAACCCTCAGTACACATATAAGAACACACAGTGGAGAGAGGCCTTACAAATGTAAGGAATGTGGGAAAGCCTTTAGTCGTTCTTCACACCTCAGTAGACATAGAAGAACTCACAGTGGAGAGCCCTTATGAGCATAAGGAATGTGGGAAAGCCTTTATTCTTTTCTCACACCTCACTACATGACATAGAAGTCAGTGCAGAGACTGCTGTATGTTAAAAGTGGGGTGTTTCATTCTTTTTGCTATAATTTCAAACATCAAATTTCTGAAAGTCTTCGATTAAAGAGCAAAGTTTCTCGTTGCATAAGAAAGCAGTACTAATGCAAAGAAGGAGTCGTTAGAGCTACTCTGCTTTTGGGAGCAATGACAGTTTCGTTGTAACTATGGGGCTATCGTCAGTGTGTTGCTTTCTGAGTCCAAGTTAAATTTTATCTTCATGTCTTTGTTGTAAATAAGGTTGTAGGGATTAGCCTTGAGCAAATGTGGTTGTATATTTTTTCATGTTTTGTTGTTATTTTGCAGACAATAAAATATACTGATTTTGTGTTTGCGTTGAGTGTTTTGTTTCTGTATTTATCAGTTTTCCATTTTTTTTATTGTAAAGTTAACTGTTTAATTTTCTATAATTAGTAAGTTTCTCATAAAAAAAAACTCCGCTTCCATCAAGTCGATTCCAAGTCATAGTGACTATAGGACAGAGTAGAATTGCCATAGAGGATTTCCAAAGAGCAGCTGGTGGATTCGAACTGCTAGCCTTTTGGTTAGCAGCCAAGCTCTTAATCACTGTGCCACCAGGGCTCCAAGTTTATTCTAGGACGACAGTTTGTGACTGTGAAAATATTCTGTTTTTTATTGTACTTTGGTATACTAATTTTCATACCCGTTTATAATTATTATTTATGGTATTTATCCCCCACGCATCTGTCATCTTGTACCGTGGGAACTTGTGTGTTGCTGTGATGCTGGAAGCTATGCCACTGGTATTCAAATACCAGCAAATTCACCCATGGCAGACAGGTTTCAGCTGAGCTTCCAGACTAAGACAATCTAGGAAGAAGGGCCTGGCAGTCTACTTGTGAAAAAAATTAGTGAAAACTTCCTGAATAGCAGCAGAACATTGTCTGATATAGTGCTGGAAGATGAGCCCTTCAGGTTGGAAGACACTTAAAAGGCAACTAGGGAAGAGCTGCTTCCTCAAAGTAGAATTAACCGTAATGACGTGGGTGGAGTCAAGCTTTCATTCACCTCATATGCATGCAAAAGCTGGACAATGAATAAAGAAGACTAAAGAAGAAGGGTTTGAGTTGTGGCATTGGAGAAGAATATTGAATTTACCATTGACTGCCAAAAGAATGAACAAATCTGTCTTGGAAGAAGTACCTTAGTAGCAAGGATGATGAGACTTCATCATATATTTTGGGCACGTCATCAGGAGGGACCAGTCCCTGCAGAAGGATATCATGCTTGGTAAAGTAGAGGGTCAGCTAAAAAGAGGAAGACCTTCCAGGAGATGGATTGACACAGTGGCTGCAACAACTTGCTCAAGCATAACAACGATCATGAAGATGGCGCAAGACCAAGCAGTGTTTCATTCTGATGTACATAGAGTTGCTATGAGTCAGAACTGACTCAATGTCACTTAATAACAGCAGTATGATAATTATTATGGTGGTGTTTCCCAAACGGTGTTTTCTGTTGCAATAATTTCTTCTATGTGTATTAATCGGAATTTTGCAAAGAGTAGTTTTTTTTCCCTTCTCTTTATTAAATGTTTTATTCTAGTATAGGCTACTACGTATTACTTTTTTTCTTGCTTTAATTGCCCCAGATTTGGATATTAGGAGCTTCCTTAAGTAAGTTCCTGGTTTTTTTGACATGACCCCATTATAATTTGTACATTTCTTTTTGCCGGTGTTTGAGACTCATCTCGTCTTTTTCCTGCCCAAGCCCTGGAATCAAACTTTTTTCCAAGAAACTGTGTTCCTTTGATTGTTGTTGTTAGATGCCATCGAGTTGGTTCCGACTCATAGCGACCCTGTGTACTATAGAATGAAACACTGCCCGGTCCTGTGCCATCCTCACAATTCCTGACATGCTTGAGCCCATCGTTGCAGCCACTGTGTCAGTCCATCTCATTGAGTGCCTTCCTCTTTTTCACTGACCCTGTACTTTACCAAGCATGTTGTACTCCGTGGAGTGATCTCTCCTGAGAACATGTTCAAATTATGTAAGACATAGTCTCGCAATCTTTCTTTTGATTAGAGAATGATATTTAGAAACAAAGATCTGGGCATTAGATATGCTAATTGCTTTTGGGCCATCAGAATTGAAAGATCTAGGAAATAATATGTGAGTATACACAAAGACACTTATTTTTATCTGTTTCTGTGTGGATCCATATATGTTTTAAAAATTCAAGGTCATATTCATGTCTCTGATTCCAGTCCAACACTAGAGTTCATTTTAACCATTTCCCTTACTCTATATTATTTTTTTTAACAGTAATACTCATGGCTCTCATCCACAGTACTTTTTGCTGAATCTTAAAATATGCATAAAGCAGTTTCAGAATTGCTAACCATAAGGTGATGAACCACCTTGCGGAAAGCAATTTGATCTTAGTATGAACTTCATGAGAGTCCGACTGCAGGTAAGTCTAATTTAGCTTGTCATGCAGGACTGGCTAATAAAAGTCCAGAAGCTGAAGGCTTAAGGGAACATCCCAGTTGGTGAGAAACATCCATCTGTGTGGAGGGCAGCATGTCCTGGGGACTTGGAAGCTCTGCACTGGGACCCTCCCAGACCTCACTCTGCATCTTTTCACTTGATTTCTTTCTTGTTACATTAAAATTGTTAACGTAAGGATGGCCTTTTTATGAATTCTGTGAGTTATTCCAGAGAATTATTGAAGTGAAAGGAGGCTAAGAAGGAATAGGGCTGGGGACCCCCCATCTTAAGGCTGGTATTCTAAGGGAGATAGAGGGCCTTCTAGCCAGCAGATGGGGAGTTGGGAGTTGTTCAGACTCCCAAAGTTGCACCTGATATCTGCCTGTTTGGCAGTCTGATGGATGGTGTCCTTTTAACTTTCGAGGTCTGGCATAGCTAGATTCAGAGGGAGAATCCTGCATGGGTGACTGGTGTCAGAACTAAACAAGGACAGGAATCTGAGATTTCCACATGACGTAGTTGGCATGTGGAGTCAGATTTCTTAGTCTCCTTGGCATAGATAGTGAGTTGAAACCATTAAGTTCTATCTGACCCTAAAACTGGTGTCTCTACTATTGTATTACATGAGTGGTGGAATTTTAATGAGGGTTGGAAGATTACTTGAAACAGACTGAAGTGTACATAGTAAGGACTCAAATAATTTTTAATGAGTGAGTGGATAAATTAATGTATTTAGGCACAATCAGGCTGGGGTTTCCTCAATTCCCTGCCTCTCCTTACGAAAGTTTCTGCTGCCACACCCATTCACACCTCCATACACTAAATCTCAATGAACATTTGGCTTTCTCCATCAGCTGTGGGTTCCCTCCCTTTCTGATCCATCACATCATCAATCATTTACTCTCTCCAGTGTCTTCAATATCTCCTGTGTCCTATTTGCCCTTAGCATCAGATCTCTCCAACCTAATTGAACCTCTTCTGGCTATGTTGCAGCTCGTTTCTCAGTCATCATGTTTAAGTTTCTTTAAAAAGGTGCTACAGCCACCTATGTTCTTGGCTTCCATGAAACCAATCAACTCCCCCAGGTCCATATCTTCAGCAGAGTTACTGTTTCCCAGACTTTGGCACCAAGTATCATATATAATCATAATAGGGTCCAAGGGGTTTATCTTGTCATAATTGTATCCTTTAGCCACTGCGCTGCCAGCAGAATGTTGGTTTTCAAAGACAGCATCTAATTATATCAATCTCTTGCTTAACATCTATTTCCACCTCACTTGTCTAAAATGCATTTGCATGTTTCTTTAGGTTTATATGAAGACTTCTTTACAAGGCCACTATTTCTAGGAGCCCTTCTGTCATCACCCCAACTTCACTTGCTGTGTACTGTCCTGGCAGTCTTTTTTGGCCCCCTTTGTAGCACTGATAATGCTTTCACTATAAACAGCTTTTTGGGGTAGAGCTTATGCTGTCTCCACTGCTTTCTGTGCCTTTCACAGAGAAGGCCCTCAAACATTCAGAGCAAAGAGTAGATGGATGAAATAATTACTTATGACATGTCAGGTTCATCTTATATTACCAGCACAAGGAATAGTGTGTATCACAGAGCAGGCAGGCTTTTAATGAATGTGGGATAGGTGGAATTAAAAAGATTATGAAGTGGAATTTTCAGATGACTGGTAAGTGGAATGAAAGAAGAGCAGTTCTTCAGGTAACCACTAGAGGTTTTTGTCATAAATGTTTCTGTTAGGTACCATTGAGTCATGTCCAACTGATAGCAACCCTACATACAACAAAACAAAACACCCAGTCCTGCACCATTCTCACAATCATTGCTATGTTTGGGTCCATTGTTGCACCCACTGTGTCATTTTATCTTGAGGGTCCTCCTCTTTTTTGACGAGGAAGCATGATGTCCTCCAGGAATGACCCCTCCTGATAACATGTCCAGTGTATGTAAGATGAAGTGTCGCCATCCACATCTCCAGGGAGCATTCTGGCTGTACCTTTTCCAAGACAGACTTGTTCGTTTTCTGGTAGTCCATAGTGTACTCAATATTCTTCACCAACACTATAATTTAAAGGCATCAGTTCTTTGGCCTTATTCATTTGCCAGTTTTTGCATGTATATGAGGCAACTGAAAACACTGTGGCTTGGATCAGGCACACCTCCTCCAAGTAACAGCTTTGTTTTTTAACATGTTGAAGAGGTCTTTTTGCAGCAGATTTTTTGAATAAAGAGAATCCTAGGAAGACAATGGTGGAACTGATCCTTGGTGTTTATCATGGCAGAATTGTGTCAGATGGCTGACACTTGTTTTCTTAAAGCAAGTAATGAAACATAGGGTCTCTTGTTCTTTAAATGTTATATTTTCAGAGCAGATTTCCTTATCTGGAAATCTCTCACATCAAATCTATACTTGCCTTTTGGCCACACAAAAATAAATACAATCCCTTTTACATATGGAACATTTAAGTTAGTCAAATATTCTGATAGGTATTCTTCAGGTCTTATGCTTTGCAAGCTAAATATCCCCATTACTGTACCTATAAAAGGTTGGCCTTCTGGTGCCTCAGCTTTTTCTCTACACTTTTTGTGGACAGTGTCTTTGTTGGATTAAAGCCAACATTCAAGATTAGGTTATGCTCATTAAATAATACTGTCAAACTAGTTCTACTGGTTTTCAGAACAGTGTAGTTCTGTGGATGCAGACCAAGCTTATGTGACTTACAATGATGCTGATTTCATAACCAAATGAAATACTTTACATTTTTTTTATTTAGAAGAGAAATTGATTTTTAAAAATTGAACAAACTTTTTAAGCAAACATTCATGGTAAGTGTTGTCATGGTTTGAATTATGTCGCCCAAAAAATGTGTATATCAGTTTGGCTGGGCCATGCTTCCTGGTACTGTGTGATTTTCCTATATGTTGTAAATCCTGCCTCTATGATGTTAATGAGGGAGGATGGGTGGCAGTTGTGTTAGTAAGGCAGGACTAGATCTACAAAACTGGATTTTGTCCTGAGGCAATTTCTTGAGTTAAAGGACAGAAGTGAGCAGTGAGATGGTGGGACCTCATGCCATCAAGAAATCAGTGCCAGGAGCAGAGTATGTCCTTTGAACCGGGGTCCCTGTGCTGAGAAGCTCCTAGTCTGGGAGAACACTGATGAGAAGGCCGATAGAGAAAGTTCTTTCTCTCAGAGCTGACACCCTGAATTTGGACTTTTAGCCTACTTTACTGTAAGAAAATAAACTTCTCTTCGTTAAAACCATCCACTTGTGGTGTTTGTTATAGCAGCACTAAGCTGACTAAAACAAGCCTGATTTCTTTATCTTTTAAAGAAAATTCACTGGCAAATACAGGGAGCATTTCATGAGATTTCCAGGGAGACGCACCTCCTCACTTACTGTCTTAGTCATCTAGTGCTGCTCTAACAGAAGTACCACAAATGGATGGCTTTAACAAGGAGAAGTTAATTCTCTCACAGTCCAGTAGGCTACAAGTCCAAATTCAAGGCATCAGCTCCAAGGAAACGCTTTCTCTGTCAGCTCTGGAGGAAGGTCTGCATCATCAATCTTCCTCTGGTCTGGGAGCTTCTCTGTGCAGGAACCGCCAAGTCCAAAGGATGCGCTTTGCTCCCGGCACTGCTATCTTGGTGGTATGACATTCCCATGTGTCTCTGCTCGCTTCTCTTTTTTATAGCTCAAAAGAGATTGGTTTACTTTTTAGATCAGTGGTGAAGTTACCGCTGAGGTTCACTGTTCAGCCTGGGAGTGGACAGCCCTGTAAAACCAAATGAGACTAACGAGGTACAGGAGTCCAGTGACAAGGGCCAGAAGGCAGAAGGGGACAAGGAAGCTGGTGTTAGGGAACCCAAGGCTGAGTAAGGATATTGTTGATGTGTTGTGAGATTGTTAACCATTATCATAGGGCAACATTTGTAGTAACTATTAAATGAGAAACTATTTTGTTCTGTAAGCCTTCATCTTAAGTGAGAATAACAGCACAATTGGAAGAGCATAGTCAGTGTCACTGAACTGTGTATGTAGAAATTTTTAAAAGACTGTATCTTTGGCTATGTGTATTTCCACCAAAAAAAAAAAGGTTGAGAATTTAGAGGGTTAATATGTTGTGGGGTTGTTAACCAATGTCATAAAACAATATGTGTACTACTGTTTCATGAGAAACTATTTGTTCTGTAAGCCTTCACCTAAAGTACAATAAAATACAAAAAATTTTTAAAAAGATTGGTTTAAGACACTATACCTTATCAGTATAACTGCTGCTAATCCATCTTATTAGATGATAGTGATTGAATTTACAACACGTAAGGAAATCACATCAGATTACACAATCATACAATACTGGGAATCATGACGTAGCTAAGTTGACAGATATTTTGGGGGGACACAATTCAATCCATGACATTGACTATTTCATCTGACATTTCCCGTTTATAACAGTAGTAAAAAAATCTATCCAAATATTTTGCTCATTAGCAAAGCACGTCTAGCAGTAACAAACACCAAGGTGCCAGGCAAGAGTTAACGCTGGTTTTATGGCTGTGCGGGTATGTGTCAATTTGACTTGGCCATGATTGTCAGTAGCTAGGCACTTATGTGATGATGTAATTAATTTGGCAGTTATGTAATGATATAATCTGGCGTAGTCTCTCATAAGTTTTGCATAACACTGCTTTTCGTGTAACCACCTGGTCTTTGAAACCTAACAATGTTGGTAAGTAAGGAGTGGGTATATCTTGATTTCAGAAAATATATTCATGGTGTTTATAAGTGGGAGAATCAAGAGTTGCCTGAGAAGAGATGGAAGAACTGCATGACTGTAGGTCTTGTTTAATCAACAAATAGATAAAGGTCAAGCTCTAGGGAGGTGAGCAGATGTTTTGAAGAGTTATTGAGTTCACAGGCACAGAGCACTTCCGGATAATCACAGGTCCATGGAATTGATAATCTGAAGTGGAGTGGAGTGGCAAATCCCCAGCAATAAGATCAATGAAACTAGAGACCAAAGTAGTAGATAAAAATCCATGCAGACACTGAAGCCCCCAGATGCAGTACAGAATTTAGGAGGGAGGGTAAGGATGAGCCAGCTTCCAAAGTCATTAATCAGTCAAGTGATTGGGAAGTGGGCAGACAATAGTAATGAGGTTGGAGAGAAGCTGATATAGTCAAAGGCAGTAAAAGAAACAAATGATTGTATATACGAGTGAAGGAAGGTCAGCCCTTAAATGGTACTAGGGATTGAGAACAATTCTGTTCTCATTCATGGAATCAGAGGTACAAAGGGGGTGAGATAAAATTCAAAGTGTTGAATAAATTTTTAAAAATCCTGAAACAACCTGCAGAAAGGAGATTTTTTCACAAAAAGTAAAATGTCCAAAAATAAGAGAGCTTGGAATTACTGCAAGACAGTTTTGCCCACTTCAACGCACCTTTATTTTCCTTACCATGAGTTCTTTATCCCCTTTTGCTTCCCATTCCTTCAGTGTTTTCCAGCTTTTATAGTTCTGCTTTATTCTGCTTAGTTTTTTGTGCTTATCTTTTAAGTTTCTGAAATCCGCCTCCTGCCCTGCATCTGATGATATTAAACCCGTCTACCACCTCTAACGCCACAGGTCTGTCAGTTTGTCATAATATGGTGGGTTGTATTCTCCTGTGATGCTGGAAGCTATGCCACCAGTACTTCAAATACCAGCAGGGTAACCCATGGCGGACAAGTTTCAGCAGAGCTTCCAGACTAAGACAAAGAAGGATCTGGCAGTCTACTTCTGAAAAAATTGGCTTGTAAAAACCTTATTAAGAGCAGCGGAACATTGTTTGGTATAGTACTGGAAGATGACACCCTCTTGTTGGCAGGCACTCAAAATACGACTGGGGAAGAGCTGCCGCCTCAAAGTAGAGTTGACTTTAATAGAGTGGATGGGGTCAAGCTTTCAGGACTTTCAATTTCTGAAGCAGCACAACTCAAAATGAGAAGAAACAGCTGCAAATATCCATTAGTAACTGGAAAGTGGAATGTACAAAGTATGAATCTAGGAAAATTGGAAGTCGTCAAAAATGAAATGGAACCCATAAACATCAATATCCTAGGCATTAATGAGCTGAAATGGTTTGGTATTGGCCATTTTGAATTGGACAATCATATGGTATACTATACTGGGAATGACAACTTGAGGAATGGCGTTGCATTTATCATCAAAAAGAACATTTCAAGATCTATCCTGAAGTACAACGCTGTCAGTGATAGGATAATATCCATATGCTTTCAAGGAAGACTAGTTAATACAACTATTATTCAACTACTAGTGCCAAAGAAGAAGAAATTGAAAATTTTTACCAACTTCTTCAGTCTGAAATCAACCAAACATGCAATCAAAATGCATTGATAATGACTAGTGATTGGAATGGGAAAGTTGGAAAGGAAGAAGGATTGATAGTTGGAAAATATGACTTTGGTGATAGAAGTGACACTGGGCGTGGCATGATAGAATTTTGCAAAACCATTGACTTTTTCCTTACAAATTCCTTTTTTTCAGCAACATAAAAAGCAACTTTACACATGGGACCTTGCCAGATGGAATATACAGGTATCAAATCAACTACAGTTGTGGAAAGAGATGATGGAAAAGCTCAAAATCATCAGTCAGAACAAGGCCAGTGGCCGACTGCAGAACAGATTAATTGTGCATATGAAAGTTCAAGTTGAAGGTGAAGAAAATTAGAGCAAGTCCATGAGAAACAAAACACCACCTTGAGTATATCCCACCTGAATTTAGAGACCATCTCAAATAGAACACTAATGACTGAATACCAGCCGAGCTGTGGAATGACATCAAAGACATCATACGTGAAGAAAGCAAGAGGTCATTCAAAAAACAGGAAAAAAAGAAAATACCAAAACGGATGTCAGAAGAGACTCTGAAAGTTGCTGTTTAACGTTTAGTAGCTAAAGCGAACATAAATGATGAAGTAAAAAAGCTGAACAGAAGATTTCAAAGAGCGTTCAAGAAGACAATGTATTATAATGAAACGTGCACAGACCTGGCATTAGAAAACCAAAAGGGAAAAATATGCTTAGCATTTCTCAAGCTGAAAAAATTCCAGCTTCAAGTTGCAATATTGAAGAATTCTGCAGGGAAAATATTGAACAATGCAGGAAGCATCAAACGGAGATGGTTGGAATAAATATACAGTTACTATACCAAAAATAATTGGTTGACATTCAACCATTTCAGGAAGCAGCATATGATCAAGAACTGATGGTACTGAAGGAAGAAGCCCAAGTTGTGCTGAAGGGAATGGCAAAAAACAAGGTTCCAGGAATTGACAGAATACCAATTGAGATGTTTCAATAAAAGGATGCAGCACTGAAAGTGCTCGTCTATGCCGAGAAATTTGGAAGACAGTTACTCTGCAAACCAACTGGAAGAGATCCATATCTGTGCCCATTCCAAAGAAAGATGATCCAACAGAATGTGAAAATGATCAAACAATAGTGTATCACACACAAGTAAAATTTTGCTGAAGATCATTCAAAAGAGGTCGCATCAATATTGACAGGGAACTGCCAGAAGTTCAAGCCGGATTCAGAAGAGGACATGTAGCAAGGGATATCATTGCTGATGTCAGATGGATCCTGGCTGAAAGCAGAGAGTACCAGAAAGATGTCTATCTGTGTTTTATTGACTATGCAAAGACATTTGACTGTGTGGATCGTAACAAATTATGGATACCACTGGGAAGAGTGGGAATTCTGGAACACTTAATGCTCATAAAAAACCTGTACGTAGACCAAGATGCAGTTCTTCAAACAGAACAAGTGTATACTGTGTGGCTTAAATCAGGAAAGGCATGTGTGTCAGGATTGTATCCTTTCACCATACTTACTGGGTCTCTGTGCTGAGCAAATAATCTGAGAAGCTGGACTATATGAAGAAGAACGTGGTATCAGGATTGGGGAAGACTCATTAACGTGAGATATGCAGATGACACAGCCTTGCTTGCTGATAGTGAAGAGGGCTTGAAGCACTTACTGATGAAGATCAAAGACTACAGTCTTCAGTATGGATTACGCCTTAACACAAAATAAAAATCCCCACACCTGAGGTTGGACCTGTCATTCTGCCCCTTCTCATCCCTCCCTAAAGCTCCTAAGAATCCTTCCCACCTGTACTTGGGGTCCGGCGGTGTCCCGCGGATGCCCTGCGTGGCTCACCCTCCCAACCATGGAGGAGGCAATGGTCTTGCCCTGCACCCCAACGTCGTCAGCGGCATCTCCTGGCAGCGTGTGGCTGACAACTGCACGCAGGCTAGGAACTCTGTGAGGTGTGTGGGACGGGGTCCAAAGGGAGCAGGGGCTGGGAGAGGCAGGGTCAAGACAGGGGCGGGGCCTGGGAAGCACGTGGGAAGTGCGGGGCCTGGGTGGGGAAGGGCAAAGACACGAATGGGTGGAGCTGGGGGCAGTTAGGCGGGGCCAGGAAGGGAGCAATGCTCTAATAGCGGGAAAGGGCTGGGTAGGGGCAGTGAGGGGCAGGCACCAGAATGGACCTGCCCCTTTACGCTCTACCCCAGGTGCTCCTGAGCAGCGCTCTGGCGCGGCTTGGCGGCTCCAAGGAGAAGTTTACGTTCTGCTGCGAACTCAACGTTAGTGTCTGTCCGCTCAGCCAGAGCGGGGGCTCCCGTGAGCCCTTCCGGAGGTGGAAGGAGTGGGGCCGGAAGGGCGAAGGGCAGATCGCAGGTATGGATAGGAGAGGAGGTGGGCTTCGAGCCCTGGCCGCTTCAGAAGTGGCTAAGGAATTCTTGGAGAACGCCCGGGGGCAATATCATGTGAGGCGCAGTCAAGATGGGGTAGGACCAGACAAGCGCACCATGTGTGCACGCTGTCTGAATGGCCTTGATTGCACAAGAACATTGCCTCGCATGGTGGGTTCGTTTAGATGAGGCTTGCAGGAACCCGCGCCCTCCCTGATCCTCCCACCCTAGTTCCAGATAACAATTTATAACTCCCTGGGGCAGAAGGTAGATTGGATTGTGCAGCTGCCGGTTCGCGAAGGTGTTTTCTTCGTAAGGGCCCCAGCGGCGGGACTGTGCCCAATGAAGTGAGCCCTGTGGGCACCACCCTGCCACGAATATCTCTTTCCCTCTAATGGACATCTCCTACTACCCCACCATAGACACTTCCGTCCCTTGGGTATCTCCCCGTCATGAATAATCTGCCTTTGCTATCTACCCCCACCCCATCTCCATCTGTGCTCCTCGATATTCCCTTGGGAGCATCTCTCCTGTCCCCATGAATATTTCTCCATTTTGAATATCTTCTCTTGAAAATCTTTGCTATTTATAATCCTTCCCGGAAGGATATCCCCACACACCAGTTAAACCAATTGTGCGGAGTTGACTCCAACTGCCTGTAGTGCAAATGGTAAACATGCTTCACTGTTAACCAAAACTTGGGAAGTTTAAGTCCACCCAGAGGCATGTCAGAAGAAAGGCCTGTTAGTAATCTACTTCTGGGGGAAAAAAATCAGCCATTGAAAATCCTTTGGAGCATACTTCTACTCTGACACACATGGGATTGCCCTCACATGCAGTCCCCCACATATCTCCTTCAGGAATCAATCTTTCTCTCACTTGTCTTCCTCATAGATCTCTTCCCCGCCCCCCCAACTTCTTCCCCCTCTCACAGTCTCCCTGCCCACCCAGTGGATTTTTTCCTACCTTGTGAATGAATCTCCTCTGCAATCTTTTCCTCAGAATATCTGATGTCCCCCCTCCCAGTGCCACCTAAATGCCTTCTCATCCCAGGAATCCTTCCTCGAGTTTGGCCCCTCCATTCAGCCCCTCCATGTATGTGAGACAGCCTCTTGACTTGGGTTCTGTCTCCATTACCTGAGATGATGCTTCCAGGCTCAGACGGGCAGGAGCATCCCCCAGAACTGCTCTTCTCTGCCTCGTTCCCCCCAGGGCTTCAACACCTACTCAGTGGCCCAGGTGCCTGACCAGAGCCCCTACTTGCACCCACTGACCCATGCCCCAGCCTCGTGTCCTGGTCATATAAAATGAGGTGAGACCTCATTCAAGTCCCCTTCCCTGCTCCCATGACAGATTTGAGGTATCATGGTAAACCAGGTGGACGCTGGGTTGGAGGGTCCTCAGTTCATGGTGTAGCACCACCACTCCCACCATTGTTTGTTCTCGAGTGACCTGGGGCTGCTGTGAGGACTCAGTCTGATCATGAGTGGGTGATACTCAGCATATATGTCACAGCGGATGGCAAATGGGGGTTTGCACTTTTGGAGGGTCAGGGAAGGCCTTCCTGAGAAGGTGATGGTGAGGGCGACTCTGAGGAAAGTGAGGGAGTGAGCCGTGGCTATTTGGGAGAAGAGGGATCCTGGGAGGGAAGTGCACATGCACAAGCCCTCAGGAGAGTGGTGTTCAAGGAACCCAGTGTGGCTGAAGAAGAGTGCCAGCTGGTGGGAGGATAGGAGGGCAGGGCCTTAAGGGCCAAGGGGAGGACTTTGGCTTTTACCGAGAAGGAACCACAGGAGGGTCCTGACAGGGCTCCATTAAGACTTCTGTGGACCTAGAACTTTTGCCTTTGTGGGACCCTTCCTCCGTAAAAGAATATTAAAATTATGTTATGATGGCATTGGTATAAAGATGAATATAATTTATGTTGGATTCATTATATATATTTTATTATATTCAAGGTTTTCTTTTGATTCTGAAAATAATTAAACTTGAAATATTTCTGTAAACTCCTGAAGTCTCCTGGGTCCCGGGCACTGAGGCTCGTGTGTCTAGCGCAAATTCGGCCCTGGTCCCAAGCAGAGGAGGGCCACGTTGGAATTCAGGATTTTCCCTCTGGCTACTTTGGGGGTAGGAAACTGGTAGACCAGGGAGGAAGCCACTGTGCTAGTCCCGTTTGTGATGGTGGCAGCTTTGACCAGGGAAGGGGAAGAGGTGGTCAGATTCAGGATAAGGTGAGCTGTTACGATTTGCTAATAGAAGTGAAAGAGGAGAGAAGGTTTTTTCCTGAGCCCTGGGAAGGATGGAGCTACTGAGGTGATGGTCATTAACATCATGCACCTTCTCTGGCCAGCACATCTGGGCTTCATTCAGTCCTAACATAGTGGAGATTAGGAACCTGGACCAGAACTCCTGCTTTGTGTTTGCCAGGCCTTGTTCTGGTTAGGGAAGGTCACCAGGCCAGGGAGGGAATGTGAGTGGAGTTCTGGGGCCCATCCCCTGACTTGCTTTCCTCGACCTCAGGTACACTAGTGCAGGCAGGAATGTAAGCTCCCAGGTCTCAGCTGTCTACATCTTTAGATCTAACCAACTAGAATCACTGCCCTTGAGTTGCTAGGATGACACTTGCCTGGTGAAGGTGTGTAGCCAGGAATGATGAGTGTGCAGGTGAGGGTGGTGGGAGCGCCGGGATTAGGTGTGAAGTGTGAGGAAGCCTGGGACGGAGGGTAAACCGTGTGTATGGGGTAGCGTGAGGGGGAAGGATTCACGTCTCTGTCACATAAAGGGGCTAAGATCTGAGGATGATAATTGAGCTCCCTCCCATGGGTTGGTATTTATGTCTGTATGTACTCCATTCCACCATGTTCCCGAAGACGGCCTTGGTGCAGGAGGTACATCAAAACTTCAAATCCTGGTGTTCCCAGGTGGTTCACCTGTACCCAGGATAGAGGCACCTGGAGCTGGAATGGATAGTGGGGCCAATACCCAGGGAGTGAGTGTCCTGACTGGGATGGGGGTGGGGGCAAGGCCAGGGTGGGCTTTAGGTGAGGCTCACAGCAGCTGGGGGAAGGAGATCATCAGTCACTTTAACACGACACTAGAGAGGAATGGATGTATCTACACAGACAGCAATGCCCGAGAGACACTGGAGAGGAGGTGGGAGAGCTAGGGACGCTGTGGGCATGGAGTGGACTGTGATGTATTGGGGCCCAGAAGTGGTGGGGGCATTTGCTGATCATATCAGTGTGGGAGGGAGAAGATGAGGGGGGAATGAGGAGTAAGTGAGCAGAGGAAGGGGAGCCAGACCCCAGGCCTGACCGAGCTACACCCCTCCACAGGCACATTATCGTCCACCTGGAACTTGAGCCAGACTGATCCAGTGAGGGAAACAACTACCCGGTTAGCAGCATATTTACATCACATTACTCCCTACCCACCACCCAAGCCTCAGTGTGCCCCTCCCCGCCTCTTCCTGACACCCTGCTCCCAAGAATCACCCCTCATCCTCAGCATCATCCAACTGTCCGAGGCTGCCACTATCATCTCCTCTGGGACTTGTCTGCTGCCACAATGAGTCTGAGTCTGAGTTCCCTCCACCAGAGATGGGAGAGACTTACCACTTTTTCCTCTTGCTGCTGCTGCCACCAATGAAAGACATTAAAATGCCACCACCGGGACCCAGGTTAAGGCGTGACTGAGGGTGGTTGAGGGGGATAGATCCAGAAAAGTCAGCAAGCTCCAGCTGACCCAACCCAGGGCTTGCAGGGGTGCTTCTTGTCGGCTTGAATCCTCACACCAGACACACACCGCTCATGCCCTGCCTACTGCTCATTCCTCCATCTGCTGCTTCCCCCTCCGTCCACTCAGGCCCTGGCACGGCTGACTGGAGAAGCCACAGAGGGCAGGCCTGTGCTGGACCCTGGGGCCCAGAGAACCCAACACCCTGAGTTCTCCCTGACCTGGACTTGGGGGGTGGAGCCCTGAAGGTGAGGAATCTGGGAGGTCCTGGTGGAAGAGATGGTATCAGAGGCAAGTCCCAAAGGGAGGCTTCGACAGCTGGGCTGGAGCTATGGACCTTCCAGGAGACAGGCAGAGTCTGACACTTCCTGGGCTTCTGGTGTGTTCTAGCATCCATTATGGAGGAAGGAGATGTTGAGGTAAAGCTTGAGGTTTAGAGTCAGAAGGAACTGACTTGACCGCCGGTTGGTGCAGGCTTATGCCAGTCCCTTGAAGGCCCATGGACACGCAGCTCCGCCTGTGGCCCATGTGCAGACCAGTGTTTAGATGCACCTTTTGGAAATTTACAAAATCCCTCTTTGGAACAGGACCACCCAGGACAGATAGGAAGGACTGAGAGTGTCCCTAGGCCCCCAAGGTCCCATGTGGGGCCATGTCACTGGGCATACCTGTATCTTTTCTGACAGCACAACCAGCCAGCTGTGGTCTGCATAGGGGCCAGTCTTCAGAAGCACCACCTGAAAATGTTCCAAAGTCCCCCTACTACAGTCCTGCATAGGGTGCTGTTGCCAGATGGGGCTCACAAAACTTTTTCTAAATCTCTCTCCCTGTACCCATCCGCTGCCCCACTTGGGGCCTGGTATCAGAGATGCCCCTAAAAACCTTTCTAAATTCCCCTCTAGTAGCAAGGATTGGCCTGGGCTTGTGTCTCAGTTATCCAGTGCTGCTGTAACAGAAATACCACAGGTGGGTGGCTTTAGCAAACGGAAATTTATTCTCTCACAGTTGAGGCTAGAAGTCTGAACGTAGTGTGCCAGTTCTAGGGGAATGCTTTCTCTGTTGGCTCTGGGAAAAGGTCCTTGTCTCTTTTCAGTTCTGTTCCTTGGTTCCTTGGTGATCTTCATGTGGTATGGCATCTACTCCCATCTCTGCTTGCTTCTTCTGTGCCTGATCTGCTCTTTTAATATCTCAAAAGAGATTAACTTCAGACATACTCTACACAAATACTGCTTTACTAACATAACAGAGAAAAACCATTCCTAAATGGCATTATAACCACAAGTATAGGGGTGAAGATTTACACACATATTTTTGGGGGGCACAATTCAATTCATAACAGCTGGACAGGGAGTCTGAGGAGATGACCCAGACACAGCCACGATCTGGCATGGCTCAGTCATCAGTGTGCATCCCGAGAAGATTTCTAACTCCCCATGCAGAGGGGCTGCACTGGCCCTGGCTGGCCATGGAGACGGCCTCCCCCAAATTTTTCTAACTCTTTAGCTGCTGTGACTGGCCTGGACTGAATAGGCCCATGGAGTGCTCCCCAAGCCCAACCACAGCCTCGTATGGGTCCCTGCTTCAGGATGTGTTTCCTAAAATATTTTTTAAGTCCCCCTCCAGTGAGGGGAGGAGCCCTGGTGGCGCAGTGGTTAAACGTTCTGCTGCTATACTGAAGTCCGAGATTCAAATCCACTAGCCGCCACACTGGAGAAAGATGTGGAAGCCTGCTGCCATAAAGATTTACAGCCTGGGAAGCCCTATAGGGCAGCCGTACTCTGTCCTACAGGGTCTCTATGAGTCAGAATCAACTCGACAGCAATGGGTTTTGACAGTGAGGGGGACTGGACCTGGCCAACCAGGGAGGTCTGGGGAGGGTATCTCAGACCAGCCCACGATACCGCTTGGACCCAATTGTTGGTGGCTTTGTCTGAAAAGGTTTCTAAGTTCAACTTCAGTGGTGGGAACTGGACCAGGCCAAACAGGGAGGCCAGTGGAGAGCACTCACATGGCCCCGAATGTCATATATGCCTACAGAAAATATTTCTAAGTCCCCTGCCAGAGTAGGAAGCAAAGCACAAAACTAAGTCAGCTAGGAAAGCCTGGGAGGGCACTCTGGGAATGGTTGCAGTCACATGTGGGGCCCGGTTGCCACATGTTCTTCTTGAAAATTTTTTCTAAGTACCCCTCTAAAGAGAGACACCGTCCTGGAGTCCTAGAGAACCAAGGAGAGTTCCCCAACCTAGTTGCAGTCCTGCATATGCTCTAGTTGCTTGGTGCACCTCCCAAACCTTACAAAACCTTCATCCAGTGGGAGAAACCAGTGGGGTTCACAGGGGAAAAGGGAATCCAGCCTGTCAACCATCCTGTGTTTGGCCCAGGTCACAGAAGGCGACCACCCAAATGATTATAAGAAACCCTCCGGTGGTGAGCTTGTACTGGACCAGGTGGTGAGCCTCACCTTTGGCCTGCTTGTTGCATGTGTGCAGTGAGATTAATTGCTTCTGTGTGTGGCCTTTCTGCCATGGTCTTGTAACTCCCACCCAGATGATTGTACAGGACTGTGTGATAGGGTAATTGTGGCCTATCAAAGGGATTGGTCAGTTTTGCCTTAAAAGACAGCCAATTCCAGAACAGAAGGAACCCACCAGCAAGGAAGGAGAGACCCAGCAGCAAGTGATGGTGCAGTGGGCTTTCTGGCCCATGGAGAGAGAAAGCTGAGTGCCCTTAAGGAGATACTGAGGGCCAGGGAGAGGTGTGCCTGCAAGCACAACTGGGGAGAGGCTATCCTGATGGAGGAACTATATCCTGAGTGTTCTTGAGGCTGAACTGTAACTGTTACTTCCCTAATAAACCTCATAATTGTAAGTACGGTCTGTGAGTTCTGTGTGGTTGTTGCAATGAATTATCAAACCCTGTAGAGAGTGCTGTGCGAGGGATAGTTGCTGTCAGAATTGGTAGAGATGGTGGAGAAAGGCGTGTCAGACCTCCACCTCATAGGGATCAGCCTTGGACTGTTGATCTTGGTCCTCCTTCCGCCTTGTGGGGTTGGAGGTCAGACACCTCCCCAACGCGATTTTTACGATGTGCCTGCTTAAAAAGTATCTAAGTCCCCCTCCAAAGAGGGGCACCGTCCTGGATCAGACAAGGACATCCTGTGGAGGATGTCCCTGGGCCAAGATGCTGTCACTTGTGGGTCCTGGGCATTGGGAGTGTCTCTGAAACATTTCTATGTTTCTCTATAGAGGCTGAGACAGCTAGGGAAGACATGGAGGCCCAAGGATGGTGCCCTCAGCCTATTCACTGTCCAGCATGGGGCCTGTCACAGGAAGCACTCCCTGAAATTGTTTCTAAATCCCACTCCGGTGGCAGGGCAGGCATGGGCCAGCCAGGGAGGCTCAGGGAGGCCACCCTACACAATTTGTGGTCCCATGTAGGGCCTTTGGAAGGTGTCCCTTGAAAACTTTCACTAGTCCCGCTCCTAGTCTTGGACCAGCTGGGTGCAGTGCAATGGATCACTTTTACGTGGCCTTTCTCACCATAGTCTTGTAACTCCCACCAAATGATTGAATGGGACTATAAAAATAAGGTGCTTATGGCCCACCAAGGAGATTGGACAGCTTGCTAATAATACAAATAAGATGCATGCCACTCTTGTGAGAGTAAGACCATGCAAATAAGGTCTGTGGAACCTTAATGAGGGGATTGGTCAGTTTTGCATCCCACTAGGCTTAAAATGAGCCATTCCAGAGACAGAAAGGGGAAACTCACCACCTAGAAGAAGAGAAAAGAGTGAAGCACTTCCTTTGCACCCGGCGTCCCTGTGCTGGGAAACTCCTAGACCCAGGAGACAGAGTTGTAACAAGGAAGACAGCGAAAGACAACATTGAGAAGAAGTGGCAAAGAAATGGTGGCAGCAGAGGCAGCAGAACCAAGAGACCAGTAGGAGATGGCCTGGTGGGCTTCCCAGCCCATGGAGCGAGAGAGCTGAGTACCTTTGGGCAGGAGGCTTGCTGGCAGAGTGGAACAAGTGCTCCAGGTACTTGCTGGTGGAGGTAGACTTGCTGACCCGTGGAGCTAGAAAGCTGAGAGCCTTCAGTCTGAGGCTGACTGGCGGAGTGGGGTGCCTCCGGGCACTTACTGGGAATGCTAAAAGAGCTTTGGAACTCTTTCCTAAGCGGGGCAGAGACTGGGCCAAACCGAGAGGCCCAAGGGCTGAGGGGCTGAGAGGCAAAGGGCCATGGATAGGCCTACCTTCAGTCACAGCTGAGAAACTGTCCTGAGTTTTCCTGATCCAGAATTGTGACATATATTTTTCCTAATAAACCTCATAATCGTATTGTCTGTGAGTTCTCTGTGGCCATTGGAATGGATAATCGAACCCAGCAGAGAAGTAGAGAGTGCTGTGGGAGGGATGGCTGGTGTCAGAAATGGTAAAAAGGTTGGCGAGAGGAGGTATGACTGACCTCTGCCTCATAGGAATCAGCATTGGGTGGTTGATGCTCATAATGCTTCTCCTTCCCCCTTGTGAAGTTAGAGGTCAGATGCCTCCGCCACATCATTTTCACAGTTGGCGTCTATCATAGTGAAAAAACACTCAGACCTTTAGGGGGAAATTCAGAGGATTTATTCAGCATTAGACATCCGTTCAAATGGAGGAAACCACCAGCTCACATGAGTGAAAACATGGCAATTTCAGAGAGAGTTTCAAGCAGGACGTTTATAGGGCTGAAAGAGGAAGTTACAACAAAAATCGCTGCTTGGTTAAACATTCATTGAGGTCAGAGGAGGGAGGGTCAAGTGAAGTGAAGAAGAGGCTCTCATCAGGTACATATGCTTCAGAATGCCTAGGTGGGCTACAGCGATTGGTTACAGAGGTTAATAGCAGTGGTATGTGCGAATACAGAGATTTGAAATCATAATCACAGATGCTTACAATGCATACTTTCCAGAACAGATCATAAAGATGTCTGATGTGAAACATTTCTTGGGGATACCTGGGAACCGGCGCTAGTGATAAGGCCTTGACTCCAAGACCCTTTCCTTAAAAACTGCTTGCTCAAGTGAAACCCTTTTCTGGTTGCCTGAGGAATAGAGATAACGGATGGGTTGGCACCCAAGGTATTTTTCCTGAGACTTTGTTTCTACGTCCCTATCATGAAAAGAATATTTCTTGAGACTGTCTTAGGTAAATGCATCTGTATCAGTCCCCCTCCTTGGGGTGTATTCTTTCCACATCCTGACTCGGATGCAGAGAAAATAATTCCCTAGCTACTCATGGTTGCTAACCAGATAAAGAACCTGAATAGTAGGCATTGTTGATTTCAATTTTAATTCTGCTGAAAGCATTAGAAAAATGGATTTAGTTCAGGCATTTGACCTTGGGTCAAAGGTTTAGAAAAATCTCTCTCTTACAATACCCTCCTCTTGATCAGGGATTTCATTGAACATCCCCTGATCAACTTAAGAATCAGTTTCTTCTGCATGGACTTGACCTCAGATCATCATGTGTTGTGCCACTGTCTGGTGGCTTCTTAAACCAGGAAGAACTTAAGATCCCAGATGCCACATAGTAGAAATGGCCTGGCACCACTAAGTATTTTTACCTTGCTATAGGGGCTTCTCATCTTCAAGGTGAGCTGGTCTCATGTCTACAAAGGAGTAACTCATCTTCTGCAAGATTTTTCTGGCCATTAGGCAGCTTCAGTTTTCTTCACCATGCTATGACAGTCATCTTAATAGATGAAATGAAAGGGAGGGTAGCTTGTTCTTGGAAACCTATTGACCATTTCAAATAAAAAAACTAAACTCTGGGTTCTTCCAATTCATGGAGAATGCAGATAGTTTCCACAAACATTAGCTTATGCGAGGTTGTTTCTCTTGGTCAAGGCATTTGTGGTAACTTTCATATAACATTTAATGGTTCTAATTATAATGAGGGTTAGCAAAAAAGAGGAAGAACTGGGGGACCTCAAGCCATCAAGAAAGCAGTGCAGGGAGCAGAGCGCGTCCTTTGGACGGGGGTCCCTGCACCGAGAAGCTCCTAGTCCAGGGCAACACTGATGAGAAGGCTGACAGAGAAAGACTTCCCCTGGAGCTGACGCCCTGAATTTGGACTTTTAGCCTACTTTGACTGTGACGAAATAAACTTCTCTTCATTAAAACCATCCACTTGTGGTATTTCTGTTATGGCAGCAATAGACAACTAAGACAGAATTTGGTACTGATAGAGTGGGGTGCTGCTCTAACAGATACCTAAAATGTGGAAGTGGTTTTAAAACTGTGAATGGATAGACGTGCGGCAGTGACAGAGGACCAGCAGCAGCAGAGAACCTACAGCAGCAAAGAACCAACAGCAGCAGAACCAGGAGACCAGTGCAATACGGCACTGGAGCCGACCCACGGAGCTAGAGAGCTGAGTGCCTGTGTGCTCTAGGCTTCCTGGTGGAGTGGGGTGCCTCCAGGCACTTATTGGTGGAGGTAGGCTTGCCGAACCATGGAGCAAGGGAGCTGAGTGCCTGTGTGCAGGAGGCTTCCTGGCGGAGTGGGGTGCCTCCGGGCACATATACAGGTGGAACTACTGAGCTTTGGAACGCTTGCCCCAGCAGGGCAGATGCGGGCGTGAGGCCCGAGGACCGAGAGGCCACAGGAAGCAGAAGTTAAAGAGACGAGGAATACAAGAAGCTGAGCTGCTTCAGCCTCAAAAGGTATGGCCATGACCTCAGGGGTTTCAAAGAGTGGAGCCATGGCCTCTGGTGTTTCTAAGGGTGGAGTTGTCACTCCAATGGACTAGGAGAATGGCGCGCCTAAAGCCAAGGGAGCAGAGTTGCAGTCCCAGTGGGCCTGGAAGGCGGAGCTGAAGCCCAGGGCTAATGGGCCTCCACTAAGAATCCAGAGACTGTGGCCAACACCTAGAGTCTGGAGGACAGGGCCATTGTGTAAATTGTCTCAGAGAACAGAAGATTATTTTCAAAGCCTTGAGGGCTAATGTAATGTGTTCTGCTAACTTGCTTGGTGCCTGTTATGCCTTCTTTCCCTGCAATTTCTCCCATTTGTAATGGAAATGTCTAGCTTATGCCTGTTCTGCCATTGTACCTTTGGAAGCAGATAACTTGTATTCTAGATTTCACAGATGAAGAGGAATTTTTGGATTTTGGGCTTGGAGTTAAGACTTTTCCTATGATATGAGATGAATATGTTTTCCATGTTGCAAGGATGTGATTTTTGGGGGCCCAAAGGGTGGAATGTCATGGTTTGAATTATGTCCCTCCAAAAATGTATCAGTTTGGCTCGGCCACAATTCCTGGTACTGTGTGATTTTCCTGTATGTTGTAAATCCTGCCTCTATGATGTTAACGAGGGAGGATGAGTGGCTGTTGTGTTAGTGAGGCAGGACTGGGTCTACAAGACTGGATTGTGTCCTGAGGCAATCTCTTGAGATATAAAAGACAGAAGTGAGCAGTGAGACAGGAGGACCTCATACCATCAAGAAAGCAGTGCTGGGAGCAGAGCACGTCCTTTGGACCGGGGTCCCTGGGCCGAGAAGCTCCTAGTCCAGGGAAACACTGATGAGAAGGTCGACAGAGAGAGAAAGACTTCCCCTGGGGCTGACGCCCTGAATTTGGACTTTTAGCCTACTTTGACTGTAAGGAAATAAACTTCTCTTCCTTAAAACCAAAAATAAAAAAGAGGAAGAACTTCAACAGATGGATTGACACAGTGGCTACAAAAGTGAGCTGAAATGTAACAATGATTGTGAAGATGGCACAGGACCAGGCAATATTTTGTTCTTTTGTACATAGGTAGCTATGAGTTGGAACCGACTCAATGACACCTAACAACAACAATTATAATGGCAATAACTATCAAAATCATAATTTCATTAAGCAAAATAGATCTCACCTAGGGTCCTATCCCATTAGCCAGCTGAATATGTCATGAAAGGGATTCCAATATTCCTGATGGGGTACATGTAACCAGGCAGCCTCCTTGTGAATTTTATCTGTCTTGTTCAACTTTCCCAGATGTATTTATCTAGGTACAGCAAGAGATATTGGCAATGGCGCAGGCACCACCTTGCTGGGCAAGAACGTAGTCTAAAGGTATCTTATTGTCAATTACCACCTTTGCTAATGTTTAGTGACTTTTCCTGAGCAGCCATGGCAACGGCAACATCATCAGCTAGTTGTTCTATACTGTCAGAGAGATTCCTAACTGTGTGTTCTAAATCATCAACCTCCACCATAATACAAAGAACCTTACAAATGAGAATCCTGCCCTGGATTATTCTTGACAGGGTTATACTTATGACTTAAACCACTCTTCATCCTCTTCCTCACCAATAATTATAAACCAGTTTGTCAGTTCAATGAGTGTATGGATCATGTGTATGGATGTCTAAAGGGACAAAATGTGGCCAAGGGTACATTGGCCCATCATGATCCAACCATGTAGGCAAGGTAGAGCCGAAGCATAAGAGTCAGGATGAGAATAAGTATTATTTTCTGTAGGATAACCTTGTTTTCCACATAAGAAGATATACCTAAAAGGAGCACAAAGCATTTTCTGTCCCGTATAATCATGAGGAAATAGCATGGATTGATTGGCTTGTTCAAGGCAGGGTTCTGTTAGACAATTACTATAGATGGATAATTGTCCCATCTTTAGTGGATTCAAGAGTTTTATGCAGAGAGAGGGCAATCCACTTATATCAGTTTTAGTCCTGTAAGTTCTCAATTTATGTGACAAAACTGGGTTGCAAAGCTCCAAGGCCTGCCAAGTCAGACTTGAGGATTATAGGTACTGTTTATACACAATATGTCTCTTATCCAGGTAGAATTATCCGTAGCCTCATCCTCGATCTTGGTTAAATTAAAACAGTGTCCATGACTTTAATGATAATTCAGAGGACTGCCATAGCCTTACTTGAATTGTCTTCTTGAAAAAACAGTTTTGTTAATCACTGCAGGAGGTACATGGAAATAACTGACTATGGGGGCTGCCACTTGGTCTGAGTTCTGTTGGACAGCCTGAGGTGCCATCTATCATATCAAGCTGTTGGTGAGGTCGATGGCCTAGGCAACTGCCTGAGCTAGACTAACAAATGAATTTTCATTCCAGGAGTTTACAGGGCTGCGAAGAGCAGCAGTATGAACAGAAAGTTTAAGGAGGGATTTACAGTGGAGAAACGCAGCCCAAAGAAATGAACAACTGTTACTAACATACAAATGATTGCTATAACAAAATAAATTTCCACAGTAAAGGCATTAAAAAGGATAAAAAGGTTACTAACAAAGTATTATACTGAAATGTGCAAAAACCTGGGGTTAGAAAACCAAAAGGGAAGAACACGCTCAGCATTTCTCAAACACAAAAAAAACTGAAGAAAAAATTCAAGCCTCAAGTCGCAATTTCAACGGATTCCATGAGCAAAATATTGACCGTACTTTGGAATGTTATCAAGAAGGGACCAGTCCCTGGTGAAGGGCATCATGCTTGGTAAGGTAATGGATCAGCGGGGAAAAAAAAAAAAGGAAGACCCCACAGTAGCTGCATTAATGGGCTGAAACATAGCAACAATTGTGATGATGGTGCAGGACCGGGCAGTGTTTTGTTCTGTTGTACATAGGGTCGCTATGAGTCGGAACCAACTTGACGGATGTAACAACAAATAAAGGACAAATATAATTAAAATGCTAATGATAAAAAGATACATTATTTCAAAACTCATGTGTCTTACTAAATTAATTTATGACTGACATTAATAGCAGGGGGTTAATAAAATATAAGTGGTGGAAACAATTACAAAAAAATGCATTAAAAATTAAAATAAGAGAACTAATGTGGATCCTAATCCCAAACAGGTCATGAGAAATATAACTATTCTCTAAAAGTAGTGTTTATAAAAAGAGATCTGGGCCTACAGGGGAAAAATAATATATCAAATCATGGAATAATACCTCACAATTGGAGTCCAGTGACAATAAACGATTAAGATAATAAAAAAAAATTCCTAATACTTCTACAGCTAAATACCATTCTGTAAGAAAAAAAGTTACTTCAAAAGCACTGAGAATTAAACAAAGCTAATAATCTAAAATTTTCATACAAGTTATAAATTCAAATTAAGCAAAAATAACTATAATGGTCAAAGGATGGCACCACTAACGACTTAGATTGTTAAAGCCACCAAAATATCTACAACTGAAAATTATGATTCTGATGAGTAAGAAAAAAATTTTAGAAAGGTTAAAGCGCTCATTTAAGCAATTTATTTCAGAGGCCCTAGATGATTGTTGTTGTTAGGCCCCGTCAAGTCAGTTCAACTTACACCGACCCTAGGCACAAAAGAAGGAAACACTGCCCATTCCTGCGCCATCCTCACACTCGTTATCTTTGAGTCCATTATTGCAGCCACTGTGTCAATCCATCTTGTTAAGGGGCTTCCTCTTTTTCGCCGGCCCTCTCCTTTACCAAGTATGATGTCCTTCTCCAAGGACTGATCCTTCCTGAAGACATTTCCAAAGTATGTGAGAAGTAGTCTTGCTATCCTTGCTTCTAAGGAGCATTCTGGTTTGTACTTCTTCCAAGACAGATTTGTTCATTCTTTTGGCAGTCAGTAATATATTCAATATTCTTCGCCAACACCACAATTCAAAGGCGTCGATTCTTCGGTCTTCCTCATTCATCGTCCAGCTTTCGCATGCATAGGAGGCAATTGAAAACACCAGGGCTTGGGTCAGGCACACCTGAGTCTTCAAGATGACGTCTTTGCTTTTCAACACTTTAAAGAGGTCTTTTGCAGCAGATTTGCCCAATGCAGTGCATCTTTTCATTTCTTGAGTGCTGCTTCCTTGCTCATTGATTGTGGATCCAAGTAAAATGAAATCCTTGACAACTTCAATCTTTTCTTCGTTTATCATGATGTAGCTTACTGGTCCAGTTGTGAGGATTTTTGTTTTCTTTATGTTGAGGTATAATCCATACTGAAGGCTGTTCTCTTTGATCTTCATCAGTAAGTGCTTCACTTTCAGCAAACAAGGTCGTGCCATTTGCATATAGCAGGTGATTAATGAGCCTTCCTCCAATCCTGATGCTCCATTCTTCATATAGTCCAACTTCTCGGATGATAAAATGTATTAATTCCTAAGGCTACTAAAATTAAGCACAAGGCAATTATGGTAACAATTGGCATAAGGGAATTACCAAAACCACCATGATATAATCCCACGATCATGCATTATAGCTAACAATACTAAGATGCTCAAAACGATCAAGCAAAGGGCAAAAATAGTCCAAATTTTACTGCAGATTACATGTTCAGTTTCAGGTTGGGACTGGAGATCTTGGGGAAGAAGTTGTTTACCCAGATGTCAGCTTTTTCTCGTCCTGGAGGTGTCTGAATTTCAGCTCAAGTTTTTTAGTAGGTTGAACAATCCAGGTGGAGGCACTTTGGTTCCAATATTATGTTGAGAACAAGTAGGACAATGAGAAACAACATGTTCTGAATCTCCAAAAAGAAAAAGATCTGTCATTACTTTTGAATATAGTAACTATGTCATCTTGTCTTAAATGTGTGTGTTTATGTAAGTTGCAAATTATAGGAACACGCAAAACGTTAGATAAAGCAATTTTCTTGTTTCTGTTGTCTTACCAAGGTGCCAAGGTGTACGAATTTACATAAAAGGGGCAGCTGACAAAATAATTTGGTTCTCAGAGTCTGCAATGTATGAACATGTTTCTCTAAAGATGTGCAAGTATCAATAAGAAAGCTTAAAAGATGTATATTTTGGCAGAACAAGATGTATAAAAATATTTAAATTATTTCTTAATTCTATGACTGTTGTTTTGTCTCTAGTAATCACATTGCTCATGGTCACTCTGAGTTTAATGTCATAAACAATTTGAAGAGGCTGTCACAAAGTTAACTTTATTAGCCTTTAATTTCATATTTCAGATATTTCTTTTATTGTCTGAGGCATAATCTAAGTCTTGATTTTTATATATTATTAAATCTTTTAAATTTAAATTATCATTAGTTTTGTAGTCTGCTCTACTGCTTTCTGACTGATTTTATTATTTCCACGACTCTTAATTTTTTAACTCTTCAGCTCTTATTTTAATTATATTTCATTGTCTATGCATACCTTCTATAACTTACTGTATATTCTCAAGTTTAGCCTTTATTATTTTTCATATTCTGGCCTAACCAGACCTTCTATTTTAAGACAATACTATTTTCTTTTTACCTCTTAACAAAGTTCTCTTTCTCATTCATTCTCTTCCCCTTATCTCCTGTATCACTCTCTCATTTAACATTTCTTTCACTTCCCGAATTTTTTCTCACAGAGTTTCTCTCTTATATATATATAAAACAGTCTTTTTTTTTTTTTTTCTTTTCAGGCCATGCTAAAATTTTCAACTTAGTTCTTAAAGTGGTCAAGCATTTTAGTGAATCAGGAAAGTGGAACTTATCTGTGAAGGACAACTTGGAAATGTCCGTGGTCAACTTGTAATAATAATTCTTAAAATTGAAAGACCTGGAGGCAACATGGCACCCTAGACAGATGCACTATGATGTTCTTCTGCAGCAAAGACCTGAAAAACTAAGTAAAACAGATACAAATGCCAATCCTGGAAACTTGAGCATCAAATGAAGGGGTGAAGAACTAGATCAAACACTGAATGGAAGAAGAAACTGACAGAAAACAGAGAATGAGGAGAGATACGAAGAAAAGGTACCCTGTCAACTAACACAACACAGTATCCAGAACACATCCAGCAATGACCCCAGACAGGGAGTACAGGAAGGCAGTTTCACAGAGCTCTCAACAGGAGACAGGGCACTTGGTAACCAGAGAAACACAATTTCCCACTCCCCCACCCTTCTGGTGAGTAGCAGTGAGAACCCCCATATCCCAGCAGCCCCCACTACTGGGGTCCACAATAAGAGCCTCCCAGGCCCAACCCACCCCCTCTCACTGTGCAGCTTTTTATTTTCTTTTTCTCTCCCACCTAGCCTCATATGCAACCTCCTCACTTCCTGCCAGCGCCAGCTGTGCCACCATTTTTTCCTCTTTTTTTCTTTCTACCTTGCCCCTAGCCCCATACAGCACCTCCCCCCTTTCCCACCAGCCCCCACCACACTGCCACAGCTAGAGAGCTACTAGCCCACTGCTACCCCAGGTTTTCCCACCTCCACCTGCCAGCTCCCACTGGGCCACCATTTTTTTTTCTTTTCTTTTTCCCTTCCACCTAACCCTGTAGCCATCTCCCGCCTCCCATCGACCCCTGCTGTGCCACTGCAGATAGAGTGCCTCCAACACATCAGCCTACCACTACCCTGGGACCACCTCATCCCCACCCACCAGCCCCACATGCTGCCATTCACTTATTTTAGTTTTTTCTCTCCTTTTCTTTCTCCCTCCCACCTAGACTCCATATACCACCTCACCCCCCTTCCTGCCAGCCCCTGGGTCTGCCCCGCTCCACAGTCTCCTGCCAAGCCACCGTTTTTTCATTTTTTCTTTCATTCTTTTTCTCCCTCCCTCCTAGCCCCATATGCCACCTCCCCCACTTTCCCACGAGATTCCACTGCACTGCCATGCTAGAGTGTCCATGGTACTCAGGCCTGCTGCCACACTAGGCCCACACTGCCCCTCCCCTCCAAACACTTAACCAGCTGCTGAACAGTGGGAAGCGAGCACATACCACCCCCGTCTGACACCACTGCCCATCTGACACACTCCCACAATGCCGGACCAACATAAGGAGGAAAACTGCCCACTCAGTTCACCCTCAGCCACCTTACCAAACCAGTGTACACTGAAGCAGGCTCACCCTGCATGCTGCTGCCCTGTCCACCTAGATAAAATGGTGAGAGCTGTTATACCTACAGACGAGCAAGCAGCAAATCACACCCATTCCACCACACTGGCATATCAAAATAAAACAAATAATCTGGATGAAACAAAAATACAATCAATAAAGAATACATTAATGTCTCAGAGACAGCAGACAATATCAAAACATATAAAAAAACAGGACAATATGGCTCTAGAAAGTGACCAAAATAACAAATCAGATAACCTTCAGGTAGAAGAAAAGTCACTGGAACTACATGATATGGAATTCAAAAGACTAATATTTAGCACTCTCCAAGAGATTAGTAAAAAGATCAAGGAAAACACAGATAAAGCAAAAGAAGAATTCTGGAAAATAATACAAGAACAAAACTACAAAATAAATAAACAATTAAAAATCACACAGAAACAGAAGCTAGAAATCCAAAAGAAAAAATACAAAATTTCAGAAATGGACAACTCAATAGAAGGTTTTAGGAGCAATTTGAAACAATGGAAGACAATCAGTGAGATTGAAGACCATTCCATGCACACCATTTTGTTTGAGGAAAAATGAATGAAAAGAATGAAAAAAACTTAAAATTGTGCAGGATATAATCAAGAGCAAAATTTATGTGTCGAGTTCCAGAACAGGGGGAGAAAATAGAAAACACAGAGAATACTGTTGAAGATTTGCTGGCAGAAAACTTCAAAAATATGAAAGACAAAAAGCTGACCAGCCACAAGCTCGATGAACCCCAGGTAGGATGTATCCCAAAAGAAAGTCACCAAGACATATCATAATCACACTTGCCAAAATCAACGACAAACTGAACGTAAATGGCTTAAATGTACCCATAAAGAGTGGCAGAATGGATTAAAAAACACGACCCATCAATGTGCTGTCTACAATAGACACACCTTAGACACAAAAACAAATATATTAAAAATCAAAGGATGGAAAAATATATCAAGAAAACAGTCAAAAAGAGAACAGGAGTGTCAGTACTAATCGCAGATAAAATACACTTTGTTATGGATTGAATTGCGTTCCCAAAAACTGTGTCAACTTGGCTAGGCCATGATTCCCAGTATTGTGTGATTGTCCACCATTTTGTCATCTGGTGTGATTTTGCTGTGTTGTAAATCCTACCTCTATGATGTTAATGAAGCAGAATTAGAGGCAGTTATGTTAATTAGTCAGGACTCAATCTACAAGATTAGGTTGTATCTTGAGTCAATCTCTTTTGAGATAGAGAAGCAGGCAGAGAGAAAAGGGAGGGACCTCATACCACCAAGAAACAAGAACCAGGAGAACAGCACGTCCTTTGGACCCAGGGTCCCTGTGCAGAGAAGACTAATGGCAAGGACCTTCTCCCAGAGCCAACAGAGAGAGAAAGCCTTCCCCCGGAGCTGGCACCCTGAATCCGGATTTATAGCCTCCTAGGCTGTGAGAAAATAAATTTCTCTTTGTTAAAGCTGCTTGACGTATTTCTGTTATAGCAGCACTAGATAACTGAGACAGACTTTAAGACAAAATCCACCATAAAAGACAAGGAAGGACATTATATAATGATTAAAGTGACAACCCACCAAGAAGATTACCTTAATAAGTGTCTACTTACCCAATGGCAGGGCTCCAGAATACACAAAACAAACTCTAACAGCACTGAAAAGAGAAATTGTTAGGTATTGAGTCAGTTCTGATCATAGCAACCCTATGTACAACAGAACAAAACACTGCCTGGTCCTGTGCCATCCTCACAATCATTGTTATGCTTGAGCCCATCATTGCCGCATGACTCAAAATGAGAAGAAACAGCCGTATTAAATGGCCTTCCTTGTAGGCGTATGGATAGTATCCTAGCACTGACAGCATTGTACTTCAGGATAAACCATGAACTGTTCTTTTTCATGATGAATACAACACCCTTCCTTTTCAAGTTGTCATTCCTGGCATAGTAGACCATATGATTGTCCAATTCAAAATGGCCTATTCCAGTCCATTTCAGCTCACTGATGCCTAGGATATTGATGTTTGTGTATTCCATTTCATTTTTGGTGATTTCCAGATTGCCTAGATTCATACTTCATACATTCCATGTCCTGATTATTAATGGATGTTTGCAGTTGTTTCTTCCCATTTTGAATCATGCCACATCAGCAAATGGAAGTCCCAAAAGCTTGGCTCCATCCATGTCATTAAGGTCGACTCTAAAGAAGCAGCACTTCCCCAGTCATATTTTGAGTGCCTTCCAACCCAAGGGCCTCATCTTCCAGCACTATATCAAACAATGTTCTGCTATTCATAAGGTTTTCATTGGCTAATACTTTTCAGAAGTGGATTACTGGGTCCTTCTTCCTAGTCTTAGTCTGGAAGCTCAGCTGAAGCCATGGGTGACCCTGCTGATATTTGAATACCGGTGGCATAGCTTCCAGCATCACAGCAATATGAACGCCCCCCAGTACGACAAACTGACAGATGCGTGGAGAATTTGCCATTAGGGAAAAGCAAATAAAAACTACAATGAGATACCATTTCTTCCTGACATTACTGGCACTAAACAAAAAAAAAAAAAAATAGTAACAAATGGAGAAGTTACGGGGATAGTGGAATTCTTATGCATTGCTGATGGGAATGTAAAATGGTACAACCACTATGGAAAATGATATAGTGCTTCCTTAAAAAGCTAGAAATAGAAAAACCATGCGATCTAGCAAATCTACTCCTTAGAATAAATCCTTGAGAAATAAGAACCATTACAAGAATAGATATGTGCACCCTCATGTTCATTGCAGCATTATTCACTATAGCAAAAAGATGGAAACAACCTAAGTGTCCATCAGCAGATGAATAGATAAGTTATGGTACATACACACAATGGAATACTATGCAATGCTAAAGAACAATGATGAATCCACAAAACATCTCACAACATGGATGAATTTGGAGGGCATTATGCTGAGTGAAATAAGTCAATCACAAAAGGACAAATATTGTATGAGACCACTGTTATAGAAACTAAAGAAAAGGTTTACACGTAGAAAAAAACAATATTTGATGGTTATGAGGGAGGGGAGGGAGGGGAGAGGAAATCACTAACTAGATAGTAGGCAAATGTTAACTTTGGTGAAGGGAGAGACAACACACAATATAGGGAAAGTCAGAACAACTTGACCAAGGCAAAGTCATAGAAGCTTCCTAGATACATGCAAACATTTTGAGGGATGGAGTTACTGGGGCTGAGGGCTGGGGACCGTAGTCTCGGGGGACATTTAGGTCAATTGGCATAACATGGTTCATAAAATGTTCTACCTTCTATTTTGGTGAGTAGTGTCTGGAGTCTTAGAAGCTTGCAAATGGCCATTTAAGATACACCTATTGGTCCCATTCCATCCAGAGCAAAGGAAAATGAAAAAAACCAAAGACACAAGGAAAATATTAGTCCAAAGGACTAATGGACCACATGAACTACAGCCTCCACCAGCCTGGGCCCAGAAGAATTAGATGGTGCCTGGTCCCACCACCGAATGCTGTGACGGATCACAATAGAGGGTCTCGCACAGAGCTGGAGAGAAATGTAGAACAAAATTAAAATTCACAAAAAAGACCTGACTACTGGTACGACAGAGACTGGAGGAACCCCTGAGACTATGACCCCTGGAAACCCTTCTAACTCAGAACTGAAGCCACTCCTGAAGTCCAACTTTCAGCCAAAGATTACACAGACCTATAAAACAATAACACACTTGAGGAAGATGCTTCTTAGTTCAATCAAGTATACGAGACAAAATGAGCATCACCTGCCCAAAAGCAAACACAAGAAGGCAGGAAGGAAAAGGAAAACTGGACAGATGGACATGGTAAACCCAGAGTGGAAAGGGAGAGAGTGCTGACACATTGCAGGGAATGAAACTAATGTTATGGAACATTTCATGTACAAACTATTGAATGCGTAAGTAATTTGCCCTGTAAACTTTCACCTAATGGGCACACGTGCGCACACACACAGACACACACACGAAAAACCTGATGAGAATTATAAAGGTAATTCAAAGCCAAATAAAGTCAATTCAAAATAAACTTTAGACAAAAATATCTCTAAACAAAGATTAACCTCATTTTCAAAGAACTCTAGATATAATAATCTTGAAAATAATTAAATAGAATATATCAGGAATATACTAAGATATTAAGTCTCTAAACATCTGAATAGTAATTTAAAAACTCTATGGGTAATATGTATTTTCTAGTCAAAATTGTTGGTCTCGAATGATACTAGATTCAAAAGAAAACTGGGATCAAGTTAGCAATTGAAATAATAAAATTATGGCATAATATTAATGTCAGGTGAACATTACTGATATATATATTTAACTCAAAGAAAAGTTGGTACTTCTGATTTGACAATGCATTTTAAGTAATTTTTATAACACTTTAAATACACCTTCCTTTTGCACTTATTTCTTTATAAAGCAAAAACAAATCTTGTGGCTTTCTACAAAGTCTCAAAATTGCCAGGAGTATTTATACATCATGAAGAAATATTTTATCAAAGATCTTAAAGGTAAAACCTTTCAGTTTTCTAGTGTCAGGAGGCTTGGTTTCTTAGTTAAGGACATAAAAGTTAAACTTAGAGATACAGAACGTTTTCCTTCTAGGCAGATTACATAGAATAAAGAGCAAAGTAAGGAAATAAGATATTAAAATTGAACAAACTTTGTCAGGATTTAAACATATTTTACAGCTTTTAAGATTCAGGGGATTTTTTTTTTTTTCTGAACCCTTGCCTTCAAGGTGGATTGAACAAAGAACAAAATTAACTCTTCAACTCAGTAATCAAAGAAAATTTTATCTTAACCGTGAGAAATTCAATTCTTTGTTATTTGATGTTAAAGCTCTTAAAATTCCCATAAATTAACCTATTAACTTAGTTGCAGTAAATAAGAACTTTGACTATACTAAATAAATTCCCTTTTAATCAACTTGTTATATTTCTTTGTTAAATACCTCTGTCAGTACATTTTAAGTGGTAAAAAGGAACATATTAATTACCAGACTTAAATACACATACATATATCCTTTCTCTGTGGCATACATAGGCAGTTTAGCCATTTCCCATGGTTTGATTTCTTCTGTTTGAGCTAATTGTTACTGTTTCTAAAAGTCTTACTAAAGTTAATTCATGAAAATTAGAGTTATCAATAAACAAATTTTGGAAATCTCATTATAGGGTCAAAAGTAATGGAGAAACAGTTTAGTTATTTTATCTGTAACTATTTTGGAAAGTCAGAAGCTTTGGCCAAATTTGGCAGAGCCCCCAGTTATTTTTGGAGCATTTTTTTTGTTTGTTTTTCTCTTGCTTTTGCAGCTGCGACTATGTTGTTACTTGGCAAGGACTGTTATCAGCATTTTTCAAGGCCACTCAGCACAAGCTGTTTTGAAGGGCTTTTTATTTTGTTTGCTTTGCATTGGGTGTTCTCAGTGAAAAATTACCTTTTTTCTTTTTTTCTCTCTAATTCTAGCTTAAGTTACTTAGAAAGATTTTACTTTTAAGATTCCTTGGTAATAGCTTGTAGCAGCCTTTTATTTATACCTTCGTAGTCTTCTAACAGTTTAGTGACAGCTTTGTTTCTATTTATATGTGTCCTTGGGATCTTTCTATTCAGCTTGTTTTAGCCATAACTAGGCTTCTTCTGGGCAGGGAGCCCAGGCTGGTAAATTTAACAAGAATTATAAACTCTTTAGCAAATTTATAAGGATCCTTACATAGTGTAGGAAAACCCTTTAAAATGCTACACAGCTTTGATTGTGTCCAAGAAATGAAAGTAACACAGGGAGGATCATTGGCCTCCATAGGATGGAAAGCCTCCAAATAACAATTAAATAATAATTATAAGTCATGGTTTTTAACTTGATACAAGACAGGCATTTGGACACAAGATGAGACAAAGAAAAACCACATAAATTATCGGTCTGTGGAGCCAGCTCAAAATTTAGACTTACACAATATTACACAACACGACAAACATAGGGAGAACTGAGTTTCTTAAAATGTAAATATCACTTCTTTGGTAAGATCAGCCTAATTCAACAACAACAAAAATTCTAAATAAAACATTAACTTGTCAGAGTTTCAGATGGAGGGCTGCTGTACAGAAATATTAACTTAGTTAATCCAAAATTACTCCATAATGGCCATTCATATTCAAAATCCCTTCGGGTGAGAGCATGTCCGCGGTTCAAGTACAACACTGAACTGGGGTCACAGTGTTCTACCTCGAAGGCAGCCAAGGTCCTGGTGGAAGGGAGGGACCACAAACATTCCTTGGAAGTGGCATTCTCCATTCTCACCAAAGAATACGTGCAGCTAAGCCAGAAATGTGAAGCCTTATAGGTGTCTTAAAGAGAAAAAATAGAGCAGCCCTACAGCTACCTGGCGAACCGACTGGAAGAGATCCATATTTGTGCCCATTCCAAAGAGAAATGATCCAACCAAATGCAGATATTATCTAACAGTATCATTAATATCACATAAAAGTAAAATTTTGCTCAAGAGAATTCAAAAATGGTTGCATCAGTACATCAACAGGGAACTGCCAGAAATTCAATCTGGATTCAGAAGAGGGCATGGAACAAAGGATATCATTGTCGATGTCAGATCTTTGCTGAAAGCAGAGAATACCACAAAAATGTTTACCTGTGTTTTATTGACTATGCAAAAGCATTCGACTGTGTGGATTGTAACAAATTATGGATAACATTGTGAAGAATGGGAATTCCAGAACACTTAATGGTGCTCATACGGAACCTGTACATAGACCAAGAGGAAATCACGTGAACAGAACACACAAATACTGAGTGGTTTAAAATCAGAAAAGGTGTGAGTCAGAGTTGTATTCTTTCACTGTACTTATTCAATCTGTATGCTAAGCAAATAATCCAAGAAGCCATACTATATGAAGATGAACGCTGCATCAGGATTGGAGGAAGACTCATTAACAACCTGAAATATGCAGATGACACAATCTTATTTGCTGAAAGTAAAGAGGACTTGAAGCACTTACTGATGAAGATCAAAGACCACAGTCTTCAGTATGGATTACACCTCCACGTGAAGAAAATGAAATCCTCACAATTAGACCAATAAGCAATAATAAATGGAGAAAAGATTGAAATTGTCAAGAACTTCATTTTACTTGGGTCCACAATCAACACCCATGGAAGCAGCAGTCAAGAAATCAAAAGATGCATTGCATTGGGCAAATCTGCTGCAAAAGACTTCTTTATAGTGTTATAAAGCAAAGATGTCACCTTGAAGACTAAGGTGGGCCTGACCCAAGCCCTAGTGTTTTCAATAGTCTCTTATGCATGTGAAAGCTGCACAATGAGTATGGAAGACCAGAGAAGAATTGATGCCTTTGAATTATGGTGTTGGAGAAGAATACTGAGTATATCATGGGCTGCCACAAGAATGAACAAGTCTGTCTTGGAAGAAGAACAACCAGAATGTTCCTTAGAGCAAGGATGGTGAGATTTTATCTCACCTGCATTGGACATATTATCAGGAGGGACCAGTCTCTGGAAAGGACATCATACATGATAAAGCAGAGGGTCAGAGGAAAAGATAAAGACCCTCAACGAGATGGATTGATACAGTGGCTGCAACAATGAGTTCAAACATAGCAAGGATTGCGAGGATGGCACAGGACAGGGCAGTGTTTTGTTTTGTTGTACATAGATTCGTTATAAGTCTAACAACTGCCTTCTTTAAAAAATACCCACTAGACAATGACTAAGGCTAACTTTTCACTCTAATAATTCAACTCAACTGCCTTATTTTAAAAACCCACTAGATGGCAACCAAAGCTAATTTTTCATTTCACCAGTACAAGACGAAGACTGTTCACCTTACCAATTCAAGACAATGAGTATCTAACAATTACCAGGGCTATAATGCAACATGCAAGATATGAACAGAAATAATAAACTGAATAAATCCTCAGAGACCCTCAACAAAAAGAGTGCAAGGTTCAATCTGAGAAGAGATCACCTCTAAACACAACCCCGAGGGCTTGAGGAGGTGGACAAAGCACAAAGGGTTTTTAAAATGGCGCCAACTCTGATCATGCAATTCTTTGGGTCCACTGAAGAGAGGAGCCACTTTTGGATCCCAGACGAGCCTCCAGAATGTCGTTGTGAGAAACCACTCAGACCTTGAAAGGGAAATTCAGAAGTTTTTTTTTGTTTTTTTGTTTTTTTTTGGTGTGTGTGTGTGCTTTAAGTTAAAGTTTACAGCTCAAGTTGGTTTCTCATAGAAGAATTTTTACACACATTATGTGACCCTAGTTACTCTCTCTATAATGTGATAGTACACTCCTCTTTTCTACCCTGGATTTGCCAAGTCCATTCAACCAGCTCCTGTCCCTCTCTGCATTCTCATCTGGCCTCTGGACAGGAGCTGCTCATTTAGTCTCATGTATTTACTTGAACTAAGAAACACACGCTTCATGAGTATCATTTTATGTCCTATAGTCCACTCTAATCTTTGAAGAGTTGCCTTCAGGAATGGTTTTAGTTTTGGGCTAACTAAGAGTCCAGGAGCCATGTCTTCTGGGGTCCCTCCAGTATCAGTGAAACCACTAAGTCTGGTCTTTTTGCTAGAATTTGAATTCTGCACTCCATTTTTCTCCTGCTCCATCATGGACTCTCTGTTGTGTTCCCTGTCAGGGCGGTCATTGGTGGTAGCCGGGAACCATCTAGTTATTCTGGTCTCAGGCTGATGGGGTCTCTGGTTTATGTGGCCCTTTTGTCTCTTGGGCTAATATTTTCCTTGTGTCTTTGGTGTTCTTCATTCTCTTTTGCTCCAGGTGGGTTGGGACCAACTGACGCACCATAGATGGTTGCTCGCTAGCTTTTAAGACCCCAGAGGCCACTCATCAAAGTGGGATGCAGAACATTTTCTCAATAAAATTTGTTACGCCAATTGACCTAGATGTCCCCTGAAACCATGTTCCCCAGACCCTTGCCCCTGCTACTCTGTCCCTCAAAGTGTTTGGTTGTATTCAGTAAACCTCTTAGCTTTTGGTTTAGTCCAGCTGTGCTGACTTCCCCTGTAGTGTGTGTTGTCCTTCTTTTCACCTAAGATAATTCTTGTCTACTTTCTAGTTAGTGAATTCCCCTCTCCCTCCTTCCCTACCCTCGTAACAATCAAAGAATGTTTTCTGTGTTTAAACCTTTTCTTGAGTTCTTATAATAGTAGTCTCATACAACATTTGTCCCTTTGTGACTAATTTTACTCAACATGCCTTCCAGATTCATCCATGTTATGAGACGTTTCAAAGATTCATCCTTATTCTTTATCATTGTGTAGTACTCCATTGTGTGAATATACCATAATTTGTTTATCCATTCATCCTGTGATGGGCAGATAGGTTATTTCCATCTTTTTGCTATTGTGAACAGTGCTGCAATGAACATAGGTGTGCATATATCTATCCGTGTGATAGCTCTTATTTCTCTAGGATATATTCCAAGGAGTGGGACTGCTAGATCGTATGGTACTTCTATTTCTACCTTTTTAGGAAGCGCCAAATCGATTTCCAAAGTGGTTGTACCAGTTTACATTCCCACCAGCAGTGCATAAGTGTTCCAGCCTCTCCACAACCTCTCCAACATTCATTATTTTGTGTTTTTTGGATTAATGCTAGCCTTATTGGGGTGAGTCCTATCTCATGGTAGTTTTGATTTGCATTTCTCTAATAGCTAATGATAGCGAGCAAATCCTCATGTATCTGCTAGCCGCCTGAACGTCTTCTTTGTTGAAGTGCTTGTTCATATCCTTTGCCCATTTTTAAGTTGGGTTGTCTTTTTGTTGTTGAGGTTTTGCAGTATCTTGTAGATTTTAGAGATTAGACCCTGATTGGATATGTCGTAGCCAAATTTTTTTTCCCCTGTCTATAGGTTGTCTTTTTACTCTTTGGTGAAGTCTCTTGATGGACATAAGTGTTTGATTTTTAGGAGCTCCCAGTTATCTAGTTTCCCTTCTGGTGTTTTTACATTGTTAGTAATGTTTTGTATTCTGTATGCCCAAGTATTAGTGCTCCTAAAGCCTTTTCATTGTTGTTGATTTTGTATTTGCTGACTCTTTGTTTTGATGTGTAGAATTGCTAGTTTCCTTTGTGGTTACTTTAATATTTACCTCTATTTTTCTAAGTTTAAACCAATCTTTTATTTCTTTATATTGCCTTGGCTTCCTCTCTATATGAAAAATCTATGACTACATTTTTAGTCCCTCTTTTTTGTTTTAATGTCATCATTTACATATTGACATCTCTGTTTCCCTATTTTCAGTGTTTTAGCTTTGATTTACTTGTGACTTCCTTATCTGAGTTGATATCTCATTGCTGTGTCCTGTGTTCTAGTCTTGGGTTGTTATCTGGTGTTATAGATTTTCTAATTCCCTTTAGTATTTCTTGTAATTTTGGTTTGGTTTTTACAAATTCCCTAAACTTCTGTTTATCTGGAAATGTCCTAATTTCACCGTCACATTTGAGAGACAGTTTTGCTGGATATATAATTCTTGTCTGGCAATTTTTTTCCTTCAAGGCTTTATATATGTCATCCCATTGCCTTCTTGCCTGCATGGTTTCTGCAGAGTATTCCAAGCTTAGTCTTATTGACTCTTCTTTGTAGATGACTTCTCGTTTATCCCTAACTGCTCTTAACATTTTCTCTTTAACTTTGATTTTGGCAAGTTTGATTATAGTATGTCTTGGTGACCTTCTTTTGGGATCTACATTGTGTAGGGTTCAATGAGCTTCTTGGATAGATGTCTTCTCATCTTTCACAATATCAGGGAAGTTTTCTGCCAACAAATCTTCAACAATTCTCCCTGTATTTTCTTGTTATCCCCCCCATTCTGGTACTCCAATACTCCAATCACTGATAGGTTATTCCTCTTGATAGAGTCTCACATAATTCTTAGTGTTTCCTCATTTTTTTAAATTCTTTTATCTGATTTTTCTTCAAGTAAGTTGGTGTCAAGTGCTTTATCTTCAAACTCACTAATTCTAACTTCCATTACCTCAGTTCTGCTCCTATGACTTTCTATTGAGTTGTCTAATTCTTAAATTTTACTGTTAATCTTTTGGATTTCTGTTTGCTGTCTCTCTATGGATTCCTACAGCCTTTTAAATTTGTCACTATGCTCTTGTATAATCATCTTACGTTCCTCTATTGCTTTGTCTGTGTGTTCCTTGGCTTGTTCTGTTTTTTGCATGATCTCCTTCCTGATATCTTGAAGAGCTCTGTATATTAATCTTTTGAATTCTACTTCCAGTAATTCCAAGAAGTTCTCTTCCTCTGGAAGGTTTCTTGATTCCTTGTTTTGGGTGCTTGCTGAAGCCATCATGGTCTGCCTCTTTCTGTGATTTGATATTGACTGTTGTCTCTGAGCCATCAATAGGTTATTATATTTACTTATTTTATGTTTGCTTACTGTGTCCTAGCTTCTTGTTTTGTTTTGTTTTGATATGCCCAAATAGACTGATCGTGTGAGTTAGTTTGATTATTGGTGACTTTGAAGCCCTCACGTCCTGTCACCAGTTGGTTAGAGCTGTTACTAGGTATGTGAGCCCAGGAGTCCATTTAATTTTCTTGTATGGATTCAGCTCGGGTGTCCAGGTAGTCGGTCACCAAGTGTGTGGTGCAGGCTGTCACCTACAGTCCTAGATGGGCAGGGGTAATTGGAGTATTCATAGGTATCGGCTCCAGTAGGGGTCATGCACTGAGCAAGGCAGCAGGCGGACAGCTACCCCTGAGTATCTGAGGGGAAAGAATGTCCCTGTTCCCTAGAGCATGTAGGTGGGTGGGTTTTGCATCTGGACTATGGACACCCAATGCTGTTGGCTGTAAGGACTGGGAGGCACCACTTATTCTTGGATCCCTGTCATGGGTGGCTAGGTGGTGTGAGTGGAGCCACCATTCCTCAGACCTCTGATGTGGGTAGGTGAGGACCCTGCTTAATGGGCAGAGTGGTGTCAAATGTCATGAATCTGCCACTCCACCTTATAGCTGATGCAGCTGAAAATAGGCTTCAGGTATATACTCTGTTGTACTGTGCTAATGAGGGCCTGCACTGTTGAAATGGGCCCACACAGGTCTATGCAGGGGTGAAGGGCATTCAAAGTCCGTCATGGACCCCTTATGCCTGTGCCTAGCTAAAGGGGATGTGCCTGCCCTGAATTCCCAGCTTAGGGGAGCTGGCCCATTATTTTTTCATGTTAGTTAATTTGTTCCCTCTCCAAAGCTGGGAGAATGGCTCAGGGTGCACGATGGGTCCTACTTCCTGCCCAGGGGACATGACAATCACTGAAGCCATCCCTGGACCCGATGCAGAGCAGGGAGGGAGGAGGTAAATGGGAGAGAGGTTCTTCCCAAAGGGTTTTTTCTTGTATATGTGAGGTAGGTTAGACACATGCACTTATCTTTTGCCGATTGAATGCCACTTTTCACTGGTGCTGGAGGCTTGAGCAGACTCTCCGCTGCTCAGTCTCTCCTGATGTGGAAAACGTGTCCTGAGTGCCACTGCTTGCCTCACCGTGCACGCCAGCTGATCCAGCCTGCAGGGTGCCAGGTCCCGCCAGGTCAGGTCTGGCAATTCCTTCTACTTCTGAATTGTCTCTCCCTCCCCGGCCACTCAGTCCAATCCCTCAACTTTTCCTTTGATGTTCAGGGCTCCTAGATTTTCATATATAATTGATTCACTTGTTTTTTCAGGTCTTTGTTGTAAGAGGGACCACAGGAAGCATCTGACTACACTATCTTGGCCTCACCTCAGAAATTCAGAAGATTTATTCAGCATTAGAGATCCATTCAGACGGAGGAAACCGCCAGCTCACATAAGTGAAAACATGACGATTTCAGAGACTTTCAGGCAGGATGATTACAAGGCTGGAAAAGGAAGTTACAACAAAAGGTCAGAAGAGGGAAGGTCAAACAAAATGGGGAAGACTATCTCATTGGATACATATACTTTTGAATGTCTAGGTGGGCTACAGAGATTGGTTACAGCTGTTGATAGGAGGAGTATATGTGGGCACAGAGGTTTGCAGTTAAAAGCACAGGATGCTTACAATGCATACTTTCCAGAACAGTTGTAAAAACATCTGACTCGATGTGAAACATTTCTTGTGGGTGTCTGGTAGCTGGATAGTGATAAGGCCTTGATGCCAAGACACTCCTTAAAAACTGCTTGCTCAAGTGTAACTTTTCTGGTTGCCTGGGGAATAGAGATAACGGGTGGGATGGTGCCCAAGGTCTCTCTCCTGAGACTTTGTTTCTACATTTCTATCATGAAAACAATATTTCTTAAGACTATCTTACTTAAATGCATGTGTATCAACCCCCCTCCTTAGGGTGTATTTATTCCACATCCTGACTCAGCCACAGAGAAAATAACTCCCTAGCTACTCATAGTTGCTAATGAGGTAAAGAACCTGAATAATAGGCATTGTTAATTTCAGTTTTAATTCTACTGAATGCATCAGAAACATGGATTTAGTTCAGGCATTTTACTTTTGGTCAAAAGTCTAGAAAAATTTCTCACAGGTCAGAAGTGATATTCATTACAATGGCTCCAGACTCATGGAAGCACGGGACTTCGTAAGAGAAAGAATGAAAGGATGTGAAAAGTGACACTTTTGATTCTTAGATCCTTACTTTGGTTGTTGTTACCTGTAATGGCTGAAAGGATAGTAAGTAATAGATGTTATGCTGCAGCTGAGGAGAGAAAAGCCACAATGGAAATGGCTTGGGGCCAAAGCCAAGCTGGTTAAACAAAATGATTGATAGGGAGCCAGGATCTTCCAGTTCCACCCAGCCAGAGGCCTGAGGCCATATGCATATGAATGGGAAGATAGTCAAAGTGTGAAGAGAAGATAAAGTTGGAATGTTTTAAAGAGTTATGTGTTTATTTGAATTGCTATGAATATTCAGTACTTCTCCTACTACTGTTGTAAAACAGACATGTATGATGGAATGAATATTGGGTATTATAGATAACAGTGAGGTGTAACTCCACCTCAGCCAATACTTGATTGGGTATGCTAAAAGAGGAACTAGGATTTGCCTGAAAGAAACACAGGCTGTTTGTTTCAATCCAGTAGCCCTCTGTATAGAGTATTGGGGGCTTAGGTCAAAAGCCTGAGCCCCACCTAGAATGTTTCCAGTCAGGAAATGTGCAATTGAAAATACATGTAGACCCACCCTGAACTGCTGAGAGAGCAGGAAACTTTCATTTGAAGGAAGGACCTGCAGGAAAAAAAATTACTGTTTAACTTTTTTAATTTCCAGCAAGAGATTTGACGTTGCATGCATCAAGGCAGGAAGACTCAGTGCCCATCAGAAGAACCCCTTCCCAGGACTGGAAGTTAAAGGGAGTTGGCAAATAGACAGCCCTGTATGCTCACTTGAGGTGACCACCTGGGGCCACAAGATGAGCAGAAGTGGGGGAGGTGTAGCAATGAAGAGATGGGCAGAGTGTGGATATATTCCATTGTCACCCATTGACCTACCCCACAAGTTTAGGGAGTTGCGTGTATTCCTGAGTCTACCAGTGGTACCCGTTGACCTAGCCCAGGGGTTCTAGGGATGGGGGCTGGCTAGTCTAAAGTTCCAGAAGGTGTGTGGACATCCAAGTCTATGGCTGGTACTCATTGACCTAGACCACAGGGGCTAGGGATGAGCTGACCATAACCTAACCGAATGAAGAGATACTTGACACCATGAGCTGGTGTAGATTGCTGCAACTTGATAGCTTGCTCTGGACTTGACTTTGCTTATGGATGCAGATGCTCAAAGTTCCAAGTGGAACAGAAGATGCTTCAGGCCATGGAACATGCTTGTCTCATTAGAATACAGGTTTGATAGGGATGGGAAATTTAAGCATTGGCTATCTAAAATGGCGGGAGATAAAAACATGAAGTAGCTGGCTTACATGCTTTCATGGGTGTGCTTACACTCAAAGTGAGGGGGCCAAAGGAGGATCCCCACTGAATAGATTCCCCTTTTCCTGATGGGTCTGGGGAAGAGAGGGTGGGGAGAGATGTTGATAGGATTATATGATTGAGTTGTGAGTGTTGATTGTTAACAGGGTTAATTGTGATTCTAAAAACTGTAATTGTAGAAGCAGTAACCATGAAAGAGTGGACTAAGAGGGAGGCACTGCAGGACTGGAGCACAGTGGTCAAACCTAAAGTCCCTTAAAGGTTTCATTATGCTGATACCTCATGAAGCTCAGAGCAAGGGAATAATCTCTCAGTTAAATTTTATCAGAGACCAAAGAGGGTGAAGACAAATAATTTTTGGAAAACCTAACCAGATCAGATGGATACCTGAAGCAGACCTGAATGGCTGGTACCTGAGTAGCCTCACTCTGAGGACTCTTTGCCCTACTGAAGAACTGATTGATAATGACTGTTTTGGACTGATAAAATGATTAGGAGGGGAAGTTACCCTCCAAGTATGAAAGAATCATGGCTTGAAAAGCCAGGGGGGTGGTTTGCGGTGCAAAGGATGGCTTTTATATGGCCTTTCTCATCATGGTATTTTATCTCCCACCAAATGATTGGGTGGGACTATGCAAATAAAGTGCTCGTGGCCCCCAAGGGGATTGGACAGCTTGCTAATAACACATACAAGGTGCACGGCACTCTTGTGGCGGTGGGGCCATGCAAATAAAGTGTATGTAATCCTAACAAGGGGATTGGTCAGTTTTGCTATCCTGCTAGGCTTAAAATGAGCCATCCCAGAGGCAGAAAGGGGAACTCACTACCACCAAGAAGAAGAGACGGGAGAGTAGTGCATCCTTTGAGCCTGGAGCCCTTGTGCTGGGAGCTTCCTAGAACCAGGAGACAGAGAAAGAACTGTAACATGGAAGATAGCAAGAGACAATGGTGAGAAGAAGTGGCAGAGAAATGGCAGAAGCAGAGGCAGCAGAACCAGGAGACCAGCAGGAGATGACATAGTGGGGTTCCCAGTCTACGGATCGAGAGAGCTGAGAGCCTTTGGGGAGGAGGCTTGCTGGCCGACTGGGGTGCCTCTGGGCACTCAGTGGAGCTAGACTTGCCGCCAACTCATGGAGCTGGAGAGTGGAGAGCCTTCGGGCAGGAGGCTTCCTGGCAGAGTGGGTGCCTCCGGGCACTCATCCTCAGAACTAAAAGAGCTTGGTAACACTTACCTGAGCAGGATAGAGGCCAGGCCAGCCCGAGAGGCCCTAGGGGCTGAGAGGCTGAGGGCTACAGAAAGGCATGGCTGTGGGCACAGTCTTGAAGATGTCCTGACTGAAGTACTTTATCCTGAGTTTTCCTGATCCAGATTGTAACCTGTTACTTTCCTAATAAACCCTATAATTGTAAGTGTTGTCTGTGAGTTCTGTGTGGTCATTGCAATGAGTTATCAAATTGTCTGAAGCACCTTCTGGAAACACTTCCCATTCTGCTGGGGGGTGGGCTGGCCCTCACTGGTCAGGTAGGTCCAAGTAGGTGCTCTGGGCCATGCTTTATTCCAGGGTGGACCTCCCACAGTGTTTTCTAAGGCCCTGTCTGCAAGCTGAATCCTTCACAGGCTGGGCAGGGAGGCCTGAGGACATTGTTCCTGGCAAGGCAGTGGCCCTGCATGGGGCCCAGTCATCACTGCACCTTCTGAAAATGTTTCTAAGTCCCTGGGCCACTTACATGTACCCTGAGAGCTGCAATCACACGTGGGTCCTGTTTGCTGGATGCACGCCTAAAAAATGTTTAAGTCTCACTGTAGGAAAAAAACAGACAGGGAGGCATAAGGAAGGCGTCCAGGTCTTGTTCACAGTCCAGATTGGGCCCAGTTGCTGAATATCCCTCTGGAAATATTTCAAAGTTCCCCTAACAGGCTGGAACTTACTCTGCCGAGACCTGGAGGCCTGGGAGCCCATCCCTGTCCTATTTGTGGACTTGCATGGACCAGATGACATAGCCTTCCCTTGAAAATATTTCCAAGTCCCCCTCAAGGGGCAGGAACAAGTAGGGCCAGCAATCAAAGCCCAGGGAGGTTTCACCCAGCCCAGACACATCCCTACATTGGGCCAGGTTACTGGTTGCACCTTCTGAAAATTTTGCTAAGTCTCCCTGTGGAGGGGGACACCCTAGGCCATTGGTCCTATGTGGAGCCTGGTTGTAACAGATACCACCCAAACATGTTCCTCAGTCCCCACTGGTGATCATTTGGTCAGTAATGACTGTAGACAGTACCCTGGGCTTGGTCATGGTGTTGCAAGGGTCATAGTTACCTTTTGCACCTCCCAACTATATTTCCAAGACCCTGTCTAGGGGAGGGCACTGGCCTGGGCCACGTAGAAATGACCCCTGATATGGGTTGTAGTCCCGTTTGGGGCCTGGCTGCCAGATGCTCTTCCTGAAAACTTTTCTGAGTCCCCTTCCTGACGGGGCACTGACCATGACTGGCAAGGCTGGCCTGGGAGCATGCCCTCCCCATGGCTGCTGTCCCATGTAGCTTCCATTCATTTGCAGCATCTCCCAAAAAGTTTTCTAAGTATCCTCTGGAGGCCGTCCTAAGCCAGGGTGGGGCCATATGTGGTGTCCAAGCGTTGGGGGCGCCTTCTGTGAAGTTTACTCAGTTCTCCTCTAGAAGCTGGGACTGGCTTAGGCTGGACAGGGAGGCCCATGGAGGGTAACCTGGACCTCCAAGGCCCTGTGTGAGACCCACTTTTAGGTTGTGCCTCCCAAACTATTTTCTAAGTTCCTTTCCAAAAGGGGGTGCCGTCCATGCTGAGCAGGACTGGGTGCACCAGTACCAGACTCAGTACTGCTTGGTGCTGGGTAGTAGAAGATACTCCACCCCAAGATGTTTCTAACTCCCCTCTGGTGGTTTTAGGTTGCCTCCAACTACCCCCCCACCCCACGCGTCTGTCAGTTTGTTGTACTGTGGTGTCTTGCATGTTACTGTGATGCTGGAAGCTATGCCACTGGTATTCAAATACCAGCAGGGTCACCCATGGTGGACAAGTTTCAGCTGAGCTTCCAAACTAAGACAGACTAGGAAGAAGGACCTGGTGGTCTACTTCTGAAAAAAACTAGCCAGTGAAAACCTTACGAATAGCAGCGGAACATTATCAGGTTGGAAGGCACTAAAAAGACGACTGGGGAAGAGCTGCCTCCTCAAAGTAGTGTCGACCTTAATGACGTGGATGGAGTCAAGCTTTTGAAACCTTCATTTGCTCCTGTGGCACAACTGAAATGAGAATAAACAGCTGCAAACATCCATTAATAATCATAACGTGCAATGTACGAAGTATGAATCTAGGAAAATTGGAAGTCGTCAAAAATGAAATGGAACCCATAAACATCAATATCCTAGGCATAGTGAGCTGAAATGGACTGGTATTGGCCATTTCGAATCAGACAATTATATAGGATCTACTATGCCAGGAATGACAAATTGAAGAGGAAGGGCGTTGCGTTCATCATCAAAAAGAACATTTCAAGATCTATCCTGAAGTACGACGCTGTCAGTGATAGAATAATATCCATACTCCTGCAAGTTAATACAATTATTATTCAAATTTACCCACCAAGCACTAAAGCCAAAGATGAAGAAACTGAAGATTTTTACCAACTTCTGCAGCCTGAAATTGATCAAACATACAATCAAGATGCATTGATAATTACTGGTGATTGGAATGTGAAAGGTGAAAACAAAGAAGGATCGGTAGTTGGAAAATATGGCTTTGGTGATAGAAACGATGCCAGAGATCGCTGTTTATGATGTTGAAAAACGGTATTTGCAATGAAGAAGTCTTGGTGTTGCAAAATTCTATCATGTGACCTCCAGCGTCGTTTCTGATAACCACTCATGAACATTGGTCTCTATGTATTTGCCTATTCTAAATGTTTCACATAAGTGCGATCATACAGTATTTTTCCTTTTATGACTGACTTATTTCACTCAACATAATGTTTTCAGGGATCATCCATTATTGTTGCATGCATCAGGACTTCATTTCTCTTTATGGCTGTGTAATATTCCATTGTATGCATATACCACATTTTGTTTATCCATTTATCTTTTGATGGACATTTACGTTGTTTCCACATTTTGGCTATTGTGAAGAATGCTGCAGTGAACATCGGTGTACAGGTTTCTGTTTGCATTCCTGCTGTCAGTTCTTTTTGGTATATACCTAGGATTGGGATTAGTGGGTCATATGGGTCATATGTTCAACTTTATGAGAAACTGCCGAACTGTTAGGCACAGTGGCTGTACCATTTTACATTCCCATCAGCTATGAATGAGGATTTCAGCTTCTCCACAACCTTACCAACATCTAATTTTTCCTTTTTTTCTTTTTTTATCATTGCCTTTATAATGGGGTTGAGATATTATCTTATTGTGGTTTTGATTTGCATCTTCCTAATGACTAATGAGGAGGAGCCCTGGTTGTACAGTGGTTAAAGCACTCGGCTGATAACTGAAAGTTCGGCGGTTCAAGCCCACCAGTCGCTGTTCAGGAGAAAGAAGTGGCAGTCTGCTTCCGTAAAGATCTACAGCCTTAGAAGCCTATGGGGCAGTTCTGTTCTGTCCTACAGGGTTGCTATGAGTTGGAATCGACTTGATTGCCGTGGATTTGGTTTGGTAATGACTGATGAAGTTGAGCATCTTTTCATATGCTTGTTGGTCATTTGAATATCCTCTTTGGTGATATGTCTACTCTGGTTCTTTGCCAATTTTTTGATTGGGTTGTTTGTTTTTGTTGTAGGAGTTTGTTTAAAAAATGTATTTTGGATATTAGACCCTTATCAGATACATGGTTCCTGAAAATTTTCTCCTAATCTGTAGGTTGTCTTCCCAATTTGTTGATAAAGTCATACAAAAGTATTTAATTTTTATGAGGTCCCATTTATCTATTTTGTTGCTCATGCTTTTGTTGTCATATCTGATAACCCATCATTAAAAAGCGGTTCTGCAGCCCCACCCCTATAGCATATGATGAGGAACAGTTTTTATTCCCAGTGAGTTTTTTTTTTAATTACAAAATTCCTTACTGTAATAGAATTATCCATGCTATTTAAGCCCCAGGGTATTAGTCAAGATATAAAATTAATAAGATCATAAATTAATATTGAATAGAGGAAAAATAATATTTTAATATTGTAAAAATAACTTCAAATATAAGAAATCAGCACAAAGCCAATTCCTATATGGCAGAAGTAAATATATCCCAGATTTCCATGTTCTCCAAGCTGCTGCACCACTCCATCTCTCTCCAACACCGGCCACTCTCCCTCCCATCAGCACTCTTCCCTCCCCCATTTGGGCTTGGCAATTCACTGCAAAGTCTCATAGAACTCATGAACTGTGTCTACAGTTAAGTGGTTTATTAAGAAAGTAAGAGGGGACAAAGTAAATACCAATGGTGTTCATGAAACTCCATCATAAATTTGACAGAATTGATGTTCAGGTTTTTTCATTTTCATCAGTATAATGTCTCATCAAGTATGAAAACCAAAATGTCAGACAACAAGTTTTGTTCTATGATTGTTTAAGAAGCTCAATGGTTGGATGCAACATGATACGTATTCCTATTTTTCTTCCTCTCCCTTCTCTTCATCATACTTTGTTAAGTTGATTTGAACACTGTCTTAGGCTGGGTTCTCTAGTGAAGCAAAATCAGTGAAGAGTATATGTATATATATATATATATAGAGAGATTTATATCAAGGAAATGGCTCACGTGGTTGTAGATGCTGGAAAATCCCGTCTGTGGATCAGGCTGGGGGCTTTACCTGACTTGCGTAGCTGCAGGGACTGGCAAACCCAGGATTGGCAGGTCAGACAGCAGGCCTCTGGCTCACAGGTTGTGCAGGCCAACGAATCTCAAGATCTGCAGGTAAGCTGGCAGGCAGCTGGCTCACAAACTGCAGAGGCTGATGAATCCCAAGATAGGCAGGTAAGCTGCAAGCTCAAGTCCCAAGAACTGGAGATCAGATGAACAGGAGCCATCAGCAGGATCCAGAGTGAGCAAAATCTCACGAGCTATGCCAGAAAGTCCACCTACATTGGATGCGGGCCACACCCCTAAGGAAACTCTCATTCAACTGATTGGCTGCTCCTAACAGATCTCATCATAGAGAGGATTACATTATATCAGATCTCATTATGGAGATGATTGCATTATTATATAGCTGCCAAACTACCTCATAAATGCCAAACCACTGAGAATCATGGCCCAGCTAGGTTGACACAAAACCTTAGCCATCACAGTCAGCCCCTTGTCAACTGGGCACCCGTGCACATCTCCCTAAACCATACACAGTCTCTAAAGACAATTATAAAGTCATACATGCACCAAACATGATACAACTAACACAAGTACGACTGAAAATGTGCTAGCCCTATTTATATCTTGTATTTTATAGGTGAAGAAAACAAAAATATTTGATGCACACATACGAGGAAGAAATACTCATAACAATTACAGTCCTCTTTTCTGCAACTGGCCACTTGGTTGTAGCTGGTATTAGAACTACCTTCTTCCACCATCCATTCTGTATTACCTTTAATCTCAGCAATCACCTCAACTGGTCATAGTCCTTTGTCTGGTGAGGTAACCCAAACCTTCATTCTTGAAGGGTCTGGGCAATTATTAGTCATGACAGAATTGGGTTGCTGTAGTTTTCCACTGACTTTAATCAAAGGGCATGGTAGTACTAAGAGATGCCCTAAGAGATCTCCTGCATTGCAGACATACTTTTCTTTACCTCCATTATGTAATATCAGTCCAATTTCCTATTGGCAATCAGGATCAATCACACCAGCCAATACAGTAACATCCTTCTTTGCCTGTTGATCCAGGGGCATGAGGAGCCCAAAGTGGCTGGGTGGCATTCTTAACTACCAGTTCAATGGAATCGGTGTTTCATTTCCTGGTGGGAGCATTCCTCCCTTTGGAGCTAAGACATTTGGACTCCCACCCCACAGCATAAGATCTCAGGGACAGGAAGCAAAATTCTGCAAGTGGGTCACTAGGGATAATAGTGAGTGGTGCCACTCACATTTCCACACTTTGATTCCTGGACCCAAGAATCCTGGCTATGGGAGAAATATCACCATATATTGGATGCTGGTTTAGAACATATTCAGCCCCCTGGGGTACATGGCTCAATCCTGCAAGATATTGTCACCCAGCTGGTGCCATTATTGTGTCTTTAGAAGGCCATTCCATTGTTCTATCAAGCCAGCTGCTTCAGGATGATTGGGAACATGGAAAGAGCAGTAAATTACATTAGCATGGGTCCATTGCTACACTTCATTTGCTGTGAAGTGATCCCCTTGATCTGAGGCGATGTTATGAACGATACCATGACAGTGGATAAGGCATTCTGTAACTCCATGGATGGGAGTTATAGGAGAAGCATTACAAGCAGGAAAGGGAAATCCATATCCAGAGTAAGTGTCTATTTCAGTAAGAACAAAACGCTGCTCTTTCCATAATGGAAGCAGTCCAGTGTAATTAACCTGCCACTAGGTTGCTGGCTGAACACCTGGAGGAATGATGCCATATTGGGGACTCAGAGCTGATTTCTGCTGCTGGCAGACTGGACACTCAGCAGTGACTGTAGCCAAGTCGGCCTTGGTGAGTGGCTGAGCCCATGCATAACCTCGATCCCTGCCACAATGGCTACTTTGTTCATGAGCCTATTGGGCAATGGCAGGAGTGGCTCAGGAGAAAGGATGAATGATTTCCACAGAACATGTCATTCTATGCAATTGGTTGTTAAAATCCTCCTTTTCTGAAGTCATTCTTTCATATGAGACACAAATATCTTAGCTTCTTTGGCCCATTACAAGAGATCTATCCACAAACCTCTTCCCCATACTTCCTTGTCTCCAATTTTCCAATCATGATCCTTCCAAGTCCCTGACCATCCAGCCAAACCATTGGCTACAGCCCATGAATCAGTATACAATTGCACATCTGACCATTTCTCCTTCCAAGCAAAGTGAAAAACCACGTGCACTGCTAGAAGTTCTGCCTGTTGGGAGGATTTCCGTTCATCACTGTCCTTCAGAGAGGTCCCAGAAAGGGGCTGTAGTGCTGCTGCTCTCCATTTTACAGTGGTGCCTGCTTATTGCACAGAACCATCTGTAAACCAGGCACGAGTTTACTCTTCCTCAGTCAACTGAGGAACTCCCCATGAAGCCATAGGTGCAGACTGGGAGAGGGCAGATAATGTGAAAGGAGAGGAGACCATGGGTATTTGGGCCACTTCATTCAACTTACTTGTGTCTTCAGGCCCCTCTCAGGCCCGATCTGATATATAACTATTCCATTCAATGATGGGATGCTACTGTGCACGTCCAACTTTATGACTTCTGTGGGTCAGAAAATACCCAGTTCATGATGGACAGCTCAGGTCGTATGGTGACTTTGTCCCATGGTTAAGGGTTCAATCTCTACTAAGACCCAGTAACAAGCCAAAAACTGTTTCTCAAAAGGACAGTAGTTATCTGCAGAGGAATGTGGGGCTTTTCTCCAAAATATTAAGGGTCTGCGCTGTGATTCACCAATAGGGGCCTGCTAAAGACTCCAAACAGCATCTCTATCTGCCACTAACACTGCAAGCACCATTGGATTAGCTGGATCATATGGTCCAAGATGCAAAGCCACCTGCATGGTAGTCTGAACTTGTTGCAGAACCTTCTCTTGGTCTGGGCCCCACTCAAAACTAGCAGCTTTTCGAGTCACTTAAAAAATAGACTGGAGTAGCACACCCAAATGTGGAACATGTTGCCTCAAAAATCCAAAGACACCCACTAGGCGTTGTGGCTCATTTTCAGTTTTGAGAGGGGCCAGATGCAATAACTTATCCTTCACTTTAGAAGGAATATCTTGAGGGAGGCAGAGCCAACGTGTCACTATAGACAGAAGCACCACACCGTCCTGCCACAGCAAAAACCTTAAAAACTAAGTAAAACAGAGACAAACATCAATTCTGAAACCCTAAGAATCAAATGAAAAGATAAAGAAATCAGCCAAGCACTGAATGGAATAAGAAACTGACAGAGAAAGGAGAGTGAGGAGAGATACATGCAGAGGTCCCCTATCAGCTAATGCAGCACGGATTCGCCATCTTGGATTCCTGTCGGAGATCGTCGGACAGGGAGTACAGGAAAGTAGATTCACGGAGCTCCCAGCAGGAGACAGAACAACCAGTAACCAGCAATATATTCTTCTCCCCCTACTCAGCCTCCGCTGCTTCCTAGCTGGCTGCAGTCACTCTGCCAGCCAGGAAGTGCAGGGTCCATGCTGCTTTGATTTGCATCGCCCACATTGGAGATTGGTGGACAGGGAGTACAGGAAAGCAGCTTGACAGAGCTCCCAACACGAGACAGAACACCCAGTAACCGGCGAGTTTATTGATATGGGCCCACTAAGCAAGAAGAATTGATGCCTTTGTATTGTGGTGTTGGTGAAGAATATTGAATATATCATGAACTGCCAAAAGAACTAACAAATCTGTCTTGGAAGAAATGCAACCAGAAAGCTCCCTAGAAGCAAGGATGGTGAGACTACATCTCACATAATTTGAACATGTTATCAGGAGGGATCAATCCTTGGAGAAGAACACCATGCTTGGTAAAGTAGAAGGCCAGCCAAAAGAGGAAGAACCTCAATAAGATGGATTGACACAGTGGATGCAACAATGGGCTCAACGTAGCAACAACTGTGAGGGTGGCGCAGGACCAGGCAGTGTTTCATTCTGCTGTGCGTAGGGTCGCTTTGAGTCAGAACCGGCTTGAAGACACCTAACAACAACAAAAACAAGCAGCACAGATTCCTCATTCAAAGTTTCAGCTCGAGTGGTTAGGATAGGATCTAATAGTTTATTTGGTTGGTTTACTGAAGCATAGATTATATGGTGGCCCACACTAAATCAAGTTGAAGTACCAGACCTGCCTTGGTTTACTGTAGAAGAAGGAATCCAAAGGCTTAGGGAAATTGGCATGTAAGAGTGGATTTATCAGGTTAGACCCACAGACCCACACATGGAGTACCCACAGAACACATCTTTTACCACAACGGTGGGGAACAAATTTGTTAAGGGAGCCCCAGCATCCTTGAAGACTGCTGTGATTGCTGTTTTACACAAGTCAGATCTGACAGTGGGAACTGCCTAACTGAATTAGTACACCTAACTACAGTGGAGCTGATTGGACCCCATGGTGCTAGAGGCCAAGTGGCAGCACACAGTCAACAAAGACAAGGTGGGCATGGTTACCATAATGGACAGCGGAGTCAAGGCAGTAATCAGAATAGTGTGAATTGTATGGACTTATGATGTTGGCTACTTAGTCATAGTGTCCCTAGAAGGGTAATAGATGGGAAATCTACTAAATATTTACTTGATCTGTACAAGTGGAAGAATTCTAGGTCAAGTGAACAGCAGTCTAACTCAAATCGCCAGAATAGAGAGTCAAGCCCCCTCAAAAAAATCCGAGACTTGAGCCAGTTTACAGACCCACAACCGCTTGAATGAATGGGATGCCAGGTCCCCTTGAGGAAGGACCCCACTACACTGCCAAAAATTTGTACTGTTGATCTTTCTCCCAGCCTTCCCCAAAGGGACCTATGGCCTTTTACGAGAGTTGTTCATTGGGGAAAAGGAAATAATCAGACTTTAGGGGATTACTAGATACTGGCCCTGAACTGACACTTCTAATTCCAGGAGACTCAAAACATCACCATGGCTCACCAGTCAGAGCGTGAGCCGGACCTGAAGGCACAAGCTGCATGAAGAAGTGGCCCAAATACCCATGATCTCCACTTCTGTCACATTATCTGCCCTCTCGCAGTCTGCACCTATGGCTTCATGGGGAGTTCCTTATGACCAGTTGACTGAGGAAGAGTAAACCCATACCTGGTTTACGGTTCTGTGAAATGTGCAGTCATCACTCTAAAGTGGACATCAGCAGCACTACAGCCCCTTCCTGGGACCTCCCTGAAGGACAACGGTGAAGGGAAATCCTCTCAATGGGCAGAACTTCGAGCAGTACACGTGGTTGCTCACTTTGCTTGGAAGAAGAAATGGCCTGATGTGCAATTATATACTGATTCATGGGCTGTGGCCAATGGTTTGGCTGGATGGTCAGGGACTTGGAAGGAACATGATTGGAAAATTGGAGACAAGGAGGTATGAGGAAGAGGTTTGTGGATAGATCTCTCATAATGGGCCAAAGAAGTTAAGATATTTGTGTCTCATGTGAATGCTCACCAAAGGGTGACTTAAGAAAAGGAGAATTTTAACAATCCAGAGGATAGAATGACATGTTCTGTGGAAATCAGTCATCCTCTTTCCCCAGCCACTCCTGTCATTGCCCAATGGGCTCATGAACAAAGTAGCCTTGGTGGCAGGGATGGAAGTTATGCATGGGCTCATCAACGTTGGCTTCCACTCACCAAGACCGACTTGGCTACAGCCACTGCTGAGTGCCCAGTCTGCCAGCAGCAAAGACCAACACTGAGTTCCCTATGTGGCACCATTTCTTGAGGTGATCAGCCAGCAACATGGTGGCAAGTTGATTACATTGGACTACTTCAATAATGGAAAAGGCAGCATTTTGTTCTTACTGAAATAGACACTTACTCTGGATATGGATTTCCCTTTCCTGCACACAATGCTTCTGCCAAAACTACCATCTGTGAACTTACAGAATGCCTTATCCACTGCCATGGTATCCCTCATAACACTGCCTCGGATCAAGGGACTCACTTCACAGCAAATGAAGTGCAGTAATGGGCCCATGCTCAGGTAATTCACTGTTCTTTCCACGTTCCCCATCATCCTGAAGCAGCTGGCTTGATAGAATGGTGGAATGATCTTCTAAAGACACAGTTAAGGTGCCAATAGGTGGCAATACTTTGCAGGGTTGCAGCAGTGTTCTCCAGGGGGCTGTATATGCTCTAAACCAGCATCCAATATATGGTGGTTTTTCTCCCATAGCCAGGTTCGTGGGCCCAGGAATCAAGGGGTGGAAAGTGGAGTGACACCACATACCATTACCCCTCGTGACCCATTCACAAAATTTTTGCTTCCTGTCCCCAAGACCCTATTCTCTGTGAGACTAGAAGTCTTAGTTCCAAAGGGAGGAATGCTCCCACCTGGAGATACATCACTGATTCCATTGAACTGGTAGTAAGGAATGTCACCTGGCCACTTTGGGCTCCTTATACCTCCAGGCAAAGAAAAGAATTTCCATATGGGCTGTTGTGACTGATCCTGATTACAAGAGGAAATTAGATTGATATTACTTACTGGAGGTAAGGAAGGGCATATTTGGAATGCAGGAGCTCTCTTAGGACATCTCTTAGTACTACTATGCCCTGTGATTAAGGTCAATGGAAAACTACAGTGTCTTAGGCTGGGTTCCCTAGAGAAGCAAAACCAGTAAAGCATATAAATATATATATATATATAGAGAGAGAGAGAGATTTATATCAAGGAAACAGCTCACGTGATTGTAGAGGCTAGAACTTCCCAAGTCCATGGACCAGGGTAGAGGCCTCTCCCAAGTCACACAGCCGCAGAAGCTGAAGAGCCCAAGATTGGCAGGTCGGAGAGCAGGGCTCCTGCTCACAGGCTGTGAAGGTTGATGAATTCCAAGATCAGCAGGCAAGACCACAAGGTTTCTCCTGATTCACGTAGCTTGAGGGGCTGGTGAACCCAAGATCAGCAGGTCAGAGAGCAGGGCTCCACTCACAGGCTGGGATAGATGAATCCCAAGTTCGGCAGATAAGCTGACAGCTCAAGTCCCAACAACCAGAGGTTAGATGACAGGAGGCAGCTGCAGGATCCAGAATCAGCAAACAGCCAGAACATCTGCTTATATTCAGATGCAGGCCACACCCCCAAGGAAACTCCCTTTCACCTGGCTGCTCACAGTGTATTCAATCATGGGAGTGATCACATATAAACACAGAGAATCATGGCCCAGCTAAGTTGACACACAATCTTAACTATCACAGTCCACCCCTTGTCAACTTGGCACAAGTACACATCTCCTTAAACCATACATAATCTCTGAATAAAGACAGTTAGAAAGTCATACTTGTGCCTAACATGGTACAACTAACATGTGTACAATTGAAAACGCACTAACCCCATGTCTTAGTCATCTAGTGCTGCTCTAACAGAAGTACCACAAGTGGATGGCTTTAACAAAGAGAAGTTTATTCTCTCACAGTCCAGTAGGCTACAAGTCCAAATTCAAGGCATCAGCTCCAAGAAAATGCTTTCTCTGTCAGATCTGGAGGAAGGTCAATCTGCCTTTGGTCTGGGAGATTCTCTGTACAGGAACCTCAAGTCCAAAGGATGCGGTCTGCTCCCGGCACTGCTTTCTTGGTGGTATGAGGTTCCCATGTGTCTCTGCTTGCTTCTCTATTTTACATATCAAAAGAGATTGGTTTAAGACACCATCCAATCTTGTATACCTCATCAGTATAACTGCTGCTAATCCATCTTATTAGACGATAGTGACTGAATTTACAACACGTAAGGAAATCACGTCAGATTACACCAGCATACAATACTGGGAATCATGACCTAGCCAAGTTGACAGATATTTTTGGGGGACACCATTCAATCCACTTATATTTTATAAGTGAAGGAAACAAAAATATTTGATGCACACATACAAAGCAGAAATACTCATAACAATTACAATCCCTGTTTCTGCAACTGGTCACGTGTCCATAACTGGTATTTAGAACTACGTTCTTCCACTACCCATTCTGTATTGCCCTCAGCAAGCACCTCAGCTGGTCGTGGTTCTTTGCCTGGTGGGGTGACCCAAACCTTCATTCCTGAAGGGTCTGGATCATTAGTAGTCATGTTGGAATTAGGTTGCTGTAGTTTTCCATTGACTTTAGTCACAGGGGATGGTAGTGCTGAGAGGCCCTAAGGAAACTCCTGCATTCCAGACATACTCTTCTTTACCTCCATTATGTAATATCAATCCGATTTCCTTTTGGTAATCAGGATCAATCACACCAGCCAGTATGGTAACTCCCTTCTTTGCCTGTTGATCCAGAGGCATAAGGAGCCCAAAATGGCCAGGAAGCATTCTTATCTTCCAGTTCAATGGAATCAGTGATGGGTCTCCAGGTGGGAGCATTCCTCCCTTTGGAACTAAGACCTCTAGGCCTGCAGAACACAAGATCGCAGGGAAAGGAAGTAAAAATCTTGCAAGTGGATCACTGGGGTAACAGTGAGTGGTGCCGCTTCCCATTTCCACCCCTTGATTCCTGGACCCATGAATCCTGGCTATGGGAGAAACACCATCATATATTGGATGCTGGTTTAGAGCATATACAGCCTCCTGGAGAACGTTGCCCCAACCCTGCAAGGTATTGCCACCTAGCTGGCATTGTAATTGTGTCTTTAGATAGCCATTCCATTGTTCTATCAAGCCAGCTGCTTCAGGATGGGGAACATGGTAAGACCAGTGAATTCCATGAGCATGGGCCCATTGCAGCAATTTATTTGCTATGAAGTGAGTCCCTTGATCTGAGGCAACGCTGTGTGGAATGCCATGACGGTGGATAAGGCATTCTGTAAGTCCACTGATGGTAGTTTTGGCAGAAGCATTGCGTGCAGGGAAGGCAAATCCATATCCAGAGTAAATGTCTATTCCAGTAAGGACAAAACGCTGCCCTTTCCATGATGGAAGTCGTCCAATGTAATCAACTTGCCACCAGCTTGCTGGCTGATCACCTCGAGGGATGGTGCCATATCAGGTAATCAGAGTTGGTCTCTGCTGCTGGCCGATTGGGTACTCAGCAGTGGCTGTAGCCAAGTCAGCTTTGGTGAGTGGAAGTCCATGCCACTGGGCCCATGCATAACCTCCATCCCTGCCATCATGGCCACTTTGTTCATGATCCCATTGAGCAATGGTGGGAGTCGCTGGGGAAAGAGGATGACTGGTTTCCACAGAACGCGTCATCGTATCCACTGGATTAAAATTCTCCTTTTCTGAAGTCACCCTTTGGTGAGCAGTCACATGAGACACAAATATTTTAACTTCTTTGGCCCACTCAGAGGTCTATCCACATACTTCTTCCCCATACTTCCTTGTCTCCAATTTTCCAATCACGTTCCTTCCAAGTCCCTGACCATCCAGCCAAACCATTGGCCACAGCCCATGAATCAGTATATAATTGCACATCAGGCCATTTCTCCTTCCAAGAAAAGTGAACAGCCAGGTGCACTGCTCGAAGTTCTGCCCATTGAGAGGATTTCCCTTCACCACTGTCCTTAAGAGAGGTCCCAGAAAGGCACTGTAGTGCTGCTGCTGTCCACTTTAGAGTGGTGCCTGCATATCGTGCAGAACCATCTGTAAACCAGGCACAAGTTTTCTCTTCTTCAGTCAACTGATCATAAGGAACTCCCCATGAGGCCATAGATGCAAACTGGGAGATGGAAGGTTATGTGACGGGAGTGGAGACCATGGGCATTTGGGCCACTTCCTCATGCAACTTACTTGTGCCTTTTGGTCCTCACACCACCAAGAAAGAAGCACCGGGAGCAGACTGTGTCCTTTGGACCTGAGGTTCCTGAGCTGAGACGTTCCCAGACCAAGGGAAGACTGAAGCATCACAAGGACCTTCCTCCAGAGCCGAAAGAGAAAGAAAGCCTTCTCCTGAAGGTGATGCCTTGAAATTGGACTTGTAGCCTACTGGACTGTGTGAGAATAAAATTCTCTTTATTAAAGCCACCCACTCGTGGTATTTGTTTTAGAGCAGCACTAGATGACTAAGACATACAGCAACCCAATTCTGACATGACTACTAATAGTCCAGAGCCTTCAGCAATGAAGGTTTGGGTCACTCCACCAGGCAAAGAACCATGAACAGCTGAGGTGCTTGCTGAGGACAAATGGAATACGGAATGCGTGGTGGAAGAAGGAAGTTCTAAATATCAGTTACAACCACGTGATCAGTTGCAGAACCAACGACTGTACTTGTTATGAGTATTTCTGCCTTGTATATGTGCATCGAATTGTTATGTTTTCTTCACCTACAAAATACAAAATATAAATAGGGCTAGTGTGTATTCGGTTGTATGTGTGTTAGTTGTATCATGTTAGGTGCAAGTATGACTTTATAGTTGTCTTTATTCAGAGATTATGTATGGTTTAAGGAGCTGTGTACAGGTGCAAAGTTGACCTGGGGTGGATTTTGATTATTAAGGTTTTGTGTCAACTTGGTTGGGCCTTGATTCTCAGTGGTTTGACAGTTATGGTGTAGTTTGGCAGTCAGATGATGATGTGATCACCTCCATAATGAAGTTTGATATAATGTGATCACCCCCCTGCTGGGATCTGCTGTGAGTAGCCAATCAGTTAAAAGGGATTTTCCTTGCAGTTTTGGCTTGCCTCCAATATAGGTGGACTTTCTGGAAAGGTTTGTGGGCTTTTGTTCACTCTGGATCCTACAACTGGCTCCTGTTTGACCTCTGGTTCTTGGGACTTGAACTAGCAGCTTGCCTGCTGTCTTGTCTGCTGGTCTTGGGATTCATTGATGTTCAAGGCCTGTGAGCCACAGCCCTGCTTTTTGGCCTGCCGATTTTGAGTTCGCCAGCCCCTGTGGTTACATTAATTAGGAGAAGCCTCTATCCTGACCCACGGGCTTTGGATGTTCCAGGCTCTACAACTGTAGGAACTGTTTCCTTGATATAAATCTCTACATATATATACCATGGAATGCCAAAGGAATGAACAAATCTATCTTGGAAGAGGTAAGGCCAGAACTCTCCTTAGAAGCAAGGATGATGAGACTTCATCTCACATACTTTGGATGTGTTATTAGAAAGGACTAGTCCCTGGAGAAGGACATCATGCTTGGTAAAGTGAAGGGCTAGCAAAAAAGAGGAAGACCCTTATCGAGACGGATTTCCACAGTGGCTGTAACAATGGGCTCAAGCATAACAACGATCATGAGGATGGTGCAACATTGGGCAGTGTTTTGTTCTGTTGTACATCGGGTTACTGTGAGTCAAAACTGACTCAACGGCACCTAACAATAACAACAAATATATATATATTTATACATTCTACTAGTTTTGCTACTCTAGAGATCCCAGCCTAAGACACCTCCCCAGGGGATGACTTAGACACGCTGGGTTAATCTCATCAGATGGGTGTGGAGGGACCAATGGTTTCACTGGCAAGAGTGGCCTAGCAGACAAAGATGGAGTAATCTTCAGATGGGAGTGAGGGGGGCTGGTTCTTTCAGCAGGAGTGATTCAATGGAATTTAGGGCCTCACCATCCCTAGATTCTTGAATATCTGCCCATATTTATCCATCCCAAGTTTCAGGATCCCATTTCTTCCCAATCAGTGCCCTCACTTTAACTTCAGACACCATTTGAGGTTGGGAGTTCAATTTGCATTGTAATTCAGTCACTCTTACAATAAGACTCTGGGTTTGGTTTTCAGCAATATGAGCTCTGTTACTACAATAAGACATTCTTTCAAGGGATAAGTGGCAACTTTGAGGTTGTTTACGAGGTGATTGTGTTTCGACTCTGAAGCCCTGAGCTCATCTCTTTCTTTCACCACTTTGTCTAGCAAAAGTAGGACCAACCAACCAGCTTCCTTATACTTCTCATTATGACAAAATTGTTGAAAGGTATCAAACATGAGCTCACTCAGAGCTTCATCTCTCACAATACCTGATCTATTGGTGGTGATATTTTTCATATTTCTTTTGCCACCTCCTGCCATGAATTAGTAGTGCCCTCTTTACTACCAGAAGCAGTGTCATCTTTAAGACTAACCAGACTTGAGAACCAATTTAGAAAACTTATCCTTACAATTTTGTTTCTCTAGAACCACTGGCAGTACAAAATATCCTAGGTTGGGTTCCCTAGAGAAGGAAAACTAATGAAGCATATATATGTATGTATATGTATGTATATGTATACAGATATATACCAAAAAAAACCCATTGCCGTCGAGTTGATTCTGACTCATAGCGACCCTATAGGACAGAGTAGAACTGCCGCATAGGGTTTCCAAGGAGCGGCTAGTGGATTCGAACTGCTGACCTTTTGGTCAGCGGCTGTATCTCTTAACCACTATGCCATCAGGGTTTCTGTATATATACACACATAGAGATTTATATCAAGAAAATGTTTTACGTGGTTGTAGAGGCTGCAAAGTCCCAAGTCTGTGGGTCAGGCTGGAGGCTCCTCCTGACTCATGTAGCTTCAGGGGCTGGTGAACTCAAGATCAGCAGGTCAGATAGCAGGCCACTGGCTCACAGACTACAGAGGCTGACGAATCCTAAGATCAGCAGGTATGCTGCTAGCTTAAGTCCCAAAAACCAGATGAACAGGAGCCAGCTACAGGATCCAGAGCAAGCAAAATCCCACACACTATGCTAGAAAGTCCACCTATGCTGGATGCAGGCCACCTCCCCCACCAAGGAAAGTCCCTTTCAACTGATTGACTGCTCATAACTGATTTCATCATGGAGATGATTACATTATATCAGATCTCATTATGGAAGTAATTACATCATTACATAGCTGCTAAACTACATCATAAATACCTAACCACTGAGAATCATTGCCCAGCCAAGTTGACACACAACCTTAACCATCACAAACACCAAAAGCAATGACATTCTGTAACTTCAGCTCTCTACTTTGAAATACCTGCTTAGTCTTTCTCTTAACTCATTGGAAAGACAAATCACATTGTAAAAGACCCAAATTATGTGCTTCTGTGGTTTTTTTGTTTCTGAGAGCAATTTGTCCAACAACCTAGTGTCCTCAAATGAAAAGTTTTAGCAAAACTCAAAAGTTCTCTGAATTACCCTCACAATGGTTTTAAGATGGTAAATTGTTCCATCTTTTCCACTAGATGTCACAGAATATCCAAAACCTTTTAATTCAGCCCTAATAATAATAAGAGATATTATTTATCAAACACTTATTCTTCATTGGGTGTTGTGTTAAGCATTTGAAACATATATAATCTCATTTTACAGTCCCAATAAGCCAAAATTAATAAAGAATATTTTGATTGCAATTAGTAAAAATACAGATCAAAAATTTTATTTAAAAAAATTGGCTCGTAAGCTTAGAAGTCTTTGGGAAAGGTGGCTACAGACATGGCTGTATCCACAGGCTCAACAATATCATCAGGACACTTTCTTTTTCTCTGTTCTACTTCCCTTTAAGTCGCTTCATCCATAGACTATCCTCATGTTATTACGAAGTGAATGCCATCAACTCCATGCTTACATCATATCAAGGTAAAAACCCTAGAGCAGTTACCCCAACAACCTCAGCAAAAGTCCTGGAATGGATTCTGGTTTGCCTTGTGCAGGTCACGTTAAAACCACTGAACCAATCACTGTGGCCATGGTACAATGAATATGAAAGACCAAAGAAGAATTGTTAAGTTTGAATTATGGTGTTGGTAAAGAATATTGAATATTCCATGGACTGCCAGAAGATCTGTCTTAGTTAGCTAGTGCTGCTATTATATAAATGCCACCAGTGGATGACTTTAACAAAGAGAAATTTATTTTCTCACAGTCTAGTAGGCTGGAAGTCCAAATTCAGGGCATTAGCTCCAGGGGAAGGTTTTCTTTCTCTGTCGGCTCTGGAGGAAGGTCCTTCTCATCAATCTTCCCCTGGACTAGGAACTTCTCTGTGCAGGAACCCCGGGTCCAAAGGATGCACTCTGCTCCCGGCATTGCTTTCTTGGTAGTATGAGGTCCCCCACTCCTGCTCACTTCTCTTTCCTCTTATCTCCTGTAAGATAAAAGGGATGCAGGCCACACCTCAGGGAAACTCCCTTTACATCGGATCAGGGATGTGACCTGAATAACGGTGTTACATCCCACCCTAATCCTCTTTAACATAACCCAATCTTGCCTCATTAACCACAGGCAGAAATTAGGGTTTACAATACATAAGAAAATTACATCAATCACGAAATGGAGGACAACCACATAATATTGGGAATCATGGCCTAAGCAAGTTGACACATATTTTTTGGGGACACAATTCAATCCATAACAAGAATGAACAAGTCTGTCTTGGAAGAAGTACAGCCAGAATGCTCCTTAGAAGCAAGGATGGCGATACTACATCTCTCATACTTTGGATGAATTATCAGGAGGGATCAGTCCTTGGAGAAGGACATCGTGCTTCGTAAAGTAGAAGGTCAGCGAAAAAGAGGAAGACCTTCAACGAGATGGACTGACACAGTGGCTGCAACAATGGGCTCAAGCATAACAACAGTTGTGAGGATGGTGCAGGACCAGGCAGTGTTTCGTTCTGTTGTACATAGGGTCGCTATGAGTCAGGAAACCTACCCCACAGCACCTAACAACAACATGCCTGTGGTTATAATCCCATTTAAGAATGGGTTGTCTTTGTTATGTTAATGAGGCAGGAATAGTGCAGGGTGTGTCTTGAGTCAATCTCTTTTGAGATATAAAAGAGATCAAACAAGCAAGGGAGAGAAGCAGAGATGGGGGAAGACACATGACAATTCACATGATTGCCCAGGAGCAGAAACTCAGAAGAGACAAGAAACTTCCTCCATAGCCTGCAGAGGGAGAAATCCTTCCCCTAGAGCCGGCACCCTGAATTGGGATTTCTAGCCTCCTAAACTGTGGGAAAATAAATTTGTTTGTTAAAGCCACCCACGTGTTGTATTTCTGTTATAGCAGCACTAGATAACTATAACAAACACCATCAACCATCTTGACCTAAGTAACATTTATTGAACACTCCACCTAATAACAGCATGTTGTTGTTGGGTGCCATCAAGTCGGTTCCAACTAATAGCGACCCTCTGCACCACAAAACAAAACACTTCCTGGTCCTGTGCCATGCTCACAATCATTATGCTTAAGCCCATTGTTACAGCCACTGTGTCAATCCATCTCGTTGAGGGTCTTCCTCTTTTTCGATGACCCTCTACTTTACCAAGCATGATGTCCTTCTCCAGGGACTGATCCATCCTGACAACATGTTCAAAGTATGTAAGATGTAGTCTTGCCATCCTTGCTTCTAAGAAGCATTCTGGTTGTACTTCTTCCAAGACTGATTTGTTCCTTCTTTTGGAAGTCCATGGTATATTTAATATTCTTCACCAACAAACAACAGCATAAGACACATTATTTCCAAGTGCTCATTAAATATTCAGCGAGGTAGACCATATGCTGGGTTATAATACAAATTTTAACAACAGAATAAAGTGAATGAATACAGGAATAAGAAAAATTGTGGCATATTCATCCATTGGAATAAAACATACTGACAAAAAAGATAACAAATTACTGCTATGTGCAACAACATAGATAAAATCTCACAGATATTATACTGACTAGATGAAATCAAACACAACATACTTCATACAGTATTATTCCAACTATATGAAGTTCAAAATGGGCAAATCTTATCTATGGCAATAAGTCAGAGGACTGGTTACTTCTAGGGTGAATATCAACTGGTAAAGGAGCAGGAGGGGATCTTCTTGTGTGCCTGAAATTTTTCCTAACTTGATCTCAGAGGTTATATGAGTGTACATCCAGATGTAAAAATTCATCGCATTGTACACTTAAGATTAGTACATATCATGCACCATTTTATTATATGCGTATATATACAGTAGGAGCCCTGGTGGTGCAGTGGTTAAGAGCTTGACCGCTAACCAACAGGTCAGCAGTTCAAATCCACTAGCCGCTCCTTGGAAACCCTATGGTGCAGTTCTACTCTGTCCTATAGGGTCGCTATCAGTCGGAATTGACTCAAGGGCAACAGACTTTCTTTTAATATAGTATAGAAAAAAGTAAAAACTGTTTATAAGTGTCTTTTTCAAAGGTTCTTCATCTTTTACCTACCGACCCTCAGAACCTCTGGTCCCTTCCTGCCTCTCACGCTGGAAACTCTCTCCAGGGTCCTCAGCACTAGGAGAGGTCAGGCTGGATTTGCACAGTCTGTACCTGCTCCTAAGCGAAAGATACATGATATGTAAGAGATGACAAACCGTGAAACAGAAGCTGAACTAGAGACTTCAACCATTCCAAAGATGGGAAAATATTATGAGGAGCAAAGAAAGTATTTCTCTAAAGAGCATAATAAATTTTTTTTCAAATGGCCAAATACGCAAATACCAACTTTCTCTGCTCCCAAAGGGCATCTCTGATTACTGAAATCCGCGTTTCAGTTGCATTTAAGAAAACCTAGCCTTTTCTCTACAGAGGAAATAAGGACAGCCGTGATCAAACCTCATATGCAAAGTGGAGCCGCTGAGCCCCACGGTCACGAGTTAGAGCCCTCTAGGTTCGCGCACGGAACCCCTTCCCTGTGGCACCAAGCGTCCACGCAACCGGAACCGGACGTGTGCGTCCTCTGGTGGCTAGCGGCGGTCCGTCGCCCACCAGCTCCGGCGTGAGCGTCGTTTGTCTCAGTCCCCGGTCAGCCGGCCCCATTAACGGGTGACCCGCAGGCTCCTGTCCCGGGTCTGAGGGCGCTGCTCCCGCTCCCCTCGCGATCCGGGTCTGTCCTCCCCCAGAGCCTCCGGACTCCCTCTACCCCGGGAGCCACCGCCCCCGCTTCCTGCGCGACCCCGGCCCCGCGGCCGCAGCTGCTTTCCGGAGGCCGAGGAGGTGGGGACCTGTGTCTCTCGGGGCGCTCACAGGTGAGACCGTGGGGGTCCTCGCCGCGCGTAACATACGCACGCACGCACGCACACATACGCACACATGCACGCGCACACGCGCACACACACACATGCACGCACGCACGCGCACACATTACAGTCACATTGAGCTCCTCATCAGGCCTGTCACCCCCCGGACTGTGTGTATCTACCATTTACTGAGCTATTTCAGAAGGGCTGGGCCCTGTGTTAAGTACTTTATATACTGCACCTGATTTTATTCTCAAAACAACACTGTGAGGTAGGAAGTATTTGTGGCATTTAAAAAAAGTAATTGTCTTGGAGAAATTAAATATCTTGCCCAAGGACAAATATCTAGTAAGTGGCAGTGTCTGAACTGAACTTCAGGTCTGTTCTTCTGTGAAGGGGCATATTCTTGACCACAGTTTCCCTGCCCTAAATGACTCCTCTTTGTTTTCTGTGCTTTGTCAGGCAGGACTTTTGTGGAGTATTGCTGGTCTTACAAAAATGAAGATTGTGGTGAGGGATATATCCCCCTTCTTTGATGGTTATAGGTATTTAAGACATGAAGAATACAGAAACATGAGTTGGAACTAGTACACCCATTTAGCACTGTATCCCGATTTCAGGAGGAAAGCATTTAGTAGGAGGTATGTTTTGAGGAATTTCTTTGGCTGTAAAGCAGAAATTTTCATCATGATTGTGTGAGCAACAGTCCTAGTTGGTCTGATGTAAAATGTGATGTTGCTGAACAAGCTTCACAGAGGCGAAGAGGGACCCAGTGTGTGTCATCTCTGCTGGACTGGATGCTGGGGATTGAGCCACAGTTTTTGCAGCCAAAGAGCCACAGTTCTTAAAAGGTTGAAGGCTTCTTGGAGCAAAAATTTACATATCCCCAATGTCAGAACAACTAATGTTAATGAAGCTGATTAAAATACTTCAGCAGATCCTAGAGGATCAGCCACACTACAGTGTTGCAGAAAGTACCTCATCTTTTTTAATAATTATTTTACAAACTAAGAGTCAAGCAGGGAGTCCCTGGGTGGCGGAAAAGGCTAAGATCACTAGCTGGAAGGTTGTCAGTTTGAACCTACCCAGATGTGCCTTGGAAGACAGGCCTGGTGATCTGCTTCTGAGAGGTCACAGCATTGAAAACCCCATGGAGCAAATTTAAAGTGTCTAAATTTAAGTGTCCTGTTTGTTAAATCATTGGGAAGTCCAATGCCATTAGCATAAGCTCTTTTTTTTTTCTTTCAATACTACTTAGAATTATATTTCATGTGATTTTTTTTGTTATGGAAGCAGTCCTGGTTGTTCCCCCCCCCCCCTTCATATAAGTAAAAGGTGATCCAGAGCTAATTACCTTAAAAAGTCCATGCTTTACACACTGCAGTTCCTCACACGTGATTTTATGTCCCTAGGTTAGTACAAAAGGAACCCTAGTGGTGCAGTGGTATAGCTCTCGGCTGCTAACAGAAAGGTCGGCGGTTCGAACCCACCAGCCCTCTGCGGGAGAAAGATGTGGCAGTCTGCTTCTCTAAAGATTTCAGCCTTGGAAACCCGGTGGGACAATTATACCCTACGCTATAGGGTCACTGTGAGTTGGAATTGACTCAACGGCAATGGGTTTGGTTTTGGAGGTTAGTACAGCCTAAGGAAGTATTCGCTTTCCTCCTATATCCCCATAGTATCTAAATTTCCTTCCTTTCGTTTACACACTCAGACCCAAAAATTAATTTTTTTTTTTTAATTGTACTTTAGATGAAGGTTTACAGAACAAGTTAGCTTCTCATTAAACAATTAGTACACATATTATTTTGTGACATTGATTACAAGCCCCACGACATGTCAACACTCTCCACTTTTCAACTTTGGGTTCCCCATTACCAGCATTTCTGTCTCCTCCTGCCTTCTCGTCCTTGCCCCTGGGCTGGTGTGCCCTTTTAGTCTCGTTTTGTTTTATGGGCCTGTCTAATCTTTGGCTGAAGGGTGAACCTCAGGAGAGACTTCACTACTGAGTTAAAAGGGTGTCTGGGGGCCATACTCTCAGGGTTTCTCCAGTCTCTTTCAGGCCAGTAAGTCTAGTCTTTTTTAGTGAGTTAGAATTTTGTTCTACATTTTTCTCCAGCTCTGCCCAGGACCCTCTATTGTGATTCCTGTCAGAGCAGTCAGTGGTGGTTGGTAGCCAGGCACCATCTAGTTGTGCCGGACTCAGTCTGGTGGAGGCTGTGGTGGTTGTGGTCCATTAGACCTTTGGCCTAATCTTTCCCTTGTGTCTCTGGTTTTCTTCATTCTCCCTGGCTCCAAACAGGGTGGAACCAGTGGAGTATCTTAGATGGCCGCTCGGAAGCTTTTAAGACCCCAGACGCCACTCACCAAAGTAGAATGTAGAACATTGTGTTTATGAATTATGTTACGCCAGTTGAGCTAGATGTTCCCCAAGACGTTTTTCTTCTAATGATGTCATTTCATGCTATCTTTTTTTATATGTTTGGTAAAATGTGTGTAACAAAACCTTTGCTGTTTCAACCACTTTTACACGTACGATTCTGTAGCATTATTTTCACCACGTTGTGCAGACATCACCACTCTCGGTTTCCTAGTTTTTCCATCACCCTCAGCGGAAACTTGGTGCCTCTTAAGCATTAACTCCCCCTGCCTCCTCCCGTCCGCCCCTGGTAACCATTTCGTCTCTATGTATCTACCTATTCTAGATATTTTCATTCAAGTGGGATTGTACGGTATTTGTAGTTTTGTGTCTGACTTATTTCACTTAGCATAGTGTTTTCAAGGTTCATCCATGTTGTAGCGTGTATCAGTACTTCATTCCTTTTTATGGCTGAATAATATTCCATTTTCTCTGTCCACGCATCTGTTGATGGACATTTGGTTTTTCCCACTTTTTCGCTAATATGAATAGTGCTGCAGTGAGCATTGGTGTAAAAATACCTGTTTGTGCCCCTGCTTTCAAGCCTTTTGGGTGTACACCTGTTGTTGTTAGGTGCCATCGAGGAGATTTTAGACTCATAGCGACCCCATGTGGCAGAGTGGAACTGTGCCATAGGGTTTTCTTGGCTGTAATCTTTATGGAAACAGATCGCTAGGTCTCTCTCCCTCAGAGCCACCGGGTAAGTTCAAACTGCCAACCTTGTGTTTAGCAGCCAAGTACTTAACGATTTGCACCACCAGCACTCATAGAAATGGAAGTTTCTGGGCCATAGGGTAATTGTATATTTAACTTTTTGAGCAACCGCCAGACTTTTCCACAAAGGCTGTGCCATTTCACAATCCTAACAGCAATTTCTCCACATTCTCCCCTGCTCTTGTTGTGTTCTGTTTTGGTTTGCGTTTCCCTAATGACTAATGGCATCAAGCATCTTTTCACGTGTTTATTGTCCATTTCTATATTATCTTCGATGAAATGTCTGTTTAAGATTTTTGCCATTTTTAAAATGATTTGTGTGTTGTTGAGTGATAGGAATTCTTCGTATATGCTGGATACTAAACTCTTATGAGATATATGATTCCCAAATACAGTAAAATCTGCAAAAGCTGGAACCTGTGTAAGGCATAAACCTGTCAGAGAAGGAAAGCTAAAATATTTTCCACTAAAGCAAGAGATAAACAATGGTAAGACTATACCCTGTCAAAGGCGAAAAACTTGTGAGACCCAGAAAAACAAGGCAATCCCAGTGAGTTCCGGCTCTTACAAGTTTCACTGTATTTTCTCCCATACTGTAGGTTGTCTCTTCACTTTGTTGACAATGTCCTTTCATGGACAAAGTTTTTAATTTATCTGTTTGGTCTTTTATGGCTTGTGCTTTTGCTGTCATATCTAGGAATTCATTGTTGAAAACTAGTATGTGGAGAAAAGAAAATGTTCTTTTTTTTTTAATTATAAAATATTGCACATGTCAGAAAGTTAAAGAACGTATAGGGTAAAAATGATCACTAAATAGCGCTTGTAATCTCAACATTGGTAGAAAAATGTGGTGTCTTTTATTTCCTTCCCTAGAGATTGGTATTCTAAAAGTACCCTCTTTTTGGACTGGAGTTCCCTTTGGAGACATGACTGGTAATGTAGTCACTTCAGGTGCAATTCAAACCTTCATTCAAAACTACTGAATTTTCCTAGTTAAGAATCCAAGAATTGCTCCTTAACTTACTCCACAATAACTTTACATTTCCTAAAGGTCTGATACTTTCCAGAACTGTGCTCTTCCTTTTCTTTAACTTTTGAATCTTCAGAAGTGGGAATGGAGCCTGTTTCAGAGGTCACAGTTTGAATTCTACATGGCCAGGAGGAGACAACCTATAGGTTGAGATATGGGCTGTTGAATACCAACGGACTCAGGCACCAAACACTTCCTATAGTCCACCTGGGTCAGTAAAAGGACCGTATGGCTCTGAAACCTAACGTGTCCAAGACAGAGCTTTTAAAATTTCACCTGAACAGAACTAAAACAATATTCGAGGCCAACTCTTCATACAAGGATTGGACTAGACTGTGGGATGTAAAGTGATACCCGTGAGGAGTATGCCTCTTAGCTCAAGTAGATAGAAGAGACTAAACGGACAGCTTCTGTCTGGAGGTGAGGTGGGAAGGCAGAGGGTTAGGAGCTGGCTGACTGGACATGGGGAATTGGGTGGAAAGGAGGAGTGTGTTGTCACAGTATAGGAAGAGCAATTAGGGTCACAAAATAATGCATGTATAAATTTTTGTATGGGAGACTAACTTGAAATGTAAACTTCATTTAAACTACCACAATAAACAAAAAAATTTCATGAATAAAAATAATAATAGAAAAACATTAAAAAAAAAATTTCACCTGAACAAATCTACTTTTCACCTGGCTTTCCCAACCAGTGAGCGGCATCAGCATCCATTCACTAGATTTGGGAAATAGTCCAAGCTACCTGAGAGGAGAGCTGCCTTATGAAAGCAGCCTCTGAACTTTCTTCTACTTTTTCTCTTGTCACAAAAAGGGATAATCTCCTGCCAACAGCAAGAGGCATATTTAAACAACGTAAACCAAGTAAGCTTCGATCACATACAGGATGAAATCCACATATTTTATGTTGGCCAACAAGATCCTACGTGTTCAAGCTTATGTATAGCTCTCTGACTTAAATTGTAACACTCATTTTACATAAGCTCTTGACACAATTTTAAAAACCTTTTTCAAAGATGTCAAGATTTTTCTTGCCTTTCAGCTTTTGCACCAGGTATTTCTTCTAATTGGAGGAAAACTTTTTAACCACAAGAATTTGATAATTCTTATAATTCAGGTCTCATTTCAAATGCCACGTCCTCAGAGAGTGCCGCTATTCCCTCAGTTATTCCTACTCATTTCTATATTTCAATATCATGGCAGTTTTCAGAATGGAGTAAATTCACTTTAGGTTGATGTTAACTTTAATCATGTAAATACAACCAAATAAAGTTGAATCTTACCTTTTCTTGTACTAGTTCTATTTTCTTATGTGAGGGGCTTCCAGCAGGCAAACAGCTGTGAAGCTCTGCATTGTCCTGGTGGCAGCTTTCACACCCTCTCTGCTGTGTTGGTCGCTTAGGGCTCTGATGAGTCCACTAGAGCTATGATGTCCACTAGCCAGATGTTGCTATTTTAGTTAAAACTCATAGAAAAAGTCCAGTTTCTCAGTTGCTCTAGTCATATGTTCAGTGCTAACCAGCCACATGGGGCCAGTGGCTACCATATGGGACTGTGCAGAAACAGAACATGTCTATCTTCACAGAGAGTTCCCTTGGATAGTGCTGCTCAAGAGTATGTACAACAGGTGATGATCTGTGTGTGTCCTCAGTAATCAGTGTCATAGGGCAGAAGGAACAAGGAAACAAAATACATAGTGTTTACCCATAGATTTGCAGTGCAGGATGGGAGACAGTTTTAAATAAATAATGAAAAACCAGGTACATCTAATACCTGTTAAAAAAAGACGAATTGACTCGATGGCAACGGGTTTAGTTTGTTTTTTTTTAACCCAAGACTTAGATTGTTTCAAAAGGAAAATTAGTTTAGTGAAGATTCAGAAAATTAGTTTTTTTTAGTTACATGCATGGTTGTGTAGGGCTGATAGCATGTGGAGTGGGTAGGAGTGGAAAGAGTATTTCATTTGGGAAAAATGAGTGTGTAAATCCCTGAGACAGCAGAGAACCTACTATCATGCATTCCTTGATGAAAGAGATAACTGAAGCAGAGAAAACAAAGTGGGAGTGGGGGTGGGGGTGGTTATGTAATCCAGATTGGAGGAAGCAATGGCAGCAGATCGTTTAGAGCCGTATTGACTATTCTAGGCTTTTTGAAGGCCAGTGGACAGCCACTGACGGGCATTAAGCAGTTCGTGTGCTGCAAAAAGATTTTGAAATTGACAACCATGATTGAATGATGTCAGGCAGTAGCTTGTTTTGAACAAGTTAAGGAAGACTGTGAGGAATCCTAGACATGGAGATTGTTAGTGCAGTGATATAATGTAGATGGTCCAAGGGCATTCGTTTACGGAATGTGCATTCCTTGAGTTACAGGCTATAGATCAGTGAATGCTTCTCATACTTGAATATCTGTGAATAACCAAGGGATCTTGTTGAAATGTGGATTTTGGTTAAGCAATTCTGGAGTAAGGCTTGAGATTCTACACACTGAACAAGATCCTAGCTTATGCTGGAAATAAGTACAGAAATAAGGATGTGAATTAAATTTAGAGAGTGCTAATAGAGAAAATTGACCATTTTGAATCACTCATATGGTCTCCTATGCTGGGAATGAAAATTAGAAGAGGAATGGTGGCACATTCATAGTCAAAAAGAACATTTGAAGATCTATCCTGAAATACAGTGCTGTCAGTGATAGGATAACATCCTGATGCCTAAAAGGCAGACCCAAGCTGAAAGACCTGAAGAAAAAATCCAAGCCTCGAGGTGCAATATGGAAGGATTGTACAGGGAGAATATTAAATGACACAAGAGCATCAAAACATTAGAAGCAATACACAGAGTCACTGTACCAAGAGAATTGATTGACATTTAACTATTTCAGGAGGTAGCATGTGATCAAGAACCAATAGTACTGAAGGGAGAGGTCCAAGCTTCACTGAAGGTGTTGGCGCAAAACAGGCCCCCAGGAATTGTCAGAATATTAGTTGAAATGTTTCAACAAACAGAAGCAGTTCTGGAGGTGCTCACTTGTCTATGCCAAGATATTTCGAAGACAGTTACCTGGCCAACCGACTGCAAGAGATCTGTATTTGTACCCATTCCAAAGAAAGGTGATTCAAAAGAATGCAGATTATTGAACAATATCATTAATATCACACGCAAGTAAAATTTTGGTAAAGATCGTTCAAAAGCTATTGCAGCAGTACATATACAGGGAACTACCAAAAATTCAAGCTGCTTTCACAAGAGGACGTGAAACCAGAGATAGCATTGCTGACGTCAGATGGATCCTGACTGAAAGTAGAGAATACTAGCAAGATGTTTACCGTTTTATTAACTATGCAAAAGCATTCGACTGTGTAAATCATAACAAATTATGGATAACATTGCAAAGAATTTGAATTCCAGAACACACAATTGTGCTCATGAGGGACCTGTACATAGATCAAGAGGCAGATCTTTGAACAAGGGGATACTGCATGGTTTAAAGTCAGGAAAAGTTACGTGTCAGGGTTGTATCTTTTCACCGTATTTATTCAGTCTGTATGCTGAGCAAATAATCTGAAAAGCTAGATTATATGAAGAAGAAGGTGGCATCAGGATTGGAGAAAGACTCATTAACGACCTGCGATATGCAGATGACACAACCTTGTTTGCTGATAGTGAAGAGGACTTGAAGCACTTACTGATGAAGATCAAAGACCACAGCCTTCAGTATGGTTTACACCTCAACATAAAACAAAAATTCTCACAACCGGACAAATAAGCAACATCATGATAAACGGAGAAAAGATCGATGTTGTCAAGGATTTCATTTTACTTGCATCCACAATCAACGCCCATGGAAGCAGCAATCAAGAAATCAGAAGATGCATTCATTGGGCAGATCTGCTGCAAAAGACTTCTTTAAAGTGTTAAAAAAAAACAAGGATGTCACTTTAAGGACTGAGGTGCACTTGACTCAAGACATGGTGTTTTCAGTCACCTCATATGCATATGAAAGCTAGAAAATGAATAAGGAAAACCGAAGAAGAATTGATATCTTTGAGTAATGGTGCTGGTGAAGAATATTGAATATACCATGGACTGCCGGAAAAACAAACAAATCTATCTGGGAAGAAGTACAGCCATAATGCTCATTAGAAGCAAGGATGGCGAGACTTCCTTTCACATACTTTGGACATGTTGTCAGGAGGGACCAGTCCCTGGAGAAGGACATCATGTTGGTAAAGTCATTGAAAAAGAGGAAGACACTCAACGAGTTGGACTGACACAGTGGCTGCAACAGTGGGCTCAAGCATAACAACGATTGTGAGGTTGGCACAAGACCAGGCAGTGTTTTGTTCTGTTGTACAGAGAGTCAGTATGAGTTGGAACCGACTCGACAGCACCTAACAACAAGAAGGAAGGTCAGTTAATATGACTATTGTTCAAATTTATACACGAACAAGTAATGCCAACGATGAGGATGTTGAAGATTTTTACCAACTTAGGCGGTCTGAAATTGATCAAAGGTGCAATCAAAATGCATTGATAATTACTGGTGATTGAAATGTGAAAGTTGGAAAGGAAGAAGAAAGATTGGTAGTTGGAAAATATGGCCTTGGTGATAGAAACGGTGCCAGACATCACATGATAGAATTTTGGAAGACCAACGACTCCTTCGTTGCAAATACCTTTTTGCAAGAACATAAACGGTGACTATACACTTGGACTTCACCAGATGTAAAGCACTGGAATCAAATCTGCATCTGTGGAAAGAGATGATGGAAAAGCTCGATATCATCTGTCAGAACAAGGCCAGGGGCCAGCTGCAGAACAGACCATCAGTTGTTCATAGCCAAGTTTAAGTTGAAGCTGTAGAAAATTAAAACAAGTCTACAAGAACCAAAATACAGACTTGAGTGTTTCCCACCTGAATTTAGAGACCATCTCAAGAATATACTTTAATGCACTGAACACTAATGACCGAAGACTAGACAAGTTGTGGAATGACATCAGAGATGTAATACATGAAGAAAGCGAAAGGTCATTGAAAAGACAGGAAAGAAAAGACCAAAATGGATGTCAGAAGAGACTCTGAAACTTGCTCTTGAATACAGAGTAGCTAAAGCAAATGGAAGAAGTGAAGAAGGAATAGACCTAAAAGAAGATTTCAAAGAGCAGCTCAAGAAAACAAAGTATTGTAATGATATGGTTAAAGATCTGGAGTTAGAAAACCACAGAGGAAGAATATGCTTGGCATTTCTCAAGCAGAAAAAACTGAAGAAAAAAATTCAAGCCTCAAGTTGCAATATTGAAGGACTCTATGGGGGAAATACTGAATGACACAGGAAGCACTAAAGATGAAAGGAATACACAGACACTGTACCAAAAAGAATTGGTCGACATACAGCAATTTCAGGAGGTACGCATAAGATCAGGAACCAGTGGTACTGAAGGCATTGATGAAACAGAATGCTCCAGGAATTGATGAAATGCCAGTTGAGATGTTTTAGCAAACAGATGCAACACTGGAAGTGCTCGCTTTATGTCAAGAAATTTGGAAGACTGCATCCTGGTCAACCGACTGCAAGAGATTCATATTTGTGCTCTTTCAAAGAAAGGTGATCCAACAGGATGCAGAAATCAAAGAACAATATCATTACTATCCCATGCGAGTAAAATTTTGAAGATCATTTAAAAGCGGTTGCAGCAGTACATCAACAGGGAACTGTCAGAGTTTCAGGCTGGATTCAGAAGAGGATATGGAACGAGGGCTGTCATTACTGATGTCATATGGATCTTGGTTGAAAGCAGAGAATACCAGAAAAATGTTTACCTGTGTTTTATTGACTGTGCAAAGACGTTTGTGTGGGTCACAACAAATTATGGATAATATTGCAAAGAATAGGAATTCCAGAAAACTTGATTGTGCTCATGAGGAAACTGTACATAGACCGAGAGGCAGTCATTCAAACAGAACAAGGGGATACTGTGTGATTTAAAGTCAGGAAAGGTGTGCGTCAAGGTGTATCCTTTCACCATACTTATTCAGTCCGTTTGCTAAGCAAATCCGAGAAGCTGGACTATATGAAGTAGAACGCATCATCAGGATTGGAGGAAGACTCGTTAAACTGCGATAGCAGATGACACAGCCTTGCTAGCTGAAACTAAAGAAGACTCGAAGCACTTACTGATGAAGATCAAAGACCACAACCTTCAGTATGGATTGCACCTCAACGTAAACAGTACAGAAATCCTCCCAACTGGACCAATAAGTAACATCATGATAAACGGAGAGAAGATTGAAGTTGTCAAGGATTTCGTTTTACTTGGATCCATAATCAATGAGCTAGGAAGTAGCAGTCATGAAATCAAATGACATATTGCTTTGGGCCAGTCTGCTGCAAAAGACCTTTTTAAAATGTTAATAAGCAAAGATGTCACTCTGGGAACTAAGGTATGCCTGACGTAAGCCGTGGTATTTTCAGTCGCATGTGAAAACTGGACAATGAATAAGGGAAGACCAAGGGAGAATCGGCGACTTTGAATGATGGTGTTGATGAAGAATACTGAGCATGCTGTGGACGGCCAGAAGAACTAACAAGTCCGTCTTGGAAGAAGTACAGCCAGAGTGCTCGTTGGAAGCGAGGATGGTGAGACTTTGTGTCAGGTACTTTTGACATGTCATCAGGAGGTACCAGTCCATGGAGAAGGACATGATGCTTGGCAAAGTAGAGGGTCAGTGAAAAACAGAAAGACCCTCAAGAAAATGGATTGACACGGTCTCTGCAACAGTGGTCCTCAAACAGCAGGACCAGGCAGTGTTTCATTCTGTTGTACCTACAGTTGCTATGTGTTGGAGCTGACGACAGCACCTAACAACAACAAGAAATTATACCTGTAGATTTGTGTGTTTTTCCTTCTAGTTCTATCAGTTTCTGCTTCATGTGTGTTGAAGCTTTATTATTAGAAACATAATTATTTAGGATTGTTATGTTCTTTGAGAATGGACCAGTTTATCATTTCTGAAATATTGCTCCTTATCCCCGATAATATTCTTTGCTCTGAAATTTTCTTTGTATAATATTAGTATAACCACTGCATTCTTGAATGTCATACTTCTTATACTTGAATGTCAAGGTGGATAACCCGAGGATCTTGTTAAAACGCAGATTTTTGATTCAGCCATTCTGGGATGGGGCTTGAGATTCTACATGCTGAACAACTCCTAGTTTATGCTGGAAATAATAGGTCTAGAAATAAGGATTTGAATTAAAATTAGTGGAATTAAGAGATTATAATAAAAGGAAGGATAACTCTTACAAGGGAGACACTGGTGTGAAGACCCTGCTAGAGAGAGAACATCTCCATGAGACCAAGAAATGAAAGAATAGGAGGCAGCTTGGAGGGAAGCAGGGTGGAAAGAAGTGGGAACAGAGGGGGGAGACAGCTCCTTAGAGGAAACTTAGTGATTTTATTTGTTGATCAGTTAATATAAGGTTGAAAGACAAATTGTTCAGGAATCCTCCCAAATTTCTCAAAAGCTTAGGGACTGGTGGTGTCATGGTTTGAGAATGGTGGGAGAGGAGGAAAAAAAAAAAACTCAGGAGAAATGTTAATTGCAAACACAACAGGAAAGATACTCTCGTTTTACAATGCTAGAAATGAAATGAAAAAATTTTTAAAAAGCAAAATAAAAACGGGTGCTGTCGAGTCGATTCCGACTCATAGTGAATAGAAGGTTTTAACTTCACATAATTAAACTTGAATGAACCATGATGAGTTCATTGACAAAACTTGAAAAATGTGTTGTTCCTGAAAATTCACCCATGTTAATATCAACAGAGTGCTTGTGTTGATCTATAATGGACAAAGTTACATAGGTGAACTCACAGCTTTCGACATTGGACCCCTGACTCCCAAGAGGAAATCAGGTTCAAGTTTTGCAGCTTGGCCAGGCCTGGTTGCTTCTCATGCTTTGGGATAAGTAAATTCCTCCCTCTGTGATCTTGTTGCAGAAAGAAGAGGCCCATGGAGTTGCATGAAGAATGCGAGTGTGTGCTCTGGAGGCTGGAGCCTGTTCTGCCTTCAGTGCAAATGCCTCAGGGTGGAGCATGGCCCTGACCGTGGGAGGAAGCCAGAAACCTGCCACTCCCTGCTTCCTCAACACTCTTTCCTCCTCATCCTTTTTCCATTTCAGGTCTCAGGTGTAGTGCAGGGAGAACTGGGGACCTAGAGCAACCATCTCGCACATCCATAAATTGCAAGTCAGGATTTCAACAGCTCTGACTGGTCTGTGGACCAAACATTATTCATCTGCTTCCAAACTGCCCAGTGCTCTGCTTCCACTCCCATCCCTCTTCCTGACGTGGCTTCTTGTGCTTAGAGACAACAACGTTCCCTTAGATTTCTGGAAGCTGGAGAAAAAAATGGTGAGTTCTACAGAGAACTGGGTTATTCTTTCAGTATGTGGATGAGGCTTTATATGAATTGGGGGATCAGCTGTGTGCTGCTGGACTGTGGTTCCTCAATGAAGAAAAAAGGTGGCAGAGGAGGTCAAGGGATTGAGCCTGGGAAGCATCCTGAGGCCCTTCTCCGCTGTCACTAGGCCCTTCCTCTACACATATGTGGCTTTTGAAGTTTTGAATGCCTGGGGTCACCTTGCTTATGTGACTCTCAGAGCTAGCACCATGGGGCATTAAATCCCCACCCTGGACCTTGGTGTTCTGTGTTGAATGGCAGAGTCTCCTGACCAGAACCTGAAGATGGAGCAGCTTTAGCTCTGAAGGCTGAGCCCGGCCTCCAGAGCCATCTTTGTCCTGTCTCTCTTAACAGTGTTCTTGACTCCCCCCAAGCCCTGGAGCATTTTCCATGCAGTTCTAAAACCACAGCTCCCTGCTCACACTGTGTTAATGGTTAGAAAAGGGGAGATAGAGTTCACAGGTGAAGGCCCTGACAGTTTATGGGGTCTAGGTGGTGATGGTGCTCTCTTGACGTCACCAGAGGTATGAAGCTGGGGACAGTGAGTCCAGCTGGATCCTGCGTGGGGTCTCCAGACCCCCCCTTTTTTTTTCCTAGTGGGGAATGCTTTTGCCTTGAGGCTTTCAGGTGTGTGGAAAGCACGAATCCCCATTCTAGGCCCTTGTCCTCCCACCTATGCCTAGAGCTGGTATTTAATCCCTATAATTTTTTTTACTGTTCTCCATAGTCTTGATTTAGAATCTAAAATTAAACTGTTCTCCTTGGTTAGAGAAGTTCAGTATATGACGTATTTAAGTTCTTGGGTTTATAGTTTCCTCTGTAAGAAAATTTCTAGATCATTTGTGTGTTTCTACCGAGAATTTTTCGACTTCGTGGATATAAACTTTTCAAACACAGAGGAATGCTTGTTTTAACTAACATAAAAGTTACTCTAAAGCTTCCTTAAATCTTGAGAAGGTTCTTACAGACTGTTGTTATATTTAACAACTCATGCCAGAACCTCTAATGTGTTAAATATTTTAGCCATTTTAGAAACATTCTCCTGACTGATATAAAATGGATGTACAGACTCTGATCTATCCTGGTTACTGTGTTTAGCAAGAGAGCGCTTATACTTTTGTGATTTGCATAAGTGTATTAGACCGTTTAATAACAAATGAGTCCTAAATCATTAAATTTTACAGTTTTATTATTATGAACGTGAATCCTAGTAAAAACAGTATTGTTTTATTTATGTTTAAAAGTACAATATAGTTTACTGAAATCAAGCTTTTCCAAGAGGTAATAACTTCAAAGTTAGAAACGAAGTATGAACTTCAATAGTATACTTTATTTAGACTTGTTCCTATTCTTGTCCTCATCCAGCCCATCCTTCTTTCCCCAACATTTTTTAAATAACCAGCTTTATTGCTTTCTGAACTATCTCTAGTGTTTATGTAGAAGAAAGCAAATAGAAATTTTTTATTTCCCTTCATTTGTTACGCAAAAGATAGCATGGAATTTACAGTTACTTTTCAATGAGTGATTGTCCTGGTCATCTTTTCATAAAAGTACATGTTGTTAGGTGCTGTTGAGTCGATTCGGACACATAGAGACTCTATGTACAACAGAATGAAACGCTCAGTCCTGCGCCATCTTCACAATAATTGTTATGCTTGAGCGCATTGTTGCAGCCACCATGTCAATCCATCTCGCTGAGGTTCTTCCTCTTTTTAGCTGACCCTCTACCAAGCTTGATGTCCTTCTCGAGGGACTGATCCCTCCTGATAACATGTCCAAAGTATGTGAGACATAGTTTCGCCATCTTTGCTTCTAAGGAGCATTCTGGTTGCACTTTTTCCAAGACAGATTCGTTCTTTTGGCAGTCCATGTTATGTTCAGTGTTCTTCACCAACACCATAATTCAAAGGCGTCAGCTCTTCTTTGGTCTTCCTTATTCATTGTCCAACTTTTGCATGCATAAGAGGTAATTGAAAACACCATGGTTTGGGTTAGGCACACCTTAGTCTTCAAGGTGACATGTTTGCTCCTCAGCACTTGAAAGGTCTTTTGCAGCAGATTTGCCCAGTGCAATGCGCCATTTGATTTCTTGACTACTGCTTCCATGGGTGTTGATTGTGAAATCCTTCAGTCTTTTCTCCTTTTATCATGATGTCACTTATTGGTCCAGTTGTGAAGATTTTTTCTTTATGTTGAGGTATAATCTATACTGAAGGCTGTAGTCTTTGATCTTCATTAGTAAGTGCTTCAAGTCCTGTTCACTTTCAGCAGGTAAGGTTTGTCATCTGCATTTCGCAGGTTGTTAATGAGTCTTCCTCCAATCCTGATGCAGCATTCTTCCTCATATAATCTAGCTTCTTGGATTATCTCCTCAGCATACAGATTGACTAAATATGGTGAAAGGATAATACTGTTCGATGATTTCCGTGTTCTGTTGGATCGTCTTTCTTTGGAATGGGCACAAATATGAATCTCTTCCAGTTGGTTGGCCAGGGAGCAGTCTTCCATATTTCTTGACATAGACCAGTGAGGCATTCCAGCAGTGCATCTGTTTGTTGAAACATCTAAATTGGTATTCTGTCAATTCTTGGAGCCTTGTTTTTCGCCAGTGCCTTCAGTGCAGCTTGGACCTCTTCCTTCAGCACCAACAGTTCTTGATCATGTGCTACCTCCTGAAATGATTGAACATCGGCCAGTTCTTTTTGGCTCAGTGACTCTTTGTAGTCCTTCTACCTACTTTTGATGTTTCCTGCGTCATTCAGTATTTTGCCTGTAGAATCCTTCAGTATTCCAACCTTAGGCTTGAATTTTTTCTTCAGTTCTTTCAGCTTGAGAAATGCTGAGCGTGTTCTTCCCTTTTGGTTTTCTAACTCCAGATCTTTGCACATGTCGTTATAATACTCTACTTTGTCTTCTGGAGCCACTCTTTGAAATATTTTGTTCAGCCCTTTTACTTCATCATTTCTTCTGTTTGCTTTAGCTACTCGACATTCAAGAGCAAGTTTCAGAGTCTCTTCTGGCATCCATTTTGGTCTTTTCTTTCTTCCCTGTCTTTTTTAACGACCTCTTGCTTTCTTCATTTATGATGTCCTTGATATCATTCCACAACTTGTCTTCAATCATTAGTGTTCAACGCATTAAATCTGTTCTTGAGATAGTCTCTAAATTCAGATGGGATATACTCAAGGTCATACTTCGGCTGTCAAGGACTTGTTCTGATTTTCTTCAGTTTCAGCTTGAACTTACATATGGGCAATTGATGGTCTGTTCCATAGTCGGCCTCTGGCCTTGTTCTGATTGATGATATTGAGCTTTTCCATCATCTCTTTCCGCAGATGTAGCAGATTTGATTCTTGTGTTTTACATCCTGTGAGGTCCACATGTATAGTTGCTGTTTATGTTGTTGGAGAAAGGTATTTGCAATGAAGAAGTCATTGGTTTTGCAAAATTGTATCATGTGATCTCTGACATCGTTTCTGTCACCAAGAAAGTATTTTCCAACTACCAGTCCTCCTTCTTCCTTTACAACTTTTTGTATTCCAATTACCAATAATTATCAACGTGTCCTGGTTGTGTGTTCAGTGAATTTCAAACTGCAGAAGTTGGTAAAAACCTTCAATTTCTTCATTTTTGGCCTTAGTAGTTGGAGCATAAATTTGAATAGTGCTATTAACTGGTCATTCTTGTAAGTGGATGGATATTATCCTATCACTGATAGCGTTGTACTTCAGGATAGATCTTGAAATATTCTTTTTGAAGATGAATTCAGTGCCATTCCTCTTCAAGTTGTCATTCCTGGCATAGTAGACCATATGATTTTCCAATTCAAAATGTCCAGTACCAGTCCATTTCAGCTCACTAATGCCTAGGATATCGATGTTTATGCCTTCCATTTCATTTTTGACGATTTCCAATTTTCCTAGATTCATACTTTGTACATTCCATGTTCCGATTATTAATGGATGTTTGTGGCTGTTTTGTCTCATTTTGGATTGTGGCACATCAGCAAATGAAGGTCCCAAAACCTTGACTCCATCCACATCATTAAGGTCGACTCTACTTTGAGAAGGCAGCTCTTCCTCAGTCATCTTTTGAGTATCTTTCAACCTGACAATGTTCTGCTGCTATTCATAAGGTTTTCATCGGCTAACTTTTTTCAGAAGTAGATCTCCAGGTCCTTCTTCATAGTCTGTCTTAATTTGGAACCTCACCTGCAACCTGTCCACCATGGGTGACCCTGCTGGTATTTGAATACCGGTTGTGTAGCTTTCAGCATCCCAGCAACACGTAAGCCCTCACAGTACAACAAACTGACACATGGTGGAAATAGACCTTAGTATTTATGGTCTCCCAGTGTGTCCCACATTGATCTCATCTCCTTCTCCTTGAAGATTGTTACTATCTGCATTTAGAAGTTAGTAATCTACCAATATTATTGCTATTATTGTAGCTTTATCTTTCAAGTCTTAATCTATAAACTATTGTTTAGTTAGGCTTCTTTTGAGCCTTCTATATATTCAGTTATTACTCTGGGCACTTCAGTGTCTTGTTCCCTCAGGATGCTTTTGAGTGTCATAAGTTGGTGTCTATAGCTCTTGTCCACCCATACGCCTGTGTATGTATGTTGCCATTGTATGAATGGGCCACAATCTACCTAGCCATTGTAGAACTTCCAGGATTTGGGTGGCTCAAGTGTAATTTTTGCTCTTGTGAGGATTTCTGCTCTTCTTTTTATTCTCTTTCCAGGCTCCATGTGCTCCTGCACGATAACTCCACAGTGAGGGAAAATGGCTGTGTTGTAAACCATGTTGTTGTTGTTAGGTGCTGTCAAGTCAATTCCGACTCAGCTATTTTAATCCTAGTTTTTGGCTTGTCTTTTCATTCTTTTTAAATTTTTTTTATTGTGCGTTTAATGAAGATTTACAGAGCAAATTAGTTTCTCATTGAACAATACACATCATGTTTTGTGACATTGGTTTCCAACCCCATAACGCATCAACGCTCTCCCCTTCTTGATCTCGGTTTCCCCATTTCCAGCTTTTCTGTCCCCTCCTGCCTTCTCATCCTTGCCCCTGGGCTGGTGTGCCCCTTTAGTCTCGTTTTGTTTTATGGGCTTGTCTAATCTTTGACTGAAGGGTGTACTTCAGGAGTGACTTCAGTACTAAGTTAAAAAGGTGCCTGGGGGCCACATTTGCAGGGTTTCTCCAGTCTCTGTCAGACCAGTAAGTCTGGTCTTTTCTTGTGAGTTAGAATTTTGTATATTTTTCTCCAGCTGTGTCCGGGACCCTCTATTGTGATACCTGTAAGAGCAGTTGGTGGTAGTATCCGAGCACCATCTAGTTGTGCTGGACTCAGTCTGGTGGAGGCTGTGGTAGTTGTGGTTCATTAGTCCTTTGGACTAATCTTTCCCTTGTGTCTTTGGTTTTCTTCATTCTCCCTGCTCTAGACGGGGTGAGACCAGTGAAGTATCTTAGATGGCCACTCACAAGGTTTTAATACCCTAGACACTGCTCACCAAAGTAGGATGTAGAGCATTTTCTTTATAATCTATGTTATGCCAGTTGAGCTAGTTGTCTCCTGAGTAGATTTCTTTATTTCTCTTAAGTGTCTTTTGCACAGCAGAAGTGTTTCATTTTTTTAAACCATTTTATTTGTAGTAAATATGTAGGTAAGAAAACGTGCAGAACTTAATTTTAACGAAGTCCAATTTATCCATTTTTTTCCATCGTGGATCGTGCTTTTAGTATTGTATCTAATGTCACCAAACCCAAGGTTGCCTGGGTTTTCTCCTGTGCTATCTTCTTGGAGTTTTATAGTCTTGCATTGACATTAGGTTTTTGATCCATTTTGAGTTAATGTTTGTAAAAGGTGTGAGATCTCTGTCTAGATTTCCTTTTTTTTTTGCTAGTGTTGTATAGGTTATCCAGCATCATTTATTGAAAAAGCTATCCTTTCTCCATTGAATTGCCTTTGGTCTTTATTCAAAGATCAAATGATTATATTTGTGTCTGTTTATTTCTGGGCTCTATCTTCAGTTCCATTGATCTATTTGTCTATTTTTTTGCTAGTACCACACTGTCTTGATTACTGTAGCTTCTGAGTTGGTCTTGAAGTGGTGTACTGTCAGTCTTCCAACTTTGTTCTTAGTCAGTATTGTGTTGGCTCTTCTGAGTCTTTACTCTTTTCATGTAAATGTTAGAAAAAGTTTGTTAGTAGTCATTATTTATTTTTTGATTGGGATTGCATTGAATGTATACATCACTTTGGGAAGAACTGGCATTTTCACAGTATTGAGTTTTCCCATGCATGAACATGGAACAAAACAAAAAAAACACATTGCCGTTCAGTTGATTCCAACTCATAAGGACTCTATAGAACAGGATAGAACTGCCCCATAGGGTTTCCACTGAATGGCTGGTGGAATTGAACTGTCAACCTTTTGGTTAGTAGCCATAGCTCTTAACCACTGCACTACCAGTAGCTCCTTTTTTATTTAGACATTTGAATTCTTTCATCAGAATTTTGTAGTTTTCCTCATATATTTTTTGTATATTTTGGTAGAGATATATATAGTATTTCATTTGTTGTTACCAATTAGTTATCTAGTGTTGCTATAACAGAAATACCACAAGTGGATGACTTTAACAGATTTATTCTCTTGTAGTTTAGGAGGCTAGAATTCCAAGTTCAGGGTGTCAGCTCTAAGAGGAGGCATTCTTTCTCTGTTGGCTCTGGGGGAAAGTCCTTGTCCCATGTCATTTTTGTTGTTTTTGTTGTTACTAATGTAAATACTATTGTGTTTTTAATTTCAAAATGCAATTGTTCTTTACTGGCATATAGGGAAGCAGTTGACTTTTGTGTGTTAACTTTTTATCCTGCAACTTTGGTATGATTATTAGTTTCATGAGTGGTTTTTTTTTTTTTTTTTTTTGATTTTTTTTTTTTTTTTGATTTTTTGGGATTTTGTATGTAGACAATTATTTTATCTGCAAACGAAGCCAAGTTATTTCATCTTTAACAGTCTGTATACTTTTCTTCCTTATTGTTTTATTGTATTACTTAGGACTTCTAGTACAATGTTGAACAGGAGTTTTGAGTGGGAATATCTTTGCCCTGTTCTCAATCTTGGCAGGAAAGTAGTTTCTTGCCTATAATTATGTTAACTGTAGGTTTTTTTTGTAGATATTCTTTATCAAGTTAAGAGTATTTCTTTTTTTAGTTTGCTGAGCACTTTTATTCTGAATGGGTGTTAGATTTTGTGAAGTGCTTTCTCTGAATCTATTGATATGTTCATATGATTTTTCTTATTTAGCTTGTTGATATGATGGATTACATCAGTTGATTTTGTAGTATCAAACTAGTCTTGCATGCAAAGAATAAATCCCACTTGGTTGTGGTATTTCTTGTTATACATCGTTGGATTAAATTTCCTTATTTTTTATTGAGTTTTGCGTCTGTGTTCGTGAGATTTGTCTGTAGTTTTTCTTTTTTGTAATACTGTAATATCTTTGGTTTTGGGATTTGATTGATACTGTTCTCAAAAAATTAGTTTGCAAATACTTTCTATTTTCTGGAAGAGATAAGAGAATTTGGTATACTTTCTTGATTAAATGTTTGGTAGAGTTAATCAGTGAACCCATATGTCTTAGTTATCTAGTGCTGTTATGACAAAAATACCAGAAGTGGGTGGCTTTAACAAACAGAAATTTATTTTCTCACAGTTTAGGAGGCTAGGAGTCTGAATTCAAGGTGCCAGCTGTAGGAGAAGTTGTTCGCTCTCTGTATGTTCTGGAGGAAGATCCTTGTCTATTGTGAGCTTCTGCTCCTGGGCAGTCATCATGTGGCTTGGCATGTATCTTCCCCCATCTCTGCTTCTCTCCTTTGCTTAATTTCTTTTATATCTCAAAAGAGATTGACTCAAGACACACCCTACACTAATCCGGCCTGCCATGGGATTATAACCATAGGCATAGAGGTTAGAATTTATAGCACATATTTTTGAGGGACACAGTTTATAACACCGTCTGAGCCTAGTGCTTTCTAGTTTTGAGTGTTTTTATTTATTGATTTGATTATTTAACAGTTATAGTTTTATAAGATGATTTCTTTCTTGTGTATCTTTCAGTAAATTATGTCTTACAAGGAATTGGTTCATTTCATCTAGGTTATCAAGTTTGTGGGCACTGAGTTGTTCGTAATATTCCTTTAATATCTATGAGTTAAGTAATAATGACCCCTCTTTCGTTTCTGATCTTAGTCATTTGTTTCTTCTCATCAATTTTCTTGATTTTTTTCCCCCAAAAGAACCAGTGTTTGGTTTTAGTGACTTTCTCTGTTGATTTCCAGTTTTTATTTTTTGTTGATTTGTTCTCTCCTTTTTATGATTTCTTTTCTGCTTACTTTGGATTTAACTGACTCTTCCTTTTATTGTTTCCTAAGGTGGAATCCTAGGTTACTGATATTAGATCTTTCTTTTTTTCTAATATGTGCATTCTGTGCTATAAATTTCCCTCTCAGCATGGCTTTCTCTGCATCCAACACATTTTTTTAAATTCTCTTATAAAAATCTAAATGAGTTTTATTTTTTTAAAGTTCTTCCTGTACAAAAATTTATACATACATTGTTATGTGACTAATTGCACTCCCCATACTGTGACAGCACACTCCTCCTTTCCACTCGATTCCCCACGTCCATTCAACCAGCTGCTAACCCTCTCTGCCTTCCCATCTCACCTCTGGACAGAAGCTGCCCGTTTAGTCCCTTGTATCTACTTAAGCTAAGAGGTACACTGTTCACAAATACCATTTTATGTCCCACAGTCCAGTCCAATCCCTGTCTGAAGAGTTAGCCTCAGAAATTTTTTTAGTTCTGGGCAATAGAGAATCCAGGGGCCATGTTTTCTGGGGTTCCTCCAGTCTCAGACCGTTAAGTCTGGTCTTACTAGAATTTGAGTTCTGCACCCCACCTTTCTCCTGCTCCATCCGGGACTCTGTTGTGTTCCCTGTCAGGGCAGTCATTAGTGGTAGCTGGGCACCATCTAGTTTTTCTGGTCTCAGGCTGATGAAGTCTCTGGTTTATGTGGCCCTGTCTCTCAGGCAAATACTTTCCTTGTGTCTTTGCTGTTCTTCGTTCTTTTCTACTCCAGGTGGTCAGGACCACCTGAAGCATCTAAGATGGCCATTTGCAAGCTTTTAAGACCCCAAACGCCACTCACCAAAGTAGGGTGCATCCAACAAATTTTGATGAACCGTATTTTCATTTTCACTTAGTTTAAAATATTTGGTGATTTCTCTTGGAACTTCTTTGTCTCATATGCTGCTTAGAAGTGTGTTGTTTAATCTCAATGTATGTTGAGATTTTCCAGCTGTTTTTCTTTTATTGGTTTCTAGTTTAATTTCCCACCACGTGTCTGTCATTTGGTACTGTAGTGGCTTGCATGTTGCTGTGATACTGGAAGCTTTGCCACCAGTATTTGAAATACCAGCAGGGTCATTCTTGGTAGACAGACTTCAGTGGAGCCTCCAGACTAAGACTAGGAAAAAGGACCTGGCAGTCTGCTTCTGAAAAAATTGGCCAGTGAAAAGCTTATGAATAGCAGCAGAATATTGTCTGATATAGTGCCAGATGAGCCCCCTCAGGTTGGAAGTCACTCAGAATACATAGTGACTGCAACAGTGGGCTCAAGCACAGTGATTGTGTATCATGAACATTATACATGAAGAAAATAAGAAGTCATTAAAAAGACGGGAAAGAAAGAAAAGACCAAAATGGTTGTCAGAAGAGACTCTGAAAATACTGTTGTATGTCATGTAGCTAAAGCAGATGGAAGAAATGATGTAGTAAAAGAGTTGAACAGAAGATTTCAAAGGGCGGCTTGAGAAGACAAAGTAAAGTGTTGTAATGACATGTGCGGAGACCTGGAGATAGGAAATCAAAAGGGAAGATCACTGTCAGCATTTCTCAAGCCAAAAGAATTGAAGAGAAAGTTCAAGCCTCGAGTTGGAATATTGAAGAATTCTATGGGCAAAATAATGAATAACGCAGGACACATCAAAAGAGCATGGAAAGGATGCACAGAATCACTGTACCAAAAAGAATTGGTTAACATTCTACCATTCCATGATTTAGCAAGCGATTAAGAACCGATGGCACTGAGGGAAGAGGTCCAAGCTGCACTGAAGATATTGGCAAAAACAAGGGTCCGGTATTTGCTGGAATACCAATTGAGATGTTTCAACAAATGGATATAGTGCTGGAAGTGCACACTCATCTATGCCAAGAAATGTGGAAGACAGGTACCTGGGCAACCAACTGGAAGATACTCATATTTGTGCTTATTCCAAAGAAAGGTGATCCAACAGAATGTGACAATTATCGAACAATATCATCATCACTTGCTAATAAAATTTTGCTGAAGATCGTTCAGAAGTGACTCAACAATATATCAACAGGGAACTGCTAGAAATTCAAGCCAGGTTCAGAAGTGGTTGTGGGATGAAGTATATCTATCATTGCTGATGTCAGATGGATCCTGGCTGAAAGCAGAGAATACCAGAAAGATGTTTACCTGTGTTTTATTGACTGTGCAGAGGCATTCATCTGTGTAGATCATAACAAATTATGGATAACATTGTTAAGAATGGGAATTCCAGAACACTTTAGTTGTGCTTATGTACATAGATCAAGGGGCAGTCATTTGAACAGAACAAGTTGATAATGCATGGTTTCTAATCAACAAATGTGTGTATCAGGGTTGTATCCTTTCACCGTAGTTATTCAATCTGTATGCTAAGTAAATGATGTGATAAACTGGACTATATGAAGAATGGGGCATCAGGATTGGAGGATGACTCATTAACTACTTGTGGTATGCAGATGACACAATCTTGGTTGCTGAAAGTGAAGAGAACTTGAAGCACTTACTGATTAAGGACTACAGTCATCAGTATACGTTACACTTCAATATAAAACAAGAATCCTCACAGCTGGACCAATAAGCAACATCATGATAGAGAAAATGTTGAAGTTGTCAAGGATTTCATTTTGCATGGATCCACAATCAGCACCCATGGAATCAGCAGTCAAGAAAGAAAACGATGCATTGGGCAAATCTTCAAAAGTCCTCTTTAAAGTGTTAAAAAACAAAGATGCCACTTGAAGGACTAAGGTGCGCCTGACCCAAGCCACGATATTTTTAGTCGCCTCATATGCGTGTGAAAGTTGGATGATAAATAAGGAAGATCAAAGAAGAATTGACATCTTTGAATTACGGTATTGGCAAAGAACATTGAATATACCATAGATTGTGTTTTAGGATGGATTCTCTAGAGAATCAAAAATCAGTGAAGCATACAAATACATACAGAGAGAGATTTATTTCAAGGAAACGGCTCACATGATTGTAGAGGCTGGAATGTCCCAGGTCTGTGGATCAGGATAGAGGCTTCTCTCGATTCACCTTGCCACAGGGGCTGACTAACCCAAAATCAGGTTGGAGAGCAGGGCTCTTGCTCACAGGTTGTGAAGATTGATGAATCCCAAGATTGGCAGGCAAGACCACAAGGCTTCTCCTGATTCACGGAGCTACAGGGGCTGGCCAACCCAAGATCAACAGGTCGGAGAGCAGGGCTCCCACTCACAGGCTGTGAAGATTGTTGAATCCCAAGATCGGCAGATAAGCTCATGGCTCAAGTCCCAAGAACTGGAGGTCAGACGAACAGGAGGCAGCTGCAGGATCCAGAGTGAGCAAAAAAGCCAGAACGTCTTTATATTCAGATGCAGACTACATCCCCAAGGAAACTCCCTTTCAACTGATTGGCTACTCACAGCAGATTCCATCATGGGAGTGATCACATATAAACACTGAGAATCATGGCCTAGCCAAGTTGACACACAATCTTAACCATCACAGACTGCCAAAAAAGCAAAGAAGTCTGTTTTGGAAGAAGTACAACCAGAATGCTCCTTAGAGGCAAGGATGGTGTCTTAGGTTGGGTTGTCTACAGAAGCAAAACCAGCAGAGTGAATAAATATCTATACATAGATTTGTATCAAGGACATGGCTCACATGGTTTTAGAGGCTGGAATGTTTCAAGTCCATGGATCAGGATAGAGGCTTCTGATTATGCAGCTACAGGGGCTGGTGAACACAAAATCGGCAGGACAGAGAGCAGGGCTCTTGCTCATAGGCTGTGAAGATGGATGAATTGCAGGATCGGCAGGCAAGACTGCAGGTAAGCTACTGGCTCAAGTCCCAAGAACCAGAGGTCAAACAGGAGCCAGCTGCAGAATCCAGAGCAGGCAAAAGCCAGAACGTCCGCTTATATTCAGATGCAGGCCTCATGCCTGAAGAAACTCCCTTTCAACTGATTCGCTACTCACAGCAGATCCCATCATGAGGGTGATCACATATCAGATCTTAACAGAGAAATGATCACAACATTATATGACTGCCATAACACTGAAAATCATCGCCTAGCCAAGTTGACACACAGTCTTCCAGATGGCGAAACTTCATCTCAGATACTTCGGACATGTTATCAAGAGAGACCAGTCTCTGGAGAAGGACATCATGCTTGGTTTAATAGAGGTCAGCAAAGGAGAGGAAGACCCTCGACAAGATGGATTGACACAATGGCTGCATCTGTGGGCTCAAGCATAACATTGTGAGGATGGGACAGGACCGGGCAGTATTTTGTTCTGTTGTACATGGTGTCACTATTCATGGGAACCGGCTCGATGGCACCTAACAACAACATAAAGTTTGTAATGTACGTTTACTACTGAGTCCACTTTCAGGTAGCACTGTGTGACATCATAGTACAAGTACCTTTTCACTATTCTCAGTTCCTGCCTCCTGTCCTCACAACATTGCTGTCATTTGTGTCACTTATCCATAAACTATAATCACATATTTTTGCCATTATTATTTTAAACAAATTATTAAATTTTAGATAAATTAAGAAAAATAGAGAATTTTAATGTTACTTTCACTTATTCATTGGCTAATGTTCTCTCTCCCTTTCCTTATGTGTAGATCCAAGTTTCTAATCCATATTGTTTTCCTTCTGTCTTAAGAGCTGCTTCTATAACTTCTTGCAAGGAAGTTCCACTGATGACCAATTTTCTCCGTATTTGTCTGGAAATGTCCTTACATATTTTTCATTCATTTTAAAAAATCTTTTTAATTGTAATAAAAATATATTTAAGAAATCATTTGCCAATTCAGTGATTTTTACATGTATATTTTAATGGGTGGTGAAAACGGTTAAGCACTCAACTGCTAGCTGAAAGGTTGGTGGCTCAAACCCACCCACAGGCTCCTCAGAAGACAGGCCTGGTAATCTGCTTCCAAAAGATTAGTCTTGAAAACTCTATGGAGTATTTCTACTGTGCACACACAGGGTTACCATGAGTAGTAATTGACTTGATAGCAACTTAAGAACAACAGCAATAATGTAGTGATAGTGATTACGTTCATCCGTTGTGCAACTATTACCACTCTTTTCAAAATGTATTCCACTGCCAGTAACAGAAACTCAGTGCCATCTGCACAACAAACCCCCTTTTCTCCACGTATTCTTTTATAACTGATTTATTTCACTCAGTATGCTGTTTTCAAAGTTCATCCATAGCATCTGTCAAGGCTTCATTTATCTATAGCTAAGCAGTATTCTGTTGTGTGGTAATACTATTTTTTGTTCATTCATCTGTTGATGGGCATTTAGGTTATTTCCATATTTTGGCTATTGTGAATAGCGCTGCAGTGAATATAGGCATACAGATTTCTGTTCAATTTTCTGCTTTTGGTTATTTGCCTACGAGTGGGATTGCTGGGATATGTCATAGTTCTGTAGTCAACTTTTTGAGGAACTGCCAAACTCTTCCACAGCGGCTGTATTCCCACTAGCAATGGATGCATTCCCACTAGCAATGATGATGGTTCCAGTTTCTCCACATCCTTGTCAACACGTGTTATTTTCCATTTCTCCTTCCTTTTGAAGGATAATTTTGTTGGGTGCGAATTCTAATTTAGTCGGGGTTTTTTCTCTAACACTGTAAACATTTTATTTCAGTCTGTCTTTGCTTGCATGGTTTCTTAAAGCAAGTCTGATGTAATTCTTAACCGTACTCACTAATAGGTTATTCCTTCCACTTCCAACTTCATTATTTTTTCTTTGATTTTGTGCAGCTTGAATATATCACTAGATGAATTTTTTTGGTATTTATCCTGCTTGGTGTTGCCTGAACTTCAGGAATCTTTGGTTTGGTGTGTGTCATTAATTTTCTAAATTTCTCGGTTATTTTTACTTCAAATATTTCTTCCGTTCATTTCCACTGTCTTTCCTTTCTGATTCTCAGTACGCGGATGGCCCATGTTCAGTAATTGTCCCACAGTTCTTGGATATTCTGTTCCATCTTTTTAATTGCCTTTGCATTTCAGTTTTGAGAGTTTCTATTAACATATCTTCAAGCTTACTGATTCTTTCCTTCGCTTTGCCCTGTCATTTGAAGAACTTGAAGAAGAAGTTTTTCATCTCTGTTACAGTGATTTTGATTTCTAGCATTTCTTTTGGTTTCTTTGTTACAGTTCCATTTTTCTGCTTACATTTCCTATGTGTTGTTACATGTTATATAGTTTATTTATTTATTGTGAGAGCCTCTCGTCCTCCCTTGGCTGTGAGGGGCAAAAGGAAACCAGCCACTCTGCAGTGTTTTCCAGTTGTTAATACATCATCCTGACCTCACCCTGTGCTTTGTTCTGTTGAGTGTTCTGGTGGGTCTTATGGAAGGAGGTGAAATGTTTGTTCACAAGGAAGTGATCTGAATTACTGTAATTTCTGCTCTGTTTTCTAACTATTCTAGACCATAAAGAGAGGAATAAAACTGCAGTTGGTCACAAACTGTGTAAAAATTATTTCTGTGTACTGGATATCTGTAAGACAGGTTGCAGTCAGTGAAGAAGTGAAAGTAGTGAAGCAATGATGGTAATTGCTATACCATAGAGTAGATTTTGGTAGAACACGGAACCTTTTTTCAAATCACTGTGAATTTTGAATTTTCCAGTTCTGTAAGCCTCATCCTTCATTCTTGTACACATTGGAGTACATGGTCCCTTGCTGATCCAGAATGTATGGGATGTTTTAGGACTCAGTGGTCATTGAGGATGTGGCTGTGGTCTTCAGCCAGGAAGAGTGGGCCTTGCTGGATCTTGCTCAGAGGAAACTCTACATAGATGTGATGATGGAAAACTTCAGAAACCTGGCCTCAGTAGGTAAGACTGCATCTTTTTTTATTATTCCTTTTGTGAGCAAAAATATTTTACTCATCAACTTTGCTTCAGTATCTGGGCAGAGGAATGGGAATAAATTGTTAAATACAACAGGTACGGACCTGTGGTCCCTGGAGCGCACGTATTTTGGCTTCCCCATGAACATAAAGCTCTATGTATTAAATTGAGTTTTTATTTCTCTTGTGATTAAAAGCCCTAAGGTTGGCTTCAGGATCACTTTGGGGCACTGAGAGATTTGTATTTTGGTAACTTGTAGAAAATTTTACTATGCTTGTTACAAGTTTGGCATGATTATTTTGCTGCAGATAAACTCACACTTGTCCATCTTCAGAGATCCTAAAGAGTGTACTATTGGCTTTTGTCAATGAAATGTTCATTGATCTGTGCTGTCTTCGCTCATGTTCTGCATTTCTTCATGCACCTCATGTCAGCTGTACCCATTTATTTTCCCAGAGAAGCAAGGACAGTGGAGATGGGAGTCATCCAGGGACAGTGTGTTAGGGAGCACAGGAAAACAAGAATTTTTTGAAGGACCAGCTCTGCAGGGAGGGAATTATGTTAGAATCAGCTAGAAAAAGCCTCTTTTGGGTTGAGGACACAACTTTACAGATACCTGTGCTTAGTTTTCTTATTTTAGCAATCATGTCTTTTCCTTTTTTAATCCTGACTCCTTTCCTTTTTTAATGTTACATATGTATTGTGTCCAAAATCTTTCTACTTAGCTTTCATGATTATAGCTATTTATGTCACTGTCCCTCTCAATCATCACGGCTGTATATCCTAGTAAATCGTTTTTCAACCATTGTAAAAGTGCTGGAATAATGAATTGTGGTTACATGTTTCTTTGTTCACAGCAGCCTTTTTATTCCCCCCTAATAATTCGTTTCCATTTTGTTTCATATTGTGAACCTCAACTTGAATTGGGTCAGTCTCTCAAAACCCTAATGATGTAGAAAAGTTATCCAGTGAATATGTAATGGTACAATTCATGAAGAGTAACACCTGGTTCTCTATGTTAGGAGACATCTCTGAATTGCATGGCAGTAAAGATCAGCATAAGAACCAGAGGAGATATTTGAGGTGAGTGTCATTCATAGAAGAGAAAACAGTGTCTCAGGAGAAAGTCCTAAGGTGTCATCACATGATATATGTATATGAAATGTATCATGTTCTAGTTATCTAATGCTGCTAAAACAGAAATACTATATGTGGGTGACTTTAACAAATATTATTTTCTCACAGTTTAGGAGGCTAGAAGTCCGAATTCAGGGTGCTAGTTCTAGGGGAAGTCTTTCCCTGTTGGCACTGGAGGAAGGTCCTAGTCTTCTGAGCTTCTGTTCCTGAGCAATCTTCGTGTGACTTGCATGTGTCTTCCCCACGTCTCTGCTTGCTCACTTGCACGTTCAGTCTCTTTTATATCTTAAGAGATTGACTCAAGATATACTCTAATCCTGCCTCATTAGCATAATTCTAATCCTGACATAACTAATCCTGCCTCATTAACATAACAGACAAACCATTCCCAAATGGAATTATAACCACAGGCATAGAGGTTACGATTTACAACACGTTTTTGGGGTTTGTAATTCGTAACACTTGGTAAAGTAGGTCAGTGAAAAAGAGGAAGACCTTCGAGGAGATCGATTGACACAGTGTCTGCAACAATGGGCTCATATGTAGTAATGATTGTGAGGATGATGGAGGACCAGGCAGTGTTTCCTTCTGTTTTACATGGGGTCACTATGAGTCAGAACTGACTCTATGGCACCTAACAATAGTATGTGTAAACCTAGCTGTAAAATTTTGTGCTTAGAAAATTTTCACAGTATAACATTTTCATAAGTATGAGTCAGTTATTATTTGAAATATACTACATTTCAATACTATTATCAGGAAACCACAAATTTTAGAAAAACAGCAGTAATTATAGTATTTCTGTTAAATGATTTAATCTATGAAACATGAGACAATAACTATGCATGTTTTCTGTATTTGGTAATGGTGAAATGGTAATGTTTATTTTCAACATATGTTCCCTATTTTTAGCAGAATCAATACAGTAGAGAACCTCTGTGAAAGTAAAGAAAGCAATGAGAGTGGGGAAACCTTCAGCCAGATTCTAAATCTTACTGTGCTAAAAAGAAACCTTCCAGAAGTAAATCCTTTTGAATGCTGTGAGTGTGGAAAAGCCTTCATGGATCACTTATCACATAAGCATCCTACCAGATCTCACACTGGATGCAGTGCTAAGGAAAGTGGAGAAGCCTGTAGTTGTCCCTCTCACCTAACCACTTCTATGAGAACTCTTAGTGGAAAGAAAACCCATAAATGTAAGGTATGTGGGAAGGACTTCATTTGTATCTCAGTGCTTAAGAATTCTGTAACAACACTCACTGGTGAGGAAAACCATGAATGTAACGAATGTGGGAACCATTTCTGTAGTTTCTCATCCTTTTGGACACGTGTGAGAGGTCATAATCAAGAATGTAAAGAATGTTTTAAAACCTATAGTCTTCCTTCATCCCTCATTTTACATAAAAAATTTCATTACAGACATACGCCTTGTAAGTGTAAGGAATGTGGGAAAGCCTTTAGTGAGGCCTCATCCCTCACTCAGTATATAAGAACTCACAGTGAAGAGAGGCCTTATGAATGTAAGGAATGTGGGAAAGCCTTTAGTCAAGCCTCATCCCTCACTAACCATATAAGAACTCACAGTGCAGTTAGGCCTTACGAATGTAAGCAGTGTGGGAAAATCTTCAGACATTCTGCAAACCTCACTACACACATAAGAACTCATCGTGGAGAGAAGCCTTATGAATGTAAGGAATGTGGGAAAGCCTTTAGTCATTCCTCAAACCTCACTGCACATATAAGAACTCACAGTGGAGAGAGGCCTTATGAATGTAAGCAATGTGGGAAAGCCTTTAGTCATTCCTCAGCCCTTACTAAACATATCAGAACTCATAGTGGAGAGAGGCCTTATGAATGTAATCAATGTGGAAAAGCCTTTAGTCATTCCTCAGCCCTCACTACACATATAAGAACTCACAGTGGAGAGAGGCCTTATGAATGTAAGGAATGTGGGAAAGCCTTTAGTCATTCCTCACCCCTCACTAAACATATAAGAACTCACAGTGGAGAGAAGCCTTATGAATGTAAGGAATGTGGGAAAGCCTTTAATTGTTCCTCAACCCTTACGTCACATCTAAGAACTCACAGTGGAGAAAAGCCTTATAAATGTAAGGAATGTGGGAAAGCCTTTAGTCATGCCTCATCACTCGCTACACATATTAGAACTCACAGTGGGGTTAGGCCTTATGAATGTAAGGAATGTGGGAAAGCCTTTAGTGAGGCTTCAACACTCACTAAACATATAAGAACTCACAGTGGAATTAGGCCTTATGAATGTAAGCAGTGTGGGAAAGCCTTTAGTCAGGCTTCATCTCTCACTTCACATGTAAGAAGTCACAGTGGAGAGAAGCCTTATGAATGTAAGGAATGTGGGAAAGCCTTTAATTGTTCTTCACACCTCACTTCACATATAAGAACTCACAGTGGAGAAAAGCCTTATAAATGTAAGAAATGTGGGAAGGCCTTTAGTCGTTCCTCACATCTCACTTCACATATAAGAACTCACAGTGGAGAGAGGCCTTATGAATGTAAGGAATGTGGGAAAGCCTTTTGTGATTCCTCAACTCTCACTACACATGTAAGAATTCACAGTGGAGAGAGGCCTTATGAATGTAAAGAATGTGGAAAAGCCTTTAGTCATGCCTCTTCCCTCACTAATCATGTAAGAACTCACAGTGGAGAGAAGCCTTATGAATGTAAGCAATGTGGGAAAGCCTTTAGTCAGTCATCAGCCCTCACTACACATTTAAGGACTCACCGTGGAGAGAAGCCTTATGAATGTAAGCATTGTGGGAAAGACTTTTGTGATTCCTCAGCCCTCACTACACATGTAAGAACTCACAATGCAAAGGCTTTATGAGTGTAAGGAATGTTGGGAAGCTTTTAGTTATTTCTCATTTCTCACTAAATATGTAAGAACTCACAACGTACAGGGGCTATATGAATGTAAAGAACGTGGGAAAGCCTTTAGTCATGCCTCATCTCCAGATTACACATATAAGAACTCACAGTAGAGAGAGTCTTTATGAATGTCAGAAATGTGGGAAAGCCTTTAGTGAGGTCTCATTCCTTAATGTGATGATTAAGGTTGTGTGTCAGTTTGGCTGGGCCATGATTCTGAGTGGTTTGTCAGTTGTGATGTAGTTTGGCAGTTATGTAGTGATGTAATCAGCTCCGTGATGAGATCTGATATGATGTAATCTCCCACGATCAGATCTGCTGTGAGCAGCCAATGAGTTGAAAGGAATTTTCTTGGGGTTATAGCCTGTATCCAATTTATATGGACTTCCTGGAAAAGTTTGCTGGCTTTTGCTCTGCTCTGGATTCTGCATTCAGCTAGTCATCATCTGACCTCCAGTTCTTCAGACTTGAGTTTGCAGCCTGCTGTTTTATCTGCTGATCTTGGATTTGACAGCCTCTGCAGCCTGTAAGCTAGCAGCCTGTCTAGCCTGCCAATCTTGGATTTGTCAGCCCTTGGAGCTATGCGAGTCAGGAGAAGCCTTCAGCTTGACGTCTGACCCACGGACTTGGCATCTGCTAGCTTCTAAAACTGAGTTTTGTTTTTGGTTTAAAACCGTATGAGCCATTTCTTTAATAGAAACATCTCCCTTTCCCTCGCCTCCTCATTCCTTCCTCACTTCTCCCCCTCCCCCTCCTTTTGTATATATGCTTCACTGATGTTGCTTCTCTAGAGAATCTAATCTAAGACAGTCAACATATAAGAACTCACAGTGCAGTTGGGCTTTATAAATGTAATAAATGTGGGAAAGCTTTTAATGAGACCTTATCCCTCACTTCACACATAAGAAGTAACAGTGGAGTGAAGCCTTATGAATGTAAGGAATGTGAGAAAGCCTTTAGTTATTTTTCATTTTCATTTCTCTTATAAAAAACTTACAGTAGAGAGAGGCTTTATAAATGTAAGCAATCTGGGAAGACCTTTCATGATTCCTCGATCCTCACTGCGCATGTAAGGACTCACAGTGGAGAGAGGCCTTATGAGTGTAGCCATTCCTCACGTTTCACTACACACAGACGAATTCACAGTGCAGAGATTATTTTATGTCAAAAGTGGAATGTTTCATTCTTACTGCTATAATTTCAAACATCAAATTTCCCAAAGTCTGGAATTCAATAACAGAGTTTCTCAGAGAACAATACTAATGCAAAGAAAAAGTCATTAGAGCTACTTAGTGCCTTTGGGAGAAGTGACAGTTTCATTGTAACTACCAGGTTGTCACATCAGTGTTTGTTACATTCTCATGCCAAGCTAAATTTTACCTTTCTTAAAGTCTTTGCCTATTACAAAAGGCTGAAAGGAATAACCTTGAGTAAATGTGTTAATATATTTTTTCATGTTCTATTGATGTTATTTTGAATACAATAAAATGCACTAACTTTGTATTTGATTTAAGAGTGTTTTATTTCCATGAGTATTACATTTTTCTCCATTTTTTATTTTTTTGTTGTAAAGTTTAACTATTTTACCTTATGTTATTAGTTTCTCATAGAGAGATAATTTGAGACTGGTCAAGGGTCTTCCTCTTTTTTTGCTGACCCTCAACCATACCAAGCATGGTGTTTTCCGGGGACTGGTCTTTCCTGATATGTACAAAGTGAGATGAACTCTCACCATCCTTCCGAGGAGCACTCTGGCTGTACATTTTCCAAGACAGACTTGTTCTTCTGACAGTCCATGATATAGTCAGTATGCTTTGCTAGCACAATTCAGAGGCATCAATTTTTCTTTGGTGTTACTTACTCATTGTCCAGCTTTTGATAAATAGTTGGGTGGATGGATGGATGATATATGACTTCCAGTTGATTCCAACTCATAGTGACTCTATAGGACATAGTAGAACTGCTCCATATGATTTACAATTCTGTAATCTCTATGGAAGTCTACTGCAATATCTTTCTCCTGTGAAGCAGCTGAAAGGTTTGACCTGGCTAGCAGTCGAGCTCTGAACCACTGCCACTAAACCTTCAGTTAGGTAGATCATGTATATATATACATATGTTGTCAGGTGCCTTTGGTTCCAACTCGTAGTGACCCTGTGAAAAACATAACAAAACACTACCCAGTCCTGCGCCCTCCTCACATTTTTATGCTTGAGCCCATTGTTGCAACCACTGTGTCAATCCATCTCATTGAGGGTCTTCCTCTTTTTCACCAACCAGCTTCTTTACCAAGCATGATGTCCTCCAGGGACTGATCCCTCCTGATAACATATCCAAAGTATCTGAGACATAGTTTTGGCATCCTTGCTTCTAAGGAGCTTTCTGGTTGTACTTCTAAGACAGATTTGTTCATTCGTTTGGCAGTTCACAGTATATTCAATATTCTCCAATATCACAATTCAAGGGCATCAATCTATGTATATAAATTTGTAAGATGTGAAGAAATCTACCCTACTTTATATAATTGGGGAGACAAAACGTATTTCAAAGAGAACAGTCAAAATTGAAGACAAATCTAAATCTTTAAAGCGCAGCTTTTTCCTTTTAAAACAATGGCACTGTTTCTAAAACTTATGTGGAGATTAATACAAGGAGAAATAGTTTTGATACAAGAGTGTATCTAATAAAAAATCTATGGTGGTGCTGTGCCTCCTGGGACAAGGCCCTGCCCAGCTGCAAGGCATTGGGCCACTTCTCAGATGGAAGTATTTTGGGGGGCTAAAAGTTTCCTTGGATGCTAAATTGTCCTAGATCTTATTCCTGGTGCTGTCCCACCACTGCTCACACCTACACTGTTACATCTACCCTGTGTCCTTCTCCCGGGGTGCACACTCCTTCCTGCCCTTTGCCCATGAAATCTTTCAGGCCAGTCTGCACCACTTTACTCTGGCTGTATTTTCTAGGGGTTCCTGGAACTCAAATCTGTGCTGTGCTCCTTTGCTATGCTCTCTCAGGTCTGCCTAGTCCCAGCAAATGCTTTGCCCACCTTGTCGCTCCTTCCAGGCCTCTGTTTTGTCTCAGTCTAAGTCCTCTGTTTTGCTCCCTCCCTGGGATTTTTGATAATTAGGAATAAGGCTGGTGCCACCTGTGGTTATCTCAAAATGACCACGTAGAGCAGGGAAGCAAGTAGGATGTGGATAGACCACAAATATCCACCTTCCTGCAGTCCCCACTTCAACTCTCCTCTAATTTGCTACTCAGCCCAGTTCTCCAATCCTTCACTTGGTGTGCAGAGTTCTGACATCACTGGTTGCACGTTTACGTATTTTCTTTGTCATTGTCATGGGGTATCATGAAGGTGCTACTATCTGCTGCCATCTTGCCACTCCTCTTCTGTTTTGAAACCTGCAGACACATTCTAGTAGAAATGGAAGGTGACGGGGAAAAGAGCTCATTTTTGACAGTGTTTTATGCTACACATTCCTTGAGATTACTCATTCAGTGCTTGTATCTGGGGTGGACATTCACATATTTAAGCTGACATGACAGTTCTTTGGCCACATTCACAAGTAGGGTATTCATTCCTAATAACAAAGTCCCCCATGTGTCAGTTTGTCATACTGTGGGGGCTTGCATGTTACTGTGATCCTGGAAGCTATGCCACCAGTATTCAAATACGAGCAGGGTCACCCATGACAGACAGGTTTCAGTTAAGGTTCCAGACTAGGAAGAAGGACCCAGCAGTCTACTACTGAAAATAAGCCAGTGAAAACCTTATGAATAGCAGTGGAACATTGATGTAGTGCCAGATGAGCCCCTCAGGTTGGAAGGCACTCAAAATACGACTGGGGAAGAGCTGCCTCCTCAAAGTAGAGTCAACCTTGATGTGGATGGAGTCAAGCTTTTGAGACCGTCATTTGCTAATGTGCAATGACTCCAAATGAGAAGAAACAGCTTTAAGCATCCATTAATAATTGGGACATGGAATGTAAAAAGTACGAATCTAGGAAAATTGAAAATCATCAGAAATGAAATGGAACACATAAATATCAATATCCTAAGCATTAGCTGAAATGAACTTGTATTGGCCATTTGGAATCAAATGATCATATAGTCTACTATGCCAGGAATGACAATCTGAAGATGAATGCCATTGCATTCATCGTCAAAAAGAACATTTCAAGATCTATCCTGACGTACACGTTTTCAGTGATAGGATAACATGCATACAACTACAAGGAAGACCAACTAATACGACTATTATTCAAATTTACACACCAACCATTTAGGCCAAAGATGAAGAAATTGAAGATTTTTACCAACTTCAGCAGTCTGAAATTGATTGAACATACAATCACAATGCATTGATAATTACTGGTGACTAGAATTCAAAAATTGGAAACGAAGAAGGATTGGACGATGGAAAATACGGCCTTGGTGATAGAAACGATGCAGGAGATTGCATGATACAATTTTGCAAGACCAACAACTTCATTGCAAATACCTTTTTTCAACAACATAAACAGCGACTATACACGTGGACCTTGCCAGATGGAATACAAAGGAATCAAGTTGAACGCATCTGTGGAAAGAGATGATGCAAAAGCTCAATATTATCAGTCAGAAAAAGGCCAGGGGCCGACTGTGGAACAGACCATCAATTGCTCATATGCAAGTACAAGTTGAAACTGAAGAAAATTAGAACAAGTCCACGAAAGCCAAAGTACAACCTTCACTATATCCCACCTGAATTTAGGGGGCATCTCAAGAATAGATTTGATGTGTTGAACACGAATGATTGAAGACCCAACGAATTGTGGAATGATATCAAGGACATCATACATGAAGAAAGCAAACAGGACAGAAAGAAAAGACCAAAACGGATGTCAGAACAGACCCTGAAACTTATTTTGAGCATCGAGTAGCTAAAGTGAAGGGAAGAAATGATGAAGTAAAAGAGCTGAACAGAAGATTTCAAAGAGTGGCTCCAGAAGACAAAGTATTATAATGACATGTGCAAAGACCTGGAGATAGAAAGCCAAAAGAGAAGAACATGCTTGGGCATTTGTCAAGCTGAAAGAACTGAAGAAAAAAATCAAGCCTCGAGTTGCAATATTGAAGGAGTCTATGGAGAAAGTATTAAATGACATGGAAAGCATCAAGAGAAGATGAAATGAATACACAGAGTCACTATACCAAAAAGAATAGCTCAATGTTCAACCATTTCAGGAGGTAGCATATGATCAGGAACTGATGGTACTGAAGGAAGAAGTCCAAGCTGCACTGAAGACAGTGGCAAAAAACAAGGCTCCAGAGATTGACGGAATACCAGTTGAGATATTTCAACAAATGGATGTGGCCTGGAACTACCCACTTGTTTATGCCAATAAATTGGGAAGATTTGCCAACGGACTGGAAGAGATCCTTATTTATACCTATTCCAAAGAAAGGCAATCCAACTGAATGCAGAAATTATTGAACAATATCAGTAATATCACATGCAAGTAAAAATTTTGAATGACCATTCAAAAGTGGCTGCAGCAGTACATTGACAGGGAACTGCCAGAAATTCAAGCCGAATTCAGAAGATGATACAGAAGAAGGGATATCAGTGCTGATGTCAGATGGATCCTGACTGAAAGCAGAGAATACAAGCAAGGTGTTTACTTGTGTTTTATTGACGATACAAAGGCATTCGACTGTGTGGATCATAACAAATTATGGATAACACTGCAAAGAATGGGAATTCCAGAACACTTAATTGTGCTCATGAGCAACCTGTACATGAATCAAGAGGCGTTCAAACAGAACAAGGGGATACTGCATGGTTTCAAGTTAGGAAATGTGTACCTCAGGGTTGTATCCTTTCACCATACTTAATCTGTATGCCGAGCAAATAATCTGAGAAGCTGGACTATATAAACAACTCTGCATCAGGATTGGAGGAAGACTCATTAACAACCTGCATTATGCAGATGACACTACCTTGCTTGCTGAAAGTGAAGAGGACTTGAAGCACTTACTGATGAAGATCAAAGACCACAGCCCTCAGTATAGATTATACCTCAGTATAAAGAAGACAAAAATCTTCACAACTGAACCAATAAGCAACATCATGGTAAACGGAGAAAAGATTGAAGTTGTCAAGGATTTCATTTTACTAGGATCCACAATCAACACTCATGGAAGCAGCAGTCAAGACATCAAAAGACGCACATTATTGGGCAAATATACTGCAAAAGACCCCTTGAAAGTGTTGAAAAGCAAAGATGTCACCTTGAAGACTAAGGTGCACCTGACCCAAGCAATGGTGTTTTCAATCGCCTCATATGCATGTGAAAGCTGGAGGATGAATAAGGAAAACTGAAGGAGAATTGATGCCTTTGAATCGTGGTGTTGGCGAAGAATATTGAATATACCGTAGACTGCCAAAAGAACGAACAAATCTGTCTTAGAAGAAGTACAACCAGAATGCTCCTTAGAAGCAAGGATGGCGAGACTACATTTCACATACTTTGGACATGTTATCAGGAGGGATCAGTTCCCGGAGTACATCATAGTTGGTAAAGTAAAGCGTTAGCAAAAAGGAAGAAGACCTTCAATGAGATGGATTGACGCAGTGGCTGCAACCATGGACTCAAGCATAACAACTGTAGGGATGGCGCAGGAGCAGGCGGTGTTTTGTTCTGTTGTACATAGGGTCTCTATGAGTCGGAACTGACTCGACGGCACCTAACAACAACTTTGTGTGAAGATGTTAGCAACTGTGGGGAGCGGGGACTGGTTGAGAACTGGGACTCTGGAGATGGCCTGCCTGGAGTTCCTGTATCTTGACGGCTCCTCCACTTCCTGGCTGCGTGATTGTGGGCAAGTCACATCACCTCTCTGAGTCTGTTTCCTCATAAGGAGACGATTAGATTGCCGTCATCCCCCAGGGTGTGAGTGCGAGCCGCTCTGGGGGGTTGTGTGAAGCGATAGTTGTACCTGGGAAACAACTACTAGTGGGTCCTCCCTGGGAGGGACCCAGCCTCCTCTGCACAGGGTCAGATCACAGAATCTCCACCCGGGAGTCACTTGCCTGCTAGATCAAGGCTTATCTTGTGCCCTCTCATCATGCCTCTTTACCCCAGGGTTATGGACATGTGTGTGTGTTCGGGGTCCCTGGGCAAACATGCCCCAAGGTACAGCTGGACATGCTCAACGTGCACCAGATGGCCCACATACATGACGTGGGCTGGCTCAAGACAGTGGACTAGTACTTTTACAGCAGTGAGTACAGAGTGGGGACTGGTACCTGGGACTCCCAAAGCCCCTCTGAGCCCCTCAGATCCCCATGGGCCCTGGACATTGGGGTGAAGCAATGCCCAGCCTGGGCTCCTGTGTCCTGTGTCCTCCCTGGCGCTTCTGGCCCTGACTGCCTGATCCCCGTACCCATAGTCCACAATGACATCCAGCCTAGGTAGTCTCTGCCCTGCAAGCGTAGCCCACCCGCCACTTCATCTATGTGGAGATTGACTTTTTCAGCCAATGGTGGCACCAGCAAAGGCAACACGGGAGGTCGTGTGGGACCTGGTGCGCCAGGGTGAGCCTGCCCTCAGGAAGTGAAAAGGAAGCCCAGCCCAGCTTCCATTTCTGCCATCCTGGCTTCTGAGATTATATTGTGCCATGTGCAAGTCGTACATACATGTGGTTCCACCTGTCTGAAATCTCCCTTTATTTGGTTGAACTCCTATGGATCCTGCAAGGCCCCATCTCCAGTGGATCCTCTGGGAAGCCTGCCATGCAAATCTGGCTACTCTGGCATGGGGTGACCCCTCTTCTCCTTAGGCCTGGGCAAGCAGGCAGGTTCATCCCCAGCTCACCCACCCTGGCCTCACTTCTGGCCCTGACTGCCAACCCTCACCATGTCCCCTCCTGACATAGGGTGCCTGGAGTTTGCCAAGGGTGGCTAGGTGATGAACAAGGAGGCAGCCATCCACTATGATGCCATCGGGACCAGATGAGGCTTGGGGTGCACTTTCTGGAGGCCACGTTCACCATCGACAGGCACCCCAACCTCTTTGGCCACACGTGCCAGCTGGCCTCACTGTTGGCACAGGTGCAACCCCAGACCTCTGAGATCTGCCCCTCACTCTCTCTGACCCTTCCCGTGGCTCCTCAAACCCATCCTTTCACTGATCCCATGCCAAGCAGGCCCTGCTCCAGCCCCTTGAGGCTCTGCCCCTTGGCTGAGCTGTGAATCCTGGTCCTTTCCCTCTCTGGCGCAGAGCGCCAGCCCCAGCCCCAAGCTGATCCGGCCCCAGATGGCACCACTCCCTTCCCTGAACCACCCCTTGTAGCGCTCTGGCTGCACCTCATTTGCTGTGATCCTGACTTCTCCCCAAGTTTGGTTGCAGGTAGAGAGAGGCCTGCTCTGCTTTTAAATCAGTTTCCTTACCTATGCCCTGACTCCGCCCCCTTTCCGGACTCTGACCCATCCCTCTTCAGGCTGCAGAAAAGAGGAGGTCTCCTGAATCAGGCCTCGCCCCTATCCTCTGTGACCAAGCTCTCTTTCCCACGGGGAAGGTGGAGGTGTGTTCCCAACCCCTCCCTGCTCTCCTGCCGTGGTTCTGACTTGTCCCCAAGCTTGGAAGTGTGCTGAGAGCCTCCCTAGTTTCAGACCTGCTTTCCACCTGTGCTCTGACCCACACCTCCCAAGCTGGGCTTGGGCTTGCTTGGTGGTGACAGAGGTGGACACAGATTCAGACTGCCCTCTCCTGTGCTCTGACCTCCCAGATGGGCTTCAGGTGCCTGGGCTATCAAGATAAGGTTTCGGAGATGCTGTAGATGGAGCAGGTGTGGCGGGCCAGGGCCAGCCTGAAGCCCCTGGCCGCTGACCTCTTCACTGTTGAGCAAGTAGAGGGCTGACCTCATGGCTGTGTGACCTGTGCAGTCCCCGAGCTCACAGGGCCTTACACTTGATTTAATGCTTTGCCATCACTGTCTTGAAATTCTCAATAGTTTATGAACAAGGGCTCAGCATTTTCATTTTACACTGTTGTTGAGATTAGGTGCTGTCGAGACGGTTCTGACTCATAGTGACCCTATGCATAGTAGAAGGAAACACTACCCAGTCCTGCGCCATTCTCACAATTTGTTGCTATGCTTGAGCCCATTGTTACAACCACAGTGTCAATCCATCGCGTTGAGGGTCTTCCTCTTTTTCGATGACTCTACTTTACCAAGCATAATATCCTTCTCCAGGGACTGATCTCCCCTGGTAACATATCCAAAGTATGTAAGACGTAGTCTCACCATCCTTGCTTCTAAGGAGCATTCTGGTTGTACTTCTTCCTAGATAGATTGGTTCATTCTTTTGGCAGTCCATGATGTATTCAATATTCTTCCCCAAAACCACAATTCAAAGGCGCTAATTCTTCTTCGGTCTTCCTTATTCATTGTCCAGCTTTCTCATGTATATGAGGCGATTGAAAACACCATGGCTTGGGGCAGGTTCACCTTGGTCTTCAAGGTGGCATCTTTGCTTTTCAACACTTTCAAAGGGTCTTTTGCAGTATATTTGCCCAATGATGTGCGTCTTTTGATGTCTTGACTGCTGCTTCCATGGGTGTTGATTGTGGATCCAAGTAAAATGAAATCCTTGACAACCTCAACCTTTTCTCCATTTGTCATGATGTTGCTCATTGGTCCAGTTGTGAGGATTTTTGTCTTCTTTATGTTGAGGTATGACCCATACTGAAGGCTAGTATCTTTGATTTTCATCAGTAAGTGCTTCAAGTCCTTCACTTTCAGCAAGCAAAGTTGTGTCATCTGCATTACACAGATTGCTAATGAGTCCTCCTCCAGTCCTGGTGTCCCTTTATTCTTCATACAGTCCAGCTTCTCAGATTATTTGCTCAGCATACAGATTGAATATGTATGGTGAAAGGATACAACACTGACGCACACCTTTCCTGATTTTAAACCATGCAGTATCCCCTGGCTCTGTTCCAATGACTGCCTCTTGATCCATGTACAGGTTGCTCATAAGCACAATTAAGTGTTCTACAATTCCCAATCTTCATAGCTTTATCGATAATTTGTTATGATCCACACAGTCGAATGCCATTGCGTAGTAAATAAAACACAGGTAAACATCTTGCTGTTATTCTCTCTGCTTTCAGCCAGGATCCGTCTGACATCAGCAATGATATCCCTCATCCCACGTCCTCTTCTTAATCTAGCCTGATTTTCTGGCAGTTCCCTGTCGATGTACTGCTGCAGCCATTTTTGAATGATCTTCAGCAAAATTTTGCTTGCATGTGATATTAATGATATTGTTTGATAATTTCCGCATTTGGTTGAATCACCTTTCTTGGGAATAGGCATAAATATAAATCTCTGCCGGTCGGTTGCCCAGGTAGCTGTATTCCAAATATCTTGGCATAGACGAGTGAGCATTTCCAGTGCTGCATCCATTTGTTGAAACATCTCAATTGGTAGTCCAATTCCTGGAGCCTTGTTTTTCAGTGCAGCTTTGACCTCTTCCTTCAGTACCATGGATTCCTGATACTATGTTACCTCCTGAAATGGTTGAACTTCGACCAATTCTTTTTGGTATAATGACTCTGTGTATTCCTTCCATCTTCTATTGATGCTTCCTGCGTAGTTTAATATTTTCCCCATAGAATCCTTCAGTATAGCAACTAAAGGCTTGAATCTTTTCTGCAGTTCTTTTAGCTTGAGAAATGCTGAGGGTGTTCTTCCCTTTTGGTTTTCTATCTCCAGGTCTTTGCACGTGTCATCATAATACTTTACTTTGTTTTCTCGAGCCGCCCTTTGAAATCTTCTGTTCAGCTCTTTGACGTCATCGTTTTTTCCTTCTGCTTTATCTACTCGATGTTCAAGATCAAGTTTCAGAGTCTCTACTGACATCCAGTTAGGTCTTTTGTTTCTCTCCTGTCTTTTTAATGACCTTTTGCTTTCTTCATGTATGATGTCCTTGATGTCATTCCACAACTTGTCTGGTCTTCGGTCATTAGTATTAAAAGCATCAAATCTATTATTGAGATGGTCTCTAAATTCAGGTGCGATATGCTCAAGGTCGTACTTTGGCTCTCATGGACTTGTTCTAATTTTCTTCAACTTCAACTTGAACTTGCATATGAGTAATTGATGGTCTGATCTGCAGTCTTCCCCTGGTCTTGTTCTGACTGATGATATTGAGCTTTTGCATCATCTCTTTCCACAGATATAGTCAATTTGATTCCTGTGTAATCCATCTAGCTAGGTTCATGTGTATAGTCACTGTTTATGTTGGTGAAAAAAGATATTTGCAATGAAGAAGGCTTGATCTTGCAAAATTCAATCATGCGATCTCCAGCATTGTTTCTATCACCAAGGCCATGTTTTCCAACTACCGATCCTTCTTCTTTGTTTCCAACTTTTGCATTCCAATCACCAGTAAATTAGCAGTGCATCCTGATTGCATGTTCGATCAATTTCAGACTGCAGAAATTGGTAAAAATCTTCAATTTCTTCATCTTTGGCCTTAGTGATTGGTGCATAAATTTGAATAATAGTTGTATTAACTGGTTTTCCTTGTAGGTGTATGTATATTATCCTATCACTGACTGCGTTGTACTTTAGGATGGATCTCGAAATGTTCTTTTTGACGATGAATGCAATGCCATTCCTCTTCCAGTTGTCATTCCTGGCATATTAGACCATATGATTGTCCAATTCAAAATGACCAATACCAGTCCATTTCACCTCACTAATGTATAGTGTCTTAGTCATCTAGTGCTACTATAACAGAAACACCACAAGTGGATGGCTTTAACAAAGAGAAATTTTTTTCCCCATACAAAAATTTATACATACATTGTTATGTGACTCTAATTAATCTCTCCATACTGTGATAGCACACTCCTCCTTTCCACCCCGGATTCCCCATGTCCATTCAGCCAGCTCATAACCCTCTCTGTCTTCCCATCTCACCTCTGGACAGAAGCTTCCCATTTAGTCTCTTGTAGCTGCTTGAGCTAAGAGCCACACTCCTCGCAGGTATCACTTTATGTCCCACAGTCCATTCCAATCCTTGTCTGAAGAGTTGGCCTCGGAAACTTTTTTAGCTCCGGGCTGATAGAGAATCCAGGGGCCATGCTTTCCGGGGTTCCTCCAGTCTCATTCAGACCATTAAGTCTGGTCTTCTTACTAGAATTTGTCTCATATATTTTAGACATCAGGAGGGACCAGTCCCTGGAGAAGGACATCATGCTTGGCTACGGATTATATGAAGAAGAACAGGGCATCAGGATTGCAGGAAGATGCATTCATCGAAAAAGAGGAAGACCATAAAGTGATACTCATGAGAAGGGTGCCTCTTAGCTCAAGTAGATACAAGAAACTAAATGGGCAGCTTCTTTCCGGAGGTGAGATGGGAAGGCAGACAGGGTTAGGAGCTGGTTGAATGGACATGGGGAATCAGGAGTGGAAAGAAGGAGTGTGCTGTCACAGTATAGAGAGAGCAATTAGGGTCACGTAACAATGTGTGTATAAATTTTTGTATGGGAGACTGACTTGAAATGTAAACTTCATTTAAACTACAACAATAAACAAAAATAAAAAGAGAAAGACCCTCAATGAGATGGACTGACCCCGTTGCTGCAACAAGGGATTGAAGCATAACAACGATTGTGAGGATGGGCAGGACTGGTAGCTGTTCCATTCAGTTGTACATAGGGTCGTATGAGTGGGTACCGACTCAACAGCACCTAACTGCAACAACAAGAGAATGTGGTTTTTCCTTGCAACAAAGCCAAAGAGCTGTTATGTAACTTCCACGTTTCCAGAGAAGAATATCCTATGACTGCTCTTTGAACCCCTATGGTTGTTAAGCAGTAACTAACCAACAAAGCACCCATATCACCAAGTAGTAACTATATTACCTCACCAAACACCAATCAGAATTTTGTTAGCTTGTTTCCAAAAGAGCCTTAACACAAACAGCTCATATCTATGGGTTTGTTCCCAGGGAGACTTAAGACAAAACCGTGAGCCAACAATCAATGTAATGTCACTAAGTAGGTAACTAGTCAACAAAGCTCTGTAAACTAATCATTACTAAGGTCCCACTTTGTTAACCTCCCTTTGACAATAATATATCTTTACTAACTCCTGTAACAGTATATTAGCTGCTCCCTGACTGTAATTCAGTGGGTTCTGCCAGTCTCTTGCGCCTGGTGCACACTGGCAGATCCTGCATTGCAATGATTGCCTTTGTTTTTGTCTTGGCTTAATAAAAACCTCTTCTGATTACAACTTTCCACCATGACACTTCATACAGTATTAGTCCGGATTATATAAAGTCCAAGGATGGGCAAATCTTATCTCAGGCAATAACAATGAGAACACTTGTTACTCCTAGGGTGAATATCAACTAGGAAAAGGACAGGAAGGAATCTTCTTCTGTGCTGGGGAATTTCCCTAACTTGATCACAGAGGAGGTTATATGAATGTATATCCAGATATAAAAATTCATCACGTTGTACATTTAACATTAGTACACATTATGCACCATTTTATTATATTGTGTATATATAGTATTTTTTAAAAAGTAAAAACTGTTTTTAATTGTCATTTTCAAAGGTAGGTCACCTTTTACCTACTGGCCCTGAGAACAACTGCAATCTTCCTGCCTCTCACCCTGGAAAACTCCTCTGTGCAGGGTCCTCAGCACTTGGAGAGATAAGACTGGGTTTGTACAGTCTGTACCTTCTCCTAGGGAAAGACATCTGATATGCAAGAGACGACAAACCATGAAACAGAAGCCAAACTAGCCATCTAAAGATAGGGAAATATTTATGAGTAGCAAAGAAAACAAACAAATCTGTCTTGGAAGAAATACAGCCTGAGTGCTCCTTAGAAGCAAGGATAGTGAGACTTCGTCTCACATACTTTGGACACATTATCAAGAGGGATCAGTCCCTGGAGAAAGACATCATGCCTGGTAAAGTAGAGGGTCAAGGTAAAAGAGGAAGACCCTCAAGGAAATGGATTGACACAGTGGCTGTGACCATAGGCTCAAGCATAGCAATACAGGGCAGTATTTCGTTCTTTTGTAGATGAGGTCGCTGAGTTGGAACCCACTCAAAGGCACCTAACAACAACACCACCAAAGAAATTATTTCTCTAAAGAACATGGTAAATGTTTTTCAGATGGCCAAATATGCAAATACCAACTTCCTCTGCTCCCAAAGGGTATCTTTGTTAAGTGAAATCCGCGTTTCAGTTCATATACACATTTGAGAAAACCTAGGCTTTTCTCTATAGAGGAAGTGAGGACAGCCATGGTCAGATCCCAAATACAAGGGGGAACCATTGAATCCCACAGTCACGAATTAGATTCCTCTAGTTTCGTGCACGGAGCCCCTTCCCTTAAGGAACCATGCGCCCCGCAACCGGAAGCGGAAGTGTGCTTCCTAGGGTGGGCGGGCGTGGCCCGTAGGCCTCGTGCTCTGGTGGGAGGTCAGTTTGTCTCAGTCGCCGGTCAGCCGGCCCCATTAACGGGTGGCCCGCAGGCTCCTGTCCCGGGTCTGAGGGCGCTGCTCCCGCTCCCCTCGCGATCCGGGTCTCTCCTCCCCCAGAGCCTCCGGACTCCCTCTAGCCGGGGAGCCGCCGCCCCCGCTTCCTGCGCGACCCCGGCCCCGCGGCCGCAGCTGCTTTCCGGAGGCCGAGGAGGTGGGGACCTGTGTCTCTCGGGGCGCTCACAGGTGAGACCGTGGGAATCCTCGCCGCGCACAACACACGCACGCACGCACACACGCACACATACGCGCGCGCACACACGCCCACACACACACACTCACACGAAAAGGAGCAAATCTAAACTTATAAAGAGCTTGACCAAAGTAAACGGTTAATATGAAGTACAGCGGCCAGAAACCATGTTAACCTAAGAGCACTAAGGACACCTGTCAAACAGGTTTAATTTGCTAAGTAGATATTTCCTTTGTAGCCAAGCTTTGCAAGCCACTCCCAAGAACCTACATTGTACAAGAAGCTGTGCTCAAAGAAATCCCTTGCAGTTACCTATGACCGCTCTGTGAACCTGTTGCTGTCGTCAAGCAGTAACTAACCCACAAAGCACCTGTAATTAAGCAGAAACTAATTCAACAAAAACTCTTTTAACCTATCACCGAGTGGTAACTATGTCAACAAAAACTCTTTTAACCTATCTGTATAAAGTCCAGGTTTCTGTTATGTCGCCTTTGACTTTTACAGATGACAGTGTACCCAACTCAGAATTCTTCATTGTTTGTTTACTTTTGTTGTTGTTAGGTGTCTTTCACTCGGCTCCAACTCATGGTGACCCCGTGTACAACGGAGTGAAACACTGCCCAGTCCTGCCCCACCCTGACAATCGTTGGGTATGCTTGAGCACATTGTTGCAGCCACTGTGTCAATCCATCTTGTTGAGGGTCTTCCTCTTTTTCGCTGACCCTCTACTTTACCAAGCATGATGTCCTTTTCCAGGGACTGATCCCCCCTAATAATATGCCCAAAGTATGTGAGATGAAGTCTCCCTAAGGAGCACTCTGGCTGTTCCTTCTTCCAAGACAGCTTTGTTCCCTCTTTTGGCAGTCCATGATATAGTCAGTATTCTTCACCAACACCATAATTCAAAAGCATCAGTTCTTCTGTCTTCCTTATTTATTGTCCAGCTTTCGCATGCATATGAGGCGATTGAAAACACTACGGCTTGGGTCAGGTGCACCTTAGTCATTAAAGTGACATTCTTGCTTTTTAACACTTTAAAGAGGTCTTTTGCTGTGGATTTGCCCAATGCAATTCGTTTTTTGATTTCTTGACTGCTGCTTCCATGGGCATTGATTGTGGATCCAAGTAAAATGAAATTCTTGAAAACGTCAATCTTTTCCCCATTTATCATGATGTTGCTTACTGGTCCAGTTGTGAGGATTTTTGTTTTCTTGGTGTTGAGGTGTAATCCATACTGAAGGCTGTGGTCTTTGATCTTCAGCAGTAAGTGCTTCAAGGCCTCTTCGCTTTCAGCAAGCAAGGTTGTGTCATCTCCATATCACGGTTATTAATGCGTCATTCTCCAATTCTGATGTCTCGGTCTTCATATAGTCCAGCCTCTCTGATTATTTGCTCAGCATACAGATTGAATAAATACGGTGAAAGGATACAACCCTAACGCACACCTTTCCTGATTTCAAACCCTGCAGTATCCCCTTGTTCTGTTCAAATGACTACCTCTTGATCTATGTACAGGTTCCTCATGAGCACAATTAAGTGTTCCGGAACTCCCACTCTTCATAACATTGTCCGTAATTTGTTATGAGCCACACAGTCTAATGTGTTTGCTTAGTCAATATAACACAGGTAAACATCTTTCTGGTATTCTCTGCTTTCAGCCAGGATTCATCTGACATCAGCGGTGATATCCTTTGTTCTACGTCCTCTTCTGAATCCAGCTTGAATTTCTGGCATTTCCCTGTTGATGTACTGCTGCAGCCACTTTTGAATGATCTTCAGCAAAATTTTACTTGTGTGTGATATTAATGATATCATTCAATAATTTCTGCATTTGGTTGGATCACCTTTGTTTAGAATAAGCAGAGATATGGCTGTCTGCCAGTCGGTTGGCCAGGTAGCTCTCTTCTAAATTTCTTGGCATAGACAAATGAGGACTTCCTTAGCTACGTCTGTTTGTTAAAACATCTCAGTATTTCATCAATTCCTGGAGACTTGTTTTTCGCCCACGTCTTCAGTGCAGCTTGGAGTTTTTCCTTCAGTGGCATCGGTTCTTGACCATAAGCTACCTCCTGAAATGACTGAATGTCGACCTATTCTTTTTGGTACAGCGACTCTGTGTATTCCATCTTCTTTTGAAGCTTCCTGCATTGTTTAATATTTTCCCGTAGAATCCTTCAGTTTTGTAACTCAAGACTTGAATGTTTTCTTCAGTTCTTTCAGCTTGAGAAATGCCAAGCATGTTCTTCCCTTTAGGTTTGCTAACTTAAGGCTTTTGTACATGTCATTATAATACTTTACTTTGTATGTTTGAGCTACCCTTTGAAATCTGTTCAGTTCTTTGACTTCATCATTTCTTACGTTCCCTTTAGCTACTAGACATTGAAGAGCAAGCTTCAGAGTCTTTTCTGACATCCATTTGGTCTTTTTTTTTCTTTCCTATCTTTTTAATCACTTCTTTCTTTCTTCACATATGATGTCCTACAGTCTACAACTCATCTGGTCTTCAGTCATTAGTGTTCAATGCATCAAGTCTATTATTGAGGTGGTCTCTAAATTCAGGTGGGATATACTCAAGGTCATACTTTGGCTCTCGTGGACTTGTTCTAATTTTCTTCAGCTTCAGCTTGAACTTGCATATGAGCAGTTGATGGTCTGTTCCACAGTCAGCCCCTGGCCTTGTTCTGACTGATAATACTGAGCTTTTCCATCGTCTGTTTCCATAGATGTAGTCGACTGGATTCCTGTGAATCCCGTCTGGTAAGGTCAACGTGTATAGTTGCAGTTTATGTTGATGAAAAAAGGTATTGGCAGTGAAGAAGTCATTGGTCTTGCAAAATTCTATCATGCAATCTCCAGCATCATTTCTGTCACCAAGGCCATATTTTCCAACTCCTGATCCTTCTTTTTTGTCCATCTTTCACATTCCAATCGCTGGTAATTATGAATGCATTGTGATGGCATGTTCGATCAATTTCAGACTGCGGAAGTTGGTAAAAATCTTCAGTTTCTTCATCTTTGGCCTTAGTGGTTGGTGCGTAAATTTGAATAATAGTTGTATTAACTGGTCTTCCTTGTAGGCGTATGAATTTTATCGTATCACTGACAGCATTATGCTTCAAGATAGAGCTTGAAATGTTCTTCTTGACGATAAATGCAACACCATTCCTCTTCAATGTGTCATTTCTGGCATAGTAGACCATTCGATTGTCTGCAGCAGAATGGCCAATACCAGTCCATTTCAGCTCACTGAGGCCTAGGATATCGATGTTTATGTGTTCCATTTCATTTTTGACAATTTCCAATTTTCCTAAATTCATACTTTGTACATTCCACTTCCTGATTATTAATGGATGTTTGCAGCTGTTTCTTCTCATTTTAAGTCATGCCACATCAGCAAATGAAGATTCCGAAAGCTTGACTTCATCCACATCATTAAGGTCAGCTCTATTTCGAGTAGGTAGTTTTTCCACAGTCGTATTTTGAGTGCCTTCCTACTTGAAGGGCTCATCTTCTGGCGCTGTATCAGAGCATGTTGCGCAGCTGTTCACAAGGTTTTCACTTGCTGATTTTTTCAGAAGTACACTGCTGTGTCCTTCTTCCTAGTCTGTCTTAGTCTGGAAGCTCAGCTGATACCTGTCCACCATGGGTGACCCTGCTGGTAATTGAATACCGATGGCATAGCTTCTAGTCACAGCAACACACAGGCCCCCACAGTACGACAAACTGATGCTTGGGGCATCTTTTTTGTAAGAATATATAAATCGGCTGTTGACTGTGCTTCCTTAGATTCAGTTAGTTTGACTCCTGGTGAGCTGACTGATCCCCATTTGAATGTTTTTGGCTTGATAAAATTCTTATATGATTCGTGGATTAAGTCTAGGGTCTTTTACTGTACAACACACACTACAGTCACATTGAGCTCTTCATCCAGCCTCAGTCCCTCCTTCCTCCCACCAGCCTGTATGTATATTTACCATTTATTGAGCTATTTCAGAAGAGCTGCCTACTGTAGTAAGTACTTTGCATCGTGTACTTTTATTCTCAAAACACTGTGAGGTAGGAAGTATTTGCAGCAATTTATTGAAGTAGTACTCTTGGAGAAATTAAATAGCCTGCCTATGGACAAATATCTAGTAAGTGGTAGTGTCTGAACTCAAATTCGGGTCTGTTCTTCCTTCAAGGAGAATATTCTTGATCACAATTTTCCTTCCTAACGTGGCGCTCCTCCTTGTTTTCTGTGCTTCATGAGGCAGGACTTTTGTGGAGTGTTGCTGGTCTTAAAAAATGAAGATTATGGTGAGGACTATATTCTCCCTCCTTTAATGGTTATAGACAAACGAAGAATTGATAAACATGAGTTGGAACTAGTATATACATTTTGGACAATATGCCAATTTCAAAAGGAAAATATTTAGTAAGAGGCATATTTTGAAGAATTTCTTTTGCTGTAAGGCAGAAATTTCTGTCATGATTGTGTGAGAAACAATACGGCCAATCCTAGTCAGTCTGATGTAAAATGTGATGTTGCTGAACAATCTTCATAGAGGCGATGAGGGATTTATAACGATCACACACCCAGTGTGTGATCTGTGCTGGACTGGATGCTGGGGATTGAGCCACAACTTTTGCTACCAGTGAACCACACTTTTTAAAAGGTTAAAGGCTTCTTGGAGCAAAACGCACGGATATTCCCAGTGTCAGAACAGTAAATATAGGAATGAGGGCAAAATGGGAGGCATGTGTAATGAAAGTAACCGGAATACTTCAGCAGATCCTAGAGGGTTAGCCACACTCCAGTGTTGCAGAAAGTACCTCATCTTTTGTAATGATTATTTTACCAAGTAAAAGAGTCAGGTAGGGAGTTCTTTGGTGGTGGAAAAGGTTAAGATCACTAGCTGAAAGATTGGCAGCTTGAACCCACCCAGATGTGCCTTGAAAGACAGGACTGGCGATCTGCTTCCAAAAGGTCACAGCATTGAAAAGCCTATTGAGCAAATTTCAAGTGTCTACATTTAAGTGTCTTGTTTGAGAAATCATTGGGAACTCAATGCCATTAGCGTAATCTCTCTTTTTTAGTACTTATAATTCATGTGCTTTTTGTTGTTTCTGTTGTTACGGAAGCAGTCTTTTTTTTTCGTATTAGTAACAAGGTGATCGAGATCCAGTTACCTTAGAAAGTCCATTCTTTACACACTGCAGTTCCTCCAATGTAATTTTATTTCTCTAAGTTAGTACAGTCTAAGGTTGGCATTACATTTTAGAAGTACCCACTTTCCTCCCTGTATCCCCATAGTATCTAAATTTCCCTCTTTGCACTGATACACTCAGACCGTTTTTTAATGATGTCATTTCATGATGTCCCTTTTTGCATGTGGTAAAAGGTATGTAATAGAACCTTTTCCTATTTCAATCGTTTGTACACGTACAATTCCGTAACATTAATTACTTTCACCGTGTTGTGCAGTTTCCTAGTTTTTCCATCACCCTCAGCAGAAACTCGGTGCCTCTTAAGCACTAACTCCCCTCCCCGCCTCATCCGCTCCTGGTAACCATTTGGTCTCTATACATTTGCCGATTCTAGATACTTCATTTAAGTGAGATTGTACGATATTTGTCCTTTTGTGTCTGACTTATTTCACTTAGCATAGGGTTTTCGGGGTTCATCCATGTCATACCATTTATGAGAACTTCATTTCTTTTTAATGACTGAATAACATTCCATTTTCTTTATCCGTGCATTTGTTGATGGACATTTGGTTTTTTCCCACTTTTTGGCTATTACGAATAGTGCTGCAGTGAACATTGGTGTCAAAATAGCTGTTTCCTTCCCGGCTTTCAAGCCTTTTGGGTGTATGCCTGTTGTTAGGTGCTGTTAGAGCAATTTTAGACTCATAGCAACCCCATGCGGCAAAGTAGAACTGCCCTGTAGGGTTTTCTTGGCTGTAATCTTTACGGAAGCAGATCGCCAGGTCTTTCACCTGAGAGCCACCGGGTGGGTTCGAACTGCCAACCTTTTTTAGCAGCCGAATGCTTAACCATTTGCACCACCAGCCCTTGTAGAAATGGAAATTTCTGGGCCATAGGGTAATTGTATGTTTAACTTTTTGAAGAACCATCAAATTTTTCCACAGAGGCTGCACCATTTTACAGTCTCACCGGCAATTTCTCCACGTTCTCCCCAGCTCTTGTTGTGTTCTCTTTTTCTGATAGTAGCCATCCTCGTAGGGATGAAGTGATGTCTCATGTGGTTCTGATTTGCATTTCCCTCATGATAAGGGCACTGAGCATCTTTTCATGTATTGATCATTAGTAGATCATCTTTGATGAAATGATTGTTGTTGAGTGGTAGTTCTTTACATATAGTGAATACTAAACTTTTATAAGATATATGATTCCCAAATACAGTAAAACCTGTGAAAGCTGGAACTTGTGTAAGGCGGAAACCTGTCAGAAAAGGAAAACTCAAATATTTTCTAATCAAGTGAGTGATGGAAGAGTGGTAGGACTGCACCGTGTCAAAGGTGGAAAACTTGCAAGACCCAGAAAAACAAGGCAGTCCCAGTGAGTTCCAGCTCTCACAGGTTTCACTGTATTTTCTCACGTTATGTAGGTTGTTTCTTCACTTTGTTGACAGAGTCCTTTGATGCAGAAGATTTTTAATTTAACTGTTTTGTCTTTTATTGCTCATGGTTTTGGTATCATATCTAAGAAACCATTGTTGAAAGCTAGTATGTGGAGAAAATAGTTTTTGGAATTGTAAAAATATTGCATGTGTCAAAAAGATAAAAAATGCATAGACAAAAATGATCGTTAAACACCGCTTGTAATCTCAACATTGAGACCAAGAATTGAAAGCATAGGATTCAGCTTGGAGGAGAAGCTAGGTGGTATAAAAATGTGGTACCTTTTATTTTTCCTTTTCCTTCCCTCGAGACAAGTATTTTAAACCAAAAAAAAACCCACTGTCATGTCGATTCTGACTCATAGCGACACTATAAAACAGAGTAGAACTGCCTCATAGGGTTTCCAAGGCTGTAGATCTTTATGGAAGCATGGACGAATGGATCAACAAATCATGGTATATCCACCAGATGGAATACTACGCAACGATAAAGAACAGTGATGAAGCCGTGAAACATAACATGGAGGAAGCTGGAGGTCATTATGCTGAGTGAATTTAGTCACAGAAGAACAAATATTGTATAAGAGCATTACTATAAGAAATCAAGAAAAGACATAAACACAGAAAAAAACATTCTTTGATGGTTACGAGGGTGGGGAGGGAGGGTGAGGGTTATTTACTAACTAGATAGTAGATAAGAATTAGGTGAAGGGAAGGACAGCACACACTGCAGGGGAAGTCAGCACAACTGGACTAAACCAAAGCTAAGAAGTTTCCTGAATACAGTCAAACACTTTGAGGGACAGAGCAGCAGGTGTAGGGGTCTGGGAACCATGCTTTCAGGGGACATCTAGGTCAATTGGCGTAACAAAGCTTATTAAAATGTTCTGCATCCTACTTCAGTGAGTGGCGTCTGGGGTCTTAAAGGTTGCAAGTGGCCATCTAAGATGCATCAATTCGTCCCAACCACCTGGAGTAAAGGAGAATGAAGAACACCAAAAACACAAAGAAAGTATTAGCCCAAGAGACAGAAAGGGCCACATAAACCAGAGACTTCATCAGCCTGAGACCAGAAGAACTAGATGGTGCCCGGCTACCACCAATGACCACCCTGACAGAGACCACAACAGAGAGTCCCTGATAGAGCAGGAGAAGGGTGGGATGCAGAACTCAAATTCTAGTAAGAAGGCCAGACTTAATGGTCTGAGACTGAAGGAACCCTGGAAAGCATGGTCCCTAGATTCTCTCAGCCCAGAACTAAAACAGTTTCCAATGCCAGCTCTTCAGACAGGGATTGGACGGGACTGTGGGATATAAAGTGATACTCGTGAGGAATGTGCATCTTAGTTCAAGCAGATTCAAGAGACTAAACGGGCAGCTCCTGTCCAGAGGTGAGATGGGAAGGCAGAGAGGGTCAGGAGCTGGTTGAATGGACATGGGGAATCGGATGGAAAGGAAGAGTGTGCTGTCACAGTGTGGGGGGAGCAATTAGAGTCATGTAACAATGTATGTGTAAATTTTTGTATGGGAAAAAATAATTTTAAAAAATCTTTATGGAAGCAGACTCCCACATGTATCTCCCGTGGAGCAGCTGGGTTTGAACCACTGACCTTTTGGTTCGCAGTTGAGCACTTAACCACTGTGCCACTAGGGCTCATGGTTATTCTAAAAGTACTCCCTTTCTGGACTGGAGTTCCCCTTGGAGACATGACTGGTAATGTAGTTACTTCATGTCAAATTCAAACCTTCATTCAAAACTACTGAATTTTCCTAATTTAGAATCTAAGAGTTGCTCCTCAGACAATTCCACTATATCAGCTTACAATTCCTGAAGGCCTAATCCATGCCAGAACTGTGCACTTCCTTTCCTTTAGCTTGAAGCTTCAGAAGTTGAAATGGGGCCTGTTTCAGAGACATTCCCCTCAATTACTCCCCCTCGTTTCTATGTTTAAATATTATTGTAGGTTTCACAATGAAGTTCATCCAATTTAGGTTGACGTTAATTTTCATCATGTAATTGCAAGCAAATCGAGCTGAATGTTACCTTTGCTGGTACCAGCTGTTTCCCTATGGGAGAGGCTTCCAGCAGACAAAAAGCGGTGAAGCTCTGCATTATCCTGATGGCAGCTTTCACACCGTCTCTGCAGTGTTGGTCCCTTAAGGTTCTGGTGAGTCCACTAGAGCCGTGATGTCCACTAGCCAGATGTTGCTGTTTCAGTTAAAATTAGCAAACTAAAAGAAAAAGTTCACTTTCTCATTCACACTAGTCATATGTTCTGTGCTGACCAGCCGCATGGGGCCAGTGGCTACCACATGGGACTGTGCAGAGACAGAACATGTCTAGCTTCACAGAAAGTTCCCTTGGATAGTGCTGTTCAAGAATATATACAAGTGATAATCTGTGTGTATATACTCTTCATAGTGCCACAGACCAGAAGGAACAAGAGAACAAAATACAGAGTGTCTGCCCATAGATTTACAGTCCAGCATGGGAGACAGTTTTAAATAAATAATGAAAAACCAGGGACATCGAATACCTGTAATAAAAGGACTGAACCCAAGAGTCAGGTTAAATGGCTTGAAGAGGAAAATCATGTAAGTGAAGATTCAGAAAATTAGTTTTATTTAGCTCCATGCATGGTTGTGTAGGGCTGGTAGCATGTGGTATGGGTGGGGGTGGAAAGAGTATTTCAGTTGGGAAAAATGAGTGTGTAAATCCCTGAGGCAGCAGAGAACCCAGTGGCCACTCCTTGGTGAAAGTCACGACTGAGGCAAATAAAATGGGTGAGTGGAGGGGTGTGTGAGGCCGCTTGGAGGAGACAAAGGCAGCAGGTCCTTTGGAACCTTGCTGACTACTCTGGGTTGTTTAAAGGGCAGACGGCAGCCACTGACGGGCATTAAGCAGTTCCTGTGCGGCAGATAGATTTTGGAAATGACAGCCATGATTGAATGACGTTAAGCAGGAACATGTTATGAACAAGTTAAGGAAGACTGTGAGGAGGCAGAAAAACAGACTAGGAGGCAGCTTGGCGAGGAAGCGGGGTGGAAAGAAGTGGGAACAGAGGCAGGAAGTGGCTCCTTAGAGAAAACATAAAAGATTTTCTGATGTATTTGTTGATGGATTTATTATAAGTTTGAGAGACAGAGTGTTCAGGAATCCTCCCTGTTTCTCCAAAGCTTAGGGACTCGTGATGTAATGGTTTGAGAGTGAAAAGCTAAAGGGGAAGGAAAAAATGTTAATTACAATAGCAACGGGAAGAATACCGGTCACTTACTACAACGGTAGAAGTGAAATAAAAAAAAAAATTTTTTAAACACATTACAGGAGTTTTAACTGCAAGTAATTAAAAATGACAAACCATGATGGGTTTATTGACAAAACTTGAAAAATATATTCTTACTGAAAGTTCAGCCATGTTAATATCAAATAACAGCGTGTGTCAGTCTATAAGGGACAAAGTTACATAGGTGAAACCAGAACTTCGACATTGGATCTCTGACTCCCGGGAGGAAATCAGGTTCAAGTTCTGCAGCCCGGCCAGGCCTGGCTGCTTCTTGTGCTCTGGGATAAGTAAATTCCTCCATCTGTGATTTTGTTGCCAGAAAGAAGAGAGCCATGGAGCTGCATGAAGAATGCAGGTATGTGCTCTGGGGGCTGGAGCCTGTTCTGCCTTCAGTGCAGATGCCTCCAGGGTGGAGCATTGTCCTGAGCCTCTTGTTAGGTGCCTTCTAATCAGTTCCGACTCATAGCGCCCTATGTACAACAGGAGGAACCAACTGCCCAGCCTGCCTCATCCTCACAATCATTGCTATATTTGACCGCATGGTTGCAGCCACTATATCAGTCCATCATGTCGAGGTTCTTCCTCTTTTTCGCTGACCGTCTACTTTACCAATCATGTTGTCCTTCTCCAGGGAGTGGTCCCCCCGATAACATGTCCAACGTAGGTGGGACAAAATCTTGCGATCCTCGCTTGCAAGAATTCTGGCTGTACTTCTTCCAAGACAGACTTGTTCGTTCTGGCAGTCCGTGGTGTATTCAGTATTCTTCCCCAACACTGTAATTCAAAGACATCAATTCGGTTTTCCTTACTCATTGTCCAGCTTTTGCACGCATATGAGGCAATTGAATATATCTTGGCTTAGGTTTGGCACACCTGAGTCCTCAAAGTGACATCTTGCTTTCCAATACTTTAAAGAGGTCTTTTCCAACAGATTTGCCCAATAAAATACATAGTTTCTTTTTTTTTTTTTTTAATTTTATTGTGGTTTAGGGGAAGGTTTATAGCAACACATTAGTTTCTCATTCAAAAATTTATACATAAATTGTTTTGCGACATTGGTTGCAATCGTCGTTTGATTTCCTGACTGCTGCTTCCATGAGCGTCGATTGTGGAATCCAAGTAAAATGAAATCCTTGACAGCTTTAATATTTTCTCCGTTTGTCATGATGTTGCTTATTGGTCCAGTTGTGAGGATTTTTGTTTTCTTTATGTTGAGGTGTAATCCATACTGAAGGCTGTGGTCTTTGATCTTCATCAGTAAGTGCTTCAAGTCCTCTTCACTTTCAGCAAGCAAGGTTGTGTCATCTGCATAACGCAGATAGTTAATGTGTCTTCCTCCCATCTTGATGCCTCGTTCTTCTTCATACAGTCCAGCTTCTCAGATTATTTGCTTACCATACATATTGAGTAAGGTGAAAAGATACAACCCCGACGCACACCTTTCCTAACCTTAAACCACACAGTATCCCCTTGTTCTGTTTGAATGACTGCCTTGTGTTCTAAGTACAAGTTCGTCATGAGCACAATTAAGTGTTCTGGAATTCCTGTTGTTCGAAGTGTTATCCATAATTTGTTATGATCCACACAGTCGAATGCCTTTGCCCAGTCAGTAGAACGCAGGTAAACATCTTTCTGGTATTCCCTGCTTTCAGCCAGGATCCATCTGACATCGGCAGTGATATCCCTTGTTTCACATCCTCTTCTGAATCTGGCATGAATTTTTGGCTGTTCCCTGTCGATCTACTGCTGCAACTGATTTTGAATAATCTTCAGTAAAATTTTGCTTGCATATGATATTTTTCAATAGTTTCCACATCCTGTTGGAACACCTTTCCTTGGAATGGGTTCAGCTATGGATCTCTTCCAGTCAGTTGGCTGTCTTCCAAATTTTTTGGCATAGACGAGTGAGCACTTCCAGCACTGCATGTTTGGTGAATCATCTCAGTTGTTATTTTGTCAATTCCTGGAGCCCTTTTTTTCACCAATCCCTTCAGTGCAGCTTAGACCTCTTTCTTCAGTACCATCAGTTCTTGATCGTGTTCTACCTCCTGAAATGGTTGAACGTCAACCGCTTCTTTTTGGTATAGTGACTCCGGGTGTTCCTTCCATCTTCTTTTGATGCTTCTTGCATCATTTTAATATTTTCCCCTTAGAATCCTTCAGTATTGCAACTCGAGGTTTGATTTTTTTTCTTCAGTTATTTCAGCTTGAGAAATGGCTGAGGGTGTTCTTCCTTTTTGGTTTTTTATCTCCAGGTTTTGGCACGTCATTATAATATTTTATGTTGTCTTCTGGAGCTGTTCTTTATAATCTTCTGTTCAGCTCTCTTCGTCATTTCTTCCTTTCGCTCTAGCTACTCTACCATCAAGAGCAACTTTCAGAGTCTCTTCTGACATCCATTTTGGTCTTTTTTTTTTTTCCTGTCTTTTTAAAGACCTTTTGCTTTCTTTACGTATGATGTCCTTGATGTCATCCACAGCTCGTCTGGTCTTCGGTCATTAGTATTCAGTAGTCAGAGTATTGAAAAGCAAACACGTCACCTTGAAGACTCAGTTGCACCTGACCCAAGCCATGGTATTTTCAATCGCATCATATGAGTGTGAAAGCTGGACAATGAATAAGAAAGACCGAAGAATTGAAGCCTTTGAATTGTGGTGTTGGCAAAGAATATTGAATATACCATGGACTGCCAAAATAATGAACAAATCTGTCTTGGAAGAAGTACAACCAGAATGCTGTTTCGAAGCAAGGATGGCGAGACTATGCTTACATACTTTGGACAAGTTGTCAGGAGGGATCAGTCCCTGGAGAAGGACATCATGCTTGGTAAAGTATAAGGTCAGCGAAAAAGAGGAAGACCCTCAACGAGATGGATTGACACAGTGGCTGCAACTATGGGCGCAAGCATAGCAACGATTGTGGGCATGGTGCAGGACCAGGCAGTGTTTCGTTCTGTGGTGCGTAGGGTTGCTATGAGTCAGAACCGACTTGACGGCACCTAACAACAACAACAACATCAAATCTGTTCTTGAAATGGTCTGTAAATTCTGGCGGGATCTACTCAGGGACGTCCTTTGGCTCTCATGGACTTGTTCCGATTTTCTTCAACTTCAACTTGAACTTGCATATGAGCAATTGATGGTCAGTTCCACGGTTGGCCCTGGCCTTGTTCTGACTGATGATATTGAGCTTTTCCATCGTCTCTTTTCACAGATATAGTCGACTTGATTCCTGTGTATTCCATCTGGTGAAATCCACATGTAAAATCACCATTTATGTTGTTGAAAAAAAGTATTTGCAGTTAAGAAGTAGTCAGTCTTATGGTCTCGGGGAACATCTAGCTCAACTGGCATAACACAATTTATAAAGAAAATGTTCTACATTCTACCTTGGTGAGTAGTATCTTCAATCTTAAAAGCCTGTGAGCAGCCATCTAAGATACTCCACTTGTCTCACCCTTTCGGGAGTAAGGGAGAATGAAGAAAACAAGATACAAGGAAAAGATTAGTCCAAAGGACTGATAGACCACAACAACCACGGCTTCCACCAGACTGAGTCCAGTACAACTAGATGGTGCCCGGCTACCACCAGTGACTGCTTTGACCGGGATCACAACAGAGGGTCCTGGACAGAGCTGGAGAAAAATGTAGAACAAAATTCTAACTCACAAAAAAAGACCAGACTTACTGGCCTGACAGAGACTGGAGAAACCCCAAGAGTATGGCCCGTGGACACCCTTTTAGCTCAGTTATGAAGTCACTCCTGAGGTTCACCCTTCTGCCAAAGATTAGACAGCCCCATAAAACAATGAAGCTAATGGGATACAACAGTCCAGGGACAAGGACTAGAAGGCAGGAGGGGACAGGAAAGCTGGTAATAGGGAACCCAAGGTTGAGAAAGGACAGTGCTGACATGTCACGGGGTTAACCATTGTCATAAAACAATATGTGTATTGTTTAATGAGAAACTATTCTGTAAACTTCTAATGTACAATTTAAAAAAGAAGTCGGTCTTCCAAAATTCTGTCATGCGATCTTTGGTGTCATTTCTACCGTCAATGCCATATTTTCCAACTACCAGTCCTTCTTCTTTGTTTCCAACTTTCACATTCCAATCACCAGTAATTATCAATGCAGTGTTGATTGCATGTTTGGTCAATTTTGGACTGTAGAAGTTGGTAAAAATCTTCACTTCCTTCATTTTTGGCCTTAGTGGTTGGTGTGTAAATTTGAATAATAGTTGTATAAACTGGTCTTGCTTGTAGGCTCATGAATTTTATCCTATCAGTGACAGCATTTTACTTCAGGATAGATCCTGAAACGTTCTTTTTTAAGATGAATGCAAAGCCATTCCTTTTCAATTTGTCCTTCCCGGCATAGTAGACCATATGATTGATTCAGAATGGCCATTACTAGTGTGTTTCAGCTCACTGATGCCTAGGGTATCAATCTTAATGTGTTCCATTTCATTTTTGAGAACTTCCACTTTTTCTAGGTTCATACTTCATACGTTCCAAGTTCTGATTATATTAATGGATGTTTGCAGTTGTTTCTTCTCATTTTGAGTCATGCCACATCAGCAAATGTATGTCTGAAAGTTTTGACTATCCACGTCATTCAAATGGACTCCTCTTTGAGGAGGCAGCCCTTTCCCCATCGTATTTTGAGTGTCTTCCAGCCTGAGGGGCTCATCTTCCAGCACTATATCAGACAACGTTCCATTGTTCTTCATAAGGTTTTCTTTGGCCAGTTTTTTCAGAAATAAACTCTCCGATCCTTTTTCCTAGTCTGAGTCTGGAACCTCAGCTGAAATCTGTCCACCAAAGGTGACCCTGCTGGTATTTGAAATACTGGTAGCAAAGCTTCCAGTATCACAGCAACTCCCAAGCCACCACAGGACAACAAACTGACAGACATATTTTGCCCATAGAGTCCTTCAAAATTGCAACACAAGGCTTGAAGTCAAGCCTTTCAGCCTTACAGCTTAAGAAATGCCAAGCATGTTCCTCTCTTTTGGTTTTCTAACTCCAGGTCTTTACACATTTCATTATAATACTTGGTCTTCTCGAGCCGCCCTTTGAAATCTTTTGTTCAGCTCTTTTACTTCATTTCTTCCATTCGCTTTAGCTACTCTACCTTAAAGAGCAAGTTTCAGAGTCTCTTCTAACATCCATTTTGGTCTTTCTTTCCTGTCTTTTTAATGACCTGTTGCTTTCTTCATGTATGTTGTCCTTGATGTTATGCCACAACTCGTCTGGTCTTCAGTCATTAGTGTTCAATGTCTTAAATCTATTCTTGAGACGGTCTCTAAATTCAGATGGGATATACTCAAGGTCATAGTTTGGCTCTTGTGGACTTGTTCTTCTTCAGCTTCAACTTAAACTTGCATATGAGCAATTGACAGTCTGTTCTGCGGTCAGTCCTTGCCCTTGTTCTGACTGATGATGTTGAGCTTTACATCGTCTCTTACCACAGGTGTAGTCAATTTGATTCCTGTATTTTCTGTCCAGTGAAATCCATGTGTATAGTCACCGTTTATGTTGTGGATAAAATGTATTTGCAATGACTAAGTTGTTGGTTTTGCAGAATTCTGTCATACGATCTGTGGCATAATTTCTATCATCAAGGCCATATTTTCCAATACAGATCATTCTTTGTTTCCAGCTTTTACATTCCAGTCACCAGTAATTGTTAATGCAATCTTGATTGTATGTTTGATCAATTTCAGACTGCAGAAGTTGGTAAAAATCTTCAATTTTCTCATCTTTGGCATTATTGGTTGGTGCATAAATTTGAATAATAGTTATATTAGCTGGTCTTTCTTATAGGTGTGTGGATATTATCCTAACACTGATAGCGTTGTACTTCAGGATTACTCTTGTAATATTCTTTTTAACGATGAATGTGATGCCATTCCTCTTCAATTTGCCATTCCTGGCATAGTAGATGTTATGATTATCCAATTCAGAATGGCCAATACCAGTCCATTTCAGCTCATTAATGCCTAGGACATCCATCTTTATGCGTTCCATTTCTGTTTTAACGACTTCAGTTTTCCTAGTTTCTTACTTCAAACATTCCACGTTCTTATTATTAATGGATGCTTGCAACTGTTTCTTCTTGTTTTGAGTTGTGCTACATCAGCAAATGAAGATCCCAAAAGCTTGACTCTATCCACATCATTTAAGGTCGACTGTACTTTGGGGAGGCAGCTCTTCCCCACTCATATTTTAAGTGCCTTCCAACCAGAGGGGCTCATCTTCTGGCACTCTGCTAGACAATGTTCTGCTCCTATTCGTAAGGTTTTCACTGGCCAATTTTTTCAGAAGTAGACCACGTGGTCCTTCTTCCTAGAGTCTGAAATCTCTGCTGAAACCTGTCCACCATGGTTGACCCCACTGGTATTTGAAATACCAGTGACATAGCTTCCAGCATCACAGCAACATGCAAGCCACCAGAGTACGACAAACTGACAGATGCGTGGTGGCGCTGAGCCTGGGAGGAAGCCAGAAACCTGTCACCCCCTGCTTCCTCAACACTGTTTCCCCCCCATCCTTCTTCCATTTCAGGTCTTAGGTGTGGTGCAAGGAGAACTGTGGACCTAGGGCCACCATCTTGCACATCCATAAACCACAAGCCAGGATTTCAACTGCTCTGACTGGTGTGTGGATCAAACATTGTTCATCTGCTTCCAAACTGCTGAATTCTCTGCTTCCACTCCCATCCCTCTTCCTGAAGTGGCGTTGGGCTCAGAGACAACATTCCCTTAGACTTCCAGAAGCTGGTGAAGGAAATGGTGAGTGGTGCGGAGAACTGGGTTATTCAGTATGTGGGTGAAGCTTGATATGAATTGTTGGGGGACCAGTTGTGTGCTGTAGGACCATGGTTTCTCAGTGAATTAAAAAGGTGGCAGAGGAGGCCAAGGGACTGAGCCCTAGGAGGCATCCTAAGGCCCCGCTCCACTGTCACTGGGCCTTTCCTCTATACACAAGTGGCTTCTCAAGATTTGGATGCCTGGGGTCACTTTTCTTATGTGACTCTCAGAGCTAGCACCATGGGGCATTAAATCCCCACCCTGGGTCTTGGTGCTCTGTGTTGAATGGCAGAGTCTGAAGACGGAGCAGCTCTGGCTGTGAAGGTGAGTCCTGTCCCTCCAGAGCCATCCTTGTCCCATCTCTCTGAACAGTTTTCTTGGCTTCCCCTGGGCACTGGAGCATTTTCTGTGCAGTTCTAAATCTATAGCTTCCCATCATACACTGTGTTATAGGTTAGAAAATGGGGGAGAGAGTTTGTAGGAAAAGGCCCTGTTTATAGGATCCTGAGTGATGATCTCCTGACATCACCAGAGCTGGGAACAGTGAGTCCAGCTGGATCCTGTGTGGGGTCTCCAGATCCATTGTACCCCCAATAGGGAATGCTTTTGCCTTGGGGCTCTCAGGTGCGTGGAAAGCATAAATCCTCATTCTAGATCCTTGCCCTCCCACTTGTGCCTGGAGCTGATATTTAATCCTGTAATTGTTGACTGTTCTCTGTAGTCTTGAGTTAGAATCTAAAATTAAAGTGTTCTCTTTGGCCAGAGATGCTCAACATGTGAGGTGTGTGTATTTAAGTTCTTGGGTTTATAGTTTCCACAGGAGGAGAATTTCTAGATCATTTGGTGTGTTTCTACTGAGAAGTTTTCAACTTCATGAATATAAACTTCTCAAACTCAGAGGAATGCTTGTTTTAACTGAGGTAAAACTTACTCTTAAGCTTACTTAAATCTTGATAAGATTGTTACAGATTCCTATTACATTTAACAAGTCATGCCAGAACCTCTAATATGTTACATATTTTAGCCATATTAGAGACATTCTCCTAAGATAGAATGGATGTACAGACTCTGATGTCCCTGGTTACTGTGTTTCAAAAGAGATCTCTAATTTATACTTCTATGATTTGCAGAAGTATACTAGACCATTTAATAACAAGTGCTAAATCTTTAAATTTTAAGTGGTTTAATTATGAACGGGAATTCCTAGTAAAAACGCTTAATATCTCATTTGACTTACATCATGTTTAAAAGTACAATGTGGTTTACTGAAATTGTTTTTCCAGTACATAATACCTTCAAAGTTTGAAACTCAAAGTGAACTTTATTATTTTTTTTGTCAAGATAAATCATTTTTATCTCTATAGGAAAGGGAGGATCTAAAAATATATAGATTACATTAGTAACACAACATAAGAAAAAAGCAGGGGGAAAAAAAACAACAGAGAAGTCTGGACGATGCCACTCTAACCTGTTTATTAAAAAAGGTCCTGCATCAGAAATTCACAATTCTACCCACTTCTAAAATATTTAGACATGTACAGAAGTGGTGGGCTTGTTTTTAATTTTTTTTTTTTTTTTTTTTTTTTGTAGAAATGTAGTAAAGGTGAATAGAAATCCTCTCTCCCTGCCCCCTATCCAATCCCCAGCTGTCTGCTCTGGAGTGGAGACCAGAGGTAACTCTCCTACCATGTTCTAAACCTTGGTAACTATCAACCCCAACCCCTCCCTAACTCACTTCAAACACTTAGACCATGAAACAGAAAAAAGCACACTAGTCTCTTTGGAAAAGCATAACTCTGAGGATAAACTTGCTTTTTCATTTAGAACAACACAAAACAACAGATTATAAGAACCCAACCAAATTAAAACCCAGTCAAATGGAAGTTGGGTTCAGCTCCACAGAAACTTGGAACAAAGGAACAAGGGGAAAGAGGTCCGGGAGCAGGGAGAATTCTAGTAATTCGCTGCCTTTGAAAGATCAAGAGGGGTGTTAATGGTCAGAAGGGCCGGAGACCTGGTCTTGGTTACAGCATTCAGGACCTAGTCTCAAAGTGAGCTTTAAAAGCATACTTTCTGAAGACTTGTTCCTGCTCTTGTCTTCTTCCAGCCCGTCCCTTTTCCCCTAGCTACCTTTACTGTCTGAAGCTTCGTGCCAATGTTTATGTTGTAGCAAGTAAATAGAAATAGAAATTTTTTATTTCCCTTCGTTTGTTACACAAAACATAGCATGGAATTTACACTTTTTAGTGAACAAATTATCCTGGTGATTTTTTCATGACAGAACCTAAAAAAAACCCAAATCCATTGTTGTCGATTCTGACTCATAGCGACCCTAGGACAGAGTAGAACAGCCCCATAGGGATTCCAAGGAGAAGCTGGTGGATTCAAACTGCTGGCTGACCTTTTGGTTAGCAGCCAAGCGTTAACCACTGTGCCACCAGGGCTTCAACAATACATCGAGTGCTTAAATCTAAGTTCCTATAAAACTCCAGAATAGGACAAACGATTGACCTTGGGTTTTTTTGTTTGTTTGTTTATTGTTGTTTTTAACTGTGTTGCCATGAATGGCCACTTGGACTGTGGCCATTATTGTGCTTTTATGGTGCTAGTTCTAATGAATATAAATGTAAATTTCTAAGATCCAGGTAGCAATAGTTTAGGTATAAAAGCTCTTCTGAACTAAGATAAGTAAAATCAAAAGGAAGGGGTTTTCCCATGACTTTGTAAAATTATTATAGGAAAGTTATGTTTCTTTTGTAATAATGCTTTTAAATAATGTTTTAAACTTTCTGTTGTCAACTCTATCATAAACAAGAAGTGTACAAACCTCTGTAGAATTTACATAGTAATCTGAGTCGCTGATAATAGACTTTGGTCAGTTTTTATGGCCTCCTTGAGTGTCCCACCCTGATCTTATCTCCTCCTGCCTGGAGATTGTTACTATCTGTATTTGGAAGTTTATAACTATTTTGAGTATTACTGCTATTACTATAGTTTTATCACCCAAGTCTTAATTCATCAATTCTATATTAAAAGTTTTGCCTCTTTATGGGCTTTCGGTGAATTCAGTTATTACTCTATCTGGCTTCTTCAGTGACTTGTTTCCTCAGGATGCTGTTGAGTTTCATACGTGTTGGTATCTGTAGTTCTAGTCCACCCATGTGCCTGTGTATATATGTTCCCATGGTATGAATGGGCCACGATCTACCTAGCCGTTGTAGAGCTTCAGGATTTGGGTGGTTTAAGTGTAATTTTGCTCTCATGAGTATTGCTGCTCTTCTGTTTGTTCTCTTTCCAGGCTCCACATGCTCCTGCACAATAACTCTGCATTGAGGGAAAATGGCTGCATTGTAGATCATAGCCACGTTCAGATTTACTAGGAAATACTGATGCATTTTACAGCTTTTTCTTCCCAGAAAGTAGGCATGTGGATTTTATTTGTTCCATCTGCTTAATTTTTGCTCTTGTAAAGAGTGTGAAATGGTATCCTACTTTGATTTTATTCTGTAATTATCTTACATTACTCCACTGCTGACAAGGATGTTCATATTTTCCCACTGTTAATTTCTATTTCTATGAGTTTTTATTTATTTTTTTGTTGCAGTTTAAGTGAAAATTTACATTTCAAGTTAGTCTCTTATACAGAAATTTATGCATACATTGTTATATGACCCTAATTGCTCTCCCTATACTGTGACAGCATGCTCTTCCTTTCCACTCCTGATTTCCCATGTCCATTCAGCCAGCTCCTAACCCTCTCTGCCTTCTCATCTCACCTCCAGACAGAAGCTGCCCATTTAGTCTCTTGTATCTACTTGAGCTAAGAAGTACACTCTTCACGAGTATCATTTTATGTCCCATAGTCCAGTCTAATCTTTGTCTAAAGAGTTGGCCTCAGAAATTGTTTTAGTTCTGGGCTGATAAGAGAATCCAGGGACCATGCTTTCTGGGGTTCCTCCAGTCTTAGACCATTAAGTCTGGTGTTTTTACTAGAATTTGAGTTCTGCACCCCACCTTTCTCCTGCTTCCTCCGGGAATCTCTATTGTGTTCCCTGTCACGGCAGTCATTGGTGGTAGCCGGGCACCATCTAGTTCTTCTGGTCTCACGCTGATGAAGTCTCTGGTTTATGTGTCTCTTGGACTGATACTTTCCTTGTGTCTTTGGTGTTCTTCATTCTTCTTTACTCCAGGTGGTTGGGACCAATTAATGCATTTTAGATGGCCACTTGCAAGCTTTTAAGACCCCAGATGCCACTCACCAAAATTATTTCTATGACTTTTTAGATCTTCTTTACAAACTTTAGGAATTTTTCTCCTAGTATGTAACTTATATTTTCACTCATTTTCTCTGCCTTTTGGTGAATAGTGGTAAATTTTAATACAGTTAAATTTGTCAATCTCTTCCCTTAAGTCTTACTCTTAAGAATTTTTTCCCTGTTCTGATATCATGAGACCATTTGCTTATAACTTCTGAAAGTTTTATAATTTTACTTTTTTGTATTTAAAAACTAATCGAGCTTTCGGCTTTTGGCTCAGAGGAGGCCAAGGTGCAACTTTCTTCAGTTGTCCCACATCTGGGTTCATCCAACACCAGCCACCTCCACCATGCTGCCCAAGTTCGACCCCAACAAGATCAAAGTCATGTACCTGAGGTGCACCAGTGAGGAAGTCAGTGCCACATCTGGTCTGGCCCCCAAGATCAGCACCCTGGGTTTGTCTCCAAAAAAGGTTGGTGATGACATTGCCAAGGCAACCGGTGACTGGAAAGGTCTGAGAATTACAGTGAAGCTGACCATTCAGAACAGACAGGCCCAGATTGAAGTGGTGCCTTCTGCCTCTGCCCTGATCATCAAAGCCCTCGAGGAACCACCCAGAGACAGAAAGAAGCAGAAAAATATTAAGCACAGTGGAAATATCACTTTTGATGAGATTGTCGGCATTGCCCGTCAGATGTGACACCGATCTTTAGCTAGAGAACTCTCTGGAACTATTAAAGAGATCCTCGGGACTGCTCAGTCTGTGGGCTGTAATGTTGATGGCCACCACCCTCATGACGTCATAGATAACGTCAACAGTGGTTCTGTGGAATGCCCAGCTAGCTAAGAACAAAAGAAAATATTTCAATAAAGGATCATTTGATAACCAAAAAAAAACAAAAAACAAAAAGCCTAATTGACATGGAATTGACTTTTTACTATGGATTATATGGGAATAGATTAATTATTCCAGTTAGATAATTAGTTGATGTTTTTAAAAAGCTAGTTGCCATAGAGTCAATTCTGAGTCATGGGACGCTCTGTGTTTCAGAGTATAACTGCACTCTCTAGGGTTTTCAGTGGCTGATTTTTTGGAAGTAGATTGCCAGACCTTTCTTCAGAGGTGCCTGTGGGTGGACTCAAACCACCAACCTTTCAGTTAGTAGCAGAGTGCTTAACTCTTTACACTACTGATAGACTGCATTTAGTCAACATTACCCCAAGTACTGAAGTATATATGTTTTCTGTCAGTGCCCTGCATTGCTTGCTGTGTCATGAATCTGCTTTATATAAATTGGTGGGCCTTTTCCAGGGCAGTTTGTTTTTTTTCCATTGATCTGTTTACATATTCCTATACTGATACCACACTAATATATTCTAGCTTTATTTGTGAAGTAAACATATAAATGTATATGTATGACATGTTTGGACAAGCCCCCATGGCTTTCTCCTTAGAACATACTGGCTATTCGTGGGCATTTGCACTTCCAAATGTATTTTTTATGTATTTTTTTGAGGTTCTGAAAAATAATTAAATTGCTTGGAATTTTATGGCAGTTCATTGGAAATGACGATCTATCTGGGGAGAACAGTTCTCTAAGAGCATGCGCCACCTTTTCATTTTCTTCAGTGCATCTGGATGTCGTTTAATAATGTTTTATAGTATTTTCATTAGGATCTTTAATTTACTTAATTATAGTCCTCTTAGGTACCTTTTATTTTTACTAAAAGTTAAATGTTAACTTTTAAAAGTTTCTCAACTGCTTCATACTAGTGTATATAAATGAAATATTTAAAGTGAACCTTTGCTTGATGTTTATTTTGTAATTTGAATTCTTGCTAAAATCTCTTAGTCCTATAATCATCTGTACCATTTTCTGGGGTTCTATATATACAATTCTTTATAATCTGTATAATAAATGGGTGGGGCTCTTCCTCCTAACACACCCCTGCCAACATTTAACACTCTTATTTCTTCACTTTTTTTTCTTATTTTTTGTCATGTGCCAGCTACAACCTTTAGGATAATGCTGAATAGGAATGGAATAATGGGTATCATTGTTTTTTCTCTGCTTTTGCTAGAAAATGTGGAATTTTTCAATGTGTATGTACTTTGGGATATATCTTTTTGTCTAACAGTAATAAACACTCTGTTAAAGGAAAGCAAGGAGATTTGTTGTAGGTTTGATAACAGTCCTGACTGGAGAAAACATCTTAATTTCACACAGAGAACAAACGCTTCCAAAATGGTGAAGCTATGGGGACCTTTTAAATGGTGAGAACAAAGGACTTGAGTTGTACTATTTTGATTGGACATTGCAAACTTAGATTAATACCCGGCAGGTTACTGGAAGCAGGGTTAGGAGGGGGAAGGTTATAGGACATTTCTCAGAAACAGCTTGCTCAAGTGAAATAATTTTTGTCAGCAGTTGCCTAGGAGACCTAGATAAGAGTCAGCACCAAGACCTTCTTCCTGAGTCATTGTTTCAGGAAGGGTCTTATAGCTCCTGGGAAATAATTTACGTGTATTAAAAGAAGGGCTAGAGTAGGGCCCCGAAGTCTGAAGCAGCCATTGTCCTTTTGTCAGTGCCTCAGTTTACTTGCTCATTTTGTATATGCCCATTTTCAGATTGTACGTGTTTGCTTCCATTTCTAAATTTGTGAGGTGTCTTTTACATAGATCCAGAAAAATTTATAATAGATGTACAATTGAGTGGTATATAAAATGAACATCCATGTCATAGAGGTGGGAAGCTCCTGACACCCCCTATGAGTTGATTTTCAGTCACAATCTTCACTCTGCCGTTTTGATGTAATCAGTATCTCGAAGTTTGTGATGATCATTTCTTTGCTTTCCTTTATACTTTTATCACTTATATGTTGTCGTTAGGTGCCATTGAGTCAGTTCCAAACAAAACACTGCCTGGTCCTGCGTCAGCCTCACACAGTCATTGCTATGCTTGAGCCCACTATTGCAACCACTGTGTCATTCCATCTCATTAAGGGTCTTCCTCTTTTTTTTTGCTGACCCTCTACTTTACCAAGCATGATGTCCTTCTCTAGGGGATGATACCTCCTGATAACATGTTCCAAGTACATGGGAGGACGTCTTGCCATCCTCGCTTCTAAGGAGCATTGTAACTGTACTTCTTCCAATATAAACCCATTGCTGTCGAGTCAGTTCTGATTCATAGCCATCCTATAGAACAGAGTAGAACTGCTCCCATAGGGTTTTCAAGGAGAGGTTGGTGAATTCCAACTGCAGACCTTTTGGTTAGCAGCCGTAGCTCACCGTAGCTCTTAACCACTGCACCACCAGGGCTCCGATATATGCATCCCTAAATATATTTTGTTTTTGATGGCTTTTCTTGTAAACAAACAGAATAATACTTCATGTACTTTTATGTCAATTCCTTTAGTTTAAGTTCACATTAGGAAAACTCTTCCATGGGCCAGTAATTCAATTTAATTGGTCAGTACTGTTTTCTCGTAGGAATATACTGTTTTTATATGTCGTCTTCTTTTTGGGAGCCCTAGTGGCACAGTGGTTAAGAGCTCCGCTGCCAACCAAAAGGTCGGCAGTTCGAATTCACCAGCCTCTTCGTGAAAACCCTATGGGGCAACTCTACCCTGTCCTATAGGGTTGCTGTGAGTTGGAATCGACTCAGTGGCAATGGGTTTGGTTTTGTTTTCTTCTCTTTGACGTCTTACTCTCATTTTGGTTTCAACATTGTAGGTAACCTCTGCATCCCCTCCATAAAATGTGCTCCCCTTGTAGGCTTCCCCATCCGAGTTAATGGCACACCATCTGTCTTAGCTAGTGCTTTAACAAACAAAATTTGTTTTCTCACAGTTTAGGAGGCTACAATTCCAAATTTAGGGCTCAGGCACTAGGGGAAGGCTTTTTCTCTCGGCTCTAGAGGAAGGTCCTTGTCCCTTTTCAGCTCCTTGGTAATGTTCATGTGTCATGGCATCTGTGTACCCCATCTTTGCTTTCTTGCTACTTGCTTAATCTCCTTTTATATCTCAAAACAGATTGACTCAAGACACACCCTACACTAATGCTGTCTCATTAACATAACAAAACGTATTCTCAAATGGGATTATAACCACAGGTATGGGGTTAGGCTTTACAACACGTATTTCTTTGGGGGGATACAATTCAGTCCATAATACCATCCTTCCAGTTTTCAAGGGATTTATCCTTGTCCTCTGTTTCTTTCACACCTCTGCCTTCAGTGCATCAGGAAATTCTGTTGTGTCTACCTTAAAAGTCTAGGACCATCCCTTGCACACCCTTTTCCAGCCACCACCCCAGTCTCAACATCATCATTTCTTATTATGCCTCTAACCTTCTAACATATCTTCTTGCTGATTACATTTGTCCCCTACACACTGGTTTTTAAGGGCTGTCATACCAGTTTTCTCCACTGCTGAGAAGCATAAAATTGCTCAGTTTAAAAACCAGATTCTTTACAGTTGCCAACAAGTTGCCCAGAACATACAACCACTGACCCCAGTCATCTCTCCAGATTCCTCTATTACTCTCCCACATCTTATTATGCTCCAGTCTCGCTAGCCTGTGGCTCTTCCTAAAACACACACCATCCTTCCAACTTCTGGCCTGAGCTCTGGCTGTCTACTCTTTCTGGAACAATCTCTTAGAGATCCCTTGAATAATTCCTTCACATCCCTCAAGTCTTAGCTCAGGCGTTTCTTTTCAATGAAGCCCCCTCTGAACAGCCTCATTAGTGCTGCTACTTGCATTGTCAGCACTGCCAGAACTCTGGATCCTGCTCTACTTTTCATTTTTCCATCTTATTTTTCATCTTTACATAGATGCATATGATTTAATGTTATATTGTTGATTGCTGGGTCGCCAACCCTTAGAGTAGAGAGATCTTTGAGTTTTTCAGTTATATATCACAATAACATAGAAGATTGTCTTACATATTTTAGCTTATATGATTTTCTGTTTATGCACTTTGTTTTCTAATAGATTTTCTTTTTTAGAGCAGATTTAGGTTTACAGAAAAATTGAATGGAAAGTAGAGTGCCCGTATACCCCTTCTTCCTCCTGTCCCCCCACTTGAGTTTTCCCTACAGCTTCTTGTAGTAGTGTGCTAAATTTTTACAGTTGATCAACCATTACTGATACATTATTATCAACAAAAAGCCATAGTTTATGTTAGAGTAAACTCCTTGTGTTGTACACTTTATGAAAATCCATAACCCGTTGCCGTCAAGTCGATTCTGACTCAGAGTTTCCAAGCAGCAGCTGGTAGATCGTGAACTGCCAACCTTTTGGTTAGCAGACAAGCACTTAACCACTATGCCACCAGGGTACCTATACACTTTATAGGATTTGACAAATGCATAATGTCATGTATCCACCGTTATGATACTATTCGGAATAGTTTCACTGCCCTAAAAATCTCTTATGTTCCATTTATTCATCTCTTCCCATTTACCCTGAAACCTAGCAACCACTGGTCTTTTTAGTATGTATTTTTGCCTTTTCCAGGATGTTATATAGTTGGAATCTTACGTAGCTTTTTCAGAGTGGCTTTTTTTACTTAGTAATATTAATTTAAGGTTTTGCTGTGTCTTTATATGATTTTATAGCTCACTTCTTTTTATTGCTGAATAATATTCCAGTGAATGGATGCACCACACTTTGCTTATCCATTCATCTATTGAAGGGCCTCTTGGTTGTGTCTAATTTTTAGCAGTTATGAATGAAGCTATTATAAAGGATCAGTAGTTGGAAAATATGGCCTTGGTGATAGAAACAGTGCCAAAGATTGCATGGTAGAATTTTGCAAGACCAACGACTTATTCATTGCAAATACCTTTTTTCACCAACATAAATGGCAACTATACATGTGGACCTCACCAGATGGAATACACAGGAATCAAATCAACTACATCGGTGGAAAGAGACTATGGAAAAGCTCAGTATCAGTCAGAACAAGGCCGGGGCCAACTGCGGAACATACCGTCAATTGCTCATAGGCAAATTCAGGTTGAAACTGAAGAAAATTAGAACAAGTCCACGAGAGCCAAAGTACGACCTTGAGTATATCCCACCTGAATTTAAAGACCATCTCAACAATTGATTTATGCACTGAACGCTGATGACCAAAGACCAGATGAGTTGTGGAGTGACATCAAGAACATCATATGTGAAGGAAGCAAGAGGTCATTAAAAAGACAGGAAAGAAAAAAATCAAAATGGATGTCAGAAGAGACTCTGAAACTTGCTCTTGAACATCAAGTAGCTAAAGCAAAAGGAAGAAATGATGAAGTAAAAGAGCTGAACAGAAGATTTCAAAGTGTGGCTCAAGAAGACAAAGTGTTATAATGACATGTGCAGAGAGCTGGAAATAGAAAACCAAAAGGGAGGAATACACTTGGCATTTCCCAAGCTGAAAGAACTGAAAGAAAAAAAAAATCCAAGCCTCAAGTTGCAATTTAGAAGGATTTTACGGGGAAAATACTGAACACCGCAGGAAGCATCAAAAGAAGAGGAAAGGAACACACAGTCACTATACCAAAAAGGATTGGTCAACGTTCAACCGTTTCAGGAGGTAACATGTGATCAGGAACCAATGGTTCTGAGGAGGAATTCCAAGCTGCACTGAAGGCGTTGGTGAAAAACAAGACTCCAGGAATTTACAGAATATCAATTGAGATATTTCAACAAATAGATGCAGCACTGGAAGTGCTCACTCGTCTGTGCCAAGAAATTTGGAAGACTGTCTACCTGGCCGACTGGAGGAGGGTCCATATTTACGCCTATTCCTAAGAAAGGTGATCCAACTGAATGAGAAAATTATTGAATAATATTAATATCACACACAAGTAAAATTTTGCTGAAGATCACTCAAAAGCGGCTGCAGCTGGATTCAGAAGAGGATGTGGAACAAGGGATATCATTGCTGATGTCAGATGGATCCTGGCTGAAAGCAGAGAATACCAGAAAGATGTTTAGCTATGTTTTATTGACTATGCTAAGGCATTCGACTGTGTGGATCATAACAAATTATGGATAACATTGTGAAGAATGGGGATTCCAGAACACTCAATTGTGCTCGTGAGGAACCTGTACATAGATCAAGAGGCAGTCATTCGAACAAGGGGATACTGCATGGTTTAAAGTCAGGAAAGGTGTGTGTCAGGGTTGTATCCTTTCACCATACCTATTCAATCTTTATGCTGAGCAAATAATCTAAGAAGCTGGACTCTGAAAAAGGAGGCATCAAAAATGGAGGAAGACTCATTAACAACCTGTGATATGCAGATGACACAACCTTGTTTGCTGGAAGTGAAGAGAACTTGAAGCACTTACTGATGAAGATCAAAGACCACAGCTTTCAGTATGGATCACACCTCAACATGAAGACAAAAATCCTCACAACTGGACCAATAAGCAACATCAGGATAAATGGAGAAAAGATTGACGTTTTCAAGGATTTCATTTTACTTGGATCCACAATCAACACCCATGGAAGCAGCAGTCAAGAAATCAAAAGACATTGCATTGAGCAAATCTGCAAAAGACCTCTTTAAAGTATTGAAAAACAAAGATGTCACCTTGAAGACTAAGGTGGGCCTGACACAAGCCACGGTGTTTTCAGTTGCCTCATATGCATGTGAAAGCTGGACGATTATAAGGAAGAGTGAAGAATTGACACCTTTGAATTGTGTTGGCAAAGAATATTGAATATACCATGGACTGCTAAAAGAACAAATCTTTCTTGGAAGAAGTACAACTAGAATACTCCTTAGAAGCAAGGATGGCGAGACTATCTCTCACATACTTTGGACATGTTATCAGGAGAGATCAGTCTCTGGAGAAGGATATCATGCTTGGTAAAGTAGAGGGTTAGCAAAAAAGAAGAAGACCCTTAAGGAGATGGATTCACACAATGTCTGCAACAACGGGCTCAAGCATAACAATGATTGTGAGGATGTTGCAGCACTGGGCAGTGTTTCATTCTGCTGTTCATAGGGTCGCTGTGAGTCAGAACCGACTTGACGGAACCTAAGAAAAACAACAAATATTTGCAGGTTTTTGTGTGGACATAGGTTTTCAACTCATTTGAGTAAAAAATGAAGATTGCAATTGCTGTATCATAGGGTAAGAATATGTTCAATTTTTTTTAATTTTATTGTGGTTTAGGTGAAAGTTAACAGCTCAAGTTAATTTCTCATTCAAAAATTTATACACATATTGTTTTGTGACATTGGTTGCAATCCCCACAATGTGACAGCACGCTCCCCTTTTCTAGTCTGAGTTCCCTGTGTCCATTCGTCCAGTTCCTGTCCCTTCCTGCTTTCGCGCCTTGCTTTTGGGCAGGAGTTGCCCATTTGGTCTCGTATATCTGATTGAACTAAGCACGTTCCTAACGTGTGTTACTATTTCTTTTATAGGCTTGTCTAATTTTTGTCTGAAAAGTGGACTTTGAGAGTGGTTTCGGTTCTGGATTAGTAGATTGTCCGGAGGCCATAGTCTCAGTGGTTCTTCCAGTCTCTGTTAGACCAGTAAGTCTGGTCTTTTTTCGTGAATTGGAATTTTGTTCTACATTTTCTCCTGCTCTGTCCAGGACTCCGTATTGTGTCTGAGCAGTCAGTGGTGGTAGCCAGGGACCATCTAGTTCTTCTGGGCTCAGGCTGGAGGAGACTGGTTCATGTGGTCCTTTAGTCCTTGGGCTAATATTTTCCTTGTGTCTTTGGTTTTCTTCATTCTCCTTTGCTCCAGACAGGATGGGACCAAGAGATGTATCTTAGATGGCTGCTCAAAGGCTTTTAAGACCCAAGAAGCTACTCACCAAAGTAAGATGTAGAACATTTTTTTATAACCTATGTTATGCCAGTTGACCTAGATGTCCACTGAAACTGGTCCCCAGCCCCAGCCACTCGGTCCCTCAGAGTGTTTGGATGTGTCTAGGAAACTTCTGTGCTTTTGCATTGGTCCAGTTGTGCTGACTTCCCCTATATTGTGTGTAGTCTTTCCCTTCACCAAAGTTGACACTTGTGTACTGTCTAGTTAATGATTTCCCCTCCTTCCCCACCCTCGTAACCATCCAAGAATTTTTTTGCTGGGTGTAAACCTTTTGTTGAGTTCTTATAATAGTGGTCTCATACAATATTTGTCCTTTCGTGACTGACTTATTTCACTTAGCATAATGCCCTCCAGATTCATCCATGTTGTGAGATGTTTTGCTGATTCATCATTGTTCTTTATCGTTGCATAGTATTGTGTCATATGTATGTACCATAATTTGTTTATCCACTTATCTGTTAACCGTGTCTTTTGCAGAGAAATTTTTCATTTTCTTAAGCCATTTGTAGTAAATATATAGGTATCAAAATATTTGCAGTTTTTTAACAAAGTCCAATGTATCCATTTTTTTCCGTCATGGATTGTGCTTTTAATGTTATATCTAAAAAATCATCACCAAACCCAGGGTCACCTAGGTTTTCTACTGTATTGTGTTCCTGGAGTTTTATAGTTTTGTACTGACAAGTTTTGTAAAAAGTCTAAGATCTCTATCTAGATTCCCAAAATGCTAGTTGTTATGGATTGAATTATGTCCCCCCAAAAATCTGTGTATCAATTTGGCTGGGCCATGATTCCCAGTATTGTGTTGTTGTCCTCCATTTTGTGGATGGGATTGTAACACCCTTACTAAGGTCACATGCCTGATCTAATATAAAGGGAGTTTCCCTGAGGTGTGGCCTGCACCACCTTTTATCTTACAAGAGACAAAAGGAAAGGGAATCAGAGAGTTGGGGAACCTCATAACACCAAGAAAGCAGCACTGGAGCAGAGCACGTCCTTTGGACCTGAGTTCCTGCGCTGAGATGTTCCCAGACCAAGGGAAGACTGATGTATCACAAGGACCTTTCTTCCGACAGAGAGAGAAAGCTTTCTCCTGGAGCTGATGCCCTGAATTTGGACTTGTAGCCTACTAGACTGTGAGAAAATAAATTTCTCTTTGTTAAAGCCATCCATTGTGATATTTCTGTTATAGCAGCACTAGACGACTAAGACACTAGTGGATGTATAGTGTTCCTGCATCATTCATTGAAAAGGCTATCCTTTCTCCATTGAATTGCCTTTGGTCCTTACTCAAAGATCAAATGATTATATTTGTGTTTATTTCTGGGCTCTCTCTTCAGTTCCATTGATCTATTTGTCTATTCTTTTGCCAATACCACACTGTCTTGATTATTGTAGCTTCGAGTTAGTCTTGAAGTGGTATGTCAGTCTTCCAGCTTTGTTCTTCTCTTTCAATATTGTGTTGGCTCTTCTGAGCCTTTGCTCTTTTCATGTAAATGTTAGTTTGTCAGTAGTCACAAAATGACTTGCTGGGATTTTGATTGGGATTGCATTGAATGTATAGATCACTTTGGGAAGAACTGGCATCTTAACAGTATTGAGTTTTCCCATGCGTTTTATTTCCTGTGAGTTTTATTTAGACCTTTGAATTCTTTCATCAGAGTTTTCTAATTTTCCACATATACATCTTTTACATATTTTGTTAGATTTCTACTGTTCCATTTTTGCTATTGTTACAATGTAAATGCTGTTGGGTTTGTGATTTCAAATTGCAATTGTTGTTTACTGGCATATAGGAAAGCAATTGACTTTTATTTATAAACCTTTTATCCTGCAGCTTTGGTATGATCGATTATTAGTTTCATGAGTGTTTTTCTTCATTCTTTGGGATTTTCTGTATAGGCAATCATTTCATCAGCAAAGACAGGCTATTTCATCCTTAACAGTCTGTGTACTTTCCTTTTCTTGATTTATTGCATTACCCAGAACTTCCAGTATAATGTTGAATAGCAGTGGTGCTTGGGAACATCCTTGCCTTGTTCCTGATCTTAGAAGGAAAGCATCCACTTTCTTGCCAGTGATTATGATGTTAACTGTAGTTTTTCTGTAGATGTTCTTTATCAAGTTGAGGACATTTCTTAGTTTGCTAAGAACGTTTATTCTGAATGGGTGTTGGATTTTGTCAAGTGCTTTCTCTGTGTCTATTGATATGTTCATACGATTTTTCTTGTTTAGCCTATTGATGTGATGGATTATATCAGTTGATTTTCTAGTGTTGAACCAGTCTTACACGCATAGAATAAATCTCACTTGGCTGTGGTGTTTAATTCTTATTATACATTGTTGGATTCAATTTCCTAATACTTTGTTGGGGAGTTTTTTGCATCTGTGTTCATTAAAGGTATTGGTCTGTAGTTTTCCTTTGTTGTAATACTGTAGTATCTGTCTGGTTTTGGTATTTGTGTGATACTGACCTCATAAGGAGTCCTGGTGGCTCAGTCGTTAAGAGCTTGGCTGTTAACTGAAAGATTGGCAGTTCGAATCCACCAGCTGCTCTTTGGAAACCCTATGGGGCAGTTCTACTCTGTCCTTTAGGGTTGCTATGAGTTGGAATCAACTCGACAGCACTGGGTTTGGTTTGGTTTTTGGCCTCGTACAATCAGTTTACGAGTACTTCCTCTCCTATTTTCTGCAAGAGATAGAGAATTTAATATACTTTCTTGATTAAATGTTTGGTAGAGTTCACCAGTGACCCTGTCTGAGTCTGTTGCTTTCTGGTTTTGGATATTTTTACTTAATGATTATTTAACAGATATAGGCCTATTCAGATTATTTCTTTCTCCTTGTGTCATACAAGGAATTGGTCCATTTCATCTAGGTTATCAAGTTTGTGGGCATAGAGTTGTTCATGATATTCTCTTATCCTTTTAATGTCTATGGGATCACTAATGGGCCCTGTTTCATTTCTGATAATAGTCATTTGTGTCTTCTCTCTTACTAATTTTCTTGATTTGTTTTTTCAAAGAACCAATTTTGAGTTTAGGTGATTTTATTGATTTCCTGTTTTCATTTTTGTTGATTTTTTCCTCTCATTTTTTATTATTTCTTTTTTTCTGCTTACTTTAGATTTAATTGGTTCTTCTTTTTCTTGTTTCCTAAGACGGAATCCTAGGTTACTGATATTACGTCTGTATTCTTTTCTAATGTGTGCCTTCAATGCTATAAATTTCCCTGTCATAATGGCTTTTTCTGCATCAGACAAATTTTGATAAGTTGTATTTTTATTTTCACTTAAACTATTTTGTAATTTCTCTTAGGACTTCCTTGTCCCATGTGTTATTTAGAAGTATGTTGTTTAATCTCCATGTATGTTGGGATTTTCTAGCTATCTTTCTTTTTTTGATTTCTAGTTTAATTCCAGTGTGGTATGAGTGCATACTTTGATGATTTCTAATCTTTTAAATTTGTTGTGTTTTGTGGCCCAGGATATGGTCTGCCTTGGTGAATGTTCCCTGTGAGCTTGAGAACATTGTGTATTGTGTTGTTTTTGGATGACATATGATATAAATGTCAGTTAGATCCAGTTGATTGATAGTGTTGTTACTTCAACTATGATCTTTCTGATTTCCTGCTTGTTGGTTCTGTCAGTTACTCATTATAGGGTTGTTGAAGTCTCCAACTATAATGTAGATTTGTTTATTTCTCCTTGAAGTTCTCTTGGTTTTTGCCTCACATATTATGGCGCTCTGTTGTTAGGCACATAGACGTTAAGTATTGTTATGTCTTCCTGAAGAATTGACCCTTTTATCGTGTAATGCCCTCTTTATCCTGATCATTTTCTTGCTCTGGAATCTGCTTTGCCTGAAATTAATATAGCTACTCCATCTTTCTTTCGAGTTTCTGTTCCTTTTAGTCTGTGTCTTTGTATTTTAAATGACTTTCTTGTAGTCAGGGTAGTCTTTTAATTGGTGTATATAGACTATCAACATTTAAAGGGATTATTGATATATTTGGATTAATATCTTCATGTTTGTTACTATTTTCTATTCATTGCCCTTGTTCTTTGTTTTCTGTTTGTCTTTCAGTCTCTTTCTACCTTCTCTGGTTTTAATTGAGCTGTATATATGATTACACATTTTCCCCTCTTAGTACATGAGTTATTTGTGCTTTTTTTTTCCCCCCTTTCTTTAGTGGTTGCTGTAGAGTTTGCAATGTACATTTACCGCTATCCTAGTCACTTTCAGGTAACACTGTGCCTCTTCATGGGTAGTACAAGTACTTTATAACTGTATTCTGAATTCCTCCCTCCTATCCCTATAACATTGTTGTCATTCATTTCACTTATCCATAAACTTTAATCGTAATTTTTTTGCTATTATTATTTTGAACAAATTGTTAACTTTTAGATCAATTGAGAATAAGAAAGATAAAAGATTTTATGTTACCTTTATTCATTCTCTAATGCTTTCCTTTTCCTTATTTAGATCTGAGTTTCTGATCCATATCATTTTTCTTCTTTCTGAAGAACTTCTTTTACCATTTCTTGCTAGGAAGTTCTACTGGTGACCAATTTCCTCCATATTTGTTTGTTTGGAAACAACTGTATTTCTCCTTCACTCTTTTTTTAAAAAAATTAATTATAATAAAAATATATATAACAAAACATTTGCCAGTTAAACAGTTTTTACATGTATGATTTAATAGGTGGTAAAAATGGTTAAGCACTCGACTATTAGCCAAAAGGTTGGCGGTTCCAACCAACCTACAGGCTCCTCGAAGACAAGCCTGGTGATCTGCATGCAAAATGTCACAGCCTTGGAAACTCTATGGAGCAGTTCTACTATGCACACACAGGGTCACCATGAGTTGTAATCGACTTGATAGCAACTTAAGAACAATAATGTAGTGACAGTGATTATGTTCATCTGTTGTGCAACTATTACCACTACCTTTTCCCAATTTATTCCACCACCAGTAACAGAAACTCAGTGCCCTCTGTACAGTGAACCATCTTTTCTCCAAGTATTTGTCCTTTTGTGATTGACTTATTTCACTCAGCATGCTGTTTTCAAAGTTCATCCATATTCTAGAATCTATCAGGGCTTCATTTCTCTTTATAGGTAAGCAATATTCCATTGTATAGATATACTATATTTTGTTTATCCATTTATCTGTTGATGGGCATTTAGGTGGTTTCCATATTTTGCCTATTGTGAATAGTGCTGCAGTGAATATTGGTGAACAAATTCTGTTTGATTTTCTGCTTTTAATTCTTTTGGGCATTTGTCTAGGAGATTGCTGGGTCATATCATAGTTCTATAGTCAGCCTTCTGAGGAAGTGCCAAACTTCCATAGCGGTTGTACCATTTTGCATTCCCACCAGCAATGTACAAGGGTTCCTGTAAAAATGGCGCTGCTGTGTCGGGCCTTCTCTACCTTCACGAGGGGAGGAGAATCAAGATCATCAGCTAGCCAACTCTTCAGATAAAGATTAGACTGGACTGTGGAACATAAAATAATACTCCTGAAGAGTGTACTTCTTAGTTAAAGTAGATGTATGAGATTAAATGAGCAGCTCCTGTCCGGAGGTGAGATGAGAAGGCAGAGAGGGTCAGGAGCTGGTTGAATGGACACGGGAAATCCAGGGTGGAAAGGAGGAGTGTGCCGTTACAGTATAGGGAGAGCAATTAGGGTCACAAAGCAATGTATGTATAAATTTCTATGAGAGACTAACTTGAATTGTAAACTTTCACTTAAAGCACAATAAAAAATAATAATATGCTAAGTATATATTTAGAGTTGCTAATTACACTTCTAAAAATACATTCTAAGAAAATACTTAAAGGCGAAGGAAAACAAAGATTTAGTTAAGAACACGTTTACTGCAATATATATAACTCTGAATGGTTAGGATTATCGGTATTTGTAGTTTACTTTTTAAACAAAATTTTTACTATTTGTGAACTTAGAAAAAATATTATGTAATTTCTAGTTATAAGACAATATAACAAAAATTAAAATTAAGAAAAATCATTAGCCAAAGGCTAATTCCTGTGAGGTGCAGGTCAGACATAACCTCCACTCTCCAGCCTTTTTACTGATTTTGAGAAGAGCCGACCCTCCTAGCATACTTCCTACTTCTCTGCTGGGTTTGATAATTCATTGCAATGGCCACACAGAACTCACAGACCATACTCACAGTTATGGAGTTTATTAGGGAAGCAACATATTACAATTCAGGGTCAGGAATGACTCAGGGTACAGTTCTTTGATCAGGATAGCTTTCTCTCAGCTGTGCCCATAGACAGGCATCTCTGTGGCCCTCGACCCTTGGTCTGGCCTCTGCCCTGCTCGGGCAGGTGTTACAGAGCTCTTTAGCTCCATAGATAAGTTCTTGGAGGCACCCCACTCTGCCAGTAACTCTTGGCCAGAAGGCACTCACCTCTCATGCCCCATGGGTCAGCTTGCCAGAAGGAACCCACCCCACTAGCAGACTTCCTACCTGAAGGCACTCAGCTTTCTTGCTCTGTGGATCAGCACACCCACTGTAATTGCCTCCATGGGCCTAGAATCCCACTGTGCCAACTCGCACCAGTCTCCTGGTTCTGTTGCCACTATTTCTCTGCTGCCACTTCTCACTGTCTCCAGTGTTACAGCTCTCTCTCTCTCTCTCTCTCTCTGTCTCCTGGGTCTAGAATGTTCTCACAGACCTTGGGTCCAAAGGATGTGCTCTGCTCCTGGCTTTTCTTTCTTGATGGTAGTTGAGGTCCACTCTTCACTTCTGGGGTTGGTTCCCTTTAAGCCTAGCAGGATGTCATAACTGACTAATCCCCTTGTTAGGGTTCCATTCACCTTATCTGCATCGTCTCACCCTCACAAGTGTTCTATGTACCTTATGTGCATTATTAGCAGACTGTCCAATCCCCTTGGTAGGCCACAAGCACCTTATTTGCATAGTACCACCAAATCATTTTGTGGAAGTCACAGACCATATGTGGCTAGAAGGGCCCTATTAAGTAATTCACTGCACCGCAGTTCCATATCCTTGCCAACACTTGTTATTTTGCCTTTTTTTTTTTCTCCTTCCTTCCCTTTTGAAGGATAATTTTGCTGGACACAGAATTCTAGTTTAGTTTTTTTTCCTCTCAGCGCTAAATATTTCATTTCACTTTCTCCTTGCATGGTTTCTTAAGACAAGTCTGATGTAATTCTTAACCATGCTCTCAATAAAAAGTTGATTTTTTTCCCCCTTTCTGGCTTCTTTCAATATTTTCTCTTTGATTTTGTGCCATTCAAATATATCACTAGATGTCGTTTTTTGGTATTTATCCTACTTGGTGTTCCCTGAATTTCCAGAACCTTTAGTTTGGTACATGTCATTAATTTTCTAAATTTCTCAGTCATAATTACCTCAAATATTTGTTTTGTTTATTTCTACTGTCTCTCCTTTCTGGTATTCTCAATACGTGGATGGCCCACATTTAGTAATTACCCCAGAATTCTTGGATATTCTGTTCCATCTTTTTATTTTCTCTTTGCATTTCAGTTTTGAGAATTTCTATTAACATATCTTAAAGCTGACTGATTCTTTCTTTGGCTTTGTCTTGTCATTTGAGGACTTTGTTAAAGGCAGTCTTCATTTCTGTTACAGTGTTTTTAATTTCTAGCATTTCCTTTGATTTCTTTGTTACAGTTTCTGTATCTCTGCTTACATTTCCCATGTGTTGTTACATGTTAAATGCTTAATTTAATGGCATCCCTAGTATGTTAATTATAGTTACTTGGAATTTTTGGTCTGATAATTACAAAATCCATGCTGTATCTTAGACTGCTTTTGATGCGTACTCTCTCTTCAAGCTGTGCTTTTGTCTTTAGTATGCCTAGTCAGTTTTTTGTTGTTGTTGTTGTTGAAAGCCAGAGATTATGTACTAAGTAAAAAGAAATGAGGTAGACAGGCCTTGTCTTTATCTGGCTAGAAGTTAGGCTATGTTTACTGCTTGCTGTAGGTATCAATTGGTCTGATCTTGTTTTTCTCTTCCTTGTGTTTGGGTTTCCTAGAGATTTCTTAAATCAGGCCTGAAACTTGGAGTTCTTTCTGTTGTAACCTTGTTATTATATAAGAGCCCTATTGATGTAGTGGTAAGGTGTGGACAAAGGGGAAGCCTGGTATAGTCCACTCATTAAGTCTCAGTCTTTTTATTGAGCTTGTGCCCTTGGGCAGTGACCGTACAAGTTCTTTTCTGCTTCTTTTCTCTCCTCACCTGCTTCGGTGAGACAGGAAGCCTAGATGGGACTGTAGTTGGGTGTTTTACTACTGTAGGTCAGATGGACTTTGGTAAAATAGGTTCCCTTGAGGGCAGCTCATGTCAGAGAGAATAGAATTCTCTGGGAAGTTTTTTAAATGGCTTCTTTTCCTCCTCCCCCTACTGGAAGGAAGCACAAGGAGATTTTTCTCTGATGGTCACACTGAGGACCTGATAGCGTTCCTACAAGTAAAAATCACAAAACTCTGTGTGTCCCCTGAAGATTGGACCCCCTGGCCTTTTTAACCTTGAAGTTTGTCCACATCGGGTCTCCAGCAATTCATCAATTGCATTTTAAGTTTTCCTACGCTGATATTGATCCTAGAGGTGGTTTCTGCTCCTAGGTTTTTGCTCTGGTATAATTCTCTGTAGCTGTTTATGTGTCCCTCCAGTTTGGGGGCAGCAATTTGCCCTGTGACCTCAATTTTCTGAGTTCAATGTGTTGAGATTTTTTTCTTGTGAGGATGGGAATGACAACTTCCAAGCTTCTTATGTTAATGTATCAGATGAGAAACTGGAATTGCATTTATGTTTTGTGTCATTACTATGGTTTTTATTTTCATGTTACTTTATACTATTCATTTATGCCGATTCTGTTTTTCCAGTTTCCCAAATTCATATGTTTAGCCTACTACTAATGACCTTTTCTTTTCTGGGTATAAGCAACATATACTTCCCTTTCCTGGGCATGAAGGTCAGTAGAGCCCTTTGACTCTTGTGCCTCTACGTTGGGACTTGTTGAAGTCGACGAGCATGTGAAATGTATATGAGTGTTTGCAAAATCATAATCATCTGCTTCCAAGCATTTAGAATTGAAAGTGTGATCTTTTTTCCCTTACCAAGCCAGGTTTCACTAGCTAATATTTTCTAAAATGATTATTTTGCTCCCTGTACTAACTTACTGAAGGTAAATATGCTTGTGTTACTTGCTGCTTATCACCTTATGGTGCTGCATTTTCCGTAGAACATATCACCACTTGATGTATATGTGTTTAAATTTACTGTCTATACTCAACTTACAGTCCATGTTCATCCAGATATTTCTGTTTTGTTCACTGCTGTATCTGCTTTGACAACATAAAGTAGGCTCTGTGTCAGTAGTACCTAAATCAATTTTTAATAAATGAAGGTAGCCACAGTTAAGGGTCGGAAAGCAAGAAGTCTTGTCTGAGAAACAGCGTTTCCCAGGAGAAGTAGCTCCGGGTTGTGTGAATTGAATAGGATGTTTCCATTGTCTCCTCTACCTGGTATCCAGCAGGGCTCTAGATCATTCATGGTGTTATTGGAAAATAACAGCCAGACTAACAACAAAGCTACATGCATATGACCAGAAATATAATTGTCAGGAATTTAGGCTTCAACAAACTAACTTGCATTCTGATGTGGCTCAGCAATGGTCCATGTGGGCAACATCGGGTGTGTGATTGTCTCTAACTTTACTCAGCTATGAACTGTTTGAAATAATATCTGCTTAGTAGAGTCATGAGATATAAATAAGCTAGATGTGAAATCGTAGTTGCTCAATACATGGAACATTCTATCACTATATTGTATAATGAACGTTAGGGTTTTTGATGACTTTAAAGTATGCACCTGGCCCACTGCAGTGGAAGAGACTTTGGATTTTGGCTCTAGCTCGAAGTTTGTTGTGATGCCATCATCCAGGATTGATTAGAGATGACATAGACAGCTGACTTCACTCCTTTCCTGACTAGAGAATTCTTCTTACTCTAAAGCTGCTCTGTTTTAGCACCCAAAGTGTAGTTTAGCAGCCTTGTCTCTCCTCACTACATGAGGAAGTCAGTGGATCGGTGCTATTTCACAGGTCACTCTTACAGACCAGGGAATTACATTGGTCAGGATTTAGGTAGTTGTGGTTGTGTGCCTTCCAGGGGCTGCAAATGTGAGAGAATTTTGGAGTGGAGACTCTAGAGAACTAGTGCATAAGTCTGTGTTTCTTAGGCTTCAGAGGCAGTTTAGCAAATAAACCATCCTCACTTCAACTTACAAAGTTAATTTTTTGTGGTAAAAATTACATATAACAAAACATTTGCCAATTCAACAATGTTTACGTGTATAACTTGGTGACATGTTCATCATGTTGTTCAGTCATTGCAAAATGGGAATTGTAACCTCTTCTTGGTCATCAAACACAAGGACATGCTACTCTTGTTTCAGCAGAGGTAGTCCTTTTTGTCATCTTATAACATTAGACTGTGTTTATGTGAGGATGTATGTGTTTGTGGAGGGGAGTAGTCACTAATAATTGGTGTACATTGCATCAGATCTTGAAATCTGAGAGTTGTGGGGAGATCTGAATTCTCATGTTCCCTGTCTCTCACCTGAGTTCTTTTTAACTTTTATTACCTTTGCCTGTCTATGAAAAGGACAGAAAGGATAACAGAACAGCTGAGTTTTTGAAAAATAGGTGACTGACATGTAAAAATTCATAATTCTCCAAAAGAATATTCTTTTTTGAACGGGTGAACTTGTCACCACCTGATCTGCTAGAATTGTTCAAGAAAATAAGACCAGCTCAGGGCCTTGGATTGCCAGTTTGTTCAGGCCCCTGGTTTTCCTATGGCTGTGAGGGGTAAAAGAAAAAAACTACAGTTCTGTAGTGTTTGCTAGTTGTTAATACCTCATCCTATGTGTTATGTTTTATTGAGCATTCTGGTGGGTCTTATGGAAGATGTAATTCTTCACAGATGATCTGAATTAAGAGCATTTTTCTAATTTCTGCTATGTTTTCTACCTGTTCTAGACCATAAAGAGAGAGAAATAAGGCTGCAATTGGTCCCAGTCAAAATACGGAGAGATTATTTCAGTGTGTGGGAAATCTGCGAAACAGGATGTAATCAGTGAGGAAATGAATGTAGTTAGTAAGGGGATGAGGCTGATGGCTATACCTTAGAGTAGACCTTGGTAGAACATAGAATCTTGTATCAAATTCCTATAAATTATCAGTTCCCCAGGAATTTTTACCTCACCCTTCCTTCATGTACATATTGGAGTACATGGTACGTTGCTGATTCAGAATGTGTGGAATATTTTAGGACTCAGTGGTCATTGAGGATGTGGCTGTGGTCTTTAGCCAGGAAGAGTGGGCTTTGCTGGATCTTGCTCAGAGGAAACTCTACAGAGACGTGATGATGGAAACCTTCAGAAACCTGGCCTCAGTAGGTAAGAATGGCATTTTTTTTTTATTCTTTTAGTGAACAAAAATATTTCAGTCATGGCTTTGCTCCAGTATTTGGGCTGAGGAATGGGAATAAATTGTTAAATAAAGCAGGCATGGTCCCTTGGCTCTGGCAGTCACAGATCCTGGCATCCCCATGAACATAAAGGTCTGTGTAGTAAAGTGAGCTTTGTTTTTTTTTTTTTTTTTCCCTGATTAAAAGTCCTGAGGCTCTATAAGTGTTTTAAGTGTAAACATTGGCTTCAGGAGTCACTTTGGGGCACTGAAAGATTTGTGTTTTGGGACCTTGTAAAGCATTTTATTGTGTTTATTACAAGTTTGACATGACTATTTTGCTGCAAATAAACCCACACCTGTCTATCTTCAGAGACCTTGAAGATCAAAGTATTGGCTCAATATCAGGGAAGTGTTCATTGCTCTGCACTGCTTTCTCCCAAGATACGCATTTCTCCATAAGCACCGTGTCAACATATCCACTTGTTTCCCCAGAGAAGGACAGTGGAGATAGGGAATTCAATTTGAATCAGTCAGCTAGAAAAAGTCTCTTTGGGGTTGAGGACACAACTTCACAAATACCTGAGCTTACTTTCTGACTTGAGCAATCCTCTTACACCTGTGGTTGTGGAGAGCCTTTTTCTCTTTGATGTTATATGTGTATTGTGTCCAATATCTTTCTCCTTAGCTTTCCTTATTACACCTATGCACGTCATTGTCAGTGTCAGCCCTCATGGGTGTATTCCCTAGTAAATTGCTTTTTAACCATTGCCAAAGTGCCAAAACAGTGAAATGTGGCTAAGTCTTTCTTTGTTCACAGCAGCCATTTTTCCCTAATAACTGCTTTCCTTTATGTTTCATATTTTGAACCTAAACTTGAATTATTGGGTCAGTCTCTCAAAAACTTAATGATGGAGAAAAGTTATCCAGTGAACATATAATGGTACAATTCATGAAGAATAACCCCTCCATATTAGGAAAAAATCCTGAATTGCATGGTAGTAAAGATCAGCATAAAAACCAGAGGAGACATTTGAGGTAAGTATCATTCATAGAAGAGACAGTAGTGCCTCAGGAGAAAGTCCTAAGGTGTTGTGACATATATATGTACATAAATTTATGTTTATGTACATATAATACTTGGTAAAGTAGAAGGTCAGCGAAAAAGAGGAAGACCCTCAACTAAATCAATTGACACAGTGGCTGCAACAGTAGGCTCAAATGTAGCAATGTTTGTGAGGATGGCGCCGGACCAGGCAGTGTTTCATTTTGTTGTACATGGGGTTGCTATGAGTCAGAACCAACTCGGGGACACCTAAGAACAACATACATAAACCTAGCTCTAAAATTATGTGTTCAGAGAATTTTCACAGTACATTTTCATAAATGTGAGTCACATCAAGTATTTGAAACATATTTCACTTGGACACAATTATCAGAAAGTCATATATTTTAGAAAAACGACAGTAGTGGTAGTATTTCTGCTAGATGATTTATGAAACAAGACAAGTCACAATGCACAAAAACCGTGCACATTCACTGTGTTTGGTAATGGTGAAATGGGAACAAATTTATTTCCAACAGCCTGTTGCCTATTTTTAACAGAAGGCATACAGTAGAGTACCTCTGTGAAAGTAATGAAGGCAATCAGTGTGGGAAAACCTTCAGCTGGATTCCAAATCTTACTGTGCTAAAAAGAATTCCTCCAGAATTAAATCCTTGTGAATTCTGTGAGTGTGGAAAAGCCTTCATGGATCACTCATCACATAGACGTCATACCAGATCTCACACTGGGTGCAATACCTCTCAGTGTAAGGAATGTGGAGAAGCCTGCAGTTGTCTCTTTCACCTAGGCACCCGTATGAGAATTCTTACTGGACAGAAATCCCATAAATGTAAGGTATGTGGGAAGATCTTCATTTGTATCTCAACGCTTAAGAATTCTGTGACATCACTCTCTGGTGAGAAATGCTATGAAGATAATGAATGTGGGAAAGATTTCTGTTGTTTCTCATCCTTTTGGACACATGTGAGCGATCATAAGTGTGAATGTAAAGAGTGTTGTAAAACTCATAGTCGTCTTTCATCCTTCACTTTTCATAAAAAATTTCGTAAGAGAGATAAGTCTTAATGAATGTAAGGAGTACGGGAAAGCCTTTAATGAGGCCTCATCCCTCACTAGTTATGTAAGAACTCACAGTGGAGAGATCCTTATGAATGTAAGGAATGTGGGAAAGCCTTTAGTTGTGCCTCATCCTTCACTAACCATATAAGAACTCACAGAGGCGAGAGGGCTTATGAATGTAAGCAATGTGAGAAAACCTTTAGACAGGCCTCAAGCCTCACTAGACATATAAAAACTCACACTGGAGAGAGGCTTTACAAATGTAAGGAATGTGAGAAAGCCTTCAGGCGAGTGCCATACCTCACTAGACATATAAGACGAACTCACAGTGGAGAGAGGCCTTATGAATGTAAGGAATGTGGGAAAGCCTTTATTAATTCCTCAGCCCTCACTACACATATAAGAAGTCACAGTGGAGAGAGACCTTATGAATGTAAGGAATGTGGGAAAGCCTTTATTAATTCCTCAGCCCTCACTACACATATAAGAACTCACAGTGGAGAGAGGCCTTATGAATGTAAGGAATGTGGGAAAACCTTTAGGAGTTCTTCAAACCTCACTACACATAAAAGAATTCACAGTTGAGAGAAGCTTTATGAAAGCAAGGAATATGGGGAAGCGTTTAGTTGTTCCTCACACCTCACTTCAAGGCTAAGAACTCAGAGCAGAGAGACTATTCTGTCAAAATTTGGATGTTTCATCCTTACTGCTGTAATTTCAAACTGTGAATTTCTGGAAGTCTGTGATTAAAGAGCAAAGTTTCTCAGTAAGAAAGCAATATTAACTCAAAGAAGGGGTCATGAGAGCGACTTTGTGCCTTTGGGAGACATTACAGTTTCATTGTAACAGTGGGGCTTTTCTCATCATTGTTACTTTTTCAGTCCAAGCTGTTTTACCTTTTTCAAACTCTTGGTTAGAAATAAAGCTGGAGGGAATAGCCTTAAACAAATGTGACTTTATATTTTTTAATGTTTTAGTGTTGTTATTTTACATACAATACACTGATCTTACACTTGGTTTCATAGTGTTTTGTTTTGTTTTAATATTAATTGCATTTCCTTCCATTCTTTCCTGTTGTGAAGTTAACTGTTTTACCCTTTATGATTAGTTTCTTATAGGGCAATACTTTGAGACTGTGCAAGTATTGTTTTTCATTGTAATTTGGCCTTCTAATTTTAGTATCCACTGATAATTATTACCTATAATTATTATTACTGTGGGTTTTACCAGATGTTTTCTGCTCTAATTATTTCTTCTGTTTATTAATTGGAATTCTTCAAGGAATAGCTTTGTCTTCCCTCAACTTTATTAAATTGTTTATACCAGTATAGGCTATGCCATATTAGTGTTTTTTGTTTGTTTGTTTTTGTGCTCAGACTGTCTCAGATTTGGTTATTAGGAACTTCTTTAAGTAGGTTCCTGTATTTTTTTTAACATGTCCCCATGATAATTTGCACATTACTTTCTGCCAGTGTTCAAGGCTCATCTTGTCCTTTTTCTCCCTGAGCCCTAGAATCAGACTTTTCTCCAAGAAACCCTGGTTCTTTTTATTAGAGAATGATATTTTAAAACAATGATCTAGACACTAGGTATGCTTATTGCAACTGGGCCCTCGAAATGGAAAGAGCTAGGAAATATATGTGTATGAGTGTACACGGACACATATATTTCTATATGTATCTGTATGAATTTTTAAAACTACAGAATCATACCCATATCTCTTGATTCCAGTCCAACACCATTGGGTTCATTTTAGCCTTTTCCCTTACTTTGTGTTACTCTTTTCTCTAATAGTAACACTTCTGGCTCTCGTTATCTGCAATACGTTATTTCCTGAATCTTAGAATATACAGTTTCAAAATTGCTAGCTCTGAGGTGATGAATCACCTTGCAGAAAGCAATGTGGCCTTTGTTCAAGGTTCTTGAGAGTCAGACTGCAGCTGAGGCTAATGAGGGTAGGTAAGATCAGAGGGACCACCTGGTGGCCTGATGCAAACCTCTTGAGGCATAATTTAGCTATCATGCAGGACTGGCCAGTAAAACCCCAGACACCAGAGGCTTAAGGGAGCTTCCCAGTTGGTGAGAAACATTCATCCACTTGGAGGGCTTCCATGTCTGGGGACATGCTCTGTACTGGGATGTTCCCAGACCTCACCCCATGCCTTCAGTTGTGTCTTTTATTGTTATATTAAAGCTCTTATTGTAAGGATGGCCTTTCATGAATTCTGTGAATCATTCCAGTGATTACTGAATTGAAAAGAGACTCAGAAGGAGGCTGGGGAACTCTGATCTTGAGGCTGGCATTCTAAGGAGGTGAGGGGGAACCCCTAGGCTTTTGTCAACTGATCAGAAGTTGGGAGACGTTCAGACACCCAAACCTGCAGCTGGTGTCTGCCTGTTTGGCAGTCTGAAGGATGGTGTCCTTTTATGAGGTCTGGCATAACCATGGGTGGCTAGAGTCAGAGGGAGAATCCTGCATGGGTGACTGGTGTCAGAACTGTACAAGGACAGGCATCTGAGATTTCCACATGATGCAGTTGGCATGTGAAGTGGGATTTCTTAGTCTCCTTAGCATAGATGGTAACAAGCTGAAGTCATTAAGCTCCATCTGACCCTAAAACTGATGTCTCAACTACTGTACTACATGATTGGTGGAATTTTAGTGAAAGTTGGAATATGAGTTGAACCAGACTGGTTTCTGTACACCTGATGTTTACTCTGAGGACTCAACAAATAATTTTTAACAAGTGAATAAATAAATGAGTACATTTAGAGGCCATCAGTCAGGGCTACCTCAATTTCCTGTGTCTTCTTACAAAAGCTTCTGCTCCCACACCTCCATACCCTGTGCCTCAATGAAAAATTTGGCCCTCTCCATCAACTCTGAGTCTTCTCCATTCTTTTCTGATCCATGGTTCATTTACTCTCTCTCCATTGTCTTCAATATCTCCTGTCTCCTGACTATTTGCCCTTAGTATCAAATCTCCAACCTAACTGAACCCTCTTCTGGCTATATTTCAGCTCTTTTCATGACCTTCATGTTTAAACTTCTTTAAAAAGGTTCTACAGCCACCCATGTTCTTGGCTTTAACCACCAACCCAGTCAACTCCCAAGTGTCCACATCTCCAGCAGAGATCTCTTTCCCAGGCGTTAGCACCAAATATCCTATAATCATTACAATAGGCTCCAAATAATTTATCTTGTCATAATTGTATCCTTTAGCCACTGCACTACTGCCAGAATGTTGGTTTTTAAATGCAGCATCTAATTATATCACTTTCCTGCTTAACATCTGTATTTCCACCTCACCTGTCTAAAATGCATTTTGCTGTTTCTTTAGTTTTGCATCAAGACTCCTCTATAAGGCCACCACTTCTAGGAACCCTTCTATCATCACCCCAACTACTCTGTCTCTGTACTATGCTGGTACTCTTCTTTGGCCCCTAGTATAGCACTGATTATGCTGTTTCTCACTCACTGTAAACAGAGCTTCCTGCTATAGAGCTTATGCTTGTTTGTGTCTGCCACTCTCTGTGCCTGTCACACAGAAGGCCCTCAAATACTTAAAGCAAAGAATGGATGGGTAAACTAAGACACAAGATCATCTTGTGTCACCAGCACAAAAAACAGGCCCTGTAACAGAACAGGCAGTCTTTTAATGAATGTGGGATGGGTGAAATTTAAAAGACAATGAAATTTTCAGATGACCCGTAAGTGGAATGAAAGAAGAGCAATCCTGCAGGTAACTGCCAGAGATCTTTCTCAGAAATAGAATGTGTGTTTTCTTGTTTTCTGTCTTTCTTACATGTGGTGCCCTCATCTGCACTACAGTTCCAGAATAGTTTCAGAGACATGGACCACGAAATTGATGTGGATCCAGCCTGGATCAGAGTAAAAGTTTAAAGCTGTCCTTTTGGATAAAGAGAATGAATCCTAAGGGGACAATGGTGGGATCCGTGGTGCTTATCATAGCTGAATCTTGTCAAATTGCTGACGTTTATTTTCTAAAAGCAAATAATTTGACATGGTAGGGCATCTTGCTCTTTAAATGTTATATTCTTAGAACAGACTTCCTTATCTAGAAATCTCCCCCATGAAACCTGTATCTGCCTCCTGGGCACACAAAACATAAATGTAATTCCTTTTCCATATGAAACTCCTCAAATACTGTGACATAATTCTCTAGGTCTTATAGTTTCTAGGCTTAATATCTCCCATTTCTCTACCTGTAAAGGCTTGGCCTTCTGCTCCTCAGCTTTTCCTCTACACTTTTTGTGAACAATGTCCTGTTGGATTAAAGCCAATATTCAAGATTAGGATATGCTGCTTAAATGATACAATCAATTCCTACTGGTTTTTAGAACAGTGTAGTTCTGTGGATACAGATGAAGTTCATGTGATCTACAATGATGCTGAACTCATAACCAAATGAAGTATTTCAAATATTCTGCTTTTAATTTAGAAAAAAGAAAGTGGTTTAAAAAAAATTGAACAGAGATTCCCTAAGAACACATTCACAATATAATTGGTGTATGTTTTAAACAAAGTTCACTGGTGAGTAGCAGGGAGCATTTTATGGAATTTCCAGGGAGATAATGCATCTTGATTTCAGAAAATCATCGGATACATGACATCATTATATTCATGGTGTCTGAAAGAGAAGAATCAGGAGTGCCTTGAGAAAGAAGACATGGAAGAACTGCGCAACTGTAGGCTTTATTTAATCAAGGAATAGATGTGGGTCAAGCTTTAGGGAGGTGAGCAGATGTTTCGAAGAGAGAGGCATTGATTTCAGAGGTACAGTGTACTTCTGGATGACCACAGGTCCATGGAATTGGTTATCTGAAGTGGAATGGAGTGAAAAATCCCCACCAACGATGCTCAAAGAAACTAGAGGCCAAAGTAGATAAAAATCTATGCAGACACTGAAGTCCCCAAAAGCAATGCAGAATTTAGGAGAGAGGGTAAGGATAATCAGTCGAGTAAATGACTAGGAGGTGGGCAGACAACAGTAATGAGAATGGAGAGAAGCTGGTATAATCAAAAGGCAGTAAAAGGAACAAGGGGTTTTACATGAGAATGGAGGAAGGTCAGCCCCCAAATGTTACTAGGGATTGAGAACAATTCTGATCTCCTGGAATCAGAGCTACAGAGTGTGAGATAAAATTCAAAATGTTGAATAGATTTTTTTAAAATTCAGAAGTGACCTGGAGAAAGAAGACTTTCACACAAAGTAGATTGTCCGCAAACAGAAAGCTAGTAATTACTAGAAGAAAGGTTTTCCCATTCAACCCACCTCACTTTTCCTTACCATGAATTCTTTATCCCCTTTTGCTTAACATTCCTTCAGTGCTTTTCAACTTCTATGTTGTTGGGTGCAGTCGAGTTGGTTCCGACTCATAGCAACCCTAAGTACAACAAAACAAAACACTGCCAGGTCATGTGCCACCTTCACAATCGTTATGCTTGAGCCCATTATTGCAGCCACTGTGTCAGTCCATCTCCTTGAGGGTCTTCCTTTTTTCCGATGACCCTCTACTTTACCAAGGATGATGTCCTCCAGGGACTGATCCCTCCTGTTAACATGTCAAAGTATGTGAGTTGAAGTCTCACCATCCTTGCTTCTAATGGACATTCTGGCTGTACTTCTTCCAAGATAGATTTGTTCATTCTTTAGCAGTCCATAGTATATTCAGTATTCTTCGCCAACACCATAATTCAAAGGCGTCAGTTCTTCTTTGATCTTCCTTATTCATTGTCCAGCGTTCACATGCATATGAGACAATGGAAGACACCATGGCTTGGGTCAGGGGCATCTTAGTCTTCAAGGTAACATTTTTAAACACTTTAAAGAGGTCTTTTGCAGCAGATTTTGCCCAATGCAATGTGTCATTTCATTTCTTAATTACTGCTTCCATGGGTGTTGATTGTGGATCCAAGTAAAATGAAATCCTTGACAACATCAATCTTTTCTCCGTTTATCATGATGTTGCTTATTGGTCCAGTTGTGAGGATTTTTGTCATCTTTATATTGAGGTGTAATCCATATTGAAGGCTGTGGTCTTTGATCTTTATCAGTAAGTGCTTCCTCTTCACTTTCAGCAAGCAAGGTTGTGTCATCTGCATAACATAGGTAGTCTTCCTCCAATCCTGATGCCCCATTCTTCATTTAGTCCAGCTTCTCAGATTATTTGCTTATCATACATATTGAGTAAGGTGAAAGGATACAACCCTGCTGCACACCTTTCCTGACTTTAAACCACACAGTATCCCCTTATTCTGTTTGAACAACTTCCTCTTGATCTATGTACAGGTTTCTTGTGAGCACAATTAAGTGTTCTGGAATTCCCATTCTTTGCAATGTTATCCACAATTTGTTATGATCCACACAGTTGAATGCCTTTGCATAGTCAGTAAAACACAGGTAAACGTCTGTCACGGGTTGAGTTGTGTTGCCCAAAAATATCTGTCAGCTTGGCTGGGTCATGATTCCTAGTGTTGTATCATTGTGTAATCTGATGTGATTTTCTTATGTGTTGTAAACTGTATCACTATGATGAGACTACATGTGATCTTCTTGTGTGTTGTAAATTCTATCACTGTGATGAGATTGACAAGATTAGATAGTGTCTTAATGCAATCTCTTTTGAGAATGAAAGAGAAAAACGAGCAGAGACACATGGGAACCTCATACCACCAAGAAAGCAGTGCCGGGAGCAGAGCACGTCCATTGGACCTGAGGTTCCTGTGCGGAGAAGCTCCCAGAGCAAGGGAAGTTAGATGACATGGACCTTCCCCCAGAGTCAACAGAGAAGGCGTTCCCTTGGAGCTGATGCCCTGAGTTTGGACTTGTAGCCTACTGGACTGTGAGAGAATGGATTTCTCTTGTTAAAGCCATCCACTTGTGGTATTTCTGTTGGAGCAGCACTAGATGACTAAGACATCTTTCTGGTACTCTCTGCTATCACCCAGGATCCATCTGACATCAGCAGTGATGTCTCTTATTCCACATTCTCTTCTAACTTGGGCTTGAATTTCGGGCAGTTTCCTGTTCATGTACTGCTGCAGCCACTTTTTTTTTAAATTGTACTTTAGATGAAGGTTTACAGAACAAATAGTTCCTCATTAAACAGTACACATACTGTTTTATGACAATGGTTAACCCCACATCAACACTGTTCCTTCTCAACCTTGGGTTCCCTATTACCAGCTTTCCTGTCTCCTCCTGCCTTCTAGTCCTTGTCCCTGGACTGTTGTACCCCATTAGTCTTGTTGTGTTTTATAGGGCTGTCTAATCTTTGGCTGAACGGTGAGCCTCAGGAGTGACTTCATTACTGAGCTAAAAGGGTGTCTGGGGGCCATACTCTCGGGGTTTCTCCAGTCTCTCTCAGGCCAGTTAAGTCTGGTCTTTTTTTGTGAGTTATAATTTTGTTCTGCATTTTTCTCCAGCTCAGTCTGGGACCCTCTGTTGTGATACCAGTCAGAACAGTCAGTGGTGGTAGCTGGGCACCATATAGTTGTACTGGACTCAGTCTGGTGGAGACTGTGGCAGTTGTGGTCCATTAGTCCTTTGGACTAATTGCTGCGGCCACTTTTGAATAATCTTCAGCAAAACTTTACTTGCATTTGGTGTTAATATTGTTTGATAATTTCCACATTCTGTTGGATCACTTTTCTTGGGAATAAGCATAAATTTGGATCTCTTCCAGTCAGTTGGCCAGGTAGCTGTCTTCCAAATTTCTTGGCATAGGTGAGTGAGCACTTCCAGCTCTGCATCCATTTGTTGAAACATCTCAGTTGGTATTCCGTCAATTCCTGGAGCCTTGTTTTTCGCCAGTGCCTTGAGTGCAGCTTGGACTTCTTCCTTCAGTCCCATCGGTTCCTGATCATATGCTGCCTCCTGAAATGGTATAACATCAACCAATTCTTTTTGGTACAGAACTCCATGCATTCCTTCCATCTTTTGATGCTTCCTGCATTGTTTTTTTCCTGCGTAGAATCCTTCAATATTACAACTTGAGGCTTGAAATTTTTTTTTTCTTTCAGCTTGAGAAATGCCAAGCTTGTTCTCCCCTTTTGATTTTCTAACTCCAGATCTTTGCAGGTGTCATTATAATATTCTACTTTGTCTACTCAAGGCACACTTCGAAATCTCCTGTTCAGCTTTTACTTCATCATTTCTTCCATTTCCTTTAGCTACTCGACATTCAAGAGCAGGTTTGAGAGTCTCTTCTGACATCAATTTTGGACTTTTCTTTCCTGTCTTTTTTAATGACCTCGATTTCTTCATTTATGATGTCCTTGATGTCATTCCACAACTTGTCTTTTATCATTAGTGTTCAACAAATCAAATCTATTCTTGAGATAGTCTCTAAATTCAGGAATATATTCAAGGGAATATATTCAAGGTCATACTTCAGCTCTCATGGACTTGTTCTAATTTTCTTCAATTTCAACTTCAACTTGCATATGAGCAATTGATGGTCTGTTCTACAGTCAGCACCTGGCCTTATTCTGACAGATGATATTGAGATTTTCCATCATCTCTTCCCACAGATGTAGTCAATTTGATTTCTGTGTATTCCATCCGGCAAGTTACACATGTATAGTTGGCATTTATGTTGTTGAAGAAAGGTATTTTCAATGAAGAAGTTGTTGATCTTGCAAAATTTTATCATGTGATCTCTGGCATCGTTTCTGTCACCAAGGCCATATTTTCCAACTACTGATCCTTCTTCATTTCCAACTTTCGCATTCCAATCACCAGTAATTATCAGTACATCCTGATTGCATGTTTGATCAATTCCAGACTGCAGAAGTTGTTAAAAATCTTCAATTTCTTCATCTTTGACCTTAGTGGTTGGCACATAAATTTGATTTTCTAACCGGAGGACTCTCTTTAGTATTTCTTGTAATCTTGGTTTGGTTTTTACAAATTCCCTAAACTTCTGTTTATCTGGAAATGCCCTAATTTTGCCATCATATTTGAGAGACAGTTTTGCTGAATATGTAATTCTTGGCTGGCCATTTTTTTTCTTCAAGGCTTTATATATGTCATCCCATTGTCTTCTTGCCTGCATGGTTTCTGCTGAGTACTCCAAGCTTATTCTTATTGACTCTCCTTTGTAGATGACTTTTCATTTATCCCTAGCTGCTCTTAAAATTCTCTCTTTATCTTTGGTTTTGGCAAGTGTCATTATAATATGCCTTGGTGGCTTTTGTTAGGATCTACCTTGTGTGAGGTTTGATGAACATCTTGGATAGATATCTTCATCTTTCATTATATCATGGAAGTTTCTGCCAATAAATCTTCAACAATTCTCTCTAAATTTTATGTTATTCCCCCCTGTTCTGGTACTGCAGTCACTTGTAGGTTATTCCTCTTGATAGAGTTCCACATAATTTTTAAGGTTTCTTCATTTTTTTTAAATTCTTTTACGTGATTTTTCCCAAATAAGTTGGTGTCAAGTGCTTTATCTTCAATCTCACTAATTCTGATTTGCATTGCCTCAGTTCTGCTCCTATGACTTTCTACTGAGTTGTCTAATTCTGAAATTTTAATGTTAATCTTTTGGATTTCTGATTGCTGTCTCTCTATGGATTCTAGCAGCCAGTTAAATTTGTCATTGTGCTCTTGTACAATCTTCTTCTTAAGTTCCTCCATTGCTTTGTATGTTCCTTGGCTTTGTCTCCGTTTTGCCTGATCTCCTTTCTGATATCTTGAAGAGTTCTGTATATTAATCTTTTGTATTCTACCTCCAGTAATTCCAAGTTCTCTTCCTCTAGAAAATTTCTTGATTCTTTGTTTTGGGAGCTTGCTGAAGCCATCAGTGTGCCTGTTCATGTGATTTGATATTGATTGTTGTCTCTGAGCCATCAATAAGTTATTATATTTATGTTTCCTTACTGTGTCCTAGCTTCTTGTTTTGCTTTGTTTTGATATGCCCAAATAGCTGCTTGTGTAAGCTAGTTTGATTATTGGCGCCTTTGAAGCTCTAACATTCTGTCACCAGGTGGTTAGATCTGTTACTAGGTATGTGAATCCAGGAGTCCGTTTACATTTCTTGTATGGAATCAGCTCAGTTGTCCAGATAGTCGGTCACCAAGTGTGTGGTGCAGGCTCTCACCTACAGTCCTAGACAGGCAGGGGTGATTGGAGTAGGCACAGGTATCTGGCTGCAGTAGAGGGTCATGTGCTGAGCAAGGCCAGGAGCTGATGGCTGCCCTTGAGTGTCTAGGAGGAACGCTCATCCCTGTTCCGAGTGCAAAGGTGGGTGGGTTTTGCAGTCAGACTATGAGCACCCAATGCTGTTGGCTGTAAGGACTAGGAGGCAACACTTATTCTTGGATCCCTGTCACAGGTGGCTAGGTGGCATGTGTGGAGCCACCAGTCCTCAGGCCCCTGATGTGGATAGGTGAGGACCCTGCTTAATGGACGGGGCAGTAGCAAATGTCACAAATCTGCCACTCCACCATATAGCTGATACAGTAAATTTAAGCTTCAGGTATATACCCTGTTGCACTGTGGTAATGAGGGCCTACACTGTTGAAATGGGCCCATACAGGTCTATGCAGGGGTAAAAGGCATTCAAAGTCCATGGACCCCTTATGTCTGTGCCTAGGCAAAGGAGCTGTGCCTGCCCAGAGTTCCTGGCTTAGGGGAGCTGACAGATTATTTTTTCCTGTTTGTTAATTTGTTCCCTCTCCAAGGACAGGAGAATGGCTCAGGGTGCATGATGGGTCCTACTTCTGGCCTAGGAGATGAGGCAGTCACTGAAGCCGGCCTGGGACCCAGTGCAGAGTGGGGAGGGGGCAGGTAAATGGGAGAGAGGTTCTTCCCAAACGGGGTGTTTTTTGATCCGCTCGGTAAGTTAAACACATGTACGTATCTTTTGCCAATTGAATGCCACTTTTCACTGGCTCTGGAGGCCTTAGCAGACTGTCCACCACTCATTCTGTCCTGCGTGGAACTCGTGTCCTGAACGCCACTGCTTGCCTCACCAGACCCTACAGACGATCTAGTTTGCAGGGCGCCGGTTTTCACCGGCTCAGGTCTGGCAACTCCTTGCTGCTTCTGAACCATCTCTCCCTCCCCCTGCCACTCAGTCCAATACCTCAGCTTTGCCTTTAATGGTCAGGGCTTCTAGATTGTCATATAATTGAGTCACTTGTTTTCTCAGGTCTCTGTTGTAAGAGGGACCACTGGAAGCATCTGACTACTACACCATCTTGGCCCCACCTGGTGCATAAATTTGAGTATTAGTCTTAACTGGTTTTTCTTGTAGACATATGGATGTTATCCTGTCACTGACAGCATTGTACTTTAGATCTTGAAATGTTCTTTTTGAAGATGAATGCAATGCCATTCCTCTTCAAGTTGTCATTCCTGGCACAGTAGACCATATGATTGTCTGATTCAAAATGGCCAATACCAGTCCATTTCAGCTCACTAATGCCTAGGATATCTGCGCATTCCATTTCATTTTTGACGAGTTCCAATTTTCCTAGACTGATACTTCATACATTCCACATTCTGATTATTAATAGATGTTTGCAGCTGTTTCTTCTTAAGTCATGCTACATCAGCAAATGAAGGTCCCGAAAGCTTGACTCCATCCACGTCATTAAGGTAGACTCTAGTTTGAGGAGGCAGCCCTTCCCCAGTCATATTTTAAGTGCCTTCCAACCTGAGGGGCTCATCTTCTGCACTGTATCAGACAATGTTCTGCTGCTATTCATAAGGTTTTCACTGGCTCATTCTTCTCAGAAGTTGACCGCCAGGTCCTTCTTCCTAGTCTGTCTTTAGTTTGAAAGTTCAGCTAAAACCTGTCAGCCGTGCGTGACTTTGCTGGTGTTTGAATACCAGTGGCATAGCTTCCAGCATCACAGTAACACGTAAGTCCTCACAGTAGGACAAACTGACAGAAACATGGGGTTCCAACTTTTATAGCTCTGCTTTATTCTGTTTGGTGTTTTGTGCCTATCTTTATGTTTGTGAGACCTTCCCCTGCTATGAATAGAATGATATTAAACCCATCTACCATGTCTGATTTTGTAACTGTTTAAGTACAGAATTTCTGGCTGGTTCCTGTCAAATCTACAGTGTCGTTTGTTATTGTTTCCCGTTTCTCCCTCTTACCCTCGTGACCATGGTAAGCGCAGGTATTTTATATCTGTACGTGTTTCTGTTGTCTGTGCTTGTTCATTCCTCGTGTCCCTGATAGTTTGATGTTCTGTGATACGTTACATTCATTAGATTTTCCTTTTGAACAATTTTTAACATATACTAAATAAAGTACAACAATCTTTCATATATTTGTAGTCAAGGATCAATAGCTGTCATTATGTTAGATGTTGTAGTTAAAGACATACTTGAAGATATAATTTTTCTCCTTCCAAGAGGTTTTTTTTTTTTTTTTTTTTTTTGCTATGCCACGTGTCTGGAGTTGCTGCCAGTCACAGAAACCTTACAACATTCAGAGCTTGAGATTCCTGTTTGGATGACTAACAGCCAGGCCTCGAAGTCCTGTGTTGTATTGCTATGGCTGCCACTTTGGGGAAGCCTGAGCTCCAGCTTCTGCACCTACATCTCAACCTTGTTTACATAGTTTTCTAACTGAATCAGCCTCCTACTGCTAAAGTTCATCTCAAAGTCTTGGCTTCTTCTCTCTCTCCAATTCTATATTCTTCTGAATTGTGTCCAGCAATTCATCAATGTATTTAATATTTTTATGAAGATGTATCTTATTTCATCTATACTTTTTAGGCGTCTTCACTGGAAGACTTGGTCCAAATTACTGAAAGTGGAAGTCTCATTTGTCCTTTGAACATTTATTAAAATTTAGCATATCTATCTTTAGTGGAGCCCTGGTCGCTCAGTGGTTAAGTTTGACTGCTAACCAAAAGGTCGGCAGTTCAAATCCACCGGCCGCTCCTTGGGAACTCTTTGGGGCAGTACTACTCTGTCCTAGAGGGTTGCTATGAGTCAGAATTGACTCAATGGCAAGTGGTTATCTACAGTTAGATTTTTATTTTTCTCTCAAAATAGATATTGTCATTGTGTGCCTTTGGGTGGATTCCAACTCTCAGAGGCCCTATAGGACAGAGTAAAACTACTCCATAGTATTTTCAAGGTTGTGATCTTTACGGAAGCAGACTGCCACATCTTTCTCCTGTGGAGTGGCTGGTGGGTTTGAATTGCCAACCTGTTGGGTTAGCAGCCAAGCGCTTGACCACTGTGTCACAAAGCCTCCTTCAGATATACATGTATATACCTGCATCTACATTTATAAAATTGTAAGATACGTGAAGAAATCTACCAGACTTTATATAACTTGGGAAACAAAACATGTATTTCAGAGGACAGAGTCAAAATTGAAGGAAATAAAATCTCTCTAAATTAATCTTTAAAACACAGCTTTTATCTTTTAAAACATTAATGGCACTTCTTTCTAAGACTTATCTGGAGGTTATTTCAAGGAGAAACAAATAAGACTGTTGATTAAAAAAAAGAGTATATCTAGCAGAAATCTATGGCAGTTAAGTCTGGGCCTCTTGGGGTGGGGCCCTGGCCCGCTGAGGCCTTGGGCCATCTTTCAGGTGACAGTGGAGGGGGGTAGGTGTTTCCCAGTGCGTTGCTGTCCCATAGCTGCTAAGTTATTCTAGGTCCTATTCCTGGTGCTCTCCCACCACTGCTCTCACCTGCATCATTACACCTACCCTGTGTCCCTCTCCACGGGTGCATGCTCCATTTTTCCTGCCCTCTGCCTGTGAGTTCCCCCAAGCCACCCTACTTCACTCTAGCTATGTTTTCCTGGGGTTTCTGGGACTCAAATCTATGCTGCGCTCCTGCGCTCCTCTCTCAGGCCTGCCTCATCCCAGTACACACTTTGCCCACCTTATCGCTCCCTCCAGGCCTGTCTCAGTCTGAGTCCTGTTTTGCTCCTTCCCTGGGCATCCTGATAATTATGATAAAGCTGCTGCTGCCATCTGTGGCCATCTCAAAATGACCACACCCAGCTGGGCAGCAAGTAGGGTTTAGAAGGTCCATGAATCCCACCTCCCTGCAGTCCCCACTTCAAATCTCCCCTAATTTGGTGCTCAGCCTGGTTCTCTAATCCTTCACTTCATGTCCAAAGTTCCAAGATGGCTGGTTTCACAGGTTTTTACTTGTTTTCTTTGTCATTGTGGGGATCGTGAAGGCACTACTATCTGTGCCGCCATCTTGCCCCTCCTCCTCCTGACTTCTGTTTTGAATCCTGCAGACAGATTCTAGAAGAAATGGCAGGGTAAAGGGGAGAAAGGTTCATTTTTGACAGTGTTTTCATCATACACGTTCCCTCAGGTCCAGTCGTTCGGTGGTGTATCTGGGGTAAGCACATTCACGTATTTAAACTGACATGACGGTGTTTCGGCTATACAGACAGGTAGGGTATTCATTCTTTTCTAATAAGAAAGTCTACTTTGGAAATAAATTCCATTCTGGACGGTGACTTAGAGTGGGGTTCAGCAAACATTTTTATAAAGGGCTAGTTAGTAAACATTTTAAGCTTTGCAGGCCACATACTCACCTTTGCGAAGGCTTAACTCTGCCCTTGTAACACGAAAGCAGTTGTGGACAGTACATCCATGAATGGCTGTTGCCGTGTTCCAAAAACACAGTATTTACAAAAGCAGCTGACAGGCAGATTTGGCCTGGGGCTGTGTAGTGTGTTGACCCCTGACATAGAGGGTAGATTCAGATGTAGGGAGCAGGCAGATCACAGAGGACACTGGAAAACTAATAGAAGAAATCACGTGCAGCTTCCTTTCTGATAGCGGGACTCACCTGTAGGAAGTCCTGGATGATTATGTCACTCCGGCTCTGTCCTGTGTCCCTGGCCAATGCTGATGTGACTGTCAGACCCTCCATCATCCTGACCTTCCCCTATACTAACCTACCCCATTTTAAAAAAGAAGTTGCCTTTGGGTCAACTCAGCCTCATGGCAGGCATTGAGTTTCTTCTGTTTATGGTGATGCAACATTTGACAACAGATAACTGGTGATGGATGCACGATTAATGTAATTGATGTTACTAAACTGTACACGTGAAAAATGTTAAATTGGTGAATGTGTTTTATACATATATTTACAAAAAATAAAAAAACCTTAATTTCAGGGTAGGGCAGAGAACACAACTGCGAACTGTCCTTTTGTTGTTTATATTCCATGTATTTTATTATTCTTACTTTTATATTTGGAAAAGGAAATACATACCCATGATAAAAAGTATATATTCAAATAGTACAGGGTATACACTGAAGGCTCTTTCTCACTCTTGACCTCAATCCTCCTCCCCAGAGGAATCCTTGTCATTTTCCTGTGTATCCAGAGATAGTCTACGCATACACAAACACAAATTACTTTTTCTCCGTCAATAGATTACCATACCTATTGTTTGCACTTTGCATTCTTGATTTTTTCACTTAATATGTCTTGGAAATCATTCCACACAGCACCTAGGTATTGACCCCTCTGTCTCTAACAGCTAATGGTAAATATTGCATGGATGGACCATAAGGTATTACCCAGTTTTCTAGTGAAGACTAGTCTTTTCTTTCCTTCCTATAGACAATGTTGCAAGCCACAGTCTTGCCCGTCATGCACGTGTGTAATATCTGTAGAATAAATCCCTAGTAGTGAAATTTTGTTAAGTCAACGGATACACTTTAAAAGGTACACTTTAAATTTTGATAGACGCTACCAAATTGCCTTCTGTAGGAATTGTGCTGATTTAAACTGTACCAGTAATATATAAAAGTCCCTGATTCCTCCATACCATCACTAACAGTGTTAACAAACTGTGATCTTTGCCAAACTGGAAGGTAAAAAATAGAATTCCACGAGAATGCCACTTTGGAAGACAGTCTGGCCGTTTTCTTACAAATCTAAATAGAGGCCTACCATTCTGGTCCAGCAATAGCACTCCTAGGTATTCACCCAAATGGGTCAAAAATGTATACCCATTTAAAAACCTGCACACAAACGTTTATAGCAGCTTTATTCATAATTACCAAAAATTGGAAGCAACCAAGATGTCATTCAGTAGGTGAATGGGTAAGCAGATGGTGATGCATCCACACAATGGAGTATTATTCAGTGATAAAAAGAAACACACTATCGAGCACACACTACAGGAGAAGTCAACACAACTGAACTAAACCAAAGCTAAGAAGTTTCCTAAATACGACCAAACACTTCAAGGGATGGAGTAGCAGGGGCGGGGGTCTGCGCACCATGGTTTCCAGGGACATCTAGGTCAACTGGTATAACAAAGTTTAAGAAAATGTTCAGCATCCCACTTTGGTCAGTGGCGTCCACGGTCTTAAAAGCTAGTGAGCAGCCATCTAAGATGCATTAATTGGTCCCAACCCAGCTGGAGTAAAGGAGAATGAAGGACACCATAGACACGAAGTATTAGCCCAAGAGACAGAAAGGACCACATAAACCAGAGACTTCAACAGCCTGAGACCAGAAAAACTAGATGATGCCTGGCTACCACCAATGACCACCCTGACAGAGAATGTAACAGAATCCCTGCTGGAGCAGGAGAAAAGTGGGGCACAGAACCCGAATTGATGCATTTGAATTATGGTGTTGGTGAAGAATACTGAATATACTGTGGACTACCAGAAGATAAACAATTCTTTCTTGGAAGAAGTACAGCTAGAATGCTCATTAGAAGCGTGGAAGGTGAGACTTTTCGTGTACTTTCGAAATGGTATCAGGCAGGACCAGTCCCTGAAGGACATCATGCTTGGTAAATTGGAGGGTCATCAAAAAAAAGGAAGACCCTCAACAAGATGGACACAGTGGCTGTAACAATGGGTTCAAACATAGCAACGACTGTGAGGATGGTGCAGGACTGGGTAGTGTTTTTTTCTGTTGTACACAGGGTCTCTATGAATCACCACCTAAGAACAACATGTTAATAAGGCAAGATTAGAGGCAGTTATGTTAGTGAGGCAGGAATCAATCTACAAGATGAGGTTGTGTCTGAAGCCAGTATCTTTTGAGATATACAAGAGACAAGCAAGCAGAGACACACGGGGACCTAATACCACCAAGAAACAAGAGCCAGGAGAATAGTGCGTCCTTTGAACTTGGGTTCCCTGCGCTGTGAAGCTGCTCGACCAGGGAAGACTGATGACAAGGACCTTTCCCCAGAGCCGACAGAGAGGAAAGCCTTCCCCTGGAGCTGGCACCCTGAATTTGGACTTCTAGCCTCCTAGACTGTGAGAGAACAAACTCTCTTTGTTAAAGAATCCACTTGTATTTCTGTCATAGCAGCGCTGGATGACGGACAGGAAAGTGAGGGAGGGATGCAGAGGGGAGGAAGTGGAGACGACTGAGTTGCCCTCATTTGCCTCTTCTGTGAAGCTTCTGAGCAAACTCCAATGCAAGGTTCGCATCTTAAGGATCAAATGTCTCCAATGTTGACTTAGTAGATCTAGTCTAGAAAAATAATCGGAACATGGAACACAGTATGAATCAAGAAAAACTGGAAGTTGTCAAAAATGAAATGGAATGCATGAAGATCAATATCCTAGGCATTAGTGAGCTGAAATGGGCTAGGATTGGCCATTCTGAATTGGACAAACATATGGTCTACTATGCTGGGAACGACAAACTGAAGAGGAACTGCATCACATTCATCATCAAAAAGAAAATTTCAAGATCATGAATTACAAAGGTGTCACTGACAGAATAATACGCAGTCGCCTAAAAGAAAGACCAGTTAATACGACTATTATTCAAATTTATGCACCAATCACTAATGCTATGATGATGAAGATTGTGTGTCACCCTGGCTGGGCCATGATTCTCAGTGGTTTGGCAGTTACATAATGATGCAGTTATCCATTTTGTGATGTGATCACCTCCATGATGTGATCCAAGGTGAGCCATAAAGTCGGACATGCACAGCGGTATTCATCATTAAATGGAAGTGGTTTCTCACACCCAAGCAGGACCTGAAGCCACAAGTTGCATGAGGAAGTGGCCCAGATGCCCATGTCTCCACTCCTGTCACGTGACCTTCCGTCTCCCACTCTGCACCTACGGCCTCATGGGGAGTTCTTTATGATCAGTTGACTGGGGAAGAGAAAACTCATTCCTGGTTTCCAGATGGCTCTGCATGATATGCAGGCACCACTCAAAAGAGGACACTGGCAGCGCTGCAGCCTCTTTCTGGGACCTTCCTTAAGGACAGTGATGAAAGGGAATCCTCCCAATGGGCAGAACATCGAGCAGTTCACCTAGTTGTTCACTTTGCTTGGAGAAATGGCCAGATGTGCAATTGTATACTGATTCATGGGCTGTGGGCAATGGTTTAGCTGGATGATCAGGGACTTCAAAGGAACGTGACTGGAAAATTGGAGACAAGAAGACATAGAAAGAGGTATGTTCATAGACCACTGTGAATGGTCCAAAGAAGTGAAGATATTTGTGTCTCATTGTGAAGGCTCACCAAAGAGTGAGATCGACAGAGGAGGATTTTATCAAGTAGATAAGATGACACGTCCTGGGGAAACCAGTCATCCTCTTTCCCCAGCCAATCCAATGGGCTCATGAACAAAGTGGCCGTGGTGACAGGTATGGAAGTTATGCACAGACTCAGCAAAATGGACCTCCACTCACCAAGTCTGACTTGGCTACAGCCACTGCTGAATGCCCTATCTGCCAGCAACAGAGACCAATACCGAGTCCCTGATAATGGCACCATTCCTCAAGGCAGTCAGCCAGCAACCAGGGAGCAGATTGCTTACACTGGACCACTTCCATCATGTAAAGGGCATTTCACTCTTAATGGGATAGACAGTCTGGATACAGACTTGCCTTCCCTGCACGCAACGCTTCTGCCAAAACTACCATCTGTGGACTCACAGACTGCCTTACCCACTGCAATGGTATCTCACACAGCACTGCCTCAGATCAAGGGAATCACTTCAGAGGAAAGTGCAGCAATGGGCCCACACTCATGGAATTCGCCAGTCTTACCATGTTCACCATCATCCTGAAGCAGCTGGCTTGAAACCGTAGAGTGGCCCCCTAAAGACACAATTCCAGTGCTAGCTAGGTGGCAATAGTTCACAGGGTTGGGGCAGTGTTCTCCAAGAGGCTGTATATGCTCTAAACCAGCATCCAATATATGGTGTTGTTTCTCCCATACCCAGGATTCACGGTTCCAGGAATTAAGGGGTGGAAATGGGTGTGGCATCACTCACTATTAACCCTAGTGACCCACTCACAAATTTTCTGCTACCTGTCCTGCAAGCCTATACCTATACTCTTCAGGTCTAGAGATCTTAGTTCCAGAGAGAGGAATGCTTCCACTGGGAGACACAACCCAGATTCCATTGACCTGGAAGTAAAGAAGGTCACCCAGCCACTTTGGGCTCCTCATGCCTCTGTATCAACAGGCAAAGAAGGGAGTTACCATATTGGCTGGTGAAATTGATCCTACCAAGTGGAAATTGAATTGGTGTTGCATAATGGAGGTAAAGATTGTATGTCTAGAATATAGATGATCCCTTAGGGCACTGCTTAGTACTACCATGTCCTGTGATTAAAGTCAATGGGAAACTACAGCAACCGAATTCTGACCTACTAATGCCCTAACCCTTCAGGAATGAAGGTTTGGGTCACCCCACCAGGTAAAGAACCACAACCAGCTGAGGTGCTTGCTGAGGGCAAAGGGAATACAGAATGGGTGGTGGAGGAAGGTAGTTCCGTATACCAGTTACAACCACATGACCACTTGCAGAAACGAGGACTGTAATTGTTGTATTTCTTCCTTGTATGTGTGCAGCAAATGTTTGTTTATAAAATATAAGATGTAAACAGGGCTGGTGCATTTTTGGTTTTACGTATGTTGTATCATTTTAGGCCCAAGTATGACCTTGTTAACTGTATTTAGAGATTGTGTATGGTTTAAGGAAATGTGTACAGGTGCCAAGTTGACAAGGGGTAGACTGGGATGGTTAAGGCTGTATGTTAATTTGGCTGGGCCGTGATTCTCAGTGGTTTTGCAGTTATGTAATGATGTAGTCATGCTCCATGATGTGATCTGATGTGATCAGCCAATCAGTTATAAGGAGAGTTACCTCTTGGGGGTGCTGCATCCAGTATGTATATGGACTGTCTGGCAAAGCTCCTTTCTTGCTCTGGATCCTGCATCCAGGTCGTCCTCACGTGAACTCCAGTTCTCAGGACATGAGCCATGGCCTGCCATATTGCCTGCCGATCTTGGAATTCACTGGCCTCTGCATCCTGTGAGCTAGCACCCTGCCATCTTACTTGACAATCTTGGGATTCCTTGGCCTCCACAGCCTGTGAGCCAGCACCCTATCTTACCTGCTGATCTTGAATCTGTCAGCCTCCACGGTCCGTGAGCCAGCGGCCTGACAACTGAACTGCCAGTCTTGGGTTCATCAGCCCCTGCAGCTATGTGAGTCAGGAAAAGCCTCCAGCCTGACACCTTACCCACAGACTTGGGCCTTGCCAGCCTCTACAACCATGTGATCCCCTTCCTTGGGATAAAGACATATATACATATACACACATATATATGCTTCACTGATTTTACTTCTCTCGAGAACCCAGCCTAAGACATTTGGTACCAGGGTGGTTCTAGAGAAACCAAATTGTAAGGGTAAGTTTTCTAAATTGGTTCTCAAGTCTGGTTAAAGATATTAATAAGTCTGCTTCTAGTAGTAAAGAGGGCACTACTAATCCATGGCATGAGGTGGCAAATTAATACACAAAATATTACCAACAATAGATGAAGTATTGGTGAGAATCAAGGCTCTGGGTGATCACACACTTGATACCTTTCTACAATTTTGTCAGCATGAGCATAGGGAAGCTAGTCGGTATGTCCTACCATCGCTAGACAAAGTGGTGAAGGAAAGAGATGAGCTCAGGGCTTCAGAATCACAGCTCAAGTGCTGCATAAAAGATTTCAGAGTTGCCACGTGTTTCCTGAAAGCCTTATTTCTTAATATTAACAGAGCTGATATTGTGAAAAACCAGAGTCTTTTCGTAAGAGTGGCTGATTATGCCAACTGAATTCCCAACCTCAAATGGTGTCTGAAGGTAAAGCAAGGACACTGATGGGAAGACACAGAATCCTGGAAGTTGGGATGGGGACATATGAGCAGATAATCAGGACGCTGGGGACACTGAGCCCATAAATTCTGTCGAATCTCTCCTACCAACAGAACCAGCCTCTTACTCGCATCTGAAGAGATCACTCCATCTCTGTCCCGGAAGCCACCCTCCCCAGTGAGACCATTATCCCCTCCATCGCCATCTGATGAGATTAATGCAGCTCTGTCTGAGAGATCACCTGGGCAGTATCTGAGTCACTGCTTGGGGTAGATGCCTTAAAAGACATTGCTGAATGTTCCCAGGACCCAACCCCAACACCCATTTTTGCTTCTACACCTATAACTAGACTTAAGTCTTAGTGAGTCCCAAAAGGTGAAGTACAAGTTGTGACCCAGGAGAAGACATGCTATCTCCAAAAGAACTGCTTGACTTTCCTAATACGTACGGAAACCTGGGCAATTTGTGTGGGAATGGCTATTAAGGGTGTGGGATGAAGGTGCAAGGAGCACAAAGTTGGATCAGTCTGGAGTTTATTGATGTGGGCCCGCTAAGCACAGATTCTTTGTTCAGTGTTTCAGCTCGAGAGGTTAGGAAAGGATCTAATAGTTTATTTGGTTGGGTTGCTGAAACGTGGATTACGAGGTTTACGTGGATTACATCAAGCGGCTCCTACTAAACAAGGGCCTCCGGAAACAACCGAGGAACAAAACTGCAGGAGACGGGACGGGACCCTGGGCAGGCCCAGCCCAGCGCCGTGAGGGGCAGCCTGTCTCTGTCTGTCTGAGGGGCCCCCAGGCCCAGCCCGGCGCCGAGGGGCAGCCTGTCTCTGTCTGCCTGAGGGGCCCCCAGGCCCAGCCCGGCACCGAGGGGCAGCCTGTCTCTGTCTGAGGGGCCCCCAGGCCCAGCCCGGCGCCGTGAGGGGCAGCCTGTCTCTGTGTCTGAGGGGACTCCAGCCCCCGCCTGGCACCACGAGGGGCAGCCTGTCTCTGTGTCTGAGGGGCCCCTAGGCCCAGCGTGGTCCTCACCCAGGCATACCCGAAAGCGCCTACCACTGGCCCGTGACTCACCTGTCCACATCGATGTCTAAGGCCCTGTAGGAGTCGTTGGGGTCTTTGTCATTTTCATCACTGGGCAGAGCATTCTGAGGGGATGGGAGGAGAAGGGGGCCCAGTGTCAGGGTTCACCAGCAACATAGCCAAGATCTCACTAAAGGGCCCATGAGGCCCTGCCCCCACTTTAGGAGGCTCACCCAGTGAGGGCATGTTCAATCGGGGTTGGGTGTCACAGGGCCCCACCGAGGAAAGATATCCTGGCTGTGAACAGACCCGCCAGGGCTCAACTACATCATGAGTGCACATAGGGGCCTCACGGGAAGTCGGGGGCCACACAGGGAGTAGGGGCCCAGGGGACACGGTGAGGGGCAGAGCGGGGGTGGCCGCCCCTCCTGGAACGCAGACACAGACATGGTTCCCCCAGGCTCCTGGGCAGCGCCCCACCTCACGCACCCCAGGCCCCAGAACGGGAGGTACTTCAGACATCTCCTCGGTGACCATGTCCACCTGTTGGGCAGGGGCAACGTCCTCATCGCTCTCCGTGTGCAGCGAGCTGTGGCACCGACGCCGGCCCTCGCGCTGCTTCTCCTTCCTCTGCTTCTTCTGTGAGCTCTTGATGTAAAACGGGTTGTTGGCCTGCTTCCGGGCTTCCTGGCGCTACGGGGGGCCGGGGACCAGGGGGCGTTCCCATCAGTGAACGCTCACCTGACGCACCAGACAAGGGGGACGGGGCCCTGTGCTGCCCCAGGCACCCCCCGCAGCTCCTCAGCCCGTGGCAGGCAGAAGGCTATAGCGTATGTAGGACATGCAGCTAATCTGTGAGAGCCCCAAGCCAGGCCAGAGGCACCGGGGACCAGCCAGGCTGCTCTGCTCCCAAGGCAGAGGCGAGGCCTGACAGGTCTTCGCCTCCTGAACCAGGCTGACCGCAGGTCACACTGCCCGAAAGCTCAGCCTGGAGGGCGCTGGGCCGTCTGGGGAGACCACTGAGGTGACAAAAAGTTCTCAACTCTGGGCAGAGGAATGCAGGGAGCCCCTTCTTTAATTTTTACACATTTGAGAATGTTTGGACAAAGCACGTTTTTGTAAAGTTGGCAGCGTGCAGGCAGCGCGAACCCAGGGCCAACCTCAGGGCACCCCTCTAGGGAAGCTATTGGATCTCAAGGCGCCCACTCCACATCTCAACAGAGACTGTACAGAAGCCCAGCTCGATCCCATGCTTCAACCCCAGCCCAAACACCAAACGCCTGCTGAGCGCTCCCCGGAGGACAAACCCCCACGGACAGAGCCCCCGACGGCAGTGCCTGGAGCCCGGGCTACAACACAGGGCCTCAAACCTGACCACCCCTCCTGAACCCAGCAGAGGATGTGAGACACGGTTCAGAAGAAGCACCTGCCCACGATGCTCACCCGGGCCAGCTCCTCCTCATCGGCCTCAGGCTGCCGGTGCCGCTTCGACTTCTGCTCATTGTCGTGGAAGATGGCCTTGGGCGCCTCGTCCTCAGACTCGCTGTCGGAGGGCAGCTCATTGATCCAGGCGTCCAGGTCCAGGCTGTGGGACAGGGGCCAGTCCCACTCCGGCACCGGCCAGCCATGAGGCTCCGGGCACACAGTACCGTCGGGCCTACCGTGACCCCTCAGGGGACGACACTGAGTCTTGGGGGACCAGCAGCCCGCCCGAGGCCACCAGCTGGGGCCCAAGTTCAGTGCTGATGCCCCTTCACCCTGTGTTGCACGCTGAGGGCCGCTCAGACCTGCTCCCAGGGCAGCGCAGGCTCAGGGGCCCGGCTGGGACGCAGTCAGCCGGGGTAGCACAGGATAGATCAGTCAGCGCAACCCCAGTGTCGTACTGGCTGGGGCTGCTCAAGTCCTGCAACGGGAGGGACAAAGGATCAGTGGGCAGCTGGGGGCAGGGAGTAGCGCCTCCTCCTGGGCTGCGTGCAGGTCTGGAAGGGTGCAGCTGTGCCCCCATCCCCTCCCCATCTCAGAGAGCTCTGGAATGAGGAGGAGGACAAGGAGTCTGCGGGGACCAATGATTCCTAGCAGGTTCCACACTCCGTGCCCGAAACGTATAGCCAAGACAGGTGTGCCTGGAAACAGCTGACGATGTCTGGGAGAACTGCAAAGTTCTCCTGCCACCTCCCGGGTCACAGAGGGGGACCGTGCCTCATGCCAGCACAGCTCCTGGTCCAGGGACACTTGGTCCCAGGGGCACAGTCAGGCTGTGGTACGCCTGTGACTCTGCTCCCGGTGATCGTGGTGCTAAGGCAACAGAGACGCCAGCCTGCCCCAGTGGGCACAATGTGGGACAGCCCCACGGGGTCCCATCCTGGGAACCTGCCACCGTGTGGGGGCTCTTCCCCACAGCAAGGAGCCCTGGTGGCGCAAAAGTTAAGCACTGAGCTGCTGGCTGAAAGGTCCGTGATACAAACCCACCAGTGGCTCCGAGGGAGAAAGACCTAGCAGTCTACTCCCATAAATTACAGCCTAGGAAACCCTACGGGGCAGCTCTACCCTGTCACGTGGGGTCGCCATGAGTCGGAATCGACTCGATGGCCCTCATGACGACCCTCTAAAGCAAGCACACTAACCCCGCTAGATCCTTCGCAGGGGCCCAGAGATGTGCCCGCCTGGAGAACGCAGTCACCACTGCAGTAAGGAGGGAACTTGGCACCTGGGACGAGAGGCGGTTCTGACAGCTGCCCAAAGCCTTCCCGGGGTCACCCACCTCTCGGTCCTAATCCTACACTTCTAACGAAAACTCGGGAACCTCTGCGCTCGGGACAATGCGTCTTGTGTGTCACCACCCAGCTATGGGAAGGGGCTTTCTCCGGGACCCTCCCGACACCTTCTAAGAACACGAGGGAAAACACCCCCAGAGGCGCACACGCGAGTCTGGCTTCTGGACTGTTGTGGTAAATATTAAAACACAGACTTTCAAAACCTCCCCGCTCCCAGGCTGAAGACGTAAACTATCATCAGGACCCACAGCGCAGAACTCGGTCCCCAGATGGCTGAACTGACCTGGGGCCGAGGGGAGCAGACCTGGGGCCGAGGGGAGCGGAGGTGCCCACAGACTCTGCCACGGGACTTCTGGGAAATGCAAGTTTGTAGCAAGAACACCCGGATGATCGCGGGGCAGTAAGGAGCCCCAGCAGCTCCCAAGGGGTCAGGACAGCCCAGTCCCCGCCGGGCCCTGCACAGCACGTTTCTGAGGTCTCGGGCTCATTTAAGAAGCCAGCAGACCGCGGACGGCCAGGGGAGTGCCCGGCTCTCCTGAGAAAAGCACTGCCTCACAGAAGACGCATCTGCTCGCTAAGGGGCCGCAGTGTGTGTGCCTGCTGGCCTTGGGGCCAAGGGCTCTACGTCGCAGGGGAGTGGCAGGAAAACAGCGAGGAGGACAAACAGATGCTGGGCCTCTGCGGGGTGTGGGCTCACCTTGCGGATCTGGTTGGTGGTCAGCATGATGACGTCCGTGCCCTCGTGGAAGCACTGCGAGGCGGCCAGATATCCGATCCGCTGGGCGGGGGACAAAGGCGTGAGACAGAGACGGGGTTGCACTCAGCCTTCCGGGAGACACCCAGCCCCGCTCTGGAAGCTTCCACGGCTCCCAGCAGCCACCTCCTCTGGCCCGCACAGCAAAACCCTGCACCAGGGCCACGAGGGGACGGGCAGCAGGAGCCTTTCAGGAACCCGGCTGGAGGCCCTTAAAGCTCCAGAAAGGGAAGTGCCCACACGATGTGGGTTTTCAATGTTCTCCTAATGCCTGAGACTTGATTTTGTTCTCAAGTCCTGTCACTAACATTCCGCCTTTTCACTCACCTGCTGGCAGCCAGGAGCCACTTTATGACCTGACGGAGGGACCTCCTCCCCCATCCCGCCCCAGGCCTCAGCTGTCACCACCGCTGCGTCCCTGTGCCCTCACAAGACACGCCCGCAAAGCCTACGGTTCAGGGCCCAAACACGTCGACACGCTCCTGGACTGTGAGCTCACCTTGAATGTGAACTTGGAGGCACTCATCACTTCGATGATGAAGGCGGCCCAGCTGATGTCATATCCCAGCATCTGTAACTGGGGTGGGAGGGGGCATAGCACTGTTAACTCACACATGGAGCTGAGACGCGCCCCCCCCCCCCCACACACACACACAGAAGCACAACCTCTGTTCACAACTGACCCCCCACACACCGCGGGGTGTTTCAGTTCTGTCCCCAAAGTTGACCAAGTACTCCTCACAGGTAAACGCTGCGGGGATAGTTGACTAACCCGCACTACAAGAGAGCAAGCTTCTGCAACGGTGACACCGCGTCTGCTGGGACCGGCCAGAACCCCCAGCCAGCCATGGGTGCACCAGCTCATATGCGGCATCCAGGTGGACCCCTCCTGTCTCTCAAATCTGATGAAGAAACAGGCCAGAGGGGCCGGTCCCCGGCCACGCTCACTGCCCACCCAGGACGGGAGAGCTCCCAGCCCACGCTCCGGCCACCAGGCTCCGGCCTGCAAGGGGAGCTGGGACGCGGGGGTGGCAGGGGCTCCTGCTCCCAGGCCGCGTGCACCACCACCCGCCTGGCCCTGTGATAGACTCTGCTGTCCCACGACTCCGAGGCCCTGCGGCCCCGAGAGCAGTGCCTGCACCAGTGGGAGCATGGCCGGGCAGGTGCAGCGCGGTACTTACATACGTCGGCTTACAGACGGCGTTGCCTTTGACCGCGATGTTGTCTTGCTTCAGTTCCTGCTTGATTTCATCAATGCACTGAGAGATATATTTTGCCTGAAAGAGGGAGAAAACTCTGGAATTACGAATGTCATGCTGAAACAGTTCAGGAAAAGCATTTCAGAACGAAACCACTCAGTTATATACTGTACGATTCCATTCATGTAAAACACCCGAAACAGGCAAACCACAGACAGAAAGTAGATTAGTGTTTGCCCGAGGCTGGGGGAGAGGGACGGGCGAGTGACTGACTGATAATAAGTCCGGGTTTCCTTTCAGAGTGATGGAATGTTCCGGAATGACACAGAGGGGACGTTGGCACAACCCTGGGTCCCCTGAATGCCCTGGCAGTGGAGCTGGGAGTCCCTGCGGGGTCTGAGTGGACGGTGTCTGCCACGGCATTCCTCGGACGAGGACACTGGATCAGGGAGCCCCGTCAGACCCTGGCCACACCTGCGGCTCCTGGAAGCTGCTCCTCCCTACGACACCAGCCACCCTCCCTCGGGGGCTGCTCAGAGCCGGCCGGGGGGCACCCCTTCCTCCAGGCCAGTGGGCCGAGGTCACGAAGGACGGGCTCCTCCCAAGGCAGCGGCAGCTTGACGACACACCTGGACTTCCACACCTGCTCTCTGCTGGCTTCTCACCAAGCTCGGTGCCTTCAAGGTTCATCCATGTCGCAGGCGGAGCAGAGCTTCACTTCTCTGCACGGCTGAGCGACGCTGCCCTGGGCGGACGGACCACACTGTGTCCAGCCGTCACAGACACACAGGCCGCGTCCACCTTCTGGCTAAGGTGAATCGTGCCACATCACACGCGCGTTCAGGCTCTCTCGTGGGGCGTGTTCTCGCTCCTCCTGGTCTGTGCTCAGGAGTGGGGCTGCCAGGTCATACGGTGACTCCACGGCTAACGCTCCACGGCAGCTGCACCATTTCACGTTCCCACCAGCAGTGCACGAGGGTCTCATTGCCCCACATCCTCACCAACCCTGTGACTGCCCGTCTGTCGGTTCTTTCCTCCTGACCCACTAAAAGTGCACTCCCTGAGGTGTAGGGAGGGTCAGGCATTCGGAGAGCAGGAGCTGAGGACCCTCGGGCGGGAATCAGTAACGTGAGCATGTGGGAAGGATGTGGTGACACAGTTTTCCATTGTGCCGACGCCCAAACGTAAAACATTCAGCAGAATCGTCTGTGGCCACAAGCACACCCAGGGCTGTGGCTTTTTCCCTGTGAGCCTCTGCTGGGTGATGGTGGGGGTCTCGGGCCAGCTCAGGGTGTGGCCCCATGTGTGGGTCACAGACATGGAGGATGGAGCATGCTGAACCCTGGGGGTCCACTCCTCTCTCCTCGGGGCAGGTGTGGGCTCACTATGGGGACGGCTAACCTGGTCTCCTGTCCTGACACCCCCAAAAACACGGGCCAGTCGCTGGGCCTCACCTGTGGGTCTGCTTCAGGTCAAAACCTTTTGGAATGGCATGCTAGCAGACACGCTGAATTAACCCAAGAAGGAAGTCACCAGAAATGAAAACATACGCCAGCACACACACCCATACACGTGTGTTGACAGCACAATTCACAGCAGACAGAAGATGAAGATAGCCCACGTATCTGTCGTCAGACAAACGGATACACAAAGTGTGGTCCATCCACACGAGTGAACAGCATTTGACCGGGGAAAGGAACGGAGCTCTGACGCCTCTACCGTGACGAACATGTTGTGTGAGAGCCGGACACGGAAGGCCACGTGTCCTATGATTCCACTGATGTGACACGTCCAGAAAAGGCAAACGCAGAGAAACAAAGCGGATTAGTGGTCGCAGGGGCTGGGGGAGGGGAGTGGGGAGCACCTGCTAATAGGCATGGGGCTGCTTTTGGGGTGATGAGAATGTTCTGGAATTAGAGGTCATGGTTGCACAGCTCTGTGAATATAAAGAATTCTGACGTGTACAGTTTAAAAGGTGCACCTGATCCAAGCCACGGTGTTTTTCAATCGCCTTACATGCATGCGAACGCTGGACAATAAATAAGGAAGACCGAGGAAGAATCGATGCCTTTTAGTTAGGGTGTTGGTGAAGACTATGGGATACACCACGGGCTGCCAGAAGAATGAACAAATCTGGCTTAGAAGAAATACATCCAGAATGCTCCTTGGGAGAATGGTGAGACTTCATCTCTCATACACTGGACATGTATCAGGAGGGATCAGTCCCTGGAGAAGGTTGTCATGCTCAGTAATGCAGAGGGTGAGAGGAAAAAAGGCAGGCACTCAGAGAGATGGATGGACTGACAGACACGGTGGCTGCAACAATGGGCTCACGCATAACAATGATCTCAAGGGTGGCGCAAGACGGGGCAGTGTTCCGTCCTGTAGTACCCGGGGTCTCTGAGTCAGAACCGACTCGAGGGCGCCCAACAACAACAGCCAACGCTTTCAGAGGGTGAGCCTCACGACATGAATCATCTCTCAGTCAAGCCGTTTACAATATTAAACACTAAATTTAAAAAATTGAATAAGAAAACAAGTGGCATTGGTTTAGCCCCGCACGAGGCAGGGACCTCGGGGCAGAGCGCGCTCCCCGGCGTCTCTCCCCGAGGAATTCAAGTCTCCCAGGAACCCACCTGGGCTTTGCACATCAGGTGAATTCACTGATGGAAAAAAAGCAGTGTACAAAACGTAAAATGAACTTTAAAAAAGTCATTTAATGGAAAAGGTTCATTCCACATCCAAATGGAGATTTGGAAAAAGCCAGAAACCAAGGACGCACCTGAATTCTGGAGGAGCCCTCAGAACCCAGCTACCATCTGCGAGGCAGGCCGCCCGTCAGAAAAGAGCGTCAGTGTTCACTGAGTTCGGGCCAGACGGGGCCAGGTGGAAGGACAGCTGCAGCAGGCGCTCGGCCTCCCCACAGGACGGGACCCTGTCTGCCTCGGCTCTGTAGCCTCTTCCTCTGTTTCAATTCCACTCAGCTTGTTTCTCACGTCCTGAACCCTGAGTTTCTGCTCTGTCTTCCTGCGAGCACTTCCCCATGGCGCTGCATTATGTATTTCTAGAAAGTCTGGTCTTAATGGCTGCATCCCTCTTCCAGGTATAAGTCTGTTCCTGTACACCTGTTCAGGTACACCAGTGTCTAGGCCAGGCGTTCAGGGTATCACAGCAAGAGCCACCAGGCCAGACTGATACGCAATTGACCCCATGTGGCCCTCCCCCCACCACGCTCCTCAGTTATTCTGAGCAATAATGCAAAGAACGCCTGCTGAACACCTGCCTGCACATCGCCTGCACATGACCACCTGCAGCCTTCACTGGCCACTCAGCCGCTGCCACCCTGTGAGCACGCCCTCCTGCCGCCCGGGCTTCTCTTCTGTGGGTGCCTGCCCTCCTCTCACAGGGCTGGGTTTCCGCCCTCCACACCCTGACACTTTTTTTTTAAATTGTGCTTTAAGTGAAGGTTTACAGTTTAAGTCAGTTTCTCATACAAAAATTTATACACACATTGTTATGTGACCCTCATTGCTCTCCCTATACTGTGACAGCACACTCCTCCTTTCCACCCCAGATTTCCTGCGTCCATTCACCCAGCTCCTGACCCTCTCTGCCTTCCCATCTCACCTCCGGACAGGAGCTGCCCGTTCAGTCTCATGTATCTACTTGAGCTAAGAAGCACACTCTTCACGAGTATCATTTTATATCCCACAGTCCAGTCTAATCTTTGTCTGAAGAGTTGGCCTCGGGAATGGTTTTAGTGCTGGGTCAACAGAGTCCAGAGGCCATGTCTTCTGGGGTCCCTCCAGTCTCAGTCCACACCCTGACACTTCGTCGTACTGGTTCTTCGTGGTGGCTGCTTTGAGAGGAAACCCTGAGCTGAAAACAGAAGCCCTTTCTGAGGCTCCTGCTACAGCTGTAAACTGGCACAGGTCACTTCAGACACACCCTCTGACACCTGATGCCTCACTTTGACCCTTGGTAAGACAAACCCAGAAATCACGAACCTGATGATTCAAGAACATCGCACCTCGGTAGCCTAAGATGCTGATGCTCCAGGGGGCGCTCTTCCCCACCTCTTCGTCTCTCCTGCTGACTTGGGCCACAGAGCCAGGGCAGGGGAAAGATTAAACTCTCTCAAGCAATCACAAAAGTTTTCAAGACAGAAGGTAAACTTCGAACAATTGTGCAGATGCCATAGCATGATGTTAATTTGTGTGTCAACCTGGCTCAGCTCTGGTGCCCAATATTGGGTCAAACACCAGTTTGTTTGCTGTTATGAAGTGGTTATGTGGGACTACATCAGATGGCCTTAGTGAAGCATGTTACCCTCCATGGTGTGGGTGGGCCTGACCTAAGCAGTTGAAGCCCCTGGGCGCAAACAGGGTGTGTTCTGCCTCTATAAATTGACGTTTTGCCAGAACCCTTCATCTTCCCAGCACCTGAGCTGCAGATTTGGGAACGGAAGCCTGCAGGAATCTCAGCCCGGCACCTGACGTGCAGATTTGGGACTTGCCAACTCGCCACAATCGTGAAAGCCAGCGCCTTAGAATAAATCTATCTCACACTCATGTGTGTATCTTACTGGTTCTGTTTCTCTAGAAAATCTAAAACACTATATAAATGATATTGCTCTTCTGGAGGCTTAAGAAGGACAAAAATTGGATTTTTTAGGAATAAATACTTTTTAATCAAGTTCCCAATGTCTTGAAAGCTCCACCCTTCAAAATCTTGGGACTGCCATCTCCCATCCCAAACCTATAGCAACCTGCCACGAACTTGGAACGTGACAATGTATTTCATTATAAGATAATCACTAGGAACTTGAAAACAAATGTGCTTTTCCAATTTCACACTCACACGGGAGTACTGAAGTGTTTACCTCAAACACTCGTAGAAAGCAAAAATAAAGGATGTGGAAGACAGCAGATTATACTCATCTTTTATTGCCAGACAGCACTGCTAACAAAAAATGGTGGGCCTGCACCAGTGTTTCGAGGCATTGATTTCTCTGACCAGAGAATCTTCCAAAGTCCCAATACTGGGGCGGGGAGGGAACAGCCAGTTATTACACCCGTCTCGCCAAGAACAACACATCACCATCCGGCATCATTATCATTTACAAAAGGAAAGAGATTTTAATGCAATGAGCAGGAAAGTCGGCCTCAAGACGAAAAGGAGGCCTTCTGTCGAAGACGTCTGAGCATTGTGAACAGCAGGACTCTCCCGTGTTCTGCGTGTCGTGGACGGGTTGATGCCTCTGCAGCCAAGGACAGCGGTGGCGGCGTGAAGGAGCCCGGAGCTGGAGGGCTCACACGCCCCAGTGTCGGCATCGTTACAGCCACAGTCATCAGGGACTATTTCAACTGATAGCGACCCTGTAGGACAGAGCAGAACTGCCCCGTATAGTTTTCAACGAGAGGCAGATGGATTCGAACTGACAACCTTTTGGTTAGCAGCCGAGCTCTTAACCACTGCGCCTGCCAGCGGGTCCGGGGCTAATTTATGGGAGGATGGCAGTGTCCTAGATTAGACTGTGGTGATAGCTGCACAGTTCTGTAAACGTTAACATATGCTCTGTTGCTGTCGCCAGCTGCAGTCAAGTCGGCCCCCGACTCATGGAGACCCCAGGCACAACAGAACGAAACGCTAACAAGTCCTGTGCCATCCCCATGATGGGCTGCAGATGGACCCTTGTGATCCACAGGGTTTTCACTGGCTGACTTTCAGAAGTCGACTGCCAGGCCTTTCTTCCTAGTCAGCCTTAGTCTGGAAGCTCCACTGAAGCCTGTTAAGCATCAGCAACACACAAGCCTTGGGTGGTGGCTGCTCATGAGGTGCACCGGCTGGGAGTCAAACCTGGGTCTCCCACGTGGAAGGCATGAAATCCACCACTGAAACACCAGTGTCTCTCCGTCACCACGGCCCCTGCTCACCCGGCCCCAAGCCTGTACAGAGCCAGTCCCAAACCCAAACGCCACGGCTCCGGGTACTCGCCAGTGCTGAGGGGCACACCACCCTTTGAAGCCACCTCAACAGTGTGTGACCTTCCACGGCAAAGACCCCGGCCTCTCTTTAGAAACCCAGAAGAGGGTGCTCAGTGATATGCACTGAACGGAGGGGGAACAACCCGGGGATGCTGCTGCTGTGGTCAGCTGCCCTTGAGTCGGCCCCAATTCATGGCGCCCCCGTGTGTTACACAGAAGAACTGCTCCACAGGGGTTTCTCAGCTGTAATCTCTCCAGCAGCAGATCGCCAAGCCTTTTTTCCATACAGCGGCTAAAAAGTAAGCTTAATGTTCAAACCACGTTTCAAATTCGGTTAGCCACTCTCAGTAAATAAAATCCCTGCTAACCAGTTGCTAGTTACTGTTTTCCCTCAAAAAGAAATTAAAGATAAGTTAGTTACACGTTGTAACCAAAGCAGCTAGGGACAACTGCTAATACTATGCCAAACCAAGTCATAACCAGAGAAACAGAAGGCGCGATAGAACTCAACTAAAATAACCTAATTACATTTCAGCGAGATCACACCAACTCCGAAAAGTGCAACAAAGCACCAAGAACACAGGTTCCAGAGGGATCTGGGCTGCGAGCAAATTCCTACATTCTGTGACCAGCAGACTTCGCAGAGCCCTTGTGAGGAGCTGTGGGAGTGCCGAGATAGCATCTGGCATGGGGACCTGCACAACGTCGGCAAAACAGCTGCTTTTCCCCGGGGACCGCCTTTCTCGCCAGCCCGGGGATTCGGGGAGAAACGCACCGAGACGTTTCCTAACGTGTCCGTTGGTCAGTCACTCCACCGGCATCCCTCAACGAAGCCGACCCCCGCTCGGACACTCAGTGACCACGGACTGTCCCACTTCTGCCTTAATCTAGGTCGCAGGTTGCGAGAGGGACGGAAGGGAAGGAAATGATGCCCAGTTATATTTTTTCTTCTGGAAAATCCTCTGTAGGCTCTGGCTGTCGGGTTTCTGTCTGAAGTCCGCTTCCCCATTCCTGGACCCCCCTCAACTGCTTCCTTATTTCGGCTTAGGATGCTGACCGCCCTTCCTCGTAGCAGTAACCTCACCTTCCTGAGAACACGGGCCGCGGGGACAAAGCCCTGACGCCCCGCCTGGCTCGCAGCGAGGCATCAGGGAATGACCTGGACCCGAGCATTTCCCGGGGGACCGGCGGACCCCTGCCTCGGTCTCCCGAGGGGCGCTGCTGACACGGACGGTCCCCTTAGGAAGAGGCCGGTGGCTTGGGGTGGGGCCCGGGACCCTGCATTTTTACCAGCTGATCCTTAAACACACTAGGGGGGGATGCCAGCTGCTCGGAGACCAGGGACGCCTCCTCGGGAGCGGCCTTCAAGCCTTGTGGGGCCCTGGAGAGGGAGGGAGCTGGCCCCTATCTCCGGGAGGGTAAACTGAGGCAGCGGCGGGGAAGTCACCCAGTGGCCCGGCCCGGAACGCTGCCTTTTCAGCAGGGCTCCCGGGTCATCGATTCAGTCGGAAGTTTGGGGCCCGCTGCTCGGGGCGGGGGCACCCGGGGTGGGGGGGCGGCTCTCGGGCGGTAAGTGAGGCCCGGGGACGGAGGGTGGGCCGGGCTCACCTCGTCCTCCTTGTGGTTGCGGATGCCGCGCACCAGGTCCTGCAGGTTCTTGTCGAACATGCGGTCGATGCTGCCCTTGACCATCTTGAGGGCCATGGCAGCGGCCGACGGGGGCCACGCCGGCCTCGAGCCCCGGGAGACCCGCGGCCGGGCACCGAGCGGGGAGCCGGGGGCCGCGCCTGCAGCCCACGGAGCGCTGCGCTGCCGGCCACCGCGGCAGGGAGGACTCCCAGGCCAGCTCGGCGGCGGAGGCCGTGTAGACGGCGGCGACGTCTGCGGCCACCAAACGCCCCACTCCCGCTTGGGACCGATTGCTAATGGCGCACAAGATGGCGGCAGGTCAGCTGACGCGGGCGTTCCAGCCGCGCGGTCCCGCCCCCGGAAACCCCGCCTCCCCGGGAAGCCTCGCCCCCCCGCGCGACCTAACGTTACCCTGACAACCTCGGGCCTCCCAGTGGGAACGCGGCCACCGCCCCCTTCTTCTGCTTGGCCCGCCCCCTGCCTGTGGGTTTCTGCCTCGTCATTGGTCAGTGATCTCCGAGACTCCACGAACCTCTCCGCGATTATAGCCACGCCCCCTGGGGACCCGCCTCTGCCACGCCTCTCAGCGAAGTGACAGCGTGGGCGGGGCGTGCTGTAGGCGGGGCGCCCACGTGGAGCTGGCCCGCGAGTTCCTGGAGAAGGACCCAGCTCCGCCTCCTCTGAATCTCAAAACTGGCGTTGCCTGCGAACCTCCAAACCCGGCGGTGAGGTGAAGGAAGCCTGTGTTTCTCAGGAAGCTACATAAAATCCTGTGATATGGGCAAGTCAGAGATTAACATTCCCACTGAGGCCCAGAGCTAGAACTCCAACACGTTCATTCTATAACCACTTACTGAAGGTTTACTGTGTGCCAGAAGAACGGACAAATCCGTCCTGGAAAAAGTACAGCCAGAATGCTCCTTAGAAATGAGGATGGCGTGACTTGTCTTGCTTACTTTGGACAAGTTATCAGGAGGGACCAATCCCTGGAGAAGAACATCATGCTTGGTAAAGTATCAAAAAAGAGGGAAACCCTCAACCAGATGGATTGACACAGTAGCTGCAACAATGGGGTCAAACACAGCAACGATCGTGAGGATGGCACAGGACCGGGCAACATTTCATTCTGTCATAATGGAGTCGCTATGAGTCAGAACCGACTGGATGGTACCTAACAACAACTGTGTGCCAGGCACAGTAGGGGGCAGAGACAGTAGTGAATGAGAATAAGGTGTTTGCAATGCTTACACCTCATATTCAAAATACAGTTAAACGAACAAAAATCAAAACAAAAACTCCTACAATATCATGAAGAAGACAAACCCGTTAAAACATGGCAACGTCACTTCACCAAAGAAGACCTCCAAATGGCCAATAAGCATATGCGTAATATATGTTTGTGCAATCATGTTGTTGTTGTTATGTGCCATAGAGTTGATTCCAACTCTTAGCGACCCTATAGGAGAGGGTAGGATTGTCCCATAGGGCTTCCAAGGGGTGGCTTGGTGGATTTGAACTGGCAACCTTTTGGTTAGCAGCCTGAGCTCTTAACCACTGTGCCACCAGGGCTTCTTATGTACTAATATGCTGTGTGTTATTAGTCATCAGGGACGGTTACTGCTGTTGTTAGTTGTCATCAACTCAATTCCAACTCACGGAAACTCCACATTACAGAGCAGAACCGCTGCACAGAGTTTTCAAGGCTGAGACCTGTTGGAAGTAGATCGCCAGGCCTATCTTCCAAGTCGCCTCTGGCTGGGTTTAAACTGACAACATTTACGGCTAGCAGTAGAGTGCTTAGCCATTTGCTCCACCCGGGGACTGCAACGAGACAGCTCTACACCCTCAGGAGAGTGGCCGAAATGAGAAAGACTGACCATGTAAAGTGTTGTAAGAATGTGGGGCTCCTAGGACTCTCCTCCCGTATGCTCCAGGCCAGAATGTAAAATAGCACAATACTTGGGAAAACTGTTTAACAGGATCTACTAAAGCCAACTCCACGATCCAGGATTCCACTAATAGGTATACTCCCAACGGGAATGCGTGAATATGTGCACCACTGATGCGTATAAGAAGATTCACAGTAGCTTCATTCGTAATAGACAGAAATCCCAAATAACCCAAATGTCCATCAGCAGAAAAGGGAAAAATAATTCATGGCATGTTCATGTGATAGAATACTACTACACAGCAATGAAAAGAACAAGTTGCTAATAACAGAACAAAATGGGTGAATTATGCAGACAACATTGAGCAGGAGCCCTGGTGGCACCATGGTTAAGAGCTACGGCTGCTAACCAGAAGGTCGACAGTTCAAATCCACCAGCCACTCCTTGGTAAACCCTATGGGGCAGTTCTGTTCTGTCCTTTAGGGTCGCTATGAGTCGGAATTGACTCGGCAGCAACGGGTTTGGTTTTGGGGGTTAATGTTGAGCAAAATAACTCAGACACAAAAAGTGTACACTACAGGATTCTGTTGCTGTGACGTTCCGGGATCTATGGTGATAGAGTTGAGTAACCTGCCCTAGATTACACAACTATGCGCGGGAGAACGGGGAACTGGAGGAGTAAATTCTGGAATGTCCGTGCGATGGATTCCTGCCCACCTGGTGCAGGAAGGTGGCAGGGAACCACTATGGGAATTGACCTCCCAACTAGAAAACTGGACAAAATACATGAAACAATGGCTTTTGGGCGTCGGCCACAGACAGTACAGGGCTGTGATCCTCACGAGAAGGGAAACACACAGAATGAACCCTACAGTCGTGCCAGCTTTCTGCCCAGAGGCAAGCTCCAGCCTACAGCCCAGGGAAGGGAAGCCAAAACAGAGCCCATGAGCCTCACCCAGAGGGCAGTGGTGGCTCAGACCCGGGTTCGATTTCCAGTTAATGCACTTCACGTGCAGCCACCACCCATCTGTCGGTGGAGGCTGGTATGTTGCTATCATGCCAAACAGGTTTCAGCGGAGCTTCCAGACTAAGACTAGGAAGAAAGGCCTGGCGATCAACTTCTGAAAATCGGCCAGTGAAAACCGTATGATGACAATGGTTGACTAGAATTTGCTGAGTAGAGTGTTGGAGAGAATGGAGCTACACAGAGGAGGAACCTTTCCATTTTCAAAGGGCTCCCCTTGAACCTTTGGCTAAATATCAAACTGCACACACAATGGTCAAACTCCACGAAGCAGCCGAAGAACAACTGCTGGGCAACAACGTCCGGAGCCCCCGCGGCTCTGGGAATGCCTGGGGAACCCACCCGCCAAGGTGGGAAGAACTCACTGAGTACACGGGGCGTTCAGCACAGCCTGGGAAGAGTCCCACCTTTTCGTAGAGCTAAAATACACCTACGGTCTATTCCAAACCCACCCTAAAAGAGATTCTTCAGCCTCAAGGTGATCAAAAAATCCACAAGTAATTTAACTGCCAGGCAGAACAAAGTCCAATATTTTCTACAGGAAAATGACTAAACCCAGGATTTATTAACTTAAGTTAAATTTAAACTGATTAGCATTCTATAGTTAAGTGGCTGGCTGCTAACCGAAAGGTGTGAGATTTGAACCCACCAAGAGGCTCCGTAAGAAAAAGACCGGGTGATCTGCTTCTGTAAAGATTACAGCCTAGGAAACTAAGTTCTACTCTGCCACATGGGGTCCCTATGAGTCGAAATTGACTCAACAGCACTCAACAACAAGAGCATTCAATTAAAAAATAAGTAGACAAGTGAAGAAGCTAGAAAATAGCTCTGACAGGGATCACAACAGAGGGTCCCGGGCAGAGCTGGAGAAAAATGTAGAACAAAATTCTAACTCACAAAAAAAGACCAGACTTACTGGCCTGGCAGAGACTGGAGAAAGCCCGAGAGTATGGCCCCTGGACACCCTTATAGCCCAGTACTGAAGTCACTCCTGAGGTTCACCCTTCAGCCAAAGATTAGACAGGCCCACAAAACAAAATGAGACTGAAGGGGCCCACCAGCCCAGGGGCAAGGACTAGAAGGCAGGAGGGGACAGGAAAGCTGGTCGTAGGGAACCCCAGGTCGAGAAGGGAGAGTGTTGACATGTCATGGTGTTGGTAACCAATGTCGCAAAACAATATGTGTACTAATTGTTTAATGAGAAGCTAGTTTGTTCTGTAAACCTTCATCTAAAGTACAATAAAACATAATAATTAAAAAAAAGAAGCTGGAAAATATAACCCATAGCAATAAGAGCTGAGGAGCCCTGGTGGCACAGTGGTTAAGCGCTCAGCTGTTAACTGAAAGGTCGGCAGTTTGAACACACCAGCAGCTCCGAGGGAGAAAGATGTGACAGTTTGTTCCTGTAAATGTGACAGCCTTGGAAACCCTATAGGGTAGTTCTACTCTGTCCTACAGGGTTGCTGTAAGTCATGGTCAGCTTGACGGCAATGGGTTTTGGTTTATGGCAATAAGAAAAAATAGGTAACTAGAAATAGACCCAGAAATGACAGAGATGAGGGAATTAGCAAAGACAGTAATGGTTGGTGGAAGAGTAGCTAATAAGACAATTGTAAAGTCCCTAGTCATGCAAATGGCTACGCACTTGACTACTGACTAAAGGTTGGTGGTTCTAAGCCACCCAGAGATGCCTTGGAAGAAAGGCCTGGCAATCTGCTCCCAAAAAGTCACAGCCTTGAAAAGCCTATGATGCAGTTCTACTCTGCACGTGTGGGGTCTCCATGAGTTGGAATCGACTTGACAGTAACTGGTTAGATACAAAATGCACTAATGAAAAATACTGATTTCACCCAAAGGAAGGCAAGCAAAGGGGGAAAACTTGCAAAAACTAGAAAGGACAGCTAGATGTCTAAACACTCTAATTAAAAGGCAGCAATAATCAGAATGGATAAAAAAGCAAATCCCAACTATTCTGCTGTACACTATAATTATAAAGGCATGGTTTAAAAGTAAAAAAGAAAAAAAAAAGATGTAGCCAAAACACCTAGAAAGAGACAAAGAACAAGACTGGAGGAGTTACACTACCTGATTTCAAGACTTACTGTAAACCTTGGATGGTGCCCAGCTACTATTAGTGAACATTTTGATCAAAGATTCTACAGAATAATCCTGATCAAAAGGGAGAAAATGAAGAACGGAACTTCAAATTTTCATGGACTCCATACTTTCTGGGGCCATGAAGGTTGGAAGAACCCCAAAATGATTGCCCTGAGATAATCTTTAAACCTTAAACCGAAAATATCTCCTGAGGTCTTCTTAAAAACCAAACAGTAGTTTAGCTTAACTAGTAAAGAGTATCTGCCTTGAGCACTGTGCACTTTTGAGAGCTATCATCATGGGATCAAATTGACAACACCAACCAGAAAGGGCAAGTAGCAAGCTTAGGGGGAAGTGAGTTTATGTTAATGAAGGAGGAACAATTTGGAAAAGGAGGGTGAGAAGGGTTGCATAACTTGAAGAATGTAATCAATGTCACTGAATTGCATCTGTAGAAATTGTTGAATTGGTTTATGTTCTGCTGTGCATATCCTCAGCAATAACCAAAAAATAAAATAAATTATTTAAAAATAAAAGACTTCCTGAAATACCATATGATCCAGCAATCCCACTCCTAGAAATATATCCTAGTGAAATAAGAGCCGTCACACAAATAGACAAATGCACACCCATGTTCATTGCAGCATTATTCACAATAGCAAAAAGATGGAAACAACCTAAGTGCCCGTCGACAGATGAATGGATAAACAAGTTATGGTACATACACACAATGATAAAGAACAATGATGAACCCACAAAACATCTCACAACATGGATGAATCTGGAGGGCACACTGCTGAGTGATAAGTCAATTACAGAAGGTCATGCATTGTATGAGAGCACTATTATAAAAACTCAAGAAAAGGTTTACACACAGAAAGAAACCACCTTTGAAGGTTAGGAGGGAGGGAGGGGCAGGGGTGGAGAAGGGAAATCACTAACAAGACAGTAGACAAGTGTTAACTGTGGTGAAGGCAAAGACAATACATATAGGGGCAGTCAGCACCACTTGACCAAGGCAAAGGAAGACACTTAAGGGAACACAAGAAGCGGGGTGGGGGAGAGGCAATCACAGTAAATACTATAGCATATACAACTGTAAAAATGACTTGGGGGTGGTGTCTGACCTCCTCTCTATTCACAAGGGGGAAGGAGAATCAAGATCAACAGCCCAAGGCTGATTCCTATGAGGCCGAGGTCAGACACGCCCCCTCTCTCTGCCATCTTTACCAATTCTGACAACCAGCTGCCCTCCCACGGCACTCTACTTCTCTGCTGGGTTTGATAATTTGTTGCAATGGCCACACAGAACTCACAGACAATACTCACAATTATGGGATTTATTAGGGAAGTAGCAGGTTACAATTTAGGTTGAGGAATGCTCAGGATACGGTTCTTCCTTCAGGACAGCCTCTTCCCAACTGTGCTCCCAGGCACCCCTCTCTCTGGCCCTCAGCCTCTGCCCTGCTCAGGCAAGTGTTACAAAGCTCTTTTAGACCCTGCCGATAAGTCCCCAGAGGCACCCCAGGCACTCAGCTTTCTCACTCTGTGGGGCGGGAAGCCCACTTCAAGGTCTCCTGCCCGTTTCTCCTTCCACTGCTTTTCGCTGTCTTCAGGATTACAGCTCTCACTCTCTCTCCCTCTCTCTCTCTCTCTCTGTCTCTCTCTCCTGGTTCCAGGAACTTTTCAGTGCAGGTCCAAAGGATGTGCTGGCTTCTGGCTGTTCTTCCTTGGTAGTGGTGGGATCTTCTCTTTCCTGCCTCTGGGGTGGCTCACCTCAAGCCCAACGGGATGGCAAAACTGACCAGTCCCCTTGGTGGGCCACAATTACTCCATCTGCATAGTCCCACCCAATCACCTGGGTGGGAGTTACAAGACCACGGCGAGAAAGGCCACACAGAAGTGATCTATCACATTGCAACAACTCAGCAACAACAGTAAAAACAAATAATAAAAGCAAATACGTAGGCAGGTATGTATGCTGAATAGGGGAAGGAGGGCATATAGGAATATATCCATGTACGTATATAGGTTAGACTGTGGATGTTTTTATACACATATTTGTACATACAGCAAGTATATTCCTATATATGATAGAGCAGAAAGGGGGCACCATCACAGAAGCTTCTTAGACACATGCAAGTACCCTGAGGGACTGAGTTACTGAGACTGAGGGCTGGGGACCATGGTCTCAGGGGGCATCTAAGTCAATTGGCATAACGTAGTTCATAAAGAAAATGCTGTACATCCTACTTTGATGAGTAGCCTCTGGGGTCTTAAAAGCTTGCGAGGGGCCATCTGAGATACATCTATTGGTCCCATCCCGTCCAGAGCAAAGGAGAATGAAGAAAACCAAAGACATAAGGAAAGTATTAGTCCAAAGGACTAATGGACCACGTAGACTACAACCTCCACCAGCCTGAGCCCAGAAGTACTAGATGGTGCCCAGCTACCACCACCAACTGCTCTGACCGGGATCACAATAGAGAGACCTGCACAGAGCAGGAGAATAATGTAGAACAAAATTCAAATGCATAAAAAAGACCAGACTTCTGGTTCTGACAGAGACTGGAGGAACTCCCAAGACAGTGGCCCTCAGACTCCCTTCTAACTTAGAACTGAAGCCACTCCAGAAGTTCACCTTTCAGCCAAAGATTAGACAAGCCTGTAAAACAAACATTAACCCCTGTGAGCAACGTGCTTCTCAGATCAATCAAGTACAGGAGACCAAATGGGCAACACCTGCCCCAAAACAAAGACAAGAAGGCAGAAGGACCGGAAAATTGGACGAATAGACACGGGGAACCCAGGGTGGAAAGGGAAAGGGGGAGAGTGCTGAAGCATTTCCAGGATTGCAACCAGTGTCACAAAATAATTTGTGCATAAATTTTTGAAAGAGAAACTAATGTGCTCTGTAAACTTTCACCTAAAGCACAATAAAATTAAAAAAGAAAAAAAAAAAAAGACTTCCTATAACCCTATGGTAATCAAAGCAGAAAGAGAGACACACAACTGTATGGTTGACTGGTTTACTACGAAAGTGCCAAACAGTTCAAGGGCAGAAAGAATGATAGTCACAACAAATGATACTTGAACAACGTGGAACAAAAAAATAAGGATTGCTATTCCTATGGCTCATCACATACAAATTGAAATCAGAAGGGATTACCTAAACGTAAAAGCTAAAACTACAGCCAGAGTCATTGCTGAGGTGGCTCTGATTCTCTGTTAGAAGCGGTGGAAAAATTTAGAATCAGAGGGTGGTGATGGTGGCACAATATGATGAATGCAATCAATGTCACTGAATTGTACACATAAAAAATGTTGAAATGGCATATGTTTTGCTACATGTATAGTTTTTATCACATAAAAAAGGTCCCTAGGCGGTGCAAATGGTTTGTGCTCAACTGCTAACGTAAGCAGAAGAAAAGCCCTAAGGATCTGCTTCTGTTAAGATCACAGCCAAGAAAACTGTATGGAGCAGTTCTATTCTGTAACACACGGGGTTGCCATGAGTCTGAATAGACTCAACAGCAACTGACAACAATCACAATTAAAAAATAAAGTAAACAAACAAATAAAAGCTAAAACTATAAAACTTCTAAAAGAAAACATAGGAGAAAAATCTTTGCGACTTTGCATTAGGCATAGAATTTTTTTATAGCACACAAAAAGTACGAACCATTTTTTTAAAATGATAAAATACACGTTATCAAAATAAACTTTTGTTCTTCAAAAAAAAAAGGTAAGCCACAGACTGGGACAAGATATTCTCAATACATATATCTGACCAAAGCCTTGTACCAGAATATGTAAAGAGCACTTCCAACTCAATAATACCTGTTGCATTGCAGTCAAGTGGATTCTGACTCCTAGTGACCCTATAGGACAGAGTAGAACTACCCCATAGGGTTTCCAAGAAGCACGTGGTGGATTCGAACTGCAGACCTTTTTTTTTTTTTTTTTTTTTTTTTGGTGAGCAGCGGTAGCTCTTTAACCACTGCACCACCAGGGTTTCCTCCAACTCAATCATAAGAAAACAAACAAGCTATTTGTTAAAATGGGCAATAGATTTGAATAGACACCTCACCAAAGAAGATAGATGAATGGCTGATAAGCACATGAAAAGATTTTTTTGTTGTTGTTAGGTGCCGTCCAGTTGGTTCTAACTCATAGCGATCTTGCATACAACAGAACGAAACACTGCTCTGTCCTGCTCCATCCTCACAATCATTGTTATGCTTGAGCCCATTGTTGCAGCCACTGTGTCAATCCATCTCATTGAGGGTCTTCTTGTTTTTCACTGACCCTCTACTTTACCAAGCATGATGTCCTTCTCCAGGGACTGGTCCCTCCTGATAACATGTCCAGAGTACGTGAGACGTAGTCTCTCACCATCCTTGCTTCTAAGGGGCATTCTGGCTGTCCTTCTTCTAAGACAGATTTGTTCAATCTTTGGCAGTCCTCGGTATATTCAATATTCTTCACCAACACATAATTCAAAGGTATCAATTCTTCTTCCATCTTCCTTACTCATTGTCCAGCTTTTGCATGCATATGAAGGGACTAAAAACACCATGGCTTGGGTCAGGCACACCTTAGTCCTCAAAGTAACATCTTTGCTTCTTAACACTTTAAAGAGGTCTTCTGCAGCAGATTTGCCCAATGTGAGGCGTCTTTTGATTTCTTGACTGCTGCTTATGAGAACAGAAATTTATTGTCTCGCAGTTCTGGAGGCCAGGAGTCCAAACTAGTGTGTCAGTTGGACCTCGCTCTCTCTGGAGGCTTTAGCGCAAGAGTGCCTTCCTATCTCTCCCAGCTCATGGTCCCCAGCGTTCCTTGGTTTGCAGCTGCCGCCTAACTCCAGCTCCTTTGTCACGTCGGCGGTCTTCCTCTGCCTGTCTGTGTCTCTTCCCCTCTGTCCAAGGACACCATCATGTAGGATTAGGACCCACCCTACTCTGGCTTGTCCTCCTCTTAACTTAGCGGATAACATCTTATAAAAATGGCCTGGGGACAGTGTCTGACCTTGTCTAACTTCACAAGGGGGAAGGAGAATCAAGATCGACAGCCCAAGGCTGACTCCTATCAGGTGAAGTTAGGCATGCCCCCTCTCTCTGCCATCTTTACCAATTCTGACACTGAGACAGGGAAGGGAAAAAGGGACTGAGCCGCTGGGCAAAGAGCCCCGAACTAAAAACTTGAGCTTACCTAATGACACAAAACCCATTACCTTGGAACAAGCAATAAAGAAAGAACAAAGAACAAACCCAGCTCTCAATGTAGTTCCTTGTTAAGATGTTTTTCAGAAGAACTGGCTGGATGTGATCCCTGGAGCATGTGCAGACATCCATAAGGTGACTGACAGACCCACGACAGAAATGAAGCCGGCACCATGGGGGGACTGCGTAGACGCGGCACCCCATAGTAAGTCCAGCCATCCGGTCCCAGGAGCCTTTGTTACTGTTACAGGTTCCATCTTGGGCTGCCTCCTGCACGTGCACCTAATCTTCATAACTCTGCCTCTTTCATGAATAAAGATGATGCCTTTTTCTGCCTAAGAACCTTTATAAGCCCTAACCAGTCCTCTATTCGGGGAGGCAAAGGCTAGCATTACATTGTCCCTCTTTGTCTCCCCTCGTGAGCTCCTTTTGCTCAATAAAGCTTTGTTCCTTCAGAAAACATGAGCCTCTCTGGTCATTCTTGGTCAGGAGAAGGCAAGAACCTCAGAGGGGCCGCCCAGGTTGGGCAGAAGACCCTGGTAACAACACCAACCCGCCCTCCCACGGCACTCTCGACTTCTCTGCTAGGTTCTATAATTTATTGCAATGGCCACGCAGAACTCACAGGCAATACTCACGATTATGGGGTTTATTAGGGAGTAATAGGTTACAATTCCGGTTCAGGAACAACTTCTTCCCAGCCATGCATGCAGGCACGCCTCTCCCTGGCCCTGGGCCTCTGCCCTGCTCAGGCAAGTGTTACAAAGCTCTTTTAGCTCTGCCATTAACTGCTCAGAGGTACCCCACCCAGCCAGTAAGCCTTGGCCCCAAGGCACTCAGCTTCTCTGTCCTGTGGGCCGGGGAGCCCACCACACTGTCTCCTGTTGCCTTTTCTCTGCCATGTTGTCGAGTCTTAACCGTTACAGCTCGTAAACTCTCTCTCTGTCTCCTGGTTCCAGGAACTTCTCAGCACAGGGATTCCAGGTCCGAAGTACATGCTCCACTCTTGGCTCTCCTTCCTTAGTGGGGGTGGGATCCTCTCCTGCTCTGGATTTGGCTCTCTTTTAAGCCTAGGAGGATGGCAAAACTGACCAACCCCCTTGGTGGACCACAATTATGTAATCTGCACAGTCCCACTCCATCACTTCGGTGGGAGTCACAAGACTGTGGTGAGAAAGTCCACACAAAAGCGATCTGTTACACGGAACATCTGCAAAGACCTGAGTGTTTCCAAACGGGGTGACGCTCACAGGTACGGGGGGTGAGGACTTCAACATTTCTTTTTAGGGGACACAGTTCAATCTGTAACAGGGGCATACACGTTCAGGATTGTTATTGCTTCTTAATGAATGGACACCTTTGTCACTGTCCTCTTTGTCCCTGGTAATATGCCTCGTTTTGAAGTCTGCTTTTCTCTAACAATACTATAGCCACTCCAGCTTTCTTATAATCAGTGTTTGAACAATTTATCTTTTCCCATCTCTTTTTTTTAAACCAATATGAAAATTTTTTCCCACTGATAGCATTTTCCTCTCAGTTTTATTGGTGCACAATTTGCATACAATTAAATTAACTTATGTTAAGGGTAGAATTTGATAAATTTTGGCTGTTGTTTACGGCTGTGTAACTATCATCTCAATCACCATAGAGAACACTTCCATTGCCCCCCAAAAGTTCTTTCCTCCTTTACAGTAAACCCTGCCCTCATCCCTGGCCAGGGAACTACTGACACGTTTTCTGTCAACATAGTTTTTCATTTCTCTAGAATTTCATATGGTGAAATATATACCATATAGTAGATGTCTTATTCATCTAAAGCTGCTATAACAGAAATACCACAAGTGGATAACTTTAACAAAGAGAAATGTATTCTCTCACAGTCTAATAGGCTAAAAGTCCAAATTCAGGGCGTCAGCTCCAGGCGAAGGCTTTCTTTCTCTGGCGGCTCTGGGGGAAGGTGCTTGCTTGTCAGTCTTCCCTTGTTCTGGGAGCATCTCAGTGCAGGAACCTCAGGTCCAAAGGATGTGCTCTGCTCCTGGTACCGCTTACTTGGTGGTATGAGGTCCCCTTGTCTCTCTGCTCACTTCTCTCTTCTATATCTCAAGAGATTGCCTCAGGACACAATCCAATCTCGTAGATTGAGTCCTGCCTTACTAACACAACTGCCACCCATCCTCCCTCATTAGCATCACAGAGGCAGGATTTACAACCTGTAAGAAAATCACACAATACCGGGGATCATGGCCGGGCCAAACTGATACACACATTTTGGGGGGGGGACATAATTCAATCCATGACAGTAGAATCATACAGTATGCAGCGTTTTGTACTAGAAGTCAAAAGCTTCTTTCACTTGTTGTTAAGTGCCATCGGGTCAGTTCCAACCCCCATGTACGACAGAAGGAAACACTGCCCAGTCTTGCCCCATCCTCACAATCATTGCTATGTCTGAGCCCATTGTTGCAGCCACTGTGTCAATCCATCTCATTGAGGGTCTTCCTCTTTATTGCTGACCCTCAACTTTACCAAGCCTGATGTCTTTTTGCAGAGACTGAGCCCTCCTGATAACATGTCCAAAGTATGTGAGATGAAGTCTCGCCATCCTGGCTTCTGAGGAGCACTCTGGTTGTACTTTTTCCAAGACAGATTTGACAGCAGTTTGAATCCACCAGGTGCTCCTTGGAAACCCTATGGGGCAGTTCTACTCTGTCCTATACGGTCACTATGTGTCAGAATTGACTCAATGGAAACAGGTTTTTTGGTTTTGGAGCAACAACAACATAAGCTACCTGCTTTGTGGTGCTTTGTCACGGCAGCCCTGGGACCCGCACACAGCCTCTGATAACAAGTCAAGCTCGGCTGTTGAGCACTTGAAATGTAGCCAGTGTGACTGAGGAACTGAACTTGAATTTTACTTAAAATTAAACGCGGTCGCTAGTGGCTGCCATGGAGAGCACAAGGCCAGAGGAGTGGCTTCAAGGGCGCGGGTGAGGGGTGGCGTCAGGAAGGCTCTGGCTGGGTTCCCACCTCTGCCAGGGGTTCACTGTGTTCAGACAAATCACTGTCGGGGCCTCACTTTTCTCATTGTGTGAGGGAAAAATAAATAAATAAAACCCCCTAATTTGTAGGGCTGAACCGAGGGTTAATCCAGGGGTTTTCAACCTGGGTAGATTTTGCATTGGGACATTGGTGATGTCTGGAGATATGTCTTTGGTTGTCACAATGAAGGGGGGGTGCTACTAGCATCCAGTGGGTGGCGGCCAGGGATGCTGCTCAGCACCCTACAGTGCACAGTACGGCCCCACCCCAGAGAAGTCTCCGGCCCCCATGTCAGCAGTGCTGAGGGGGAAAGACCCTGCCTTAATCATCTGGGAAAAAAATTAAGTTCTATCCACCTCACATTGTACACCAGAATAAATTCCTTATAATTTAGATGGTGTAGACCCCAGGGGACCCTCCCGCTCCTGTGGTTTCCCTCCTCTGTCCTCCCCACTCAGTGTGTGGATTTAAATGTGTGCAGCGTCCTAGGACGTCAGGAGGTCAGATGATTACGGGATGCAGTCTCTTGGGGGTCAGTGGAATCCCCTAAGCCAGGTATTCTCAACTGAGGGTGGCTCTGCCCCCAGCAGACACTGGGTAATGTCTGGGGACACTGGTGGTTGTCACGACTTGGGGGGTGCTACTGCCATTGAGTGGGTACAGACAAGGGATGCTGCTTAGCACCCTACAGTGCACAGGACGGCCCCACCCCTGAGAAGTCTCTGGCCCCAAATGTGGATAGTGCCGAGGGAGAGAAGCTCTGCTTCAGAGGATGCAAACTAGTGGATAGTGACAGAAAGCAGGTCAGTGATTGCCTGAGGACGGGGGGCGGGAAGGGGAGAGTCGGAGATATGTTCACCATCTTGATTGTGGTGATGGTTTCATGGGGGTACACCTTAAATATGTGCAGTTCATTGTATGTCAATTAAACCTCAATGAAGCTTTTTTAAAATGACACCCCATGATACCCTCTGCCCCGTTCCCTGCTGGATTTTTCTCCTTAAAACTTATCATTTTTCTAACATGTCGTATTTTCTACTTAGTTATTTTAGTTATTACTGGTCTCCACCAAAATGCAAATTATATAATCTGGTGATCTTTACCTTTTTGTTTGATGTGTAAGTAGGCATTTAATAAATGTCTAGTTAAGTTGATGAAGACCAGAGAATGGTTACAAGGACTAACTTTTACATTAGCGGGAGCAGTGGCCCACCTGCAATCCTCAGGACAGCCAGCAGAGAGCAGTGCTCGCCAGACTCAGAGAGGGGGCAGCTCCTCTAAAGTGGTCTTGGTACCTGGAGCCCTGAGCGTGAGGAGCTGGTTGGAGGTCCAGGCACTTCTAATCAGTCCCAGCTCAAGCTCTGAATTAGTTCCCTTGTCCACAAATAAGGGCTTACCCATCCATCCATCATCCACCCAGCCATTCCTCCTTCCTTCCTCCATTCATCCATCATTCACCCATTCACACATCTATTCATCCATCATCCACTTACCCATTCATGCTTCCATATATTAATTCCTCCATCCATCCGTCCATCCATTCCTCCAATCATCCCTTCCTTCCTCCCTTTCATTCATTCATCCATTCCTCCACTCATCCCTCCATTTGTTAATTCCTTCACCCACCCATCCATCCATCCATTCCTCTATTCACCCCTTCCTTCCTCCCTTTCATGCATTCATACATCTATTCATCCATTTATATACCCATCCTTTCATTCATCCGTCCCTTCACCATCCATCCATTCCTTCCTTCCTTCCTTCTTTCATGCATGCGTCCATCCATCCATTCATTCATCTATCCATTTATTCAACAACAACATCCTGACTATCAACTATGTGCCAACTTCAGCAATGAGCTGAGGAGGAGGACAAGGCTGTGGCCAGGAGCTTTGGAGAAAAAGTGGTCCAGAGAGGCCAAGACAAACTCAAGGATTAGAACACATTTGACATATCGGAGAGACAGAGGAGGCTGGTGTGGTCATAGCAGAGTGAGCAGGGATGGCGGCAAGGGTGGGGCGTGGAGGAAAATGAGCTTGACAGGGTCCACAGGGCTCAGGTCAGGCATCATCTTAATGGTTCTTCAAAGCGGGTGTACCAATTCCCAACCCCTACAACAGCAAGTGAGAGTTCCTGGTGCTCTCCATTATTGCCAACAGTTGGTTTTGTTAATAGTGTTTGTAGAATGAATAAATGACCATCCATGAGATGACTGTTACTGTGTTCATCTGGCAGTTGAGGAGGCTGGGTCTCAGAGAGGGAGGTGAGTTGCCCCTGGTCACACAGCAGGTCAGTGGCTGAGCAGGATTTGAATTCAGAGCTATCTTACTTAGAGACGGAAAACATGTTCTGCCTCTGCCTTTGAGGGGTGGAGTCCCTGGGGCTGTGCCTGATGCCTGGTGAGCCACGGGACACCTCTTGCCTCCAGAGACAGCTGGGGAGGAGGTGCAAGGCAAGCCCAGCAATGAATCCGTCATCTTGCATCACCCTTGGTCCTAGTAACCACCGGTGCCAGGTCCACAGTGAGGATGCAGACAGACAGTGCCAAGTGGGGCCGCCAGGCAGGTGGCTGAGGAGGCTGGACAGAGGAGATAGGGTCAAGCCCCAGCCAAGCCTCCATCAGCATTGTCATGGATCGAATTGTGTCCGCCAAAAATGTGTGTCAACTTATCTAGACCATGATTCCCTGTATGGTGTGATTGTCCACCATTTTGTCATGTGATGTGATTTTCCTATATGTTGTAAATCCTACCTTTATGATGTCAATGAAGCAGGATTAGAGGCAGTTACGTAAATAAGGCAGGACTCAATGTACAAGATTAGGTTGTATCTTGAGTCAATCTCTTTTGACATATAAAAGAGAGAAGCAAGCACAGAGGCAGAAGAACCTCACAGTACCAAGAAAATAGTGCCAGGAACAGAGTGTGTCCTTTGAACCTGGGGTCCCTATGCTGAGAAGCCCCTAGATCGGGGGAATATTGACGACAGGGACCTTGCCCTACAGCCGGCACAGAGAGAAAGCCTTCCCCTGAAGATGGCACCCTGAATTTGGACTTCTAACCTCCTAGACCATGAGATCACAAATTTCTCTTTGTTAAAGCCATCCACTTGTGGTGTGTCTGCTATAGCAGCACTAGATAACTGAGACAAGCATTTCACTTGACAGTGTGATCCTGGGCCTCGGTTTCCCCAAGTGTAAAGCAGTTAGTATATTCTCTGTTGGCCAACAAGGGAAGAAGGAAGGGGAAGGAGTTAATAATAAAGGTATTGACAACAGTAACAATGATGGTAAGGAGCCCTGGTCGCACAATGGTTAAGCGCTTGGCTGCTAACCATAAGGTTGGCGGTTCAAACCCACCAGAGGCTCTGTAGGACAACAGACCTGACGATCTGCTGTCGTAAAGATTCCAAACAAAAAAACCAAACTTACTGCTGTCGAGTCCATACTGACCATATAGGACAGAGTAGAACTGCCCCATAGGGTTTCCAAGGAGCAGCTGTGGATTTGAACTATCAACCTTTTAGTTAGTAGTCATAGCTCTTAACCACTGTACCATCAGGGTTCCCCGTAAAGATTATAGCCCAGGAAACCCTATGGGGCAGTTCTACTCTGTCACATGTAGGAATGGACTGGATGGCACCCAACAACAGCAACAACATTGATGGCGGTGATAATGATGATAATGAGGGTGATAATGATGATTATAATGGGTGTATTAATGGAACATTTACTGTAAGTTTTACTTATTTAATGCCTAAACGAGGTCCTTATACAAACTGGAGTCTCAGGACCCTTGGCCAAAGATAGACAAGTGCTAAGAGGAAGAACTGGCACTTGAATGCAGGTCTAATTCCAGAACTTAGGTTTTTCTTGCCCTCACGCCCACTCCAGGAAATGAGAGTATTACATATAACCACAGTAACATGACCACATTCAGGAAACTTGACACTGATATACAGTAATATGATCAAATAGGCAGTCCCTATTCAGATTCTCCCAATGGTCTCGATAATGTCTTTTACAGCTGTTTTCCCCCCAGTTCAGGGAGGATTTCTGTCTTTGGTTTCCTTTAATTGAGGAGTTTCCCAGTTGTTGTTTTTTTTTTTTTTGGTCTTCATGACACTGATATTTTTGAAGACTATTAGGTCTGTTATTTTTTAGAATGTCTTCAATCTGGCTTTGTCTGAAATTTTCTGGTGATTAGATTCAGGTTAAAGGCTTTTGGCAAAAATACCATATTGGTATTTGTAAGGACACCAGTCCTATGGGATTAGGACCCACCCAACTGCAGTATTATGTTAATTTAACTGATAACATCTTCAAAGACCCTATTTCCAAACAAGATCACATTCACAGATACCTGGGGTTAGGACTTCAGCACGTCTTTCTGGGGAGACGCAATTCAACCCATAACACGTGTGAATTAAAAATGTGGTATTGGAAAAACATACCAGCCAGTCACTGTTCTTCCGGAAAACCAAACCCAGTGCCCTTGAGTCAACCCCAACTGGCTGTGAAAGGTAGGTTTAAACCACTGACCTTTTAATTAGCAGCCAGATGCTTTTAACCACTGAGCCAACAGAGCCCTTTGTTCTCAGGGAATGCAAAAATCCTCTCCTCTCTTCATCAAGCCCTGGGGCGTCAGGAGTCCTGAAAGAGTGAATTCAATCACTCAAACCAAGTGGAGAGAAAGAAGGGCTGGGGCCAGGAAACAAGAGTGCAGGGGAGGTGGAGACCCAGAGGGCGGAGTGACTGAGAAACAAAGATGGTCCTGGGTGTGGGGACATTTTGTGTTTCTATAATAACTAGGTGTGCCTCAGGGTTGTATCCTTTCACCATACTTATTCTGTAGGCTGAGCAAATAATCCAAGAAGCTGGACTCTATGAAGAAGAACATGGCATTAGGACTGGAGGAAGACTCAGTAACAACCTGTGATATGCAGATGACACAACGTTGCTTGCTGAAAGTAAAGAGGACTTGAAGCACTTACTGATGAAGATCAAAGACCACAGCCTTCAGTATGGATTACACCTCAACATAAAGAAAACAAAAATCCTCACAGCTGGACCAATAAGCAACATCGTGAAAAATGGAGAAAAGATTGAACTTGTCAAGAACTTCATTTTACTTGGATCCACAATCAACACCCATGGAAGCAGCAGTCAAGAAATCAAATGACAGCTCTGACAGGGATCACAACAGAGGGTCCTGGACAGAGCTGAAGAAAAATGTAGAACAAAATTCTAACTCATAAAAAAAGACCAGACTTACTGGCCTGACAGAGACTGGAGAAACCCCAAGAGTATGGCCCCCAGACAACCTTATAGCTCAGTACTGAAGTCACTCCTGAGGTTCACCCTTCAGCCAAAGATTAGACAGGCCCATAAAACAAAACGAGACTAACCGGGCCCACCAGCCCGGGGGCAAGGACTAGAAGGCAGGAGGGGACAGGAAAGCTGGTAATGGGGAACCCAAGGTTGAGAAGGGAGAGTTGTTGACATGTCATGGGGTTGGTAACCAATGTCACAGAAAAACGTGTGTACTAATTGTTTAATGAGAAACTAGTTTGTTCTGTAAACCTTAATCTAAAGTACAATTTAAAAAAAGAAAGAAAGAAATCAAATGACATACTACACTGGGCAAATCTACTGCAGAAGACCTCTTTAAAGTGTTGAAAAGCAAAGATGTTTCTTTGAGGACAAAGATGTGCCTGACCCAAGCCATGGTGTTTTCAACTGCCTCATATGCATGTGAAAGCTGGGCAATGAATAAGGAAGACCAAAGAAGAATTGATGCCTTTGAATTATGGCGTTGGTGAAGAATAGTGAATATACCATGGACTGCCAGAAGAATGAACAAATCTATCTTGGAAGAAGTACAGTCAGAATGTTCCTTAGAAGCGAGGATGGGGAGACTTCATCTCATGTACTTTGGACATGTTATCAGGAGAGACCAGTCCCTGAAGAAGGACATCATGCTTGGAAGGTAGAGGGTCAGGGAAAAAGAGGAAGACTCTTATGGAGATGGATTGACACAGTGGCTGCAACAAAGGGCTCAAACACAGCAAGGATTGTGAGGCTGGTGCACGACCAGGTGGTGTTTCCTTCTGCTGTACACAGGGTCGCTATGAGTCAGAACGGACTCCATTGCACCTAACAACAACCCAGTTACACTTAAATTTTAGAGAAACAAGAAGTAATTTTTTTGGTATAAGTATGTCCCATGTAGTATTTGGGACATACTCACACTAAAAATCTTATTCTGAAAAATTAGCCTGAAATTCAAGTTTAACTGGGAGTTGTATATTTTTATTTGCTAAATCTGGCAACCTTATTTCCAGGAATTCTCCAGTGCAGAGAGTTCAAAGGAAGGAAGGGGAAAAAAGATTAAGAAGAGGGGCGTAAATGAGGACATTTATCCCCACTTTGGGACTAAATCCCTGAGTTCTAGATCCTGGTCCTGCTTGCTCCTGCCCCTATCACAGCCCTATCCACTTCCCCACGACCCTTCCTTTCTTCCCTCCCGTGAAGAGGACAATTGAAACGTGTCTCATTTCTCTTCTTTGACTCCCTGGCGCACATCCACCGACCCATTGTGTTAATGCAGAAGCAGCTCAGAGAGGCTGAATGGCTTGTCCAACATTGATTCAGGAAATAATATTTGAGTTATTATTCCCTGTGCGTGAGCATAGAGAACGTGACCCAGCTGAAGCCGGGCTCACAAGGGCTCACAAGGACTCACAAGGACACATCAAGTGGGCCCTGAGGTATAAAGACAATAGCTAAAATAATCCTGGAAAATATCTTTTAGGGGAACCTTTCACAGAAAGCCAATCAAACAGAACACAAAAAGACTTTTCTCTCTTACCTTTTTCTATTAGCTTTTAGTGAATAGAAATTTGTTGGAGCAATGAAGACCCTCCTGACGGTTGTCACTGAAACATGTACCCATGATTGTTAAGAAAGGCAATTCAAAATGGAGGATCACGGTGACTTAACAGTTTTTCGCCAATCTGTGAAAAGGTGAAGCTTTCAATGGTTTTGCTCATTTCGTAATGTCAATATATACTGATGACTCTGTACATTTTCCTGGGACTCTCGGCAGACACGGCTGTGGCAGCGTGCTTGTCTGTCTTCCCACTCTTGCCTATTCTGTAATATTCTTTGGACTTGGATAGACATGGCTCTGGCAGCATGCTTGTTATTTCCTACTTTTGCCCCTTTGAATATATGCCAAATAAAACTTTTTTTTTTGCTTTACTAAACTTTGGACTGTTTTTCCCCGACAACAACATCACACAGAAAAGCTGGGTTTAAAGTCCTAGTGGCACAATGGTCAAAGTGCTTGGCTGCTAACCAAAAGGTTGAAGGTTTGAACTTAACTGCCACTCCAAGGGAGAAAGATGTGGCAATCCACTTTCCTAAGGATTACCAAACAGAACAAAATGAAAATCAAACCCACTGCCGTCCGGTCAATTCCAACTCATAGTGACTCTATAGCATGGAGTAGAACTGCCCCAGAGGATTTCCAAGGCTGTAACCTTTGTGGAAGCAGATTGCCACATCTTCCTTTGGTGGAGTGGCTGGTGGGTTCAAACCAGGGACCTTTCAGTTAGCAGCCAATCACTTAATCATTGCCTCACCAGGGCTCCGTCAGTAAAGATTACAGCTTTGGAAACCTTACAGGGCAAATTTACTCTGTCCTATAGGGTTGCTATGAGTTGATGGCAATCAGTTTGATTTTTTTTTTGGTTGTTGTTTAATCCTGGCTTCTTTGCCTGTGTTTCGAAAACAGATCTTTCCAAGCTACCATCCTCTTCACTGCTAAAGCCTATTTGATAAAGACTTCCAAGGGACGCAATTGTATTCCCCCAAAGTAGGTTTACTCACTTGGCTGCAGCAAGAGAGACTGCATAAGAGAGGAAGAAGGGGGCACCCCACCAAAAATAAATAAACAGACAGGCTATTATAGGTTTTGGAGGGACAGCAGCATTTAGGTAATATTTAAATAAAGCAAAGTGCAGTAAGCAAAGCAGGGCTATGTGTGAAGAGGTTGGCATTCAGCTCGGGCTGAGATGCAGACTCAGACTCCTGTTTCCTTGGAAACTGCCAAGTGGAGTGTTGTGTCTAGACATCCTTTATTGGAAGCTCTGCCCCCGGGTTGGAATCCAGGCTGCTTCTCTAGGTCAAAGTGACCTTAGGACTCAGATCCTCCAGGTAAGCACAGGATGTGGCATTCTCACAGACAGGGGCCACAAACAGCAAGGATTCTGACAGTTTAGGATTTTAGAGAACGAGGCATTGTGTCCTTAGTGTTCTTAATTAACAAAAGCAGTCACTTCTCCCTCTCTCAGCTCGTGGGACACTATTGGCGCTTGTGAATAAAACTGCTGGAACATTCTAGCATATATCACTTGGTGGACATAGACACATTTCTCTTGGGCACACATTGAGAAGAGGAAGTGCTACATCATGGAATAAGTATAGCTAGCTCTGGTAGATACTGCCAAGTTGTTTTCCAAAATGGATGTTCCTATTTATGTTCCCATTAGCAACGTATGGGAGTTCCTGTTGCTCCACATCCTCACCAACACTTGATATTGTCAGTCTGACACCCTGCACTGAGATCTTGGTTTCTAATACCATTCTCCAGTGAGGTATTGGAGAAATGGCTGCTTCTAGACTGGGACAAGAAATATACAAGATGAGGCTGGGGAATCTTGTACTGCCAGAAAGTCAGAAAGTGATTAAAAAAAAAAAAATCAAATCAAAACACCATAGTGATGTGGGTATGCACACGGAAGCCAACAGAAAGAGCTCCCAATTTGGTCAAAGCTGGAACAATTTGAGCAACACTTGAGCAACAGTCTTGGTAATATGGACACAGGTCATGGGACTCAAGGGGTTGAGAAACATATACAGCGATGAGAGAAATCTCCCTTCTTCCCCTTTCCCTCACTTCTCGTCCCTGGAAGCAAGTACTGTAATTAATTTCTCAACAAGTATTTATTAAGCAGTTATGCAGTGCCAGGCATTATGTTATATGATGGGTATATCTGGCAGTGAATAAAACAGACTGGGTCCCTGCCCTCCACCCTCACCCCCTTAGCCTAGGCTGCTGTATCCTCCCCCCTTCAGCAGAACCTGTGTCTCCTGCCCCTTTCTGGGCAACTGGGAACTCTCCATGGTACTGAACTGCTGTCCCCAGCCTGCCCTCTGGCCAGGGGTAGTAGCCTAAGAGGTTCTAGTTCTTGCTTTGTCTTGCTAAATACACCCAGGCCTCCTTTCTCGGAAGCCTCTCCTTGGCCCCAGGATGAGGGTCGGTGTAGAGTTCTAGGGCAGCCCAAGAGCTTGGAGCTTTCCTGGAATCCCTAAATATTTTTAAACTTAGAAATTACCAACTGGTGTGCAGTAGGGAGATTTGTGAGTGAGCGAAGCCCTTCCCTTAATGACACATTTCCTGGGAACAATGCAAGGTCACACCTGGACAACTCAAACGTCCAAGCTTTGGCCTCAAATTAATCCAGCTACTCTGAGTGTGCTGATTAAGAACAAAGAAAGAAACAAACAAAACAAAGGTCTCTTCCGCTCTTCTTGGAGCCATCTCTTCGACCACACACAATTCTCGGAGTCCCTAGACTTGGTTTTATTTTCTTCTTTCTTTTTTATTTGAAGTAAAACATACATTTTACAAATAAGGACACAAAGTGTGCTCATCTCAAGTGACCAGCTCAACAATGCTTTACCTCTATGTGCCTTCAAGGAACCACCATCAGACCACAAAATAAAACATTTCCAACCCCCAGGATTCCCCTACGTCCCTTCTCAGTCAATACCCCCCAGAGGTAACCTCTCACTTTGAACACCATAGATTAGTTTTGCCTGTTTTTGAACTTCATGTACGTGGAGTACGTCCTCTGTTGTTGTGTTTGACTGCCTTCGCTCAACATGGATCTCTGAGATTCACCCACTCTGGGTGTGTATCAGTATTCCACTCTTTTTCAGTGCTGTGTGGTATCCCTTTTTTTAATTACAAATTTTATTTTTGTGTGTGAAAACATATGCAGTAAAACAGACACCATTTCAACAGTTTCTACATGTTACATTGATTACAATCTTCAAGTTGTGCAACCGTACTCGCTCTCCTTTTCCAAATCATTCCACCACCATTAAGATAAACTCACGGCCCCCTAAGCTTCTCATCTAACCTTTTGAGCTGCTGTTGTCAATTTGATCCCACCTGTGCAGTATCCCTTTGTAGGAATAGACCACCGTTGATTCATCCATCCTCCTCTAGAAGAAGGTTTAAATAATTTCCAACCATTGGCTCCTGTGAATAAAGCTGCTCTGAACATTCTAGTATATATATATCGCTTGGTGCACATGTTGTTGTTGGGTGCTGTCGAGCTGGTTCTGACTCATGGCAACCCTATGCACAACAGAACAAAATACTGCCTGGTGTTGTGCCATCCTTACAATCGTTGTTATGCTTGAGCCCACTGCTGCAGGCATGGTGTCAATCCAGCTTGTTGAAGGTCTTCCTCTTTTTCGCTGACCCTCTACCAAGCATGACATCCTTCTCCAGGGACTGGTCCCTCCTGATAACATGTCCAAAGAACGTGAGATGAAGGGTCGCTATCCTTGCTCCTAAGGAGCATTCTGGCTGTACTTCTTTCAAGACAGATTATGGAGCACACAGACACTTATTTCTCTTGGGCACATATCTAGAAGAAGAATTCCTGAGTCTTGGAGTAAGTATAGTTTGCTCTAGTGGATACTGCCAAATTGTTTTCCAAAGTGGTTGTCCTTTTTTACATTCCTATCAGCAACTATATGAAGAATGTGGCATCAGGATTGGAGGAAGACTCATTAACAACCTGCGATATGCAGATGACACAACCTTGCTTGCTGAAAGTGAAGAGGACTAGAAGCACTTACTGATGAAGATCAAAGACCACAGCCTTCAGTGTGGATTACACCTCAACATAAAGAAAACAAAAACCTCACAACTGGACCCGTAAGCAACATCACGATAAACGGAGAAAAGATCGAAGTTGTCAAGGATTTCATTTTACTTGGATCCACAATCAACACCCATGGAAGCAGTAGTTAAGGACTCAAAAGATGCATTGCATTGGACAAATCTTCTGCAAAAGACCTCTTTAAAGTGTTAAAAAAACAAAGATGTCTCCTTGAAGGCTAAGGGGCACCTGATTCAAGCCATGGTGTTTTCAATTGCCTCATATGTATGTGAAAGCTGGACAATGAATAAAGAAGACCAAAGAAGAACTGATGCCTTTGAATTATGGTGTTGGCAAAGAATATTGAATATACCATGGACTGCCAGAAGCACAAACAAATCCATCTTAGAAGAAGTACAAGCAGAATGCTCCTTAGAAGCAAGGATGGCGAGACTTCATCTCACGTAGTTTGGACACATTGTCAGGAGGGATAAGTCCTTGGGGAAGGACATCATGCTTGGTAAAGCAGAGGGTCAGCGAAAAAGAGGAAGACCCTCCACAAGATGGTTTGAAACAGTGGCTACAACAATGGGCTAAAGCATAACGATGATTATGAGGATGGAGCAGGATTGGGCAGTGTTTCGTTATGTTGTACACAACAGGGTAGCTATGAGTCGGAATCAAGTCGACGGCACCTAACAACAATATCAGCAATGTATGGGATTTCCTGTTGCTCCACATCCTCACCAACACTTGATTTTGTCAGTTTTTTTAGTTTTGGCCATGAAAGGAGGGGAATGACCACCCCTGGTTTAAAAGATAGCCCTGGCCAGGTGATCAAGGTTAACACCATCAGTAATAAATCACGCAGCATGTACCTTTGATATGTTACCATGAGAATGACATTTTATTTCTGTGGTCTTCCTCCCCAAAATCCATAACCCCAATCTAACCATGAGAAAAACATCAGAAAAATTCAAACTGAGGGATGAAATACCTGGTCTCCTCAAAATACTCCTCAAAAGTCAAAAGTCAGTGAACTTCTCCAGTCCTCAGGTAGCTCACCTGCCAAGATGGAATGACAGTATCACTTGCCTTCCTGGGGAGTTGTGACATTTAAGCAAGATGTCAAAAATAAAAGTGCTCGGCTTCCCAGCTGGCACATGACAGGTGCTCAATAAGAACAGTCCATGGATTTATAACAATTATTATTGCCCCACGATGATTATTATTCCAATTAAAACAGGAGCTCCATGTGGGCAAGGGATTTCATTGTCTCCAGTATCGATTCACCAGTGTCTGCCACATTGTGGATGCTCAGAAGCAGCATTTTGGTTGCACGAGTTCTGTATTTGGAGCTAGAATGTGGGCCTGGACTCCAGGCGTTATATTTATCTCTATATCTGCGTATCTCCACTACCCATCTGTGAATTTGTCGTACTGTGGTGGCTGTGTTGCTACGATGCTGGAGGCTATGCCACTGGTATTTAAATACCAGCGGGTCCTCCCTGGTGGATAGGTTTCAGCGGAGCTTCCAGGCTAAGACTGACTAGGAAGAAAGGCCTGGCAATCTACTTCCAAAAATTAACATGGGAAAACCCTATAGATCACGACAGAACATTGTCCGATGAAGAGCTGCAAGACCCGCCCCCTAGGTGGGAAGGCACTCAAAATATACAGTGGTTACAAGAATGGACTGAAGCACACCAACAATTGTGAAGATGGTGCCGTCTTCAGGATCGGGCAATGTTTCTTTTTGTTGCACATGGGGTCACCATGAGGCAGAGCTGACTCATCTCAATGGCAACTAACAACAAGAAGTATACACGTTTTTTCTCACTGTGGTAAAATACACATACAATTTAACTTCCTAACCGTTTTTAAGTACAGAATTCAGTGTCATTAATTATTTGTCACAGTGTTGTGCAACCGTCACCACTATCTATTTCCAGAGCTTTTTCATCACCCCAGACAGAAACTCTGTACCAATTAAGCAATAACTCCCCACTGTCCCCTCCCTCCAGTCCTCAGCAACCACTAACCTACTTTCTGTCTCCGTGGATTGTCCTAATTCGGACATTTCCTATAAATGGCATCATGCACTGTTTGCCCTTTTGTGCCCGGCGTTTTTCACTCAGCATCCTGTGTTCAAGGTTCACCCATGTTGTAGCACGTAGCAGAACTCCATTCCTTTTATTTATTTTTTGGTTTTGTTTTGTGATAAAATATACCCCTTGCCGTCAAGTTGATTCCGACTCCTGGCAGCCCCACGTGTTACAGAGTAGAACTGCTCCATAGGGTTTTCTTGGCCGTAATGTTTACCGAAGCAGACTGCCAGGCCTTTCTTCCGTGGAGCCAGTGGGGGGTTTTCAAACTGCTAACCTTTAGGTTAGTAATCAAGTGCAAACCGTTTGCGCCACCCAAGAACCCTGTGGTAAAATATGTCATTATTGTTAAGTGCACTCCAACTCGTAGCGATCCCATGTAACAGAGTAAAACTGTCCCATAGGGTTTTCGAGGCTGTAATCTTTATGGAAGCAGATCGCCAGGCCTTTCTTCTGTAGAACAGATGGGTGGGTTCAAATCCCTGGTCTTTCGATTAGCAGGCGAGCACTTAACCAGGGATCCTGTGGTAAAGCATACGTAACATAGAATTGACCACTTTAACCATTTTTACGTGTAGCCCTCGGTATCATTCACTTTCATTCCTTTTGATGGCTGAATAGTATGCCATGGTGTGGATATACCTTACTGTGTATATTATCCTCCACTCACCAACTGGCAGACATTTGAGTTGGTTCCACCTTTTGGCTATCCCGGCTATTATACTTAATGATGAATTATTATTTTAGTAATTTACTGAGAATTATTATTTTAGTAATTTAACGATAAATTATTATTTCACTAGCCGGAGTCCGAGTCGCTCAAGGTCACCCTGGCCCCGAGCGGGATTCGAACCCGTTTCCAACGGCCCGGCGGGGTTTCCCGGGGTCCCCGCTACTGGCCCGCGAGGGCGTCCGAGGGCAGCCGAGGGCGGGCGAACCCACGGGGAGGAGCGCGGGGGGGGGGCGGCGCGCGGCTGGCGGGCGGGGCGGCGAGCACGCACCGCCTCCTCGCGCCGGCCCCCCCCACAACGCGCGCGGGGAGTGGTTGCGCCCGGCCCCCGGCTCATTGTGCTCGCCTCACGCCGGCCCAAGATGGCGGCGGCGCTAGAGGCCCCGGGCCTGTGACCACAAAGAGGGAGCCGGGGGCCGGACGGGAGCGCGGCGGCGGCGGCGGCGGCGGCGGCGGCGGCGGCGGCGGCGGCGGCGGTGGCGGCGGCGGCGGCCGAGGCCAGGCCGGGCCCCCTCCCTCAGCCTCCCGCCCCGCCCTCCGCCCGCCCCTCCCCCCGGGCGCCCGCCCGCCCCTCCCCCCGGGCGCCCGCCCACCCTTCCCCCAACCGCCCGACTAGCATGGTGCGGCGGCCGTGCGCGCCGACATGGGCGAGAAGCTGGAGCTGAGGCTCAAGTCGCCCGTGGGGGCCGAGCCCGCCGTCTACCCGTGGCCGCTGCCCGTCTACGTGAGTACCCCCCGGCCCCGGCCCCGCGGCGCGCGCTCGCCGGGCCCACCCCAGAAACGGAGCCACTTCCAGAAAAAACGCGCTTGAAATCCTCCTGGAGCCCTTACAGGGGACCGTGCGGCCGTTTCCCAGCTCCCCGGGCGCGGAGGCGGGGACGGGGACCCCGCGCTCCCTCCGAGGGGCGCCCCGAGCTCCCGGCTGCCGTTGCCGGAGCGGGGTCGGTAACCCCCAGGGCACCCGCGGCCGGGCCGGCCCCCCGGGTTTTCGGTCTTCTCCTTTTTGACATTAAGTTTTCTCGGCCGTTTATTTTTGCGCTGTCAAGATCCTCAGTTTTTCCTTTTTCTTAGATGTAATTCATTTTTATTAGAGTCCAGTCACGGATCAGTCATTACTTGAATGTCCAAAACGTGCCAGGTAGCATTCTCCACCGTGAAGTTAGGTATTAAACGGGACTCAGCTTAGTTTTATTTTGTTTTGAGGATACCCTTTCCCGTCCCCTTCCCTCTTTTTTTTTTTTTTTTTTAGGAATTTTCTTCCCTGTAGTCGCGAGGACTGGGCTGACCCTGGGAAATGCCAGGGCGCTGGGTGGCCGAGTGGAAATTTACAAAGGCGCGCTCTGGCCGATTCCAGAAACCCACGCGGGTGGCACTGTCACGGCCCCCGGGTGGGACGTTTGTGTGTGGCCGTTTCTCCTGGGCGCCCGATGGGTGCTGAGCAACGAGCATGTGGAGTAGAAAGTGACGCCAGCACGGTTGGCGGGCGTCTTTCGAGCTGTCCTTTTGCACGCCCGGATTTTCAGCGGGGGGGGGGGGACGGGGCCCGCCCGGGACCCGCAGGGGGAAACCCGCACGCTCTGGACGCGCGCGCAGGTGGAGCGTCATTTTGGAAACGTCTGGGCGGGGGCGGGGCGGGAGCCGGCGTTGGCGTCTGGCGCCGCCGGGTTCTTTGAGAGTTGGAGGGTTCGGTGAGGCACGACTGCGGTTTCCAGCCGGGCCTGCGCGCGCCGGCGCTGGCTATTTTTGCTCATCCTGCGCCCGGAGGCGAGGTTGAGCCCTGGGGCTCTCGCTTTTCCAGTCGGGCAGCTCAGGGTGTGACCTGGGCGGGAGAACGGCCAAGGCGACCGAAACTGAAAGTCTGGGAGAAACGAAAGGGCTTTTACCGGTTTCCACGTTCAAAATCTAACCGTTCCGCTGGTCTCCACCTCTGTTCTCCTCTCTCGTAGCACTCATCATCTTTGGCTAAGCGGTTGTCTGGATCATTATGATTTTTTTAACTTTGGCTGAAAATATACACGGGGCAGTACATACATCTGTTCAGGTTTTACATGTACAGGTCCCTGTCCGTGGTTACAAGCTTCCCATTGTGGCACTGTTCTCGTTTCTGCCCGTAATTTGTCGCCACCCTTCACCTAGGCTCTCAGCCTCTGAAAGTTCTTGTCTGTGTTTTAGAGTTACTGTTGTCATTTCAAGCTCGTATGGATAATTGTTTAAAAGAGCACCATGCTGAAGGTGAATGTTATTAAGTGAGCTGAATTGTTTAGTTTAAAGATGACTTCATGGGATAGTTGCATTTCAAGGCTTAAAAGCTGTTTCCAGGCAGTAGATTCAGGAGTTCCTCTCGTCTCAACGTTTCCAGTATCCTAGTTTCCAATAAGAATTTAAAGTTCTGTTCCACATTTTTTCCCTCTTTTTAATCAAGATCCAACTGTTGACTCCTTGTTGATCATCACATCTTTTAGTTTTCATTTTTTTTTTAGCGGACACAGTACAATTCATCTTTTTGATGTGCATTTCCGTAATTTTTGACAGCTGCATAGTGTTGTGTGACCGCCACCGCCACCAAGGTATGGAGCAGTTCCATCATCCCTCAAAATCCCCTTCTGCTCCCTCTTAGTAGTCCACCCTTCTCCTACCCCCTGGCAACCACTGATCTGTTCTCTGTCCCTATGTTGTCGGTTGCCATGGAGTCAATTCCAGCTCATGACAACCCCATGTGTGCGGAGTAAAACTGCTCCAATGGGTTTTCAAGGCTGTAAACTTTCAGAAGCAGATCTCCAGGCCTGTCTTCTGAGTCACCTCTGGGTGGGTTTGAAATGCCAAGCTTTTGGTTAGTGGGTCAGCATTTAACCATTTGTACCAACCTCTGTCCCAATAGTTTTGCCTTTTTCAGAAAGTCAGGTAAATGGAATCACACAGTTTGTCGCTTTTTGATTCTGGCTTCTTTCGCTGGGCACAGTGTATGTGAGATTCATTCATGAGGCTGTTCCATGTATCAGAACGTTCCTTTTTATACCATACGTACCATAGTTTGGTTATATCTGCCCGCATGTTGCAGGCATGTGGGATGTTTTCAGTTTTTGGTGATTATGACTAAAGCCACCTTAACCATATGCGTGCCAGTTTTTACATGAACTGAAGTTTTCATTTCACTTGGGAAAACACTCAATTTTCAGTTGCTGAGGCTATGGTAAGTTAAGGTTCCAGGTGGTGCAAATGGTTGCTCTCACCTGCTACAGAAAAGTTGGCGGTTCAGACCTAGCTGGAGATGCCGTGGAAGAAAGGCCTGGTGATCTGCCTTTGTAACGATTACGGCCAAGAGAACCCCATAGGGCACAGCTGTGCTTTGTAACACATGGGTTGTCGTGAGTCTAAACAGACTGGATGGCAATGAGTTGGGTTTAGATTGGTGGTGGTAAGTATATGTTGAACGTTTTTACATTTTTAAAAAATGCTGTTTCGTGGTACTTAAATCTTTCATTGTATATTACAAACCAATATCCAGGCGTCAGATCACTTGGTCTCGCTGAGCTGCCTCCCGCTCCCCCTGACACTGAAAGAAAGTTCCTCTGGAGACAGTCCCCTTGTATCTGGCTGGGTGTTGGAGACCACGTGCCTTTCATGCGGGGCGGAGAAAGGAGAGGTGGTTTGTAAGCTGACCTGGTGCTAGCTTCATCTGGCTCCCCGGTGTAAATGAGGCCTTCTGTTCCTCACCGGCGTGGGCCGGCTTTCTAGTGTGTGGCGGTCCTGTGCCGCGGAGTGCCTTTCCCTCCCTGGCTGGGACCTCACTTGGCAGGGGCGGGCGTGTGCTGCCCTCCTGGCCCCAGTTCTCCGCTTGACGTCAGCAGGCCCTGTCCTAGTCCACCCTCCCCCGGCTTTGGGTTTCTAGCACTCAGGCAGGCTCAGCGTGGCCAGACTCCCCCTCCCGCCGGTGGGGCTCTTGGCTGGGTGGTGCGCAGCCGCCTCCGGACAACTTCGCAGTGGTGCCTTTTGCTTCTTGCTGCTCTCATTGAGGAATTTTGCCTTCTCGCGGGAAACGAGGCAGCGAAACTCTATCGATAAATTCCTATTTTGTGATGATTCAGTGATGATCACATTAAGGGAGCATGCTGTTTGGGAAGCTGAGTGCTGGAAAGGTCACATTGCTGAGCTGACCACACGTTTGATTCATTCCACAAGCACTTGCTGAACTTGTATAGTGTTCCTGGTGGGGAAGGGATGATAAGAAACTTATCCTCAAGAAACTTATAAAATGAAGGTGGGTCGATTATCTGTCTTTAGGAGCCCTGGTGGTGCAACAGTTAAGTGCTCGGCTGCTAACTGAAAGTCGATGGTTCGAACCCACACAATGACTCCATAGGAGAAAGACCTGGTGATCTGCTCCTGTAAAGATTACAGCCTAGACGTAATGTAGTTAATAAAGAAAATGTTCTACGTTCTACTTTGGTGAGTAGCATCTGGGGTCTTAAAAGCTTGTTAGCAGCCATCTGAGATACTCCACTGGTCTCACCCCGTTGGGAGCGAGGGAGAATGAAGAAAACTAAAGACACAAGGGAAAGATTAGTCCAAAGGACTCATGGACCACAACTACCACAGCCTCCACCAGACTGAGTCCAGCACAACTAGATGGTGCCCGGCTACCACCACTGACCGCTCTGACAGGGATCACAATAGAGGGTCCCAGACAGAGCTGAGAAAAATGTAGAACAAAACTCTAATTCACAAAAAAAGACCAGACTTACTGGCCTGACAGAGACTGGAGAAACCATGAGAGTATGGCCCCTGGATACCCTTTTAGCTCAGTAATGAAGTCACTCCCAAGGTTCACCCTTCAGCGAAAGATTAGACAGGCCCATAAAACAAAAGGAGACTAAAGGGGCACACCAGCTCAAGGGCAAGGACTAGAAGGCAGGAGGGGACAGGAAAACTGGTAATAGGAAACCCAGGGTCGAGAAGGGAGAGTGTTGACGTGGGGTTGGTAACCAGTGTCACAAAACAATATGTGTACTGTTTAATGAGAAGTTAGGTTGTTCTGTAAATCTTCATCTAAAGTACAATAATGAAAAAAAGAAAAGATTACAGTCTAGAAAACCCTAAGAGGCAGTTCTGATCTGTCACATGGGGTCGTTATCAGTCACAGTTGACTCAACAGCACCTAACAACAACAAAACCGAAAGTGTGACCCTATAGGGCAGAGTGGACTGCTCCAAGAGTTTCCAAGGACCAGCTGGTAGATTCGAACTGCCGACTTTTGGTTAGCAGTTGAATGCTTAACCACTGTGCCACCAGGGCTCCATCAACAACGACAGGTTATCTGTAAACAAAAATTTCAATAGAGTTATATTGTTAGCTGCTGTGATACCGGCCCCCGACTCATGGCAACCCCAGGCACAGTGGAATGAAACTCTGCCTGGGCCTGCAGTGTCCCCATGATCAGTTGCGGATCAGACCGTTGAGATCCACAGGGTTTTCAGTGGCTGATTTTTGGAAGTTGGTCACCAGTCCTTTCTTCCTATCTGTCTTACTCTCGAAGCTCTGCTGAAACCTGTTCAGCATCGCACCAGCATGCAAGCCTCCGCTGATGGTGGCTGCACAGTAGTTTACATTGGCTGGGAAGGGAACCCGGGCCTTGCGCATGGAAGGGGACAGTTCTACCACTGAAGCACCACTGGGCCCTTAGTAGAGTTACAGTGCCATGTGTATAGGGTCAGCTGAGATCTCCGATGGAGCAGCTGCCACTTTGCCTAAGGGGAGGTGTGGATGGCTTCTTGGAGGAGGGGCCATCTGTAGGAGGAAGTGGAAACTACCATCAACCGTCCACACTCAGCGTCCAGCTTTGGGGATGGAGTTTCACGTAGTTGGCAGATCCAAAGAACAGGAAGGAAGGAAAGGAAATTCCTGTTCTTATGTTGACTGACAGTTACTGGGTATTTGCTTTTTGCATGCAGCGCACTATAGCCTCTTCAAAGCGGGATGTGTCTTTTTTTGGTGGGAAAACTAGGTCTTGACTCAGAAGGGAGTAAGTGGTATCTAAAGTGGTGACGACAGCGGGTGTGGGAAGAATCAGCGAAGGCTAGCCAACGGCACAGTCCCCTCTGTGACGAATTAAGGCCGTGGGCGGCTGCCAGGGCTGGTTCAGATGCAGCCTCCCACAGGCTGTGGGACCAGCCACAAGCACGAGCCTGCTGCTTCCTCCCAGGAAAGGCCCGGGTTTCTAGTGAGTCATGTGAGCAGCGTGCCCTTCCCGCCTTCAGATGAGTAGTAGCTGGGGAGGGCTGGTGAGCAATCCCTCCTGTGACTCAGAAACTATTTCTGACGCTGACCTCGGTTTTATGAGTAGCCTGTTAATCACAGCTCAAGTGGAAGAAGGCAGCTTAACCCTGTGATTGTATTGCGTGGGCAAAGTTCTTAGCTACTTTAAAAAGGGAACAAACCCCAAAACTGTTTCCTGAGATAATCTTTAAACTTTAAACCAAAAATAGTCACTGAAGACTTCTTTAAACCAAACAGTAGGTTAGCTTATTTAGTTAAAAATGTTTGCCTTGAGCATTGTGCTCTTTTAAGAGCTATCTGTATGGGATTAAATAGACAACAGCAACTCAAAACATTAGATAGGAAACTTAGGGGGCAGTGAGTTTATGTCGGTGGGGGAGGAACAATTCAGAAAAGGACGGTGAGAAGCGTTGCACAACTTGAAGAATGTAATCAGTGTCACTGAACTGTACAGGTAGAAATTATTGAATTGGTATATGTTTTGCTGTGTATACTTTCAACAGCAATAAAAAGGCAATGAAAAATAGAATACGCTTGGCTTCATCAAATATCAACTTTTATAGTCAAGTCTCTTAACATTCATATACATGCTCTTCATTGGGTTCCTGATGGGTCATGTTTGAGAGCAGAAGGAAGTCTAGGAGCTTTGGATGTTTATGGGGTAGTGGGGCGGGGTGGGGGGAGGGGGAGTGGGTGGAGCAGCAGGTAGACCTCTGGGAGCTTGGATTCTTCCCTTTTTTTTTCTTATCAGACTTTTTATTCTGAGATAAGCGTAGGTGCATTTGCAATTTCAGGGTCCTTGGGTGTGGTGCAAACAGTTTTTGCTTTCAACTACTAACCTGAAGTTTGGTGGTTTGAACTCACCTGGTAGTGCCATGGAAGAAAGGCCTGGTGATTTGTTTCCACAGAGTTTAAAGCCAAGAAAACTGTCTTAGTCTTCTAGTGCTACTATAACAGAAATACCTCAAGTGGATGGCTTTAGCAAAGAGAAGTTTATTCTCTTCCAGTCTAGGAGGCTAGAAGTCCGAATTCAGGGCACCAAGCTCCAGGGGAAGGCTGTCTCTCTCTCTCTGTGGGCTCTGTCATCAGTCTCCTGGTCTAGGAGCTTCTCATCGCAGGAATCTCGAGTCCAAAGGAGGCACTCTGTTCCTGGTGTTGCTTTCTTGGTGATACGAGGTCCCAAAGTCTCTCTGCTGGCTTCTCTCTTTTGTATCAAAAGAGATTGTTTTAAGACATAACCTGATCTTGTAGATTAAGCCCTGCCCCATTAACATAATGCTGCTAATCCTGCCTCATTAACATCATAGAGGTAGGATTTACAACACGTAGGAAAATCACATCGGATGACAAAGTGGTGGACAATCACATGGTACTGGGAATCATGGCCTAGCCAAATTGATATGCATTTTTTGGGAACACAGTTCAGTCTATAACAAGAACCCTACGGAGCAGTTCTGCTCTGTATTGCATGGGGTCACCATGAGTTGCAATGGACTTTGACGAAGACAGGACCATGAGATCGTTGTAGATGCAATTGCTTTTTTACATGCAGATAAAACAGATGAGGCAGAGAGAACCCCTGTGTCTTCTTCCCTGTCATCCCGTATGGCAACTTTTTATACAATGATAGAATGATGGAGTGTATTCTGGACATTGATGCAGTTAAGACACAGAACATTTTGGGGTCTCCTTTCAGATTTGCTGGAATCTGGAGGAGGCTGACCTCCTGTGTCTGCCAGTAATGGGTTCCTGGGTTCCTGGGTTCCCTGCCTTCCAGAACGAAGGCTGTCCTCTTTTCTCCCCCTCTCCCAGCCCCTGGCACCTCCTGATCCGTTTTGTCACTGTGGCTTTGCCTCTCCTGGACATTTTGTGTCAGTGGGATCACACAGCACGCGGCCTTTTGTGTCTGGCTTCTCCGACCGAGCGTCGTGTTTGCGAGGTCCGTCCGTGTTGGCGCGTGTATCGCTGCTTCATTCCTTTGTAGGTTTTCAACTTTATTGTGGAAATACACATAGCAAAACACACGCCAGTGCAACAGTTTCTTCATATACGATTCAGTGGTGTAGATTACATTCTTCGAGTTACACAGTTGTTCCTCCCCCATTAACATAAGCTCACTGCCCTCCAGGCAAAAACTCCCCGTCCCCCTTCCCATTCCTGGTGACCACTGATAATCTTCAGTTTCTGCGTATTTGCTTTTTCATATACGTGAGGTCACATGAAAAATGTCCTTTTGCAGCTGACTTGTCTTACTCAGCACGGTGTTTTCAAGGTTCTGAAGTGCTGTAGCACGCATCCGTCCTTCATTCCTTTTTATGACTGAGTAATACTCCCTTTTGTGGACGGGCCAGGTCGCGTGTGGACAGACCAGGTTGTGGGGTCTTGAGGCCCACTGGTAAGGTGTCTGGCCTTTATCCTGGGGGGTGAGCCACACGAACTGGGGTACTGCTCCTAACGTACCTTGCTAGAGGTGGATACAGTTGGAATTCGCAGGTGGTCCGCAACGTGTGGGTTCTCCAGACCACAGGGTCTGTTCTGCACTGGTTTCTTGGTGTGTGGGGAATCCCAGGCCCAGAAGTTCCTGCGCACATCTGTTTTCCCTGGAGGCAGGGTTTCCCTAGAACTTTCCACCCGTGTGCCTGCAGCCGCTCCATCTCTGCTTCCCTCTCCCTTCATCCCGCCCTTGGCCTCAGCCTCGGCTCAGAGCGCTCTGGCAGCTAAAGCACTTGCCGTCATGAGGGCAAGGACAGTTCTGGTGATTCCCGTGTCTCACCCTGAAGACCTGCACGCCGTGGTGCTCGTGATTTTCCAGTGTAGCGCCTTTGGCTGTTGGGCAGCTCAGACTGCTGCAGATGGGTTGATTTTTATCAGACCTGTGGAGTTTTCCTTGTCACCTGTCTTGGTCTTAGCCCTGGCCCCCAGAGCTATACGGTGGAGACTCCTGTGGAGTCTGAAGACAGCCGGCGTAGCCCCCTCCAAACAGGTCCCTGTTCCCATAGGGAGAGGCCAGTCAGAGAGCAGGACCCATCTCCGGTCCCAGCTCTGCTGTTAACCAGCTGCATGGATTTGGGTGGGACCCAGCGCCCATTTCAGGCTTCAAGTCGAGAATCAAGTCGAAACATACTCGGTCCGGTGTAAGGATAGAGCTAGGTGCCACGTCCTCCTCTCTGCGTCGGCGCTGCCCAGTAGAAATACCAGATAAGCCAGTGTGTAATCCCAAATTTTTTAGTAGCCATGTTAAAAAAAAAGGAAGTCGAAAGAAACAGATGGAAGTAGTTTTTTTTAAAATATTTTATTGTGTTTTTGGTGAGAATTTACATAGCACATTAGACTCCCATTTGGTAATTTCTGCACAAATCGTACAGTGATATTAGTTACATTTTTTACAGTGTGTCAACATTCTCTTTAATTATGTTCTGGTTGTTCCGTTTCCAGTGCTCTAGTTTCCCTGCCCTTTCTTATCTTTGCTTTAAAGTAATTGTTGACCTTTTGATCTCACGAAGTACAGTATTCATGGCTAATACTCTTTATTTTGTGTGCAGTCTGTTATTTCGCTGAGAGGTGACATGGGGATAGTTTTGGTTCTAGGTTTAAAGAGCGTCTAAGGGCGATAGTCTCAGGGAGTCCTCCAGCATCAACTGGTCCAGTAAGTATGCACTTTCTAAGAATTTGAGTTCTGTATCATGCTTTCCTCCCATTCTGTCAGGGTCCAGCTATTGTGGCTCTGAGCAGAATGGTTGGTAGTGGTAGCTGGGCACAATCTGTTCTTCTGGTCTCCGGGTAGAAGAGGCTGTGGCTCGTGTAGGCTGTTAGCCCTGTAGACTGGTTTCTTCTCTGAGACCAGCGGCTCCATAGAAGGCCCGATGATCTGCTTCAGTAAAGATTACTGCCTGGAAAGCCCTATGGGGCAGTTCTGCTGTGTCACATGGGGTCACTATGAGTTGGAATTGATTCAACAGCAACAATTGCTTTTCTGGACACTTTTGGGCTATTATGTCCTGAAGGTCACATCATTTTTTTTTTTTTTTTTTTTTTTAATGCTAGTTGACTTTTTTTTATTGTGATAAAACATACATGACATAAAATTAGCCGTTTTAGGCAGTTTTGAGTGTACAGCTCAGTGGCACTCCGTGCAGTGTTATGTAGCCATCACCACCATCTACGTCCTGTGAGTCTGCCCAAGGGCCCGTGTGGCGTGGACTTGGGACTGTGTCAGTCGGCATCACCCTCAGGCAGTCACATGCCGCGGGAGGGCTGCCGTGGCCTGCAGAGTGTCCTCTGCCCAGCGTTGCCTGTCGGTGGCTGCTCAGGTTGGCGCTGGCACTGAGCACTGGGGCCTCGAGGGGAGGCACTGGCAGGGTGGCCACCTGTCCTTAGCTGCTTGGAGCTGTGACTCATTGCCGGGCTGTTTCTTTCCCAGTTATTTCATCTGCCTGGGAGTCTCATGCGGTGTGCAGCTTAAGACACTGATGTTTTTATTTATTGTGGAAAGTTTTCAGTCACCACCAACGCAGAGAAACTAGCAGTGAACGCCGTGTCCCCATCACCCCGTTTGTAGTTAGCAGCATTCGGCTAAGATGGATTTTTCTATGAAAGCGCGTCTTCTCAGCTGGTTCTTTTGGGTGTTCTGTTGTAATTAGAAGAGCGTGGGTTAGTCACTTAACTCAGCATACGTGGGCTTCTGCCGTGTGCCACGTCCTGGGCCGTGAACTTGGCCTAGGACGGAGAAGGAGGAGGACTGGGAGTAGGGGTGTGTGTCTGCGGAACAAGACAGACTGGGCCGCAGATGGGGGCCTCCTGGGGCTGTCCTAGGTAAGGCGTCCCAGGTTGGCTCCCTGCTCATTTCTCTCCTGGAGGCCTGGGAAGTGGGACGAAGAGGTCGCTGGCTAGCAGCCGTGAAACAAACAAACAAACAAAAAAAAACCATTCCTGTTGAGTCAATTCCGGCTCATAGAGACCCTACAGGGTAGAGTAGAACTGCCCCATAGGGTTTCCAAGGAGCAGCTGATGGATTCGAACTGCTGACCTTTTGGTTAGCAGCCGAGCTCTTAACCACTGCGCCACAAGGGCTCTGGCAGCTGTGAGAGCCCCGAATCCCAGATGGGTGATCAGCACAGCGCCGCTCGCACATCTCATCTCACAGCTGTCTGGGGAAGCTGGCCAGTCCCTCGAGGGCCGCATGGAGGTCTTAGAAGGGGCCACCGGGAGCTTTTTCCCTTCCTTTTCGTCTGGTTTGAAAGCTGAGGAAACTCGTTTTTCATCTCATCACCGATGAAACCAAATCCGGGCATCTTTTTCTGCATCCTCATAGTGAGGATCAGAGAGGGAGTGCACGTCCAGGCTTAGCCCAGCTCCTGCCTCGTGGAGCTCCTCCTGCATGCGTGCTCACACATCCCGTACTTGTGGGAGTACTTGTGCTGGATTGTACATGCTGTTGGGGGCCTTTTCTAGTGTTAGTATCAAGTCCTCCTGTTATTGTAAAATTCATTGTCCTGGGCAGTGCTATCAGCATAGTTCATCAGCCCAGACACAAAATCTGCTATCCATCGCTGCATAACAAATTAACCCAACATTAAGCAGCTTAGAACAACATTTATCATCTCATGTCGTTTCTGAGGGTCAAGAATATGGGAGTAGCTGAACTGCTGCATGGTTCTGGCTAAGGGTCTCTCACGAAGGTACAGTCAAGACATCGGCCGGGGTTGCGGTGGTCATCATCTGAAGGCTCCACTGGGTCTGGAGGAGCTGCTTCCAAGATGGGTCCCTCACATGGCTGTTGACTGGAGGTTTCAGTTTCTCTCCCTGCGGATGGCTCCATAGAGCTGCATGAGTCTCCTCACAACATGGCAGCTGGCTTCCCTCAGGGCAAGTGTCCTTGGAGAGAGAGGGCCCCTTCCCATCCTGGAGAGTTGGTCTCACCCTTCCAGAATGACTTTACCCTCATCACTCCTGTGACTTTCTTCTCGTTTTACCCTTTGCTGTGTGGGCTGGATTATCTCTTCCGTAGTTCTTGGACAAGAGCGTGGCTGCTTTTCTCCTTTGTCAGGGTCATTGGATCCAGGAGCCAGTCAACTCCTGAGAAGACCCTAGCTGGGTCTCAGTGAATGTAACTAACAACGGGGTAGGTCAGTCATGTGGATCTCTGATAAACTCTCATAAATACCTCAGACAGAGGGGTGGGGCTGCTTTTAATGGAGTTTGTTGTTGTTAACAGCTTTGTGGAGATACAATTCACACAACCTACAATTCACCGTTTCAAAGCGTACAATTCAGTGGTTTTCAGTATATTCACAGAGTTGTGCAGCCTTCACCAAAGCCAGTTTTAGAACATTTTCATCACCCCGAAAAGAAACTGTAGTTAAGCATAGAATTACCATATGACCAGCAACTCCTCTCCTGGATAGACCCCCAGAAGAATTGGAAGCAGGGATGCACACAGCCTCGTGTACACCCGTGTTCTTTGCAGCTACTCACAGTAGCCCAGGGTTGGAAACAACCCACGTGTCCATTAGCAGGTGATGGGTGAACGTGGCGGGGGCCATCCACATGAGGGAATCTCACTCGGCCATAAGGAGGAATGAGGTTCTGGGACGTATATGACGTGGATGAGCCTTGCAGACGTGATGCTCGGTGAAAGAAGCCAGACCCAAATGACCCCATGTGTTTGATCCCACCCGTCTGAGATGTCTAGGAGAGGCACATGCAGACACAGACAGTAGGTGAGTGCTTCCCAGGGCTGGGGGGAGACAGGAGTCACTGCTTAGTGGGTACACGGTTTCTGTTAGGGTGATGGAAAAGTTTTGGAAAGAAACAGTGGGGATGGCCATTCAATACAGGAAACGTACTAAAAGCCACTGGGATGTACATTTGAAAATGATTAAAATGGCAAATTTTGTGTTGTGTGTATCACCACAATAAGGAAGGAGGGAAGGGAGAGAGGAAGGAAGGAAGGAAGCAAGCCGACACCCGTCAGCTGTCACTCCCCCTTGCCCTCCCCCAGCCACTGGCACTTACCTACTTCCTGTTTCTGGATTGGCCTCTTCTGGACTTTTCACATAAGTGGAGTTGCAGTGACGGTGCCATTTTACAGTCCCCCTGGCAATATACAAGGGTTCCAGTTTCTCTACATCCTTGCCGACACTTGGTGCTCTCTGATAACTGCCCGTGCTCGCAGGCGTGAAGTGATCTCACTGTGGTTGCGGCGTGTATCCCCCCGATGAGTGATGACCTCCAGCCTCTTCACGTGCTTGTTGGCCAGTTGGATGTCTTCCCTGGAGAAGTGTCTACTCAGCCCCTTCCTGTTTCTGCTGCCTGCACAGCCCCGCTCTCCTCTTTGTGCCAGTTCCTGCTTTTCATGCACTTTTGAGAACTGGCCGGAGGTTCCCCCTTGCCCACGAGAGCTGTGACTGCCTGTTGGTCTTCTGCTGTTTATCACGAGGTGTGAGGTGACTGTCCCATCGGGATTCTCAAACCACTGGGGCGCTGGTACAGCAGCTCGCTGGGCCCCGTGCTGGAGCTTCCGATCCCGTGGGTGGGTCCAGGAGTCTGCATTTCTAACTAGTTCCCAGGTCGTGCCAGTGCTGCTAGTTGGGGATCCCCCTGTGGGAACCCCTGACTTACAAGGTCAAGTCCCCTCCCTGATTGTGCTCTGCTCTACTTTGCCCCCACCTGGTCTGTACAATGGGTTACAGTAGATTTGAGGTGATCCCTAAGTCAGTTGGAGGGTATTATTAAGAATGCTGTGGTCCCTGGGTGACATGAACGGTATGTGCCCAACTGCTCACCTAAAGGTTGTCAGTTTGAACCCACCCAGCAGCACCGTGGAAGAAAAGACCTGGTGATCTGCTTCTGTTAAGATTTCAGCCCTGAAAACCCTGTGGAGCAGTTCTGCTCTGTAGCACGTGGGGTGGCCATGAGTCGGGATTGACTTGATGGCAGCTAACAACATTAAGGATGCTGGAAGGTTTGTTTCTCTTTGCCTTAAAAAAAAAAAGGCTTAGCACAGAAGGCCACGTATGTACGATTCCATTGATATGATGGCAAATCCACAGAGGGAAAGTGGGTTAGTGGTTGCCCAGGGGATGGGGAAGTGGGGGTGGGGAGTGACTGCTAACAGGCACGGGGTTTCTGTGTGGGGTGATGAGAACATCCTGAGGTTAGATAGTGGTGATGGTTGCACAGTCTGAACGTACTAACAACCACTGAAATATTCACTTGAAGCAGGTGAACATTATACTCTGTGAATTCTGTCTCAGCGGCCCTGGTGGCACAAGGGTTAAGCGCTCGGCTGCTAACTGAAAGGACTGTGGTTTGAACTCACCCAGCGGCTCCGTGGGGGAAAGACCTGGCGATGGTGCTCCTGTAAAGATCACAGCCTGGGAAATGCCGGGGGGGCAGTTCTGCTGTGTCACACGGGGTCACTGGGAGTCGGAATGGACGCGACGGCACCCAGCAACAGCGGAGCTGCTGGAGAAAAGCCGGCTTAGGACTCAGCAGCGTATTTAACGAGCCGTCGCGATACCATTACTGAATGCTGGAATGTGCTAGGCACTATTCTAAGACTCTCTCAGGCGTTCTCCTTCTGTCTTAAACCTCTCTGCTTGGTAGTTACTGTTCTCTCGTTTTCACGCTGTGAAAGCTGGTTGCCTGGGCTCGGAGGCTCACAGGATCTCAGGAGCCTCCACTGGCAGCTCTGGGACTGGACACCAGCTTCTCGCTCCCGGCCCAGGCCCTTTCCCTCACTGCGCTAGGGACCCGTGACAGTGGGACCAGAACAGGTGCTGGGCAGAGAGTATCACTGAGTCTCAAAGAGGCCCCCGTGGTGGCCAAAGGGCTGGCGCCGATGCCCGCAGCCTCGGGAGGTGGGGCTGCGGCAGCAAAGCTGCTGTACAGCCAACGACTACTGAGGCCACGTTAGTTGGGCCCCTGTAAGTTGCACCCTGGGGTCTGTGGAACCCTCTGCACACGCTGTGACCTGACCTGTGTCACCGCATCCTGATCCTTGTTTTGAGGTCCTAGCACAGCTGGCTGCTGAGACCCCCGCCAGGGCTCTGCAGCAGCTTCTGAAGGTCCCTCTTTTAGCAGCAGGCCTGTGGGGGTCCGGACCGGGGCGGCCGGGTGATGCAGTGGCGGCTCTGGTTCTGGCTGAGCCCCGGGCCACACTCACTTGTGTGGCTCTGGATGCCCTGGACAGGCCCTCCTACCCGCTTCCTGGTTGTTGGGATCAGATGGGGATTGAGCTTCCAGTGCGTCCCAGGCCCCTAGGGAACGGCTGGGGTGACTTTGGTGGGGAGGGTCCTGGCAGCCCCTGCCTTGGTGGTGGGCCTGGAAGCTACGTCAGCTGAGAAATGGAAAGTGGAGCGAGCCGAGCAGACGGCATTAAGGTGCAGGGGGGAGCGTCTTCCTCTTCGGGCGCCTCCACGGCCATGCACTCCACGGTCACCTGAGGGAGGTGCCACCGACCGACTCTAAGACTGTTTCCGTTTGCTTTTCAGGACAAACATCACGATGCTGCTCATGAAATCATCGAGACCATCCGGTGAGTCGCCAGCACTTGTCGGGCACTGGGCATAGCCTGGGCTTCCAAAGGCCCCATGGGCAGCGACTTTATAAAGCCATGACCCGGTTCCTGGTTCTCCCGGGTCCCGGGCTTTGCTGACTTGGGACGCCCCTGCCTGGCTCCCCACTGACAGCAAGAAGACAGTGGAAGAGAGGGCGGCAGACATTAAATGTTTTTTCTCACAGGGAGTTGGGTTATCTCCCAGAAACTTCGGAGGCCCTGGGTGGTGCAAATGGGGAACGTGCTCGGCTGCTAACCCGAAGGTTGGAGGCTCAAGTCTACCCAGAGGCGCCTCGGAAGACAGGCCTGGCAGTCTGCTTCTGAAAGGTCACAGCCGTTGAAAACCCTGTGGAGCACAGTTCTACTCTGACACACGTGGGGTCACCATGAGTCGGAGTCAACGGCCACACTCTCTTTCTTTAACCTTCTCTTCTGTGCTCTCATCACCTTGCCCCCCACTTTCAGCACATTGTACAGCCCCCTGTTTTGCCGGGTTCCTTATCGGCCTCTCAGAACGATGACGACATAGAGCAGGGAGAAGAACTTGGTCAGCGAGGCCCGTGTTTGCTTGTTTGTTTTTTATTGTACCTTAAGTGAAAGTTTACAATTCAAGTTAGTCTCTCGTACAAAAATTTATACACACGTTGTTACGTGACCCTAATTGCTGTCTCTATACTGTGACAGCACACCCCTCCTTTCTACCCCAGATTTCCCGTGTCCATTCAGCCGGCTCCTGACCCTCTCTGCCTTCTCATCTCACCTCCGGACAGCGGCTGCCCATTTAGTCTCATGTATCTACTTGAGCTAAGAAGCACACTCTTCACGAATCATTTTATGTCCCACAGTCGAGTCCAATCTTTGTCTGAAGAGTTGGCCTCGGGAATGGTTCTAGTTCTGGGTTGACAGTCCAGGGGCCATGCTTTCTGAGGTTCCTCCAGTCTCAGACCATTAAGTCTGGTCTTTTCACTAGAATTTGAGTTCTGCTCCCCCCCTTTCTCCTGCTCCATCAGGGACTCTCTGTTGTGTTCCCTGTCAGGGCGGTCATTGGTGGTAGCCGGGCACCATCTAGTTCTTCTGATCTCAGCCTGATGAAGTCTCTGGTTTATGTGGCCCTTTCTGTCTCTTGGGTTAATTCTTTCCTTATGACTTTGGTGTTCTTCATTCTCCTTTACTCCAGGTGGGTTGGGACCAATTGATGCATCTCAGATGGCCGCTCACTAGCTTTTAAGACCCCAGATGCCACTCACCAAAGTAGGATGCAAGGGAGGCCCATGTTTTGACGGCAGTTTTCCACTCATCTGCCAGGCCACCTTGGACAAGTCACGTGGCTTCCACTTCCCTGAGCCTCAGTTTCCTGACCTGTAAAATGGGGGCAGTGGTCCCGAGCTACAGCATCCTCAAGGGACTCCCCCCATCTCCTTGTGTTCCCTCACTCTTCTCGGTCCTTTGGACTTGGCTAATTAACCACAGCCCCAGTTGGTGGGTCTTCCCTGTCGGGGATGGGTCTGAAGATCACTGACAGACCCTGAGCCTGCTCGTCCTGTACGCGTGCAGAGGCAGGCAGACCCCCTCCCCTGCTGCAGTTCTGTTTCCAGTGGGCTTTGTCCTCCACTGTGGACACCAGGGTCTGGTCCCCTGAAATCCCGTGTGCCACGTGCGGCACTCTTGCGGCTTCTTGTTCTGGCTGTTTGTGGTCAGAAACCTAGCCCTGCTTCAGGACTCGCAGTTGGGCGGCGCATGTGCCTTCACAGTTCTCTGCTTCCTTGGGGCCCTTAAACGTGGCCCATGTGGGACCTGGAGGGCAGAGGCCCTGAGTCCGGGCACAGATCCTGCCCGGACTGCCTTGGGCGTGCATGCTGCCCCATGGCCCTGAGCTTCTTTGGTTTGCTCCTGGGGCAGAGCAGCATCTCTTTGCAAGGGCCTTCTGAGGATTAAGTGGAATGATTTGTGTACGTCATGCAGGGGGCCTGATGTGGGGTTCAAAAACCAAACTGTTGCCGCACTCATAGTGACCCTATAGGACAGTAGAACTGCCCCATAGGGTTTCCAAGGAGTGGCTGGTGGATTTGAACTGCCAACCTTTTGGTTAGCAACTAAGCTCTTAAGCACTGTGCCACCCAGTGTTCAGAATTTGGGATCTGCTGTCATTTTTACCTGGCATAACCCGTAAACCAAGTGGTCATGGGATGGTGGGAGTGGTTGGCTTGAGTTTGATTTATCAAAATAAAAAAAGGCTGTTGGTTAAGAAATGGGAGTGTGGTGTCTAGTCCACCCCCTGAGCACACCCCTGTGAGCGGCCGGCCTCTTCCCTGTGACAGGAGAACGCTTGTCCCTGCCGTGCAGGGTGGTGAGGAGGAGGGGAGGGGACCATGCAGGAACAGTGTTCAGCACACAGGACGTCTCTAGGAGGTAGAAGCTTCAGGAAGTCCTTAAACATGGACTGGAAGAGGCGCCACCCCCGTGGACTTGACCTGTCCCGATCTGCTTACCTGCGTACACGTGGACTGGAAGAGGCGCCGCCCCCGTGGACTTGACTTGCCCCGACCTGCCTATCTGCGCACGGGTGGACTGGAAGAGGTGCCGTCCCCGTGGACTTGACCTGCCCCGACCTGCTTGCCTGCGCACACGAAGACTGGAAGAGGTGTCGCCCCTGTGGACTTGACCTGCCCCGACCTGCTTACTTGTGCACATGTGGTGCGGGAACGCGTGTGTCTCTCCCGTTGTCTTAGCTTTGCGCCTTCCAGTTCTGATGAAATGCCCAGCAGCCATTAAAGAGTGTTTGCGAGCTGTAGTGCATTGACAGGCAAATCTAGTGAAGGAATATGCACCATTGTGGGGCCTCTTACTGCACTGGGTGAGGGTCTTAGCATGTGGGGGTGCTGAAGCAGCTCCCCCAGTTGGCCTCCTGGTCGCTGTTAGAGGTGGAGCTCTGGGATTGCAGGCGAAATGTACCCACCTCCAGTGGGGAGGAGCCAGGATGATGCTCTGTGGTGGGAAGCCACCAGTTAAGGAGAAACCAGTTACCATTCAGTTGTTCTGACTCATGGCGACCCCATGTGTGCAGAGTGGAACTGCGCCCGATAGGGTTTTCAGTGGGCGATCTTTGGGAAGTAGATCACCAGTATTTTCTTCCAAGGCACCTATGGGTGGACTTGAACCTCTAACTTTTTGGTTAGGAGGTGAGCACATTAACTTTGCACCACCCAGGGCTCCTCTTTGTTGTTTTGTTAGTTGCCATGGATTGTGAGCAGAGTGGAACTGCTCCATGGGGTCTTCTAGGCTGGGACTTTTCAGAAGTAGATTGCCAGGCCTCCCTTCCAGGGTGCCCCTGGGTGGGTTTGAACTGGCTAATGGTCAAGTGCTTAACCTTTTGTGCCATCCAGGGACTCTGTAGTTAGTTTATAAAAATACGGTTCATTTTGTATGCTGACCTGGTGTCCTGTGACCTTGCTAAATTCACTTATGTTGTAGTAGATTCTCTGAATTCCTAAGGACCTTCTGCGAGTGGAATCACCTGTCTGTGAATAGAGACAGGCGTAGACGGTCTTCACACCGCTTACTTGTTTTCCTCATCACGTCCTTCTGGCTGCTGCTGCTGTTGGGTGCTGTCCAGTCAGTCTCAAGTCACAGGGACCCCGTGTCACAGAGCAGAAGTGTCCCATAGGGCTCTCTAGGCTGAAATCTTCACGGCACCAGGTTGCCAGGTCTTTCTCCCACGGATCCGCTGGGTGGGTTTGAACTGCCAACCTTTTGGTTAGTAGCCAGGCGCTTAGCCCTTGTGCCACCAGGGCTCCTAGTTGCACCAGCTGGGACCTCTGATACCGGGCTGAAGAGAAGTGGTGACCGCAGACATCCTCTCCTCGTTCCCAGGGTGGGGAGGCGCGTGCAGTCTTTCCCCCAGAATGGTGTTAGCTTCGGGTTTTCTCTGTCCACCGGGTCTCTGACAGAAACCACATGTGTTAGTTGAACAGAGAGAATTTGCTCTAAAGAAGCGTTCGCCTGGTGTGTGTAGTTATTCTGTATACCTGAGGGGTGAAGAGAACACACTGTTCCAGGACGCAGCTAGTGCCCTCAGGGCTGTAGGAACCGAGGGCAGATGGTGCAGTGGTGAAACCCTGTGGGGCTGAAACTCCAGCCTCAGCTCGCCCTGGTGCTTTGAGTTTGGAGGGGTCTTCTCGGTAGGGGACCTGGACCACTGGGGAGGTGGTGCTGGCTTGCTGGTTGCTGGGGTCTGTGTGTGTTGGGGGTTTGAAGTGGGAGGGCAGCACGAAGCTGGTTTTTTGCATGTTGGAAACCTGTTACTGAACTCGTGAGACGGCCTCCTGCTGGGGACTGCCATGGCGCCCCCACATGTGTCAGAGCAGAACCGCGTGCCACAGGGTTTTCAGGGGCTCAGCTTGCAGAAGCAGATCGCCAGGCTTTTCTTCCGAGGGGCCTCTGGGTGGACTCGAACCTACGACCTTTTGGATAACAGCTGAGTGTGTGAACTGTTTGCACCGCCCAGGGACCACCAGCAGAGAGGAGAGAGCTCCATCCTCCCTTCTCCTCTGTGTCGGGGTCTTCCTTGTGCGCCCTGCTGGCAGAGGGGAGGGGGTGGTTTTGTTGCTGAGGAACAACCGCTTGAAACTGCCCTTTATTACACTGAGGACATTTCTTCCTGTTTTTAAAAGTTTCCTGAGAAGTGGTTTTTTGTTTTTTTTTTTAAATTTATCATGAGTAGGTATTGAGTTTTGTAACATGCTTTTTCCGCATCTGTTGACATGATCATACTACGTTTTTTTTCTTCTTTATTCTGTTGGTGAGATGAATTGCAGCAGTGAATTTTAGAATGTCAAACAACTGCATTCGTGGGTAAACACCACTTGATCATGGTTGCTGGATTCAGTCGACTAATGCTTTATTTTTTATTTTTTTGACTAGTGTTTTAAATGAAGATTTGTATCTGTGTTCATGATGGATGTTGGTCTGTTGATTTCAATTCTTGTGATGACTGGTTTTGGTCTTAGAGTACTGCTGGCCTCATAAAACCCTGAAAGAGTTTTTGTGGGATTGGTGTTATTTTATTCTTAAATGTTTGACAGAATTCACCAGTGAAGCCATCTGGGCTTGCGGTTCTCTTTATTGCAGGGTATTTGATTAGAAATTCAAGTGTTAAATAGATAAAGAGCTAAGATGTTCTGTTTCTTCTTGTGTTAGCTTTCGTGATTTATGTCTTTCAAGGCATTTGTTCATTTCATCTCAGTGGCTGAACTGATCAGCTGCTGTTTTCAGGGTACTGCTTGTTTTCTTATTTGTAAGCTCTTTAGTGATGACTCCCCTATCCTAATTTTCTTTCAGGATTTTGTCAGGATCCAAGTAATGTTTACACATTGCAAACGGTTGATGTATTTTTCTAAGTCTGTTAATCCGTAGGTTCTCCTTCATCTCTCATTCTTAGAATGTTTGTTGAAGAAGTCCAGTTATTTGTGATTAATTAATTCCTCAAATAATGGTTCTCTTTAGTTTCTAGTGGAGGAGCCCTGGTGGTGTAGTGGTTAAGAACTCGGCTGCTCACCAAAAGGTTGGCAGTTCGAATCCACCAGCTGCTCCTTGGAAACCCTATGGGGCAATTCTCCTCTGTCCTATAGGGTTGCCGTGAGTCAGAATTGAATCGTCGACAGGGAGCTTAGTTTCTAGTAGGTAGGTTTCTTTCATGCTCTCTGCTTTGAGCCGGTTGGTTTGCGAAGCCTGGTCACATGTCGATTCCTTCAGCTCCCAGGAGTCAGCAGTGTCTGCACTTACAGCTGCATAAAATGTGGGTAACTCACAGCGTGGGCGTACGTTTCGCAGTGTTTGTTTTCGGTAATGCCTCTCTTCTTTCACGTTTGGGTTGAGTAACGAGGACTTCTGTTTTCGTACTTGAAGAGTAAATGTGTTTAAGGAGCCCTGGTGGCGCAGTGGTTAAGTGCTGGGTTGCTAACCAAAAGGTTGGTGGTTTGAACCCACCCAGCGGCACTGCAGAAGACCTGGTGATCTGCTCCTGTAAAGATTACCCATTGCTGTCGAATCGATTCCAATTCACAGCAACCCCGTGTGACAGAGTAGAATGGCCCCATAGGGTTTCCTAGGCTGTCATCTTTACAGAAAGAGATCGCCAGGTCTTTCTCCCGCAGAGCAGCTGGTTGGTTCGAACTGCCGATCTTTCAGTGAGCAGCTGAGTGCTTAACCACTGTGCAACCGGGGGTCCTTCTGTAAAGATTACAGCCTGGGAAACCCTATGGGGCAGTTCTGCTCTGTAACACGGGGTCGCCACTGTGAGTCAGAATCTACTAGGTGGCACCCAACAGCAACCACTGCCACAAGGAGCGTTTAGAACGTTCAGAGGAAAGGCGGCTTTAAGGGTTACAGTCGCTGTTGTTCCTGCGCTTCTATTTCAGATGGGTCTGCGAGGAAATCCCAGATCTCAAGCTCGCCATGGAGAACTACGTTTTAATTGACTATGACACCAAGAGGTAAGGGGGCTCCTTTCCTCCTGCCTTCCTCCTCGCCGCAGACAGGCGCCACGCTGTGTGCGGACTCGGCCATAGTCGGGCCTTCTCTGATGGTGCCACTGGGTCCGAGATTTCCTTTTGGAGCTGGCTGTCGACTCTGTGAAGTTATTTTGGTAGAAATGTTTATCAAACATTGGCAGATGCTGTCAGCGTGAGGAAAGAATTGGAAACTCAGTGTTGCCGAAACCTGAGTTGGTGTGTGTGAAATTACTCGACTTAGCAACCGCTCTTTCTGAGGCTGCCCGCTGCCAGCAGCCGTGAGCCGCCGCCTGGCCTCGGTGGCCCGTGGCTCCTTGGCCAGCCTCAGTTTAGCGCTGCCTTGGCTGCTGGCTGTTTCTAGCCCCTTGGCTGCGTTCATCAGTTTCCTGGAGGCCCTCTCCTGAGTCTCAGGAGAGCCCCGTGGTGGGGAAGGGCGAGGCAGTCTCTGGAATGCCGGCCTGGAATTTTTTTGTTTTTCTTTGAGAGAGAAGGGAAACATTCCACGCTAGCTCCCGTCTCAGCTCTCGGGAGGGCCCTGCCGACTGGGAACTCAGCTTCCTCTCCTGGCAGAGGGGTGCCCCGAGCAGCCCTGAATTGCCAGAGGGCCCCTGCAGGTTTCTCCACCTCTGTGGTCACTGTCATGAAAGGGTTGCTGTCCCCCGGGCTGCCATTGCGGCCTCAGTGAACAGCCACCCTGTTCCCTCGCCTTTCACCCTTCCCCATTTCACCAGCAGCCTGGTGTTGTCACAGAGGGGGTGGCTTGCTCCGCATCTGGAGCAGTGGGACCCTGGGGTGTCTGGTGGGCATCAGGTGGCCCCTGGGCTGTGGGTGGATGTTGGGTAGCCTGTGGTACCGGTCAGTACTAATCCAGGGCTGCAGACTTCATGCTAAGCACCCCTGCTGTCAGGGTGAGGTGGGTGTGGGCACTGGCACCTCCAGCCACATGGTCGACCTTTTCTGTCAGGCCTTGAGCAGTGAGGCAGGGCCACAGTGGCAGTCTGTCTGCGGGACCCGCTGCCGTGAGTGGTCAGGGGACAGTGTGTGAGAGCAGAGCAGGGCTGCGGGCACACACAGCTGCCGTGAGTGCTCAGGGGACAGTGTGTGACAGCAGGGCTGCGGGCATACACAGCTGCGGTGTCAGAGCACCCAGCCCCTCTGGGCCTCTGCATGTGCACACCCACCCGGGACAGAGTATTTCCAGGCAGATCCAGGGTCTCAGTGGCTTTCAGCCATAAAGGCGGAAGGAAAGAAGGAGAAGTTGGAGTAAAAGAAAGTGCAGAGCGCAGTTGTGCAGGTTTTTCCTCCTGAGCTGTGCATGAGGCCGCCTGAGTGGAGCTATGGGCCTCTCTGCTCACCTGGCCTGGGCCTTTGCGCTCTCAGAAGCTGAGGGCCCAGGGCCGGGGACAGCTCAGTCCTGCCGTCCTCCCTGTCCTGGCTGGGTGTTTGTGTTCATTGTCCCCGCCCCTTTCACCTCCGGCCTGATGGGCAGACCTCTGACCTGGGTCTTGGCCTCTGAGGCCTGAGCTGGAGGCAGCCCTGGGAGCCCTAGAGCTGTGAACACACCCCCGGCTAGGCCTGGGGCCCGAGCCCCCAGCGCCCTGGAGGCGAGCCATGTCTTCCTGTGCAGGGCGCTGGGGTCCTCCTCCTGCGGCACCCACCGGGGCCTGGCCGTCCTGCTCCTAGCAGGCCCTGCAGTGTTGGCGGTAGTGTCTGGGGTGACGCCACCTCCCCCTGCCTTTCAGCTTCGAGAGCATGCAGAGGCTCTGTGACAAGTACAACCGGGCCATCGACAGCATCCACCAGCTGGTAGGTGGCCCCGCCGTCCCTGCGGCCCGCCCCACGGTGCAGCTTCGCCACGCCGTGATCCCTGCCAGGGCCTCCGCGGGCACGGGCCCCCAGTGGGCTGAGGTCCAGGCGTGGGGATTCTGTGGGTGACGCTGTGATGTTGGTGAGTGGCGTCTTGGGCATAGACCAGGCCCTTGTCCAGGCTGTGTCCCCTGCAGACCTTCCCCAGCTCATGCTGACGGTGGGCGCTCGAGTTGGTGCAGTCAGCCCCTGCCTGTGGTGTGGCTGTGAGTGGGTGGCTGAGGGGTCACCACAGTGACGCCCTGTGGTAGGCCTGGGTGGAGGCAGGCCATCTCCCAGGGCACAGCGCACTGTTCCGGCAGCCAGGCAGGGGCTTGAACCTCAGAGACACGGAGCAGAGGCTGTGTGTGTGGTCATGGCTGATTGCTCCTCCAGAAGAGATTTTCAGTTTGAGGTGGCTTTTCTGAGGCCAGAGTTTCAGAGAGTGCCAGAGTCGATGAGGCTGAACAAACCTTCCGTCCCAGCTCAGGGGTCCCAGGCAGCAGGCGCTCCTGCACAGTGTGGGTTGTGCCGGCAAGCCAGGGCCCTGGGGAAGCCTGGTGGGAGGATGAGATGCCTTGGTCCCCATCTGTACTCCTGAGTGTATTCCCGTGATGAGCTTGGGCTAGGAAAAGGACATGTGTAAAGTGCCTGGGCCGTGGGGGCGTGGGGAGAAGGAATTGTCCTTCACACCTTCCTGTCCCTGTCGGCAACAAAAATAGGGATGTTACGTGCACGTACATAATGCGTACACGCGTATCCACGTATACATGCACCCACAGTGCACGTAAACACATCCACACACGCGTACACGGCCACCCCCAAATATCCACACTTGCATGCAGTATAACACAAAGACGCAGTACATGCACACGTGTGCATACATTTACACAAATACACGTGCACGCACACGCACACTTTGTTTACCAGGTGTGGGGCCCGGCTGCCGTCCTGGGCGCTGACTGGGTCTCTTGCCGCCTTTGCGCCCTAGTGGAAGGGGACCACGCAGCCCATGAAGCTGAACACGCGGCCGTGCAACGGGCTGCTGCGGCACATCCTGCAGCAGGTCTACAACCACTCGGTCACCGATCCTGAGAAGCTCAACAACTACGAGCCCTTCTCGCCTGAGGTGTACGGCGAGACCTCCTTTGACCTGGTGGCACAGATGATCGACGAGATCAAGATGACCGAGGACGACCTGTTCGTGGACCTGGGCAGCGGTGAGTGCGGCCCCCTCCTCCGACTGGAGACAGGAGGGCACGTTGCATGTCGGCAGCACAGACGCCCAGCTGGGAGGCGGTCAGCGCGAGCAGCCGTGTCAGTCGGAGCAAGTCTCCAGGCCCCTTCTTCCTCAACTTCTGGGGCCTTCTTCGGAGGCCCAGGGGCCTTCCAGCCCCACAGCCCCTGCTGTCCACACTGCCATTTCGCCAGCCCTCACCTCCCTGCGAGTTCCCACCTCACCTGGAGATGGAAGGCAGTGCGGTCCTATGTCCCCGAGCCCACCACGGCCTTCCTGGGGCTCCACCCTCACCTTCCTGGGGCTCCGTCCCAGTGTTGGTGCTGTCCTGCCCCTCCCCTTCCTTCCTCTCTTGCCTTTGCCCTGACTGATCGGGAGCAAGGCCTTCTGGCTCCAGGCCGAGCTCTTGTCTCAGCCAGCCTCTTACCTGCCACGCTGGTATCCCGGACCCGGTCACCTGCAGTGGCCTCTCACTGGCTCCCGGGTCAGCCTCTCCCCACCTCCAGCCAGCCACCAGGCTTGCCCTGCAGTGAGAAGGTCATTCCCCTTCACTGTAGAAGGAGGCCTGCCCTGCCGGTTCCCTTGCCCCCTGTGCGCCGCCCTCAGCTGGGCTTGCTCCCGCGTACTGTCCAGGATCACCAACCAGCACCCCAGTGGCATTCTCTGCCCCCCTTCTGCCTTGTTCTTCCACGTCGCGCTGACCACCCAGCAAGCTCTTGGTCTCTTGATTATCTGAGGGTCCTCTCCTCCGTAGCGGACACTCCCAGGCAGGAAAGGCAGCCTCGCCTGTCGGGCTCATGACTCTGTCGTCAGCTCTGACGTCGGGCCTGGTAGCTAGGCCTGAGAGAAACCTTTATGGGGCGAGGAAACCCGTGCTGCTGGGTCCTGGAGCCTGCACAGGGGAGGGAGCCCGTGCTGCTGGGTCCTGGAAGTGTGGGGTTGTGTGTGAGGCCTGCTGGCAGGCGTCATATTTACGTTGAGAGGTCAGGGCGCAGTGCTCCCCTGTAGCACCTTTACCATCCCATCCCCAGGCTTCCCTGTGACAAGCCTCGTGCCGACGGCTGGAAAGTGCAGCCTTGAGCAAGTGCTATGTTGACATGGGACCTGGGCCCCTTGAGGCGGGAACGGCGAGGACCTCGTTGGTGACGTCCTCACTCACTCCCAGCCCCTTTCAGTGCACAGTTTGTGGATCAGCAGGAACGCGGCTGAACCATGTCCATCCATTTGTGGTGGTGCTGTTCTATAAGGGCCCCCCAACACGGCGCCGGCCCTGCTGGGCTGCAGCTCGGAACGGCACTGCCTCCCTGTGCAAACACCACAGTGTTGGTGCGGAATCGGCAGATAGTCCAGAATAGTCCAGAGGCTAGTCCTCGCTAAAAACTAGCTGACGACAGAACCTGTGCTCTTGTGTCCCCGCCTCCTGCGTTCCGCCCTGCTCCCCTGGCACTTAGCTTGGGCTTCTTGCGGTGGGTGGGCCTGGGCACTCACCTCCCCGCTGGTACATATTCCGCCTGTTAGGATGAGTCCATCTTACTGCGGATGGAAACCAGGGGCTCCCGACACAGCACCTGAAACATTGTGGCCGTGGGAGAAGCCTCCCAGACACACGTCACTACAGAGCTTCCAGGGACGCCTAAATGCTGGCGACTCCGGCTCTTGCTGTGGCCGCAGACTGCCTGGCTGTGTGGGTGTGTGGTTTGGGGTCCTGACTTGCTGGCGCGTGGCACCGATGCCAGAGAGTGATGGGTTTCGGAGACCCGGGTATGGCCTGCTGCGGTTTTTCCCGCGACCCCTGCAATCCTGGACCAAGCCTCAGTCAGACTCCCATCTCTGAAAAACTTGATGAAGAGATTTCAGGTTGGAGGTGTTGTGGCCCCACGGTGGTGTTCTGGGGTTCCCTGTGGGTGTGGGCGCCGCCGCAGTGGTCCAGGAGTGCGGAGGTGATCTGGAGGTCCGGGGTTGGTGGAACCTCTCCAAGGCGCTCGTGTTGGTACCTTATAGCAAACACCTCACTGGGCCTCACACTGAAAATGGATTCCCTTTACGGGCGTCCAAGGTGACGAGCTGTCATGGAGGTGGTTGTCCCCTGCCGTGGCCCGGGTCCTTGGTGACCGTGGAGTGGCCACGTGGAGTGCAAGAGTGTGGCCTCCGCCTATGGACTGCAGCAGCCCCACTCATCGCGAGTCCCACCCTCCTGGCTGCCTGTCCCCGTCACCTCCGAGCCTGGGTGCCATCTGTCTGACAGTGTCTCTCTTTCTGCCTCAAGGAGTGGGCCAGGTTGTGCTCCAGGTGGCTGCAGCCACCAACTGCAAACATCACTACGGCGTGGAGAAAGCTGACATCCCAGCCAAGTACGCGGAAGTGAGTGACTGGGGGCAGACGGTCGTGGGGTGGGGGCACTGCCACGCCTGGGGCCTGGACGGTTGAGGCCCCTCAGGTGGTCTGTGGCAGAGGGAGTACTTGTGTCCTCGCTGCCCTGGGGCCTGCACTGCGGGTGGGGCCTTGCTGCGGGCAGGGCTTGTACTGTGTGGCCCACGGGTCCTGGCTGCGGCAGGCCTCCGCGTGGGAACAGCACAGGCAACTTTGGTAGACGGGTCGTGGGTAGACGGGCCTTTCGACACCTCTTGGTCTTCCTGTGGCCATGTGGCTCCCTTGTCATTAAAGGACAGAGTAAGTGGGGGCAACAGGCAAGTCAGCAAGTCTGGACTGCAGGGAGTGGCAGTAATTCCCACCCAGAATCAGCTCTGCTGTGAAGGGCTGGGACGCGGGGCCCTCCTGGGACCAGCAGCCTTGGCTGCCGTGTCACGTGGGACCTCAGGCGTCCCTCATAGGTGTAGGCACAGCCCTGTGCAGGCCCTTCATGTTGCTGTCCGTGGGATGCTGATTGAGCGTGACCTGGCCGCCCCTGTGGCCCGGGAGCACCGATTGGCCCTCCCTCACCCCCCGTGCTGTGACTTGTGGTTTTTGGGGAACCACTGTGCGTGATCGGGCCTTTGCCGGCGCCCTGCTCGCCTGCGCCTGCCCGGGCTATGGTCAGCAGGGTGTGGGGAGAGGCGTGCCTGAGCGGTGTCCCCGCCCCCCCCTAATTCAGGTGATCAGGTTTCATGGTCCAGATGCCCTGTGGACTGTAGGTGCCTGGAGCACCAGGAGTCCCGTGAGGCCTGTGATGACTCCCACCCGTGCATTGCTCTGGGCGTGTCTCAAAGAAAGTGGTTACACCAGGGTTGGGAGAGCCAGGGCCCCTGTGGGATCCTGCTGGGCACAGTGGGCGGGGTAGACGTGGAGCAGCCCAGAACATCCTGGTGAGGAGGCCCCTGGTGGTTTCTTTTCCTTCCAGACGATGGACAGAGAATTCAGGAAGTGGATGAAATGGTATGGAAAAAAGCATGCCGGATACACAGTGAGTGCCTCCTCCGTGCTCTGGGGCCCTGACGCTGCGGGCAGCCCCTCTGTGTCTCTGTCTCTCTCTGACCACTGTTCATCTCTGTCGCGGTGGAAACCGTGGCCTTTCCTCTGTGTGGTCTCCTCCTCGCTCTCCTCAGGGCGTCTGAGTGCAGACTTGTCCCTCAGGGTCCCTCTCGCGTGGCTGTGAGAGCCGGCCCGTGGGGGCCCGCGTTTTGCCCCTTTCCCACCCTTCTCCGGCTTCTCGTTTCCTGGGGGCCTGCTTATCCCTGCTGCCCAACACGGCTCTCCCGTCCTGCATTCCTGGCAGCCACGAGTGAGTGTTCCCGGTGCTCCTCGACCTTGTCCGCATTTGACGGTGTCAGGCTTTGGGAGTCGAGCCATCTAGTAGGTGTGGAGTGGCATCTTGTCAGGATTTGCGGGTGCCACAGTGTCGTATGACACAGAGCCTTTCTTCACCTATCCATCTTCTTTGGTGAGGGGCCTCTTCAGTTCTTCTGCCCATTTTTAAGTCGGGTTATTTGTTTTCTCGCTGGGCTTTAAGCGTTCTTTGCATATCTTGAATACAAGTCCTTTGTTCTCGCAAAGGTTTTCTCTCGCTGGGCTGTGACAACCGTGGCATCTCAGCCGGCTGGGCTGCTGTGGGAACGGCTTCCGTTGTCTGCGTAGTTTAGGGTACGCGCTGTTCATGGTTCAGTAAAAGGCCTTGGAGACCGGCTGCCTGGCCGCAGGTTCCGACAGGGCTCAGTGCTTGTTTCAGACACCTGTCTGACCACTAGTCCTCCTTCAGGCGAGTTCTTCTGGAAAGTGTCTTTCGCCTGATTTTTCACACCCATTTCCGTGGAACATGGGTCCTGGTGTTTGGAAAGACCCCAGTAGCATCCCTTGGCTTTGACGTGGTGCCCGGCTGGCGCCTAAGGGTGCTGCTTCCTGTCACTTAGTAAGTGAGGAGGGGAAATGAGCAGGAGCCGAAGACAGCCGGGGGACCTTCCCAGGTTCGGAGCTGCCTGCCGGCCAGGACCCCCATCAGCACCTCTGCCCTGTGGAGGCCTGACATGCAGCCCCTCCAAGCCGGCGTCTCTGGGCCACGCACACCCAGCCTCTGTGCCTGCTCCCTAACCGCAGCCCTGCGTCCTTCCCGGCCTGTGACCAACTCCAGCCCCATGGACACCCGCGCTGCCCTGGCCTCCGTCCACGTGCCCGTCCCGACCCGGGACCTTCCTCGGTGGAGTTGTCTGTTTCTCAGCCGCTGGGCGCCCCCTTGAGGATAGGAATTGGGCCAGGGATCGGCATCTAGGGTGCAGGGGCCTTGGCGGCCTCCCCCTCAGCCCTCCCCACCACCACTCTGCCTTCCTGTCACTGACCAGGGTGTGGGTGGCCCGCTGTGTGTTGGCGTGTGAGGGATGACGGCAGCCATGGGCTTGAAGGCTGCACCCTCCTGAGGAACCTCCCCGTCCTCCTTGTGGGAAGAGCTCTGGGGTGGCTGGACTGGCAGTGCTCGGGGGCCTCTTCTGTAGCCCCTTGCTCTGTGCACAGGACGGAAGGGGGCTCACGGCCACCTTGCGCTACCTGGGGCAGATGTGGGTCTCTCCCAACGGCATCTCCAGGCTCTCTGCCAGGCCTCAGAAGGACATTTCAAGTCGCCTTTTTACGGTGTCATCTTCCTTGAATTACGTGAGTCAATTTGTATGATGATGCCTTTTTTAAAAAACAGTAACAGCTTTGTTGATATATAATTTACCTGCCGTACGTTTTATCTATTTAAAGTGTACGATTTGGTGTTTTTAGCATGTTCAGAGTTGTGTGACCATTACCTCTATCTAGTTCTAGAAGTTCTCATCACCCTGAAAGAGAACCCTGCACCCACCAGCAGTCACTCCCTACCCGCTCCCTCAGCCCCAGGCGACCACAGGTCCACTTCTTGTCTCTGTGGACTTGCCTGTCCTGGACGTTTCCTGTCGGTGGGATCAGACATGGTGTGGTCTCCTGTGTCTGGCTTCTGTCACTGGGCATCACATTTTCCAGGTTCATCCACGTCGTAGGTGGATTTGTGCTTCGTTCCTCCGTATGGGAGAGTAAAGTTCCCCCGTGTGGACGGACCACACTGTGTCTGTCACCTGTTGGTGGCCATCTGGGTGTGCGTCCACCTTTGACCCCTTCTTTGTGCTGCTGTGAACACACGTGTGCAGGTTTCCATTTCTCTTGGGTATCTGCCTGGGAGTAGAGATGACAGTCGTTTTGAAGAATGATAAAACCAGATTCTTTTCACAGCTTCAGACGATTATGTCCGTAAGACCTGCCTTCTGTTTGACCAACTTTGGCCTTGAGGAGGCAGGTAGATGTTGGTCTATTCATGAAAGTAGCCGTGGGTGCCAGTTTGCATTGCACGCAGGTCAGACTCCAGGTCACACATCCCAGGAGCAGGCCGACAGTGTGTCAGTGTTGGAGACACAGAGCCCTCCCCTCCCCCAGTGCAGGGTTGTCGTTGGCGGGAAGGGCAGCCTCGTGTGGCTCGTGATGGCGGCTTCTTGCCTCCGACCCCTCACTGTGTATGCACACCCCAGCACCATGGAGCTCCCTGAAGTCCGCGCCCTGGAATTCTCCGCGGGAGCCATTCCTAACTCGTGCCTGTCCTAAAAACCTGGCTATTTTATCAGTCCTCTGTGCCAGGGGAGGGGGACAGACAGGGCAGGACCTGAAGGTGCCTAGCTGGGCTGGGGATGATGGTGCCCAGGGCATTCTGGGGCCCTGGGTGAGGGGGCCCGCTGCAGTGGCCTCTGGTACTCACCGTGGGTGCAGCCTCCGCTTTTGAGCTGTTGAGAGAAGGTGTGTGGACGTAGTGCTGTGACAGCACCCAGGTGTGTCCTCGTGGGGCAAGCCACTGTCCACTTAGCCGTGTGCCGTTCTCAGCCCTCCCTCGGGCCTGACACGGCCCTGTCCTCCTTGACCCTGTGCTCGGCCTTCCAGCCTGGCTCTGGACTGCAGACCCTCGTGCCCTTGTTGGGCCTGTCGTGGGGGCCCTGTGCTATCTCTGGTCACCCCCCTTCTACCCGAGCCATCTCTGCCGCACCTCGGGCTCCTATACCCCCCACTGTGGGGGCTCTGCGCGTGTCACCTTTTTTCATGGGCTGGACAGCGCCCCGCGAGACCTGGGTGGTAGATAAACCCTGTCGGTGTTTTCTTCCTTTCAGCTGGAAAGAGGCGATTTCCTCTCAGAAGAGTGGCGTGAGCGGATTGCGAACACGAGGTACGGCCGGGCAGGGGCCCCTGGACTGTGTGGTGTCCTCAGGCCTGCTGGGGATAGGCAGGGGCGGCCCACTGCCTGATGGGCAGCCACTGTGGCCAGTCCAAGGGCCGGCAGGGCCTCGCTGTCACCGCAACGGGGGCCGGGTCCAGCTGCCCCCTGTTGGGTGGGACTCTTCCCGAGGGCCAGGGTGGTGGCCAAGGTGCAGTCAGGTGACATCCCCACGGTCAAGAGAGCAGGCATGACACGGCTAGGAGAGGCTGGAGCAAGGCATCTCATTCTGCTTGCCACGGTCCTTACGCCCCTCTGGGCCCTGCAGACCTGCTGTCCCCTGCTGGCTCATCCCCCGGGACGCTCACTCCCGGGAAGTGTCCCCTGCTGGCTCATTCCCGGGCTCAGCACACAGTGCTTGCTGGGGTGTCGCCCTGATGCTAGTTCCCTTTCTGTCTGGCTTGGCCTCCTCCCCCAGGCTGGGTTCAGGGGTATCCTTGTTCTTGCTGTCGCCTTGGCACTGGCCTGGTGTGACGTGGCACTTGGTCATGCATACCCACCACCCCTGCCCGGTGCCGCCCTAGGCATCTGAGCCTGCTCTGCGCTCACTCTGCCCTCCCGTGTCAGGACAGCCAGTTGTCACCCTCGACCCCCGGGCTGCCTGTGGCCTCCACATCATGCTGCTCGAGAAGCTGTGTCCCCAGGTCCTAGGATAGTCAGCACTGTTGGAGACATGGCTGGAGGGCTGTGTCTCGGGAACTCATGCGGTCTGAGGGGGCCTGTGGCGGCTGTGCCAGTGTCCGGGGGCCACTGTGACAAAGTGCCACACACTGGGGGCTTAGAACAGCAGCCATTCATTCCCTCATGGTTCTGGCGGCCAGGAGTCTGGATGCAAGGTCTCGCCAGGGCCATGCTTCCTCCGGGGGCTCTAGGGGAGGGTCCTTCCTTGTCTCTCCCGGCTTCTGTGGCCCCATCACCGCTCTCTCTGCCTCCGCCTTCACGTGGCCATTCTCCTGCTGTGTCTTTACGTCCCTTCTCTTTTATATGACACCACTCAGCTCGGACAAGGACCCATACTCCAGGGTGATCTCATTGTAACTAATGACGTGTGCAAAGACCCTGTTTCCAGACAGAGGCCCTGAGTAGGACATCAGCATATCTTTGGGGGGCACAGTTCAGCCCACATCAGGGTGCTTGGTCAGGCGAGTGGTAGGAAGTGTGAGCTGTGAGGCTCTTGTGTGACCCCCGTGTTCCAGGCAGTGCTGTGTGTTTGGGGTCTGTCCCTGTTGCGGTGCGGCTGGGCTTGCGGGGCTGGGTCGCACAGCTGCAGCTTGGTCCTGTCATGTTCCCACCCCCCTTCCTTCTGCTCTTGCTCATCACTCGCCGCCTTGTCCCCCCACCTTCTGTGTATGGGGACACCCAGAAAATAGAGGCTTCTCTTTCATACAAGCCTTTCCTTCTCTGCTGTGAGGCTCCTTTACATTTGGGGCCCCCACAGCCTGGTCCTCCACCCTCCTTTGCACCTTACCTGGGGCCAATGCTGAGGGTCGGCCAGCCATTCCTGGGGCGTTAGTCCTCCACGGTCACCATGAGCGTAGTAGTGCCTGGACGCAGCTCCCCCCGACCAGCTTCCTGCTGGTGGCGTCCGCCGTGGGTGCCCCCCACCCGCTTCCTGGTTCTCTCCGGGTCGGTGGTGGCTGTCCTTGCTCCAGTTGGTTTTTGGTGTCCTCGTGTCTGAGGTGCGAGGGGGGCTTTTGGAGGTGGATGGTTGTCTCACCCCGCCAGTCCCCCAGGCCCTTTCCTGGCCCAGGCCTCCTCACACCCTGTCACCTCGAACCACCGGGCTCTTGGATGCCGGTTCCCAGCCCAGCTGCAGAGCAGGCGCTGGTCTTGCCGCTGGCCCAGGGCAGCCGGGACACCTGCGGGAGGACGGCAGGCCCGGGAACCCAGTGGCTGGCCACCGCTGCTCGTGTTACCTTGTCCGCTCACCTCCCCGGTCAGTGCACTGGCTTGTGACGTCCACGAGGCCTGCCTTCTCGTACGGCGGGAGGGGAGAGTCTGCTCTGTGTGTCTGTCCGTGACGTTCGTATCCTGCCAGGTCTCCGGAACAGTCCTCTGTTCCCCTGTGCTTCCCGGCTCCGCCTCATTCTCCGTCTCGCCCGGTTGGGCTGCTGGTGCACGTGACCAGACTCTTTCATTTCGGAATCAGCCACACGGGGATCCACGTGGGCTCCTGTGTTCTCTGTGCGTGTAAAAGCAGAGGACGACCTTGTGTCCGTGATTTGAAGACACGCAGTGTAGTTAGAGCCGTATCTCCGTCTGGAGAGAGGCCACGTCCATGTTAACTTTGGAAAAGGCTGCCTTACTGTCGGGTTTGCAGGCTCACCCATCCCATAGATGTTTGTAGACTTTAGGCGTTCAGAGCGCGTCCCTCTGTGTCCATGATAGCCGGCACCTTCCGGGCGATCCGGGGGCTGGGAGGAGCAGAGACGGCAGCAGTGGTGGATGGAGTCCCCGAGCTCTGGCTTGTCACCCCCAGCAGGTTCCGCAGACCCAGGGTTCCTTAGCTTGCTGGGTGCCAGGCAGCAGGTGAGGATGCGGGAAGAGCCGAGTGGCTGCTTCCTGAGAAGAACACTCCTCCTGGTCCCCTGGGCCCCGTGCAGAGCCATCCACCAGGGCTCCCTTGACTGTGGCAGCCTAGACCAGCTCTTGAGGCTGCACTGGCTTTGAAACTTTGGGGCTCCCTCCAGTGGGGCCCCCAGACACAGACAGGTGGGCAGGTGGGCATGTCCCTTGACATGCCCTGGGGGTGCTCCCATGGCCTCAGAGTAGGGGTGACAGCGAGGCCTCTCTGACGCTCCTTGGGCTGCTGCCAGCGTCCCAGCCCTGGGATGGCCTCCTCACACTTCACTACGCCTTGGGGCGCAGCAGGCAGGCGTGGGCATCCAAGGGTGGTGGGTGACATCGATCAGCAGGCGGGGAGGGGTTGGGCCACATGCCAGGTGGTGATTCCTCCCAGGTGGCCAGTGGCCCAAAGGTCCAAGAAATTTCTGGAATATTGTGTGTTGGCAACAGAGTGGGGAAGCTCCTTGGAGCCCCCTCTGGATCTGGGTGGGCCTGGGATCTGCCTGTGGTCTGCAGGTTCAGTGAGGGGTGAGAGCGGTGGGCAGGCAGGTGGTCCTGAGTCCCAGGGCATGGGGTCAGCGAGCCTGCAGGCCGCTGTGTGCACTGGGACTTCAGGCAGGTCGAGGTGGATACTTCACTTCACTCAACTGGAATATTGTTTTGCAGTGTTATATTTGTGAATAACTTTGCCTTTGGTCCTGAGGTGGATCACCAGCTGAAGGAACGATTTGCAAACATGAAGGAAGGTAAGGTATCCCTTCTTAACCCTCGGACTGTGGGAGCTGTGAGCAGGCAGCCTCCCTGAGTGCTAGCCGTGTGGGCTCTGTGTGTGGGCTTGGTGCTGACTGCAGATACTGTGCTCCTTTCCACAGTGTTGACCTCTGTTAGCTTAGACCCCGGCTGAAACGCTCCATCGGGGTTGGTTATGTGTGTTGTGATGCTTCCTGTCATCTGAGGGGGCAGCATGGTGTCCCCTGGTGCCTCCGAGTGCTGTGTCTGGGAGCGTATAGCCTGCTCAGGCCGAAGGTCAAAGGCTCGCAGTGTGCCTGGAAATATAGGGTGTTTCCCTGGGTGAGGGGCCCTGGCCGGGCGCCCGACCTCCCTCCATTGCTGTCAGCCATCCACCACCTCCAGGGCCCTTAGCCCGGTCTTGTGGCCAAGTATGAGGGGGTTATTGATAAATGCACAGGACAGGCAGTTAAATTTGAATTTTGGATAGTGAATAACTCTAGTAGAAGTATGTCCCCACTCACACTAAGTGACTGTTGATTGTTTCCTGAAGTTCACATTTACCTGGGTGTTAACTGTTTTTACTTGGTGGACCTCAGATGGGGCGTCTGGGGACAGCCGGGTCCTCCAGGCAGGCTCCGTGTGCCGTGTCCCGGGCTTCCCCATCACCTGGGGGTCACCAGTTTGTCAGCGCCCGTCCTGTCCCTCTCCTCCTCCATCTCACTGTCTTCTTCTCAGCAGCAAGGAGGTGCCCAGGCCAGGTCTTGTTGGACACGGTGAAGGGGGTGTTTTGACTTTGTGAGTCTTGGTTCAGCCAGAAATCCTTTCTCCAAATTAATGAGAAAGTTCTAGATTGTGGCTCGAAAGCTGTGGTGGTCATCCTTGGGTCTGGAAAGGTGTTTATTCTCTTAGGAATTGGCTCAGTGATTTAGTCAGGCTTTGCTTTCCCGCTGCTCACAAGAACCTCTTGATTGGGAGCTAGTTCGGCCCTCTCGGGGGTGGGAGTCCTCCTCCTGGTATCTGCAGGAACTTGCAAGGGGAAGTTAAAGTCTTGACAGTCCCCCAGTAGAAGGTGACAAAGACAGGAAAGCCGGTAGCAGTCAGGCGAGTGCTGTCCTCCTTGGAGCGACTTGCTCCCCTCCTTGGCCACATCGAGCCCGTGTGAGCCTTTTTTTTCAAGACTGTGGCTTTTCCAGTCTCGGGTAGGACCCTATCTTAACTGCCTGTGTCTTCTGCCCGGCCCAGGTGCCGAGCCCCAGAAGAGCCATCCAGGAGGAGGGCCATTTTACCCCCCGAGCCTGCGTGTGCACATGCCTCCTAACCGTGGACACGAGGGAAGGCAGGGGGCGTGTTACACCCCCCTAGTCTGCGTGAGCACACGCTTCCTAACCCTGGACACGAGGGAGGGCAGGAGGGCCTTGGTCTCAGCAGCCCCAGGACAGGATCACGCCACGCCCAGAGGCTGGACGCCTCTCCTGGAATCAGACGGCAGGTGCCACGTGTCTCCTTGCCCACTCAGAATGTCAGGCAGGCAGGAGGCCCAGTCCTAGAACCTTCCAGATAGACGGGAGTCAGCTAGGTGCATCCCAGCACCAGGCCAGGTGTGTAATTGCTGGTGGGTCCCACAGTGTGTCAGACGCTGACCCTCAGAGTGTACAGGAGAGGAGCCGTGTGGTCCAGGAGAGGGAAGCCGTCCGCAGCAGTGGGATCAGGGAGTTGGTTCTGTGGTGCTGGGACCGCGCCCCGAACCCAGGTGGGAACGCTCTTCCCCAGTTTGTTTCCTGTGAGCCCAGCCTTGAGCCTGAGACACAGGCGGGTAGATGGCAGGCACAGAGACAGGAGCGCTGCAGACAAAGGGCGGGAGTAGCCGAGAGACCCCTGCTCTCCCCCCCGTGAACCCAGCACGGTGAGGTCATGGCAAGGAGAGGCCTTTCTCCCCTCTCCCTTCCTCTCCTGCAGTCCCTGCTTGTTTCCTTCTTGCAGACTACCTAAAGCACAAGGAGAATGCTGTAGTGACCAGACAGGATGACTGTGTCGTCAGAGTCCCCACAGGGGTCACCCACAGCCTCGTCAGGGTGGGAGCAGGGTGGTCTCCGCAGGGGTGTCCCGCAGAGGAGAGCCCCCATGGGCACGGTCTGCGTCTGCAGGGAGAGCCTGACTTCCTCCTTCCTTCTCGAGTCTCACACCTGTTTCCTCTGTTTTCTTAACGAGCAGAAGGAGTCAAATTCTTTGGCTCTGCAGTTTTTCCTACGTTTTAAGTTGTGGTGAAGTCTGTGTAGCAAAGCACGGGACATCTCTGCTGTTTTCACACGCGTGATGCAGTGAGGTGAATTATGTTCACCACGTTGTGCCACCGTCACCTCTAACTGAAGCTCAGTGTTCCCTAAGCAGGGCTCCCCTCCCTGTTCCCCCAGTAACCAGGGATGAACTCTTCTTCCTCCATTTTCACCTTAGGGAGAGAGATTAGTCGTCGTTCGTGTGATGCAGATGCTCAGAACAGCTGACTGCCTTGGCTGAGGCCGGCTGGCGCCACAGGACGAGGCTGTTCTGCCGCCCAGACCTTGGTCACTGCTCTGTGTGGAGCACAGCACTGAGTCCACTCTTTGGGGTTCAAATATTCTGGCCAAATTCCCTGCTCACAGTGTATCAGCTGCCCCTCAACACTCAGATGCAATGTTTTTCAGGGTCTCTGGGTCACCACGTGGGGCCAGAGCTGCCCACGCTCCTCATTAGAGCCGGAACACGTGTCTGTGTGTGTGTGCCTGTGTTTATGCACGTTTGTGTGTGTCTTCGTGCTTCTCTGTGTGCTCACGTGTGTGTCTGAGTGTGTCTCCATGTGTCTTTGTATGTGTTATCTGTCATGTGTGTATGTCTGAGTATGTGTGTGTCTGAGAGTATGTATAAGTGTGTGTGTCTGAGTGTGTTTGTGTGTGTGTGTGTGTGTGAGTGAGTGGCGGGGGGCCTGTTCCTGAGTCACTCTGAAGCAGGAGCCGCAGACACGGTGATCCTTCCATTGAGGCCCAGGGCATCTCCTCCTCCCCCTGAGAACCAGGGCAGTGATTCCCACCGCCCTCCAGTCTCCTCACTGAATGCCCGGTCGGCGGTCCTCAGCGCCTTTCCCAGCTGTTTCTTCCTGACCTTTCTGGTCCTGGAGTTGTCCCTCTGCCCTTTTTATGATGCTAGTTAGGACTGTCCAGGCCAGGTGTCTCGTGGACTTCTGCGTACTCTGTATTTCTTCCTCGGGTGCTGTTGTGTGTGTCCTTGCCCCCTGGCCTGGAGGATCAGTCAGTCAGGGCAGGCACGCAGGAACTGCCCAGCGTGGCGCGTCCCCCCTGCAGCGCCGAGGCTGAGCCCGAGGGGGTGCGGCAGCCTGCGGCCTCTGTGCAGTGGGTGGGTGGTGTGCGGTCACGTTGCTCGCTGGCTCCCGTGGTGGCCTAGCCTCAGGAGTCCCCACCCGCAGTGTTCTTGTGAGCACCTGGGATGCTGCCTGGCTCAGCTGGCGGATCGGGGGTTGCACGGCTCACTTTTCTTGTCACCCTGTTTCTTCTGTGCTTGCCAGCTGGCGTCCTGTGAAGGCGCCCCCGCCGCCCCCGTCACTGAGCGTTGCTGTAGCTCATGGGCGGTGTTGTTGATTGTATGACCGGTGGCTGCACTGTCACTCTCTTGGGCGTGTGGTGTTCATTGTACAGCGGCCATCACTGTTACTCTGCTGCTCGCACCATCCCCGCCCGCCTCTGAGACCCATCAGGCTGGCTCCCGGGGCCCCCGGGCACCACCCTGTGAGGCTGGGACAAGAGGCCCCAGCCCTGAAACCAGCCGCTTCTCTGGGCCTCTGAATGGAGAGGAGACTTAGGGACCAAGACTTTGTTGCTGGGTGCTCATTGCTACCAGGGTGTCATTGCGTCTAGATAGTGCCTGCAGAGGGACTCGGACCAGGGTGGGGGACGTGTGCTGTGTGTGTACAAGTCTGTGTGTGCGTGATACACTTGTATACTGTTCACATGTGTACATGTGTGTCCCATGTATGTGTACGCGTATGAGTATGTCTGCATGTGTGTACTGCATATGTGTGTGCACTGTACATGTGTTTGAATGGATTAATCTGACTGCCAATTTCTCATTATTGCCCGTTTTGATTTTTTGTAGTTGGGTCTCCTTACGCTGAGAAATTGGGTTGCTAAAAGCATTAGTGTGTTTCCTTCTGTGATTGTCCCCCTGTACACATAAAGGACTTCATGCTCACAGTTTTCCTATGTGCACATAAAGGAGTAGTCTCCTAACTGTTACGTGGAGGAGAGCCAGCAGTGAGCGTGCTGGGCAGCCTGAGGCTCCCGTGTGGTCCGCATTGTCCTGGGGACAACGCGCGGGAAGGCTCCTGTGGGTGACTTGAAATCCTTGTTCTCTGTGTCGCTGTTACCAGTTTGGTGCACAGTGAGGTTTTCTTCCTGTTCGTCTGTGGCTCTGGGGTTTGCTGTTTTAGCTCTCAGATTTAATCGTGGTTGTAGATCTGTAAAACATTTCCATAGTACAGAGACAGGTGTGGGGTGGTCCGCTCCTAGGGCCCCCTGCCCCTCTCATCGCCCACAGCCAGTTGGGGTGCCGTTTCTCGTGCCCTTGGTTTGTCCTCATAGTGGGTGTTGTCTGTTTTGTTTTTGAACCTCTGCACACTAGCCTGCCCCTTCGCCATGTCTTGGTAACTTGGAGTCATGCCCGACGCAGCGCCCTGCCTCCTTCCCTGCCTTCCTGTGTCTACCTCCATGTGCCCATGTCCAGGGGTCATATTCCTGGTCACCGGGCTGTCCCACCCTCACCCAGGGTGGTGGGACAGGTCTGCGTGGGACCAGACTGGACCCTGAGAGAGGGGCCGTGGGTCAGCAGGAGATTCTGTTTGCAGGAGCCAACCGGACCGTGGAAGCCTCCCGCAGTTCAGCTTTCACCCGTCGGAAAACGGGCCAGGCCCAGCCTTGTGCTGCTGAGATCTTGCCCTGCTCAGCGTCGTCTCTCCTTCCTTCCTAACTCCTCTTGCTTTGACTGTCACTGCTTTTCAGCTGTGTGTGCGTGTCTGTGTGTGCGTGCGTGTCTGCGTGCATGTCTGTGCGTGCGTGCGTGTCTGTGTGTGCGTGCGTGTCTGTGCGTGCGTGTCTGTGTGCGTGCATGTCTGTGTGCGTGTGTGCGTGCGTGTCTGTACGTGCGTCTGTGTGTGCGTGCGTGTCTGCGTGCGTGCGTGTCTGCGTGTGTGCGTGCGTCTGTGTGTGCGTGTCTGTGTATGCGTGCGTGTCTGCGTGCGTGTCTGCGTGCGTGTCTGTACGTGCGTCTGTGCGTGTGTCTGTGTGTACGTGTGTGTCCGTGTGTGCGTGCATGTCTGTGCGTGCGTGTCTGCGTGCGTGTCTGTGTGTGCATGTCTGTGCGTGTCTGTGTGTGCGTGCGTGTCTGTGTGCGTGTCTGTGTGTACGTGCGTGTCTGTGTGTGCGTGTCTGTGCGTGCGTGTCTGTGTGTGCGTGCTTATTCTCCCTAGCAATGACAGTGATCAGTGTTTGTGTTGCAGGTGGTAGAATCGTGTCCTCGAAACCCTTTGCACCTCTGAACTTCAGAATAAACAGCAGAAACTTGAGCGGTAAGAGACTGACGGCGTTACGTTGTGCGTGTGTAACTTTAATCTGATAACCATTAAGGTGGAGGGGTCTCCCCCTTGGTACTGCTGACGTGGGGGCTGGATCTTTCTCTGGGGTGGGGCTGTCCTGTGCACTGTAGGGTGTTGAGCAGCATCCCCGGCCTCCACCCACTCTCAGCCTCTAGCATCCCCCGAGTCATGACAACAAGAATGTCTCCAGACATCACCCAGTGTTCCCTGGGGGCAGAATCGTCCCGGGTGAGAACCACCTCTCAGAGAAGTATATGTGGAAGTGAGCCGTGTTCTGTAGATTTAAGCTGGATAAGGCCCGAGGAGGTGGCCCTGCATTTAAGCGCCTGCTATGTGTAACGTGGGGGGCCAGCAGGCGGTGGCTGTGTTGTCTGGGCGACGTGTGTCCGCGACCTTCAGGGTCCCGCGGAGCTCGTGGCAGCGTGGCGCTGCACGCCCTGCAGTCACCTGCTTTAGTCAGGGGCTCGGCACGCTCTGGTCACTCTGTGTGTTCTCCTCAGATCCCGTTCGGTCATTTTAGAGGCGGTTCAGGCGGGCTTGTCCGCCATCTCGCTCTGGCAAGACCTTCCAGGTTGGGGGCCCCTGCTGAGCATCACTCATCCTCAGTGCACCCTCATCCGACGGGGTCCCCTGCCCTGGCGACCCAGGCGGCCTGTGGTGTGGCGAGGAGCAAGGTTGGTAGCCGGGCCCTCTCCTCTCTCTTGTGCAGATATCGGCACCATCATGCGCGTCGTGGAGCTATCGCCCCTGAAGGGCTCAGTCTCGTGGACGGGGAAGCCGGTCTCCTACTACCTGCACACTATCGACCGAACCATAGTGAGTGCTGCGCCTGCCTGCGCCTCCCTCACCGCGCGGTCTCTGCGGTCCTTGTAGGGGGCATGGCCCAGGAGGCCCTCGGCCAGGCTCTGTTCTCACTGCCACCACGTGCACACCCACACATACATGCGTGCACACCTCGTGTGGGTGAGCCACGAGGCCCCAGACGTGGGCCCTCCTGAGCGGTGCTGCAGGGGCTTCTGTCCTCGGGCGAGACGTTCCTCAGGTAACCTAGTGGCTGCTGTGTCTCTTCCTGCCGTCCGTTCTGTGGGTCACCCTCAGAGAAGGTGGCCCTTGTCATGAGCACGCATCCCTGTGCTGAAGCGCGTTTCCTCGTGGGCTCCTCCTTCCAGAAGTGAAGTCACATTCTGGTGTCACGTGCCACCCGAGCCTGTGTGGGCTGAGGGTGCAGGGCTGGCTGTACCTGTGTTTGGCGGCTGAGGCAGGGATGACAGGCCGGCCTGGGTTGGGGCAGGCTGTGCACGTGTGGCCGTGGCGTCGGACAGCCTCCTGACACTGTCCCGGGGTCCTCGGTTTTATCTGGGGCATTGCTTTTGTTCTTACGGATTTGGGTGTGACTTCTGGTAACTTTTTTTTTCTTTTTTAGCTTGAAAACTATTTTTCTAGTCTGAAAAATCCAAAACTCAGGGTAAGTTTGTGTCTGTTGTGACTTAATAGCATGGATGGAGCTTACAGAGGGCCTGGCGGAGTGAGGCAGGGGGCAGGGGGGGTGTCCCGCAGATCCGCGAGTTGGGGTCCGTGAGCAGGTGCCCTTCCCTGTCGCCGTCCTCGGCTCTGAGAACAGAGGCTTCACCTCGTCTTTAACAGATCCTGTTGGGCCATCCTTCTTGTGAATGAAGCTGGAGGGGTGCGTCGCGGTGCTGGGGAATGAGGAGGAGTGTGTGTGGGAACGAGAGTGTGAGATTTGGCACATGGCACCTGAGGACATGTCCGAGGAGCTGTGTCTGCATCAGCCAAGGCGGACTGGAATGTTCTGTGCCTTCTGTGTGTGTGGAGGCTGGGCACCACTAGGCTTTGCTGTCCAGCACCTCTGATGGGTTCCCTCGCCCCATGGGGCCCTGCCCGCACCCCCAGTGGACGGTGGGCCAGCTCCGTTGTCCCGGTGCTGTGTCTGCCTGGTGCTGCCTCGCCCAGGCTCACGGATGCCTGTTTGTCTGCAGAGCCGCGAGGGTGCCCGTCTGAGTGCTCTTTCTCTTTGGAGATGGAGCCAGCTGTCAGGCGTGAAGGGGCCTCCTGGAGGGGCTGCCCAACTGCCGTGGCATTTCTAGACAAGAGGCTGGGCCCGGGAGCGGGGCGGGGGATGGCTCAGCTCCACCTCCCCACGGGGTCGGCAGCACCGGCCTCAGAGCCAGCGTGAGGTGTCTGTGTGTGTGCGTACAAGGTGTCTGTGTGCACAGGTGTTTGTGTGTGTACAAGGTGTGTGCACAGGTGTCTGTGTGTACAGGTGTCTGTGTGTGTACCAGGTGTCTGTGGACAAGGTGTGTGTGTACAATGTGTGTGCATAGGTGTCTGTGTGTGTGTGTGTGTGTGTGTGTGTGTGTGTGTATAAGGTGTCTGTGTGCACAGGTGTCTGTGTGTGTGTACAAGGTGTCGGTGGGCACAGGTGTGCATGTGACTGCCGGGGGCCTGGCTGCGTGTGCAGCTTCCTCACCTGTGCAGTGGGAGGAGGATTTGAAATGAGGCTGTTCTCCTGGACCAAGGCCACAGACCTGTCTCCAGGGTGTGTCCCCCTCGACACTTCACTTTCCGGGTTCTTGTCTGACGCTTCCTTTTTAGGAGGAACAAGAGGCAGCTAGGCGCCGGCAGCAACGGGAGAACAAGAGCAACACAACCACTCCAACCAAGGTCCAGGAGAGCAAGGCGGCAGTCCCCGCGGACACCCCGGTGGTAACGCGCCCCAGCCCCCGCTTCTCCCGTCAGGTCCCAGCTGCCCTGAAGTCCTTCCGCGCAGGGCGTGCCGGTCGGCGCGGGGTGGGCTGGGGGGTGGGGGTGGGCAACAAGGCTCTGACTGCCCCCACCCCGTACCTGCCAGGACTCTGGTGCTGAGGACGAGAAAGCCGGGGCCACCACTGTCAAAAAGCCATCCCCGTCCAAAGCCCGCAAGAAGAAGCTGAACAAGAAGGGACGGAAGATGGCTGGCCGGAAGCGTGGGCGCCCCAAGAAAATGAGCACTGCAAACCCCGAGCGCAGACCCAAGAAGAGCCAAACCGCACTGGACCTCCTGCACACGCAGACCGTGCCCCAGACTGCCCCGTCCTCGCCTCAGGGTGCGCGGGCCCCAGGGCGCTGGGGGGCTCGTCGGGCTGACTTGTCAGGGAGCCAGGCTCCGGGCCTGGGGAGGGGCCCCGTCTGCCACCTCACTTCCCGGGGTCTCACTGTCTTGTCGGGGGCCGTGTCTCGCCGGCTCAGGGTCCTGCCGTCTGCAAAGCCTTGGCCCGTTTGCTAGAGCAGAGAGGGTGGCGTGAGGCCCAGGCGGCTTTCTCAGAGCTAAGCCAGATCTGGTCTTCCGGGTTAGCGGGCTTCGCTTCAATACTGCCGAGACGTGGCTTTGGGTAATTTTCTGAAGTGCTGGGGTCCCTGGGTGGCGCACTCTGCTAGCTGGAAGATTGGTGGTTTGAACCCACCCAGACACACCTTGGAAGAAAGGCCTGGCGTTCTGCTTCTGGAAGGTCCCAGCCTTGAAAGTCCTATTGGGCGCAGTTGTGCTGTGTACACGTGAGGTCGCCGGAAGTCAGTCCCTCAGTGGCCACCAACAGGAGCAGAAGTGCTGAGCCTGGCCTTTGAAACCCGGGGACTCAGGTCGTGAGACCCTGGGGCACTTCTGGGGTGGGGACGTGCTGCTGACATGCCTGCCTGGTGTTGTCTCCCTGCACAGATGTGTACAAGTCACCTCACAGCCCGTTCTACCAGCTACCTCCGGCCGTGCAGCGGCATGCGTCCAGCCCGCTGCTGGCGGCGCCCACCCCTCCCGCGCTACAGAAGCTGCTAGGTGAGTACCCTGACCCCCAGCTGGGCTCCAGGGGCTGGGCGGAAGGGCAGTCCGCAGGGCGCCTCCGGCTGGGTGCAAAGTCATGGAGCAGCTCCGCCTCATTGGGCCAGGCCGAGGGTCTGCAAAGCCCACAGGCTCCCCTGTGGGAGGCTCGGCCACTGCATGAGTAGACAGGGTGGGGCAGGCACTGGCACCAGTGGATATGGGAGGACACCAAGGGCCCTCCAGGCTCCTGCAGACACTCTACTCCCTTTATCCCTCTTTGCTTAATCTCGGTTTGATGGTTTTTTTTTTAAAACAAGCCTGTGATACTTAACCAGCTAGTAAGGGCTCACAAAGCGAAGCTGAGCCAGCACCATAACTCTGAAAGGCAGCACTCACGGGCTCGCCTCCCTGGCCAGCAGACAGCAGCAGGTGGTGAAGGATGACGCCGGGGCAGTGCTGTGGTCGTCAGCCATCGGCCGCCCCGACAGGTTTCCCCGTCAGCCTGGTCGTTTTTACTGAAAGCTCTTTGCTTTCAGCTCCACTCTTCTGCAGAACCCTGTACCCTCTCTCCTCCTTAGAGTCTTTCAAGATCCAGTACCTGCAGTTCTTGGCGTACACAAAGACCCCACAGTACAAGGCCAACCTGCAGCAGCTGTTGGACCAAGAGAAGGTGAGTCAGCCACGGGGAGACGGGGCCTGTCACTCTGCCCGCTGCTCCACCGGCCAGAGAGTTCTCCAGAAGGGCTGACATCGGCCTCCTGGAGGGCCACTCGTGGGCTTCCTTGGCTGCCCCTCACCTGCCAAGCACCCACTGAGGAGTTCTTCAGGTTGGCTGTGTCCAGAAGGTGCCCAGCTCGTAGCCCCACAGGTGGCACGTGGCAGGAGGCAGAGCTGTAGCTGGGATTGAGCCTCGGCGTGATGGCTGAGACGTTTTGAGGGGGCACGCCCACCTGGGGACCACAGCCGCCCCCACAAACAGCTGCAGGCTGGGTGGGCCTAGGCAAGCCATGTTTCCAGGAAGCTCTCAGGCGTGCCAGTGCACTAACACCTCCCTTCCCCAGCTAAGGGGTGCAGTGGCTCAGGGAGGGAGCACCTCTGTGGCAGGGCCACACTAGGGGGACTGTCAGGAGGTGGCCAGCATCACAGCGGCCCCTCTGTCTCAGTTCCTCAGGTACCAGGCTCCACGTCAGGCTGAGTGACGCCCTGGGTCTGTTAGGTGCGCCTGCTGGCCAGCCATGTGCTCAGGCCAGGACTGTACTGCCATGGGAGGTGGGAAGCCGTGGGTGCTCCTGACTCTCTGTGAGCCTTCTCTTGACTGGGGTGACTTGGCGGTCATCAGGGCCGTCTGTGGCGCCGACACTTGGGGGACAGGACTTTCCCTGTCATCCACGCTGGGTCTGCATGGTTGGACAGAGCCCCTCAGTGGCTGCCCCACCCTCAATCCCGTGGCACTGTGTGTGTAGCTGTGCGGTGGCCGCCACACTTCTAGCGCGGCGTGTCTGGTGCCCATGGACCCTCGGGTGTTCTGGCGCCGGGCAAGCCAGCTTTCAGGGGAAACCTGTTGGGACGGCCGGCAGCTGGTGTTCTGGATGGTCTTTAGTGAGCGTGGGGAATACAGGGGCAAAGCCAGGACCTGTCTCGGCATGGCCTCAGCTGGTCCTTCCCGTGGACTGTGCACTCCCTGTGAGCGCTGCCCCTCCGGCTGTCCTGATGGAGGCTAAGCCTGGGCTCCCTCCCGAATCGCCTCTGGCACGGGGTAAGAGCTTGGCCGCTAATCAAAAAGCTCAGCAGTTGGAATCCACCAGCCGCTCCTTGGAAACTCTATGGGGCAGTTCTCCTCCATCCTGTAGGGTCAGTATGAGTTGGAATCAACTCGACAGCAACGGGTACTTGGTCTCCTGTGTTGGTTTGGATGCTTTGGTGGTTGTGGGCGATTTTTATGTGCGCGCGTGACCTTCACTCAGCTTCACCGACTATTTAGTTTGTCCCCTTTGCCCTCCTCTCCCCCACACGCGTGTGTGCACATTCACGCACTCGTGCCGACACGCTCACGTGCACACAGCCACGTGTGCGCACTGCTTGAATCATTGCGTTCGTAAAGATCGGCACAGAGCTGCTTCCTACGAGGCAGAGGTTAAAGATGTCCCAAATGTCCATTTCCAAGCTGCTGCCCACTCCGTCAGCTCTACCACCACCCTCTCCCCCTCCCCTCAGTACCCTCCCCGAACCCTTGTACTTAGAGTTGAGTGGTTTATTAGGGAAGTAACGGTACAAGCCGGGCTCAGGATCAACTTAGAAGGAAGAGACACAGCTCAAGGTGCAGTTCCTCTGTCAGGACAGCCTCTCGCCCTCTGCCGTGGGGCCCTGCTGGGGGCCTTCTTGGGCAAGTGTTAAAACTCTTAGCTCCGTGGGTCAGAAGCCCCACCACAGCCGTCCCACGCTGGTCTCCTGGTTCCTGCCCCCGTGCCGCCATCTCTCACTGTCTTCTGTGTCACAGCTCTTCCTTTTCTCCGTGGCTCCCTTGAAGCCTAGCGGGATGGCAAAACTGACCAGTCCCCTCATTAGTGTTCCATGCGCCTTATGTGCATGTCCTATGTCCTACCCCCCACCAGAGTGCCATGTACCTTATTTACATTATCAGCAGGCTGTCCAATCCTTCGGTGGGCCGCAAGCACCCCTATTTGCATAGCCCCGCCCAGTCATCTGGTGGAAGTCACAAAGACTGTGGCTAGGAGGGCCATATTAAGGAATGCAGCGCACCGCACGCATCAGCGCGCATGCACACACATCAACGCGCATGCACGTGTCTTCTTTCTGAACCTTTCGCAGGAAGTAGGTGACACCTGGCTCTTTGAACCCGTCTTAGTTACCTTTGTTGTTATCAGGTGCTGTCGAGTCAGTTGTGATTCAGAGCGACCCTACGCTCAGCGGAAGGCAGCACTGCCCGGTTCTGGGCCACGCTCGCGGTCGCTGCTGCTGTGACAGAAATAGCATGAGCGGATGGCTTTAACAGTCCCGTTTATTCTCTCACAATCTAGGAGGCTAGACGTCCAAATTCAGGGTGCCTGCTCCAGGGGAAGGCTCTCCTCTCTGTCAGCTCTTGCAGAAAGTCCTTGTCATCAGTCTTTACCTGGGTCTAGGGGTCTCCGTGCAGGGATCCTGGGTCCAGTGGTCGTGTTCCACTCCTAGGTCTTTCTTGGTGGCACCAGGTTCCTCTATCCCTGCTGCTTTTTTCTCTTGTAGATAAGACGTAATGCAGGCCACACCCCAGGGGAACTGCCCTTACCTGGGATCAGGGCTGTGACCTGAGTAAGGGTGTGGCATCTTGTCAGATAACACCCTGGGGGATGATTCCACCCTTATGTAACTGCCAAACCACCAAGTTGACATGTGTTTTTGGAATAGACTGTTCAATCCGTGACAGCTCCTAATCACCTCAGGGAGTGTTTCCCATGCCCAGCAGTGTCCCTCCTCGACCACAGCCCTCTGCAAAATGGGGGAACTCAGCAGTAACACGGTGTGTCCCCCACCCCCGACACACACAGTGCCACAGACCCCACCCTGTGCTGGGCTCCACGTCCCCCTCTCCTTTCACCAGGACAGCACCTGTCCTTGCCTTTCGAGGCCTAGACACTTGGAGGGATCCAGCCAGGTGCTTTGGAGCCTATCCCCAGGGTGGGCCTGCCTGCTGCTGGGAGGAACCCCTGATGTAGAATTGGGTCCTCTGTGCAGCGTCTCGGGAGGCACTCAGGGTCTGCGATCCCATCGTGGGGATGTCCACCTCACTCCTGAGGTGCAGAGGTGCCAGCGGGGTCCTTGGCTGTTGTGTGGTTATTGGTCCGTTTTGACTAGTGACTGACTGAGGGGAGCTACCTTGTGCTCTGCATGTGCCCCGCTCCTGGGCTGTTGCTGACCGTGTGCTGCAGCTGACGGCCATCTCCAGATGGGTCTAGAGCAGCCTTGGGTGACTGGTGGTGGTCTGGGCTCCTTTCTCTGTGTCACGGGAGGGCGCTCACCCCGCTGCCTCCTTGGGGGACAGTGAGGAGCTGGAGTGTCCACTAGCCTCAGGTGGTTAGGGCAGGCCCTTTGGTGGAGCGGGCCTCTGAGCAAGTCCTCGTGGCCTGACCGGCTCAGGGGTGTTGGCTGCCATTGGCCTGTTCCCATGAGTCCGCTGGCAGAGGCGGCACCACTCGGTCCTTGAGCTACACGTGGGCTGGGTGGGGCAGGAGCTCGCGGGCGGCCCCGGCAGGGCCGCCTCACCGCCTCGGTCCCGTCCACAGGAGAAGAACGCCCAGCTGCTGGGCGCTGCTCGGCAGCTCTTCAGCCACTGCCAGGCCCAGAAGGAGGAGATCAGGCGGCTCTTCCAACAGAAGCTGGACGAGGTGGGCCGAGGGGCTGGGTGGGCCTGAGTCCTGGCTCTCTGGACTTGACTAGAGAATCTTCTTTCAGCGGGACAGCTCAGAAACTGCCCCTCCCAGTGTCCCCTCCCCACATCCCGCACCCCAAGCCCAGGGAGGTCAGTGCTGGCCCCTTGGGGAAGTCCCTGCATTCCTGGCCAGGTGCTCACCCCTGGCCGCTGCATGTCCCTGTCTGTCCCCAGCTGGGCGTGAAGGCCCTGACCTACAATGACCTGATCCAAGCACAGAAGGAGATCTCTGCACACAACCAGCAGTTGAAGGAGCAGACGGAGCAGCTGGAGAAGGACAACTGTGCGTTGCGGGGCCAGAGCCTGCAGCTGGTGCGTGCCCAGGGGATGCAGCCGGTAGGGTGGACAGGCCGCGCAGAACTCTGGCCAGGAGTTCTGGGCCCGGGTTGGCCAAGGACCGGGGTGCCGGTTGTCTCCGATGCCCTTGACCTGCCTGCTTGGCCCCGGGCTCCACAGCCTCTCTTGTCTGCATTGAGAGTCTGGAAGCCTCCCCGCTGCGAAGCCCATTCTCGGACTCGCTGTCAGGGCCCTCGGAGACTCCTTTAGCGCAAGCGCACGCCGCGTCAGGCCGGGGCCGCTCTCTAGGGTCCTCGGGAGCGTTCCCAGGAAGCGTGCCATTTCTGTTTATGGCAGCCCTCTCTTCTGACCCGCGGTACCCAGCCACCCCCCAGGCTGGGCCTCTTGACAGGTCACCAGAGTCCCCCGACAGGGCCCCATGGCCACGTCCCACATGGGCTGTTCAGCCACACAGGCATTCCACACTTTGCTCCAAACGTGGGAGAGCAGAGATGCATCTTGTTTCTCTTGTCACGGACAATAGACTGTATCATGGACGATAAGCTCCTCAGCCTTATGGAAGCAGGGTTGCCTGCTGCAGGAGCACAGACCCTGACAGGCAGCCCTAGATACCCCCCGGTTTGGAATGCAGTGTCAGGGCCCTCCCTCTCCCCACAGCAAGTGTGCCCCGGGGAGGCTGCCTGGCCGGGGTCTCATGGCAGCGCTTGTCCCCTGTCCCTGCAGCTCAAGGCTCGGTGTGAGGAGCTGAAGCTGGACTGGCCCACCCTGTCCCTGGAGAAGCTGCTGAAGGAGAAGCAGGCCCTCAAGAGCCAGATCTCCGAGAAACAGAGGCGCTGCCTGGAGCTGCAGGTGGGGCGAGCCTCACCAGGCCTGACGGCGCGTGTTATGAATGTGCTGAGCTGTGTCTGTGGCCTGCAAGGACAGATCGTTAGTTTTAGGGGTTGTCTTGGTGGGAACATCCTAGAAGGCTCCCTCTTCCACTCTCAGGACAGAGGCGATTAGGACAAGCATGCACATTCTCATTTGTGACCACGAGAGCGTGTCCGTTCTCCGTCCTGCTCTTGTGACTCAGGAGGGATTAGAGTTAGGATGCCCTGACTCACTGACCTCGTTAACATAACAGAAGAAAACTCTGTTTCCAGCCAGGGTAGCATGCACAAGCCAGGGTTTGGGGCTCCGACATGTAACTTGAGGGGGGACACGGTTCAGTCTGCACCACTGTGTGTCCCTGGTCATGTGCTGTCTTCCAGAATGTCTTTCCACGTCAGCGGACACACACCTACAAAGCTGTGCATGGTCCTTGCACGCTGTCTTAGTTGCCCGGGCTGCCTGGCTGCCCGCCCGTGAGAGCTAGCTCTTGTAGCCTTCCCACTGCAGCGGCCAACCTGGCTGGGCCTCCCTGGCTGTCCTGAGTGGGATGACCTGTCGCCGGGCTGCCCGCCAGCACGGCAGTGGCACTCACACCCTTGCCTTGCCCTCCAGATCAGCATCGTGGAGCTGGAGAAGAGCCAGCGACAGCAGGAGCTGCTGCAGCTCAAGTCCTACGTGCCAGCGGACGAGGCCTTGGCCGTGCACCTGCGTGGGAAGGGCGCATTGAGCCGGGAGCAAGAGCCCGACCCCAGCCACCTCCACGTGGAGCTCGACTGCGCCAAGTTCTCGCTGCCCTCCTTCAGCAGCCTCAGCCCGGAGCTCTCCATGAACGGCCACACAGCCAGCTATGAGCTATACAGCACGCTCAGCCGGTCCTCGTCCAAGCAGAACACCCCTCAGTACCTGGCCTCGCCCCTGGACCAGGAGGTGGTGCCCTGCACGCCCAGCCATGGTGGCCGGCCGCGGCTGGACAAGCTGGCTGGCCTGGCCCTGCCTGACTATACACGGCTCTCCCCGGCCAAGATTGTGCTGCGGCGCCACCTGAGCCAGGACCCCGCTGCCAATGGGAAGGCAGCCGCCGGTGAGCTGCACCCGCGGTGAGTGCCAGGCTGGCGTGGGGCAGGCGTTTGCTCTGACGTCCGGGCCCCGGGGTGACTGTGCTTCTCGTTCCAGCGTGGAGCACACCAAGGAGAATGGCCTCGCCTATCAGAGCCCCAGCATCTCCAGCAGCATCAAGCTGAGCCCACAAGACCCTCGGCCCGCGTCCCCCGTGGCCTTACAGATGGCTGGGGACAAGGGCAGCGAGAAGGTGAGGGACTGGAGCCTCGCGCAGGGTCTGTGGCAGGGACAGCAGTGTGGACCTGGCAGAGTCAGGGAGGCCAGTACTCTGGGGCGCCTGATTCAGGCCTTAACAGGTGGTGATCTCGGGGCAGAGGGGGCAGGTTTGTTCACCTGCTTTTGAGGAGGTGGGCTGGAGAAGTGTGGGGAAGGTCCACTTGAGGGAACTTGGGGATTTGATGGGGTAGGGCCATGCAGGGTAGCGGCACACCAGGTTAGGGGGTCAGTAGGAGGAGCAGGGCTGGGCGTGGGCAGAGAGGTGGGTCCAGGAAGGCTTGACTCCACGGGGTGGGTGGGAGCTGGCGGCATGACGGAGGAGTTCTCACCCCCCGCGGTGGCTCTAGCCTGGGCTGGGTGGGATCCCCCGGGGATGCTGTCACTCGATGCACAGGCCACAGCGGGCAGGGTGCCATCAGTGGAGGGGGCCACGTGGTCTGGGGCTGGGGTCTGCGTGGCCCGTGTGGCTGCCCGGGCTGGGCCTGTGACCACCGGGGTCTGCCACAGGGCTTGAAGGAGCGCCCCTACGGCAGCGGCAGTGAGACCATCACCAGCCTGCCCGTCAGCATCCCGCTTAGCACCGTGCAGCCCAACAAGCTCCCAGTCAGCATCCCCCTGGCCAGTGTGGTGTTGCCCAGCCGTGCTGAGCGAGCGGTGAGTGCCCTCGTGGATGGGCCATCCCAGCCGCCCGCCGCCCAGACCTCCCCGGGCTCCCGGCCTGAAGCCCAGTCTCCCTTGTGCTCCAAGCAGCCGTTGCGCTGGGTAGGTGCCGTGCCCCAGTCCGCCTCTGTTCTGCCCGCGGGCGTGGGGTTACTGAGACGGGATTCCCATGCGTGTGGTCCACCGTGTTTCAGTGAACAGCCTGGTTGGGGTTACTGAGACGGGCGTCCCACGCGTGTGGTCCACCGTTTTTCGGTGAACAGCCCGGTAGAAGCGCAGCCGTCACTACTGCCTGGTTAGGGAGCTTTCCAGCACCGCAGGAGGAAGCCCCATGCCCACCAGCAGTTACTCCCAACGCCTCTCCCGTGCAGCCAACCCACTGCATTGGCACCCCCTGGCACCTTTACCAGGCCCTGTCCTCCGCCCCGCCCTGTATGGTGCCGTGACCCAGGCCCGTGTCCTCGGCCTGCAGCTCTGCCCTGTGTCCCTGCTCCCTCAGGCCTTCTCCAGCTCTGCTTCGCCCCAGTGTCAGACAGCCATCTCTCCCCTGCTCACAGCCTTTCGGTGGCTCCCCCTACGTGCAGACCCCCAAGCAAGGCCCTAGAGGGCCCTTCGTGGGGGTTGCTAGTGATGCCTCTGTCCTTGTCTCCTGCCACTCAGACTCCTGCTGTCCCCCCAGCCCCACCAGAGTCCCATTATCTGTGGCTCCTGCTGGAGGCTGCCCTTCACGGACCGTTTCCTGATGACGCCATGTTGTTTTCCCTCGGCAGAGGAGCACCCCGAGCCCTGTGCATCAGAGCCGTGACCCCTCCTCCTCCCTCGACAAGCAGATCGGTGCTAACCCCCATGGCGGTGCAAACAGCGCTGCTGGAAGCAGAGGCCTGTCCCTGGCACCTGCAGGTACGGCTGCCTGCTCTCTGCCCCAGGGTCTGGGATCGTACATCTGGGACTCTGTGTGTGCTAACCTGGCCAAGGCTCACCAGTACATGAAGACCCATCCCCTTTGAGTGGTGCTGGGAGCGCCAGGGCTCCAAGAGCCTGTCCGTCCTGGTTTAGAAAGTTGTAGCTCTTGATGAGTCTGGGATGCTAGTATAGGCTCGTGTCCAGATAAACCCCTTTTATGGCCCAGAGAGCAGGTACTGTCAGCTTCTTGGGCCACATGGTCTCCCGCAGCTCCTCAGCCCCGCCATGTGGCCTGAACGCAGCTGGAGATGCTAAAATGGTTTATTTACAAAATTAGGCCAGGGCTTGATTTGGCTGCCAGCCCCGCTTTGCCAGCTCCTGTAATAACAGAGGGAGGGTTGGGTGAGGCCATGGCCGGTGGCTGGGGGCCTGAGCTACAAGGTCAGCTCTGCTGCCTGCCCTTGGTCCGGCTCTCCCATTCTGTCCTTTTCCTCTCCACCCGGAGCTGTCGGCCTCACTGGCCCGTCTTCTGATCTGTTCCGCTTCATGCAAGATTACTAGAACCTTCCAAACCTAGTCCTGGTGCTCCAGGTTGTCTGACCCCCAGGAGCCCCCATGGCTCTCCAGGCTCCTCCCTTGGGCAGCCCCCAAGAAAGGTGCCCCATGCCTGGCTGGGCAGCTCTGCAGCCCTGAGCCTGCACAGCCCAGAGTGATGGCCATGGGCCATCCTGAGATGCGTGTCCACTCTCTTGCAGGCTTCTCCTACTCTGGCTCGGTGGCCATCAGTGGGGCCCTGGCCGGCAGCCCGGCAGCCCTCGCCCCCGGGTCCGAGCCAGCCACCTTCGACGAGTCTTCGGGCTCAGGCAGCCTCCTCGCCACCCTGGGCTCACGAAGCTCCACCCCACAGCACCCCTCCCTGCTGGTCCAGGCCCGCAGCTCCGGCCCGGCCTCCCCCGCCCACCAGCTCTCGGCGAGCCCCCGGCTCGGGGGTCCTTCCCAGGGTGCACTCTCCGACGCCACCGGCAGGGGCGACCTGCCATGCGACGCAGGCTTCTCTGACCCCGAGAGCGAAGCCAAGCGCAGGATTGTTTTCACCGTGGCAGCCGGCACAGTGGGCGTCCGGCCGTCCCCCTCCAGCAAGCACAGCCCCCTGGCCAGCAGCACCCGCGGGGACGGAGGGCAGGGCCACGGGCAGGACAGCCGGAAGCGAGGCCGCAGGAAGCGCTCATCAACAGGCACCCCCGGCCTGAGCTCGGGCGTGTCCCCCAAGCGCCGGGCCCCACCATCTGTCGCCGGGCTCTTTACGCAGTCCTCGGGGTCCCCCCTGAACCTCAACTCTATGGTGAGGGGGATACTAGGGGGGATGGGTCCTGGGGATGCTGCCGGTGAAGATTGGTGGGGGAAGTGACTAAGGGCTGTGGGGGTCCCCAAGAGCCACCTTGGGGTCACATTCGGGGACCTACTGGTGTCCAGAGGCCTGGCCCCTATGCTTACAGCCTGCGAGGTGGGAGGGGTGACCCCAGACTCGCGAGGTGGGGGCAGCAGGAGGGCTGGGGCGCGCACACAGCTGCTGGGGTTCTTTTGCATCGGGGTGAGCTGCTGTCTGTCTGCGCACTCTAAGGTCAACAACATTAACCAGCCCCTGGAGATCACGGCCATCTCGTCTCCGGAGAACTCCCTGAAGAGCTCGCCCGTCCCCTACCAGGACCATGACCAGCCGCCTGTACTCAAGAAGGAGAAGCCACTGGGCCAGACCAATGGGGCCCACTACTCCCCCCTGACGTCGGACGACGAGCAGGGCTCCGAGGATGAGCCCGGCAGTGCCAGGCCAGTGTGGGGCATGGGGCGTGTGGGCGGGCCCTCCTGGTCAGGCAGTGACCCTCTGCAGGGCAGGGACATATGCAGTGAGGGGGCCAGGCAGCACCTTAAAAGTTATTTTCGCTGCTCAGATGCAGCGTCTGGAAGCTCCAGGGAGGCCTGGCACCTTCCTGATGTTTAGCTGAGTCTCACGATGGGGCCGGGCCGAGCCAGCTCTGTGTGAGCCCACTCCATGTCAGCAGGCGCCAGGACGCCCCGTCGGTGGTTAGGAGGTGAAGAGACGGGGGCTGGGCCGGAGCGAGCGCTGTGTGAGCCTGCTCCGTGTCAGTGGGCGCCAGGACGCCCCGCCGCTGGTTAGGAGGTGAAGAGACGGGGGTCTGGGGAAGATGGAGTTTGTATCCTACCAGCACTTCTGCCCAGTTTAGTTGGTTGTCAGGAATTGTTTTATTGTTTTGAACAGCTCTGTTGAGACAGAAATGACACGCCATACGATTCACCCTTTTAAAGTGTACAGCTGGATAACTTAGTGTGCTCACAGCACGTGTAACCATCACAGTCTATTTCCAGAGCGTCCCACCACCCTAGAAAGCAGCTCTGTGCCCATCAGCGTCACTCCCCGTTCTCCCCTCCCCCAGCCCTGCAACCACTGATTGACTTGGCTCTGGATGTTTCACATCAGTGGGGTCAGGCACTCCACGGTCGTTCATGTCTGCTTCTGTTCCTGGGCACCACGTGCTTGAGGTTCATCTGTGCTGTAGCATGTATCAGGGCTTCACTTCTCCTCATGGCTGAATATTTTGTCGTGGACGGACCACACTGTGTTCACCCATCGCTTGTGGATGGGCACTTGGGCTGTTTCCGCCTGTTGGCTGCTATGAACATTGTGCGTCTGCTTTGAAGTCTCGGCTACATACCTAGAAGTGGAATTGCTGGGTCATGTCCTGACATTTGTATTTCAGCGTGCAAGTGGATCTCAAACGCTGATAATCTTTTTTCTTTTTCTCCTTAATAGAATTGAGAGAAAAATTGCAACAATCTCTTTAGAAAGCAAATCTCCCCCGAAAACCTTGGAAAACGGTGAGTAACATGGTCCCTGACTGCCTGCTCCCTCAGGGACTCCTGGGAGTGGCGTGGCTCGGCCTGCAGGGGTGGGGCCCCCAGGCTTGGGGTCTGCGCCGCTCAGCCATCTGCACCCCACACGCTCTGTGTCCTGGCCAGCCAGAGGGTCCCTGCCCTGGCTGGGGAACCACACTGGACTTCTAGAACCATCTCTTGTCCTGTAGCACAGCCTAGGGACTCCTTGCCCCGTGTTCCCCGTGAAGCAGCTGTTCCCAGGTGAAGGGGCTGCGTGGCACCATCCTCCGCAGGGCCGGCCTCCGCGTGCGCCAGTGTTGTGACCCTGGGCCCCTTTGGCCGTTGTTGGTGACAGTTTGAGTCTCGCGTCTAGTGAAACGGGTCATCAGTGTTTCTTATGTACACACGCCCTCCAGATGGGCATCTAACGCTGACAGTGACTGAGTCCCGCCTGTTCCATGCTTGGCTGCCCCGAGATCTCTCCTCGTCTGGGCACTGTTTCCCTCAGACGGTCTGCCCTTGTTCGGCGGGCATGCCTGTCAGCGGGTAGCTCGGGACCCTTGTGCGAACAGGGTCGGCGCTGGTCCAGCCAGCCGGGGGCCTGATGCCTGCGACCTCCCTCCCACCAGGTGGTGGCCTGGCCAACAGGAAGCCGGTGCCGGCCAGTGAGCCGGTCAACAGCAGCAAGTGGAAGTCCACCTTCTCGCCCATCTCGGACATCGGCCTGGCCAAGTCGGCCGACAGCCCACTGCAGGCCGGCTCCACCCTGAGCCAGAACTCCTTGTTTGCGTTTCGGCCCGCCCTGGAGGAGCCCGGTGCCACTGATGCCAAGGGGGCCACACACCCCAGGAAGGGCTTCTCGGGCTCCCTGGCGGGGGTGGACGTGCCCAACCCGAGCACCAACCCCCCTAATGGGTTTGCCCTCGGCGGGTCCCTGGCTGCCGACCTCAGTTTACACGGCTTCAGCGATGGTGCTTCTCTCACCCACAAGGCCCCCGAGGTGGCTGGGCTGAGTTTCCCCTCCCAGCGGGGCAAGGAGGCTGGTGCCCCTGAAGCCAACCCCTTCCTGAGCAAGCGGCCGCTGGATGGACTGAGTGGCCTGAAGGGCGATGCCAGCAAGGCCCGTGAGGCCGGCGAGCTGGGCCCGACCTTGGGCGGTGCCTCTGAGAAGGCCACGCTGCCGCCCGGTGGGAAGGCAGGCCGAGGCCGGGACCGCGAGCTGGACTTCCCCCACGGCCATAACCTCTTCATCTCGGCCGCTGCTGTGCCCTCTGGGGGCCTCCTCAGCGGCCCGGGCCTGGCCCCAGCAGCGTCCTCTGTGGGCACCCATGCCCCCTCCACCCAGACACACCGCCCCTTCATGGGCACCTTTGCCCCTGGCGCCCAGTTCACCCTGGGCCCCATGTCCCTGCAGGCCAACCTGGGCTCGGTGGCGGGCTCAACCGTGCTGCAGTCCCTGTTCAGTGCCGTGCCGGCCGCTGCGGGTCTGGTGCACGTGTCATCAGCAGCCACCAGGCTCACCAACTCGCACGCCATGGGCACCTTCTCTTCCGGAGTCGCGGGCGGAACTGTCGGAGGTAGGCGCGGCGCGTTTCTCCGCCGGCGTCTTGTTGCCGGCACCCGGCCCTGGGGCTTCTCAGGCAGGTGCGGCCCTCTGCTCCGTCTTCCGGAACCCCTCGAATGGCAGGCCTAACTACCACGCGCTCTGGTGTTCCCTTCCAGCATCCACTGTGGGGAGAGGCGGGGCTCGCGGCCTCTTCTTCCCCTTGTTGAGACTCGGGTGTGGCTGCCGCGTGGGTGGAGCTGGACTCTGACCTGAGCTGTCAGGCTGGGCATGGTGGCCCTTCCTTCTCTCAGAGAGGCACACACTGGTGGCTGGGGTGCTGCCTCCCCACGGAGGGGCTCTGGTTGAGAGTGACCACCTGTGGGTTCTGTGGGAGACCTCATCAGCTGGCCTCAGGGAGAGTGAGTCTGCAGAGTGTCCCCAAGCGCCGGCCGCAGACGGACCTGTTAGCTATGGTTCCATGGGGTGGGGGCACAGGCTCCGGACCTTCGCAGCCGGGAGTGGGTGGGGGAGGTGGGGCCTGTGTGCGCTGCCTTTGCTGGGACCTGGAGGGGCCTGAGAGAGGAGTGTGGTCCTGGGAGCCTCTGCCCTGGCTAGGCCACCTGCCCGCTCATCCTCGGGACACGTGAGCCCACAGGTAAGTGCGCTGTGGCTGCCGCTTGCTGCTCTGCCCCGCACAGGTGCTGCCCCCCGGCTGCTGGCCACGCCGTGCTGCTGCGTGTCTGCGTGTGTGTGCCTCTCCGCTTTGCTGGGACGTGCCCGCCTGTTGAAGCTGCGTTTTTCTCTCCTGTCTGCAGGTGTCTTTAACCACGCGGTGCCTTCTGCCTCTTCTCATCCGTTCGGAGCCAGTTTCGGCAGCGGGGCTGTCTGTGGCAGCGCCACGCTGAGCTTAGCCCCGCTGCAGGCGGTGGCCAGCACCTCCGCCGCTTCCTTTCAGGCCCCGTCCTCTGTCGAGACCCGGCCGCCCCCGTTGCCTCCTGCTCAGCCCCTGGGCCGGCCTCCTCCTGCTCCTCCTCTTCCTGCACAGCCTGGTCTCCCACCCCCTCTGCCTAACACCGCCTTGCCTCCTCCCCCGCCGCTGCTGGCACCTAACTCTGAGCCCGTGCTTCTGCAGAGCCTGGCGTCCCTCCCTGCTAACCACGCTTTCTTGCCCCCCGCCTCTGCTGCCTCCCTGTCGCCTGCTAACGCCTCTTTGTCTATCAAGCTATCTGCCCTGCCTCACAAGGCCTCCCGCCCCTCCTTCACGGTCCACCGCCAGCCTCTGCCCCGGCTGGCCTTGGCACAGGCTGCACCCCTTATCCCGCAGGCCAGCCCTGCCGCGCCCTCTGCGGTCTGGGTTTCCCTTGGCATGCCGCCTCCTTATGCCGCGCACCTTTCGGGGGTTAAGCCGCGCTAAAGAGCTTGCTTAGCTAGCCGTTCGTATTGTGTAAGGTAAGGCTAGAGCCCGACGAGGTGCTTCCTACGGGAATCCCACGCCCTTCCTTCTGCAGGGCGCAAGCGGGCCGCGGGGGGGCCTTTCCGCCCAAGTCGCTGCGTTCTGAGGGGTGCAGAGGAACAAAGATACACGCAGGAGACGGGAGACAGTGCGCTTGGCAGGAGGAGGGTGCTGTATGAGGAGAAGCAGAGTGCGGGGCTGGCGCCGCCTGCGAGTCGCTTCTGTGACGGGGCTGGGGACGCGTCGTCTGCCAGCACACTGATTCCACAGCAGTGTCGGAAGGACGCGCCTTCTGGGGGACACAGGGCCACAGAAGCGGGGGTGCGGGGGCAGCCCCCCACTGGCTCTGGGTGGTGCTGTGGGCCGTGGTGGGCAAGGCCGTTTGAGGTCCTGGCTGGGGGCCAGGTGGGTGGGTTGCACTGGGCGGGTGTGTGGCTTCCGCCCAGGTCGATAGCACACAGCACGGGGTCGCCAGCGCTGGGCTGGGGTGATGGGCCGGCTCTGCATCTCCGCCTGGGGCCTCTCTGGCCTGCTGCCCGCTGGCGCCTCGCAGGATCCCAGCAGCAGAGCGCGTGTAGCCACCTGGGTGCACAGGGCTGTGTCCGTGGATCCGCGTGGTAGATGAGGCTCTTTCTTCCAGGCACCTTGGCACCTGGGACGTGGGGTGGGCGGAGGCTGTTGCTTGTGGTTTCAGGACCTCTGAGTCCATGGGCCGTGTCGGAACAGCGGAGAAGGCTTTGGCCTTCAGAGGCAGAGGACTGTGTGGAGGCTGAGAGTGTCCCTATCCTGTGACCTCGTGCTCAGGGAGCCCCGGCTGCTCCTCTGTGGGGCTGAGACAATGCCTGTTGGCGTGAGCACCCTGTCCCCGGAGGACATACCAGAGAGGCAGTTGCCGTGTAGGGGCACGCTTGCCTGCCTACCCCAGAAGGCTGGCTTGGGTGCTGGCGAGCCCAGTACTGCGGGGTGAGGAGGGTGTGAGCACTCGACTGCAGCCTGTGCTCCCCAACAGTGTGACGTGCAGTGAGGGTGGCCCGGCCCGGGTCATTGGAGCGAGCTGGGCACCGGCAATGGCTGTGGTCCTGCTGGGAGAGCCCTGTGGAGGGGGTGGCTTCTGTGCGGTCGGCCTCCTATCCCCAGGGAGCCAGGAGGCTCAGGCAGAGGACTCTGGGCCTCAAGCATTCCCGTCCGTGCCCGCAGGTGGGCACAGATTTGCTGGGCCGGCACAGGGCTTCATTCTGCCTGCCGAGGGGCTCTCGTGCATCTCCATGTCACCATCCTGGTCCCCCACAAGCTGGACGGCCCCCTGCGGGGCCTCCTGGTCTCTGTCCCACTCAGTTACAGCTCATTGGTGTGGCCGCCGCCCGCAGACCCTGAGAGCAGTGATGGGCTGGGGCCAGGGGTGGGCGCGGCCCGGGCCCAGCGCCCCTCACACCCACTTCTGCTCCCGGGTGGCGGTTCTGGAGCGTGCCCACCTGCGCGCTAGGCACGGGGACTTGTCGGCCTTAGTCCGACCCTCAGATGGCAGGCACCTGGTCCGGACCAGGCCCCTGGGCTCCCGCCCGGCTCGGTGACCAGCGGGGTGGGGCCGTGCACTCAGTGCTGGCTGGTGGTTTCTGTAGACACTCTGACCCCGCCGGCTGCGGTCTGGGGGCCCGGGGCAGCTGCTGACTTGTGCTGCTCTCTCCCGCTGCCGGCCCGCAGGTAACTAGGACTTCTACCTCAGCCGCACGACTATGCAAGAACGGCGTGGACCAACGCGCGTGCTGCCCCAGTGCTTGCGGCCGCAGGGCCACCACTGGACCGCGGAGGCGACAGGACGGAGAAGCTACTGTGAAGCCGCCGTGCGCCGCCAGGCCCGGGAGCGGCTCCCGCGTGCGCGTTGATAGTTCTAGATAAAGTATTTATCGGTTTTTAAAAAGTAAAAGCAACTCGGACCTATTTTATTCCATCTAAGTCGTTCAAGGCAACTCGCTCGGAAATAGAAATGTCTATATATAAGAAGATATCTATAGAGACACCTATGGAAGGACCGCCCGCCCGCCCGTCGCGGCGCCGCCCGCCTGGCCCGGTGCTATCTCGTCGTCGGCAGGCTGCGCCGCCTCCCGCTCTCCTGGTGCTGACTCTGGAGGCCGACCCGCTCGCGTCCGCTCCCGACACGCCAGCTGCGCCTCCCCTGCCGAGCTGTCGCACACAGAGGGGGCACTGGTGTGTATCGTCCCTTCCTTAGAGAGGCCTCCCTTCCCGAGAACGGCCTTGCCCGAGTGTCAGACCCAGCTGGTCCTTGGGCCCCGCGCCTCGCAGCCTCCCCGTCCCGTCACTGTGAACACTGCCCAACGAGACTGCTGCTCTCGCGGCCGAGGCTCACTGCCTTTGGCGTGTGGACAGCCGCGTCCTGCCCGGCGAGGTGGGACGACAGCCCGGAGCCTGCTCCGAGGGACGGCTGTTAGGGAGGTCGGCTGCGCGCTCCCCAGCTTGGTTGGCCTTTGTAACAAGTGCATTTACTTTTGTACCCCTTAGCTTTTGTTCTGCTCACGCTGCTGGGCGCGCGGGGAGCTGGCGGTGCGCTGCTAAGGACGCAGGGCAAGGTGGCCACGTGGGCCTGGTGTTTGTACAGAAGAGAGTCACGTTGACCCGTGACGGTATTTTATAGAGATGGGATGAAAGTTTATAAATTTCATAGACTCAATTTCATTTATTTTTATTGTATAATGCACAGTAAACTTAAAAAAAAAAAAAAGTGAGGTGAGGGGAAGAAACGAACCTTCTTATTTACTCGAGGGCACAGATGGCACCGGCTGGGCCGGCCTGGGGCCCAGACCGTGGTCACCGCCCGCACAGGAGCACACAGACCAGAGGCCCTGTGTCCACAGGAGATGGGTGGAGCCCCTGCTGCCCTAGATGCTGTCCCAGCCAGGCCCCGGCCTCCCCCGATGCTCCCACCTGTCGTCAGCCTTGTCTCATTGGTGCTTGAGTGGACGTGTTGGTGCAGACTCAGAGGGCAGGACTGTCCCGGGTGCTTCCTGAGCCATCAGCGAGGTTCTCTGGTCCTTTGGAACCCTCCTAGCAGTGTCTGAGCTGTCTGGAAACCAATGTCCCCGGCAGGTGGTGGCTGAAACCCTAGACCCCGTCAGCAAGAGGCTGGGTGCCAGGTGGACAGACAGGGTGGGCCCGGGGAGCAGGGAGCCCCCGACCCTGAACATCAGGAGGCGAGTGGCTGGATGGGGTGGCCCAGCACATGGCCTGGGGGTCAGGGAACACCTCGTCCTTGCTGCTTGTTAGCTCCCTAGCATGGTCATCCAGAGGTGGGTGGACAGATGGGGTGGCCCGGCACATGGCCTGGGCGGCAGGGAGCACCCTGTCATCCTTAGCGCTTGCTTGCTCCAGGGCAGTGTTTTCGAGGAGCCCCGGGGCACCTTCCTCTCGAAGGTGGGGCTCAGGCCTTGGGTTCCGATTGTACGTGGAGAAGCCTTGTGCTCCCGCCCACCTGCTCAACCGCACTGCAGACAGGACCGGCCCTGGACGGTGGGGAAGGCTTTCCACCCCTGGTCCCGATTCCCTGGGGTGGGGTGGGGTAGGTGCTCCGGGGTGATGCGCCCCCTCCCATCCCAACACCCACAGCTGCCTCGGCCTCTGACCCCACCCCCCAGCAATAGTCATTGGGATGTGAAGATGGTGCTCGACCTGGTTTTGAAACCCGGCCGTCCTTGTTCAATCTCCCCCTTCTAGCGTTGGTGCTCGGCTCGTGGGTGCTGCCTCGCTGCTCCAGTCCTTGGTGCCGCCTTGCTCGGCTCTCTGTGAGGTCCCCGTGTCGTTTGGGAACAGAGGCGCCTGCCTCTCCTCCCTGCAGAGAGGTCCCAGCAGTGCGAGGTCCCAGGCTATAAAAAACCGTCCAGGCTATCCAAGGCAGGCCACATTCCACCCACCCGAGGGCAAGTGGCCAGGCAGGGTGTGGGGTGCCCCTGAAGTGCCAGTCTATTCTTATGTGACCAGCCTGGACACAGATACTTGAGTATTGGGAGGGCCCACAGGGTAGGCACCTGTGAGCTTACACGGGTCAGTCTCGACCCGCCGGGGACCTGCGCGTGACAGCACACCCCTTAGCCACGGCGTGTGCCACCCGGGGCTGCACGTGACACTAGATACTTCTCCCGGATGCAACTAATGCCGCCCAGATGCCTGTTCCCCTCGGCAAGCACCGGGCGCAGCTGGAAGAAGGTGGTGCCGGGGAAGGGTAGCTGGTGGAGGCCTCGCCCTGGCTTCCTCCAGCAGCTCTAGGTCGGAACTCGGTGCTGCTGTTGGCTTGTGGGCAACTTCAGGGGAACGAGCTGGTTGCGAAGTTGCTTTTGCTCAGGAATCGATTAGTCAAACCCCCAAAGGCCCGTGCGACCTTGGCCGCGTGGCCCTCACAAGACGCTCTGCTGGAGCCGCGGGAGCCTTGGCTGCAGCCCAGTCGTGTGAATCGTGACCCATTTAAGGTTGCTGCAGCTTTGTTTATCTGCGCCGCGGGCCGCCCCTCTGCTCAGGCCTCCGTAGGGACAGTGCTTCTTCCCTTTGCTGCCTTCCTCACGCCCGACCTTCCCGTGACTGATAGAAACGTGGCTTTGCTCTGTGTTCAGTCTGTCCAATCGAGCCCCTGGGCTGGCCGCCCTGCTGCGGCTGCCGGCCTCTCTGCACTCTGCATCGCCACCTCTAGACGCTGCAATAAAGATACTTGTTTCCACTCAACTGGGTCCCGCAGCGTGTTCCTTCTGTCACGTGGTGGGGGTAGGCAAGTGGGGTGACCGTCCCCAGGCAGGCTGTGGCTGGCAGCACTTTGAGAGCAGCCGCTGCTGTGATGCTGGGCGGGGTGGGGAGGGGGAGCCGAGCCCCACTTTAAGGGCTTTCACCTGATTAGGCCAGGCCCACCCAGGATAAACTCTTGATTCAGAACCATCTGATTTGAGATCTTAATTACATCGGTAAAATCCCTCCCCCTTCCATTATTTGAAACCCTGGTGGCTCGGTGGTTAAGAGCTCAGCTGCTGACCAAAAGGTCGGCCGTTCAAATCCACCAGCTGCTCTTTGGAAACTACTCTCTCTGTTCTATAAGGTGGCAGCGCATGTGGTTTGGGTTTGGTTTTCCCTCAATCGATTGGTTAGACCCAAGTCAGGTCTCGCCCCCATCCTAGGGGAGGACACTTCGGGGGGAGGGGTCATTTTCGGGTTCGCCTTACCCCACCACTGTTCCTACCCTCCCCATCAGGGCCTGTGGGTGCTAGAGATCCGTGGGGTCCGGACCTTTCCCTGCCCAGGGCCTTTGGGCTCCTCCCCACCACGCAGCCACAAGCCCCTAAACCGACAGACGGGCGGATCCTCCAGTCTCCCCTCATTCAGATCACCACCGCCCAGTGGAAAGAGGTACATTTATTTCAACAGGAGCGCACGGGCGAGGGTGGCCCTGTCCAGCTCTGCCCAGAGGCGTGGCCACGGCATCGCCTCCCCATCAGCACGAGTTTACATCGGGGCAGGCGGCGCGCTCCCCACGCCCTTCACAGCTTCACAGTCTGACTACATTCAGCCGGCGGGACCCCTGCCCCCACCAGGGGGGATCTGGGGGCGGGGCGGCCCGACGCCGGAAAGTGGACGCTTGTCCCCGGCACCCTACAGCAGCAGCCGCCCCAAAGGGCCGCCAGTCCCTGGGCGTTCCTTCCAAAAGGCAGCCCTGCACCCCACCCGGCCTTGGGGGAAGACAGAACACCTCCCACCACAAACCCAGCCAACTCGGGGGGGGGCCGAGAGGTGGCAGGGAGGGCTGTCTTGTCCCGAGCAGGGACCTTGCCAGTCTGGGGGCTCATGCCTTCAAGCTGCTCAGCTGGAACCGGGCCTCCTCGGAGATGCCGAACTGCTCCAGGGGGTCCTGGGAGGGGGCGAGGGCAGGGACAGAGTGAGCCCAGGGCCCAGGAGGCCCTCACCGCCCGCCCGCCTGCCCGCCCCACAATTACCTTGCCCGTCATTTTCTGGATCTCGTTTCTGTAGAAGACGAGGCTCCTCCGCGTGAACTCGTAGGTTGGAGACGGCGGCGGTGAGTGGTCGCTGTCTCCTTGGGGGAGGCCACGCCTTGTCGATGCCACACCCCTCCGACGCCCCGCCCCCCTGTGACGCCCCGCCCCCCTGTGACGCCCCGCCCCTGGGACGCCCCTAACCCCCGACGCCCCGCCCCCTTGCATACCCCGCCTCTTGGCATGCCCCGCCCCGGTCCCCTGATGCCCCAGCCCCTGCCCCCTTACCTGGCCGGATGCAGCGCCTGCATCCACTCCTGACACTGCTCCTCACTGCAGCGCTCGAAGTGGTACTTCCTTTCCGTGTCCACGAAGCCTGCATAGAGCGGCCTTGTCTGTCCCGCTGGCCACGGGCCTCCGCTTTCTGCTGCCACTGTCCACACCGTCACCACTCCCCAGGCCCCAGCCGGACCGGCCACTTCCTGCCCATGTCTCCTGTGCGCCCCCCATTTCCTGTGCCCCCCACCCCCACTTGTCACGCTCCAACCCACTACTCAAGGAACGCGAGGCACAGTCCCCAGTCCGGACAGTTCCAGGGCCCAAGGTGACCCCCACGGCTAGCCTGCACTGACCCCAGCATTTTGGGGCCCCAGCTTCCACACCTCACGGCCTTGCTCATGGACCCTCCCCTGTCTGGAAGGCAGCCTTCTCCTGCAGGCAGCCCTCCCGGCCTCACCCCACCACCACCACCACACTGGGCTGGGCACCCTGTCCTGGGCTCCATCTCCCCACACAGACTTGGACCTCAAGAAGAGGGACCACAGCACAGGGCCGGGTACCGAGACATCCCAAGAGAGCAATCCTTAACTCATGCAAATAAGAGAAGGTTCTGGTGGCCTTTGGGGTAGCAGCGTGGATGCAAGGTGGTTCCTCCCCACCATCATCCCCGCACTGTCATCAGCCACAGTCCAGCCTGGGCTCCACGGGGAGGGCAAGGTCTGGAGCAAGGCCACTGGGGAGGAGCCCTGCCTGCAATGGCCTTGGCAGGTGGACAGGAGGTGTGCGGCCCCAGAAGCCTGACCTTGAGCTGCCGGGGACAATGGCCTTGCTTCTGGGGAGCGGTGGCGCCACGCTGGGGAGACAGAAGGAGCCTCGGACGTCTGGGGAGGGGACGATGAGGACCCCTGCATGTCAGTGCCGGGGACCAGCTGTCCTTGTCACCAACCCCACTCACTGATGGAGAAGCCACTGGGCTCCTTCTGGGTGACTTGGCAGTGCTCCCGTAACTGGGCTCCGATGGGCTGGAGACACACGAAGGAGCGGATGGGGGCACAGGTCCCCCTTCCCCAGGGTGTCTGCCCCTTCCCTGGCCTCCAGATAGGATTAAATCCACAGGTATAGGGGTTAGGAGTCCAATGCATACTTTGGGGAGACACAATTCACTGCATAATAGACAATTACTGAAATTTTAGCAGTTGCTACTCAGTTTTGGGACAGTCTCCGGAAAGACTAGACTTAAAAAGCAAAGATGTCGCTCTAAGGACAAAGGTGCACCTGACCCGAGCCATGGTGTTTTCAGTCGCCTCATATGCATGCGAAAGCTGGGCAATGAATAAAGAAGACCAAAGAAAAATCGACACCTTTGAATTGTGGTGGTGTTGAAGAATATTGAATATACCATGGACTGCCAGAAGAACAACCAAATCTGTCTTGGAAGAAGTACAGCTAGAACGCTCCTTAGAAGCAAGGATGGTGAGACTTCATCTCACATGGTTTGAACATGTTATCAGGAGGGATCAGTCCCTGGAGAAGGACATCATGCTTGGTAAAGTAGAAGGTCAGCGAAAAAGAGGAAGACCCTCAACGAGATGGACTGACACGGTGGCTGCAACAATGGGCTCAAATGTAGCAATGATTGTGAGGATGGCGCAGGACTGGGCAGTGTTTCATTCTGTTGGAACAGAGTCACTACCAGTCGGAACCGACTGAACGGCACCTAACAGCAACAGTAGGGAAAGACGGAGCCCTGGTGGTGCAGTGATTAAGGGGTTAGGTGCTAACCTAAAAGGTTGGCAGTTCAAATCCACCAGCTGCTCCGTGGAAACTCTATAGGGTAGGTCTACTCTGTCCTATAGGGTCGCTATGAGTCAGAATCGACTTGACGGTAAAGAAATGAAGTACTGTGGAAACTGCCCAGTTAGAACTGTTTTCTAAAGGGAATGATCCAGACTACTCTAGACAACCTATGAAGGGAGCACAGGAATCAGGGAAAATGAAAGTCCTTACTGGAAGTAGCCAGGACATTTGAGGAGGGATTATAGAAAGTGACTCCCAAAGACACAGGAACAAAGGAATAAGGAATGTCCAGAAATCTAGGGATTGACAAATGGCTCAAAATGCACAGATTTAGGGCATCTCGGAGTTGGGAACTGGTGATACCAGCCATACTTGTTCTGCAATTTCCTCAGGAATTTCTCGGTTTGCACCTGCTCAATGTAAGTTCATGGTATTTCAGGTCAGCCTTGTTCCTTTTCCTACTTGTTGTATTTCCTCTGTGGTTCCCATACAGGTAGATCCTCTGACTGAGGAACATGTTTTCCTATTTTACCTGATTCTCCTGTAAACCTACTGGGCCGCTGTACAACTTGAAGGTTCTTCTATTCTATACGCCAAAGAGTGTCTTTGGAGTGCCTTGGGGGAAAAAAGTCCCCTGGTTTGGTTACCAGGTGCCTTCTGAAAGAAAAGGAAGACCAGAAGAGAGTGGCAGTAGCACATTGCGCTTGGGGGAAAGGCACCTGTTATGGGTTGAATCGTACCCTCTACCCCACCCAAAATGTTTGTCAACTTGGCTAGGCCGTGATTCCCTGTATTGTGTGGTTGTCCACCATTTTGTGATCTGATGTGATTATCCTATGTGTTGTAAATCCTACCTCTATGATGTAATGAAGCAGGATTAGAGGCAGTTATGTTAATGAGGCAGAACTCAATGAACAAGATTAGGTTGTATCTTGAGTCAATCTCGTTTGAGATATAAAAGAGAGAAGCAAGCAGAGAGACAGGGGGACCGCCTACCACCAAGAAAGCAGAGCCTGGAGTGCAGCACGTCCTTAGGACCTGGGGTCTCTGTGCTGAGAACTCCTAGATCAGGGGAAGATTGAAGACAAGGACCTTCCTCCAGAGCTGACAGACAGAAAGCCTTCCTCTGGGGCTAGTGCCCTGAATTCAGACTTCTAGCCTCTTAGACTGTGAGAGAATATATTTCTGTTTCATAAAGCCATCCACTTGTGGTATTTCTGTTATAGCAGCACTAGATAACTGAGACATTTTGTTCATTTTGGGCTTCATGGAATAATGATGCCTATTGAATCTGAGATATAGAACCAATAAAAACAGTTCACTAAAAGAAACCATGGCTATGAGTAAAGTAGAAAAATGGTTATAATAAATTAAACAATCAATAGATGATTTTTAAAACTAAATAGATAAAATTAAAGATATTCTTACCCGGTAATATGCCCATTGTTGTTAGTTGCCATGGCGTTGGCTCCAACTCATGGTGACTTTGTGTATAGCAGAATGAAATATTGCCAAGTTCTATGCCATCTTCATGGTCACTGATAGGTTTGATTTATGTGATCCATAAGGTTTTCATTGGCTAATTTTCAGAAGTAGATCACCAGGCATTTCTTCCTAGTCTGTCTTAATCTGGAAGCTCCGCAAAACCTGTCCACCTTGGGTGACCCTGCTGGTGTTTGAAATACCAGTGGCATAGCTTCCCACATCAGATTAACATGCAAGCCACCACAGTATGACAAACTGACAGACTGTGGAATAAGCTTATAGTCCCGGTAAAGAAGGAAGGTAAATTTAATAAAGATGACCAACCAATTTGTACAAATTCTTGGGGGCGTAGATACATTAGTTGTTTCATTAACTCCTGTAGTCCCTAACCGTGCAACCATTCTCCTTGTGACTTTGGAATTTTCTGTTTTTCTCTGTATTTGATCTATGGTTTGCTTTTTATTCTTTCTTTTGTCCTTCTAGCAGATGAGTCTAAAACCTTGTTATTAAGGCAGAGTCCAGTGTTTGTGGTAAAGGATTCCTCCAGGGTTTTGAGCACTGGCGGTGCAGTGGTTAAGCGCTGGGCTGCTAACTGACAGATTGGAGGTCTGAACCCACCAACCACTCCACAGTAGAAAGATGTGGCAGTCTGCTTCCGTAAATATTTATAGCCTTCGAAACCCTGTGGGGCAGTTCAACTCTGTCCTATAGGGTCGCTCTGAGTCAGAATCAACTCGATGGCAATGGGTTTAGTTTTTTTGGGTTTTTGGTTTTGGTTTTTTTTACTATTTTCTCTGGTCATTTATAGGAAATCGTAGAGGAATCTGTCTCACCAGAGTGAAGTATAATTATTAAATATGTAAATGATTACTAGTAGCCTCAGAAACTGAAGATTAATGTAAAACTCATGCTTTGGCTTTCTTACAATTCCTTGCTTTATGGGGCATAAAACCTAATTATAATCAAACTCCAATATTGCCAAACTGAGGTAAAATGTTGAGGGCATCTGTTAACTGAAAGCTGCAAAATATTACAATTTTGGAGACAGTCCATTTTGCAGGCGAAAGGGCCTATTCCTGTTCACAATGCAGATTTGATCATATTTATTGATGGGTCATGTACTGGAGATAAAAGTGGCCACTGAAAGTCTTCCTATGCTGTGGTGACATCATGAAATTTTGGAAGCTTGTTTTGTCTGGAATTCAGTCTGCAAGAGCAGATAAGAGACTATTACAGTTTCCAGAGGCTTTACAAGTGACTTCTCAGGTGTCAGTGATTCACTGTAGGGCTCACACAGGGCAGAATGACAAAATTTCTGCAAGCAAGGATATCGTTGACAGAGCTGCAAAGGCCACTGTTAAGCTATGGCGGACCCCAAACTTAGAAGCCCTACTTTCAGTCCAGTAGGAAATTGTTGTTCATTCTCAAATTTTTGATTCACGAAGGGAAATGGCCAACTGGATTGTTTTTCTCATTCGCTCCAAAAAATATTTATTGATCACATTACCATATGCCAAGCCTTGTCACTAAGATGCTGAGTTAACAAAACAGATAAAAATTCCGGAGGGAAAAAGAGTGGTAGCGGACATTTAGGATGGAGGACCATTTGGTGGAGGAAATAGGTGTGTGATTGCAGAGAGGAAATAGGTTCAGGGTTGCAGATGATATAGAGCCTTTGACTCCAAGGAAGATAGAAAGTTACTGGAGGATTTTCAACAGAGGACTGTCATGCCTGACATTTTTTGTGTGTGTATAGCTGTCCAGGCAAGGGCCAGTAATGTGAAATCTGCCTCCAAAAATGGAGGGTGCTGAGAGATCGTAGAAGAAGCAACTCCAGGGTGGCAGCAAAGGAGTCTATTAGGGAGACTTACAGACGAGGTGAGTCCTGGGCAGCTGCAGGACCAAAGCAGATCTCCACAGTGGGAGGGCAGAGGTTTTAAAGTGGTGGTGGACAGTAGTGGCTCCATGCCAGGGGTCTACATAAGAATGCAAACAGTAGTGAACTAGTGGACCACGTGGGGTGGGGGGGCCATGTTCAGCCTCGCAAAAACTTTCTCCCCCTCAGTCCTCCCCTCGAGGCTGGTTCTTACAATCTGGCACGTTCCCCCTCCTGTGCTGCAGTATGGGAGACCCTGTTCCCTCCCTGCCAGGAATAGACATAGAAGTGGGATTGGCCAGGTGCCGTACGGTGCTTGCACATGTGCAAGAGACAGACAAAGTTATTTTGTGCCCAGAAAGGAAGGCTTCTCTGACAAAGAGAAGGAACTGGGAGAGGGAAGGTGACTCAATTCCCAGGCTCCTTATGACAGAATGCTCTGACCCAAGGCCTTTACTTAGGCAGCCCGGATGGGAGGCGTAGAGGCAGACCATTCCCCCAACAGTCTGGCCTCCAACTCCCATCAGGGTGCCAGAAAAAGAAGCAAAGCAGTACCAAGTCCTGGTATGCCCGTTTTGGACACTGAGCTGCATCTCCATGGTTTGGTGCCTGACTCTGGTGGATGTTATATCTGTGCGTCATTTGAGGCAGCATTTAATGAGGCTTACTAGTAGGATTGTCCTCAGCAGATTGATCAGGCCTGCTTGGAGGAGAGATCCCAACCAGCCACCCCAGTTGTGGCTTAATCTATGCCAACCAAAGAGATCAAAGGACAAAGGACTGCATTTGTCCAATCTTATGTATATATATGTCCTGATTCATTTATGTAAAAACAGAGTATTTCTCTCAACAGTGCACATTATATGAACAGTACACATTTCAGTGCAAGTGATATACAAAAGCTCCCTCTCTCAGCACAATTGAACAAGGTATTACAATTGCCAGACCAGGCTAATTCAGACTTGGTTGAGTCAGTCAACCTACACTGGACCACTTGTTTATAGTCTGCAAGTTCTCCATGTCCAGAGTAACGTCAAACTCAGTCTTAGAGTACCGTTCTCAGAGTCAAACCATCCGGTCCCATGCCATTTACACTTTCAACAAGCAAAGAGAAATTTCCTTCTAAAGTTGGAGCACTCCTCACGGGCAGCTGTTATATTTTAAAGAAATGTTTTCCATGAGTAGTAGAGTCGACCTATTCATTTACCACACGACCTTCTCAGTGCACCAGGTTACACAATCAGTTGGTCCACGAGGTGTCCTCCTTGTTGACAGATTAGCTGGAACCATGTGGGGAGATGACTCGTCATCTGAGTTCAAATGTTGGCAGAGCCAACAGTTGATCTGATTGGTAGCTCTAGCAAAAGCCTGTATCATTGAGGCCCATGCATGAGGGGCCTGTCCATCATTGTGAGATAATCTGGGAAGAAAAAGAGACAACATTAACAACTCCCCCCTCCCCTCCCCCATCTCCCGGGAGACTTGAGGTAAAGGTTGCTCAGGTATAGTCACCGAGACTGTCTGTCCTAGTCTTGAGGCAGTGACCTCAGTGGAAACCCAGATCTTTTGTCCAGAATAGTTGTATACAAAAGGAACACATTGTTTAGAACAGACAGTTTGATCAAACATAGGGTGCAAATAAGAAATGCCCTTGCAGGGAGCTGCTCCCTTGAGACCCCAGACTGCCTGCCTGCCTGAGATATATAGTTAAGGCTGGGGTTGTCTTGTCCCCTCCCATCAGCCGTTTAAGCCTGTCTGTTGAAGCGCTCAATGGCCCCTATGGCTTAGGGGTTGATATAAAGCGTGAAGAGCTCATTTAATATCCAGTGGAAGCCTCTGTATAGGATAAGAGGCTCCGATATGATTTACCTGCCAAGAATGCCCTGGCCTGTTGGTTCAGGAATCCATCCCTGGGCAAGTTTTCGCCTTGGCCGGGGTCTCATAAGCAGGTCAGCTTTTCTATGCTGTTTGGCGTTTTCTGATGGTAGTGGCAGTCCATGTGTGTAGGCCCAGTCTATGATGGTGTGTGAATCTCCATGGGCTGTCCTCTCTTAAATCCAGGAGGTTGTCAGTTGCATGTCTCTTTGCTCTGGAGCAGAGGATGTTTCAGCCTCTGCAGTCAGTTGGCAAGAGCAGTCTGCTCGTTGGTTGTTTTCCCCTCTCAGCATAGGGGCCTTTCTGGTGACCATCCACACAAGTAACAAAAGCATAGGACCAGAACTGATTTTTTTTTTGATCCAGTTGTCTCATCCCCATAGGGACTTGCTTTATATGTCAGTCTGAGGGTTGTCAGTGGCCAGATTGAATGCCCAGGCTATTATCTATAGCCCACATCACAGTTTCCATGTGCCTCACTAAAACTGGACCTAATGGCAACAATTCCTGTCAAGACTCGGAGACAAACGTTTACAAAGGTGTACATTAATACATCAGCATCATCAATACACATAATAGGGGCTCAGAGGGGCCCTGAAAGGAGGATTTATCCATAGTCAGGCTTGGGCAAGGGTCTCAGTGATGGTGACCTCAAACCCAAAAATTTTCCTCATTTTGGTGCCAGGTGTTATAGTGGTCACAGTCACCTGTGCAATTGTATCTAAATACACAAGACATACAATTCATTTCCTCATTGAACTTTAATTGTAATATAAGAGTTTTTGCCCTTCCTGGTGACAGAGGGTCCTAGGCTTAATCCTCAGTCTTAATTATTTCTGAAAGTCAGAAGATTTGGCAAAGTTGGCAGAGCCCTCAGTCATTTGTGGAGCCACGCATCCACCATACCAAGTGCAGACATGAGTATCAGCCCAGTTGCTTGGTAACCTGAAGTGAGCCCTCCTATTTTAGTTCTCATCTTACTATTGCAGCTGTGACTATGTTGCTGCTCAATTATTTTGGCAGGGGCAGTTATCAGAGAATTCCAGAGAGGGCCTCTAAGGTCTCTTCAAGGCTGCTCAACCCAAGCTATCTTGAAGGGTTATTTTCTCCTTTCCCCCCCCCACTGTTTTAACTCTGCTTTGCAATGGGTGTTCTCAGTGCCAGGGACCTGTTTAGCCCCTCCAACTATCTCCAGTCCCATTGTTGGAGGGCTTTGAGCAATGGCTAGGGGGTTGTTCCCTTAGTCCTTGAATCCCCCATCTTTACAAACCTCCAGGCAAGCATTTCTAGTTGATCCTCCTGTTCATGGATGTGGCTGCTCAATACATCAGTCGTGGCCACACACGACTGTCGCACGTCCCTTTTAACTGTACCTTTTTCTGCAAAGCTCTTATGTGCACTTCAGCAGCTAGCAGGGCTTTCGTGGTCAGCCAAACAGCCCAGAATAATGACCACCCCATGGCCACTACTGCTCTCCTAGCATATTTTCCACACTTATGAAGGCATGCATCTGCCCACTGGGCCTTTCCACTTGGTGTTTTCAGGGTGTCCCTGTACTCACACAGTGATCTGCATGCAGAAAAGCATACGGCCCAGACTTATCCACATGGAGGTAGCTGGTCAACCTGGGATTGCCCCTGACATTGGCTCACCAATTGTCCAGGCACGGACCAGTAATGTAAAATTTGTCTCCAAAAATGGAGAGTGCCAAGAGACTGAAGAAAGAGGTAGGCAACTCCAGGGTGGCAGCAAAGGAGTTTATTAGGGAGACTTACAGATGAGGCGATTCCTGGGTAACTACAGGACCAAAGCAGATCTCTGTACCCGGCAGCGGAAGGAAAGAGGTTTTATAGTGACAGTGGACAATAGTGGCTACATGCCAGGGACTTACATAAGGATGGCTTAGCAAACTGTAGTGAACTAGCAGATCACATGAGGGTGCTCAAGTTTGGCCTTGCAAACCCTTTTTGCCCTTCAGTGGCGAAAATACACACACAAAATATACACACAAAAACATTCGTCAGCATGACAACGTCCACATTTACAATTCAATGACACTGATTACATTTTTTATGTTGTGCCACCATCATCGCTGTCCTTTTCCAAAATATTCCACCATCTTTAATATAAACTCAATGTCCTATTCATGGTAGTGGTTATTTCAATTATCTTAAGAATCACATTTCATTAGGGAAAAAAAAAACATGTTATTTGCTAAGATTTGGGATTAGACTGCTTGGAATTTTATAATGCTGAAAAAACATCCCACAAAGCTCTCAGAGACACTCACTTCTATAGTTCAACAGTAACTAGGTATAAAACAGATCCAAAATATCATCACTAGTTTATAATTTCAGAATTGTTCATATTTCAGGAAACAACTGGGTATTGGGACAATGACTATACCAAAGGAGATAAAAGGATGATGTAGAAAAAAGAAGCATCTAATTAATAGAAAAACATAAATCTGCTATTTACAGATAGAGCCTGAAGAAGACAGGTCTAATGTCTCTTGATTAACGCTGGGGTGCAAGTGGGCTCAAGTCCCAATAGAGATGAACAAAGGTGGATGGCTATTATACATGTAGATTTATTTGGCTGTTAAAATAATATAACGATTGATGTAGACTGATGTGAAATTGTCCTATGGAATGAGTTTGTCCTCTAGACAATTAGAGCCATGTGCATTAAACAGTGGAAGTTCAATCTGTCCTCTTGAACCAATGCCCCTTGTTATCGTTAGATGCCATCAAGTCGGTTCCGACCCATAGCGACAGTATGCATCACAGAACGAAAGACTGCCCGGTCCTCCCTCATGCTCACAATAATTATTATGCTTGAGCCCATTGTTGCAGCCACTGTGTCAATCCACCTCACTGAGGATCTTCCTCTTTTTTTCTGACCCTGTACTTTACCAAGCATGATGTCCTTCTCCAGGGACTGATCCCTCCCTGACAACATGTCCAAAGTATGTGAGATGTCTCACTATCCTTCCTTCTAAGGAGCATTCTGGTTGTACTTCTTCCAAGGCAGAGTTGTTCATTCTTTTGGCAGCCCATAGTATATTCAATATTCTAATGCCTCATAATATGATTCATACTAGATAATAGTATGGGTGTCTTTGTATTTTGATTCCGGGAAATATTTATTTGGGAAGATGGAACAATTATTAAAGGGTCTAAATTGTCATGCAAATGTGGTATTACTTATGAAATTGACTAAGTTCCAGGAGAAATTCATTAGGCCTTGCAAGAAAACCTCTTAGCTAAGAATTTAGACTCTCACGCTGCAGATTTAATCTACTCCATAGACTTGGATTGGGAAAGACCTGGTAATGAACTTCAGAATTAGGCAGGCAATCATTTGAAAGCACAAGCAACAAAGATGTCACAACAGCTAGTAAAAGTAATGTGTGACAAAGCAGAATTTTTGTGCGTTGCTACTTAGGAATGTGATTTAAGCATTTACCATTGGTATGATGTATTTAAATGTTTTTACTCTAAGACAAATAAGTAACCATGGAGCAATGGCCCTCCATCCTGGCTGCAGAGGCTTCAGCGGTTTACAGCTAGAGCCAATTTGTTCATTCCATCCAGTGACAACTAATTTTGCAACAGAAATTTTCCAGACTTTGTGGTACAATGTACCTCTTAATGCAACAATTACCAGCTTGCTTAACTGAAACTGCTCCCACTACATAGTCCTTCAATTTTCTGTGGGAAATGGGAAGAATGTGTTGGGGAGGATGCTGGTATGACTTCACAATTCTTCCACACATCACCTCAACTTTCTTTTTGCCTACCTCATGCAATGGTCCAGGGACCATAGGTAAACCTGTGGATGCTAGGAACAGGGATAATCCCTAAGACAGAAACTGTAACTATACCTTAAACGTTTATGTCAGAGTTCAAAAGAGCCTGACGGGGTGGACTGTGCTCCATCTGGCAAAATGGCAGATGACAGTGGGTGCACCTGTATTGCCTTTTGGTTGAGATAGCTCACCAGTTCTGTACCTGTGTAACTACCTATATGAATGGTAGTGGACTGATGAGGCAGCATTTGCTAGATTGGTATCACTGCTACCGATCTGGATTGACACAGTGGTCCAACCCTACGTCCCTCATAAGGATGGAAAAGTTAGTGTAAATAAGTTCTAAATGAAGAGAAGGAAAAGCAGTAGTTGAGGGTAAAGGAACGAATAAATGGTAATGCAATGAGGGAAATCCAATTTTACATGAGTGTGTCAAGATAGACTCGGAGCAAAAGAATAATGTTGTCTCTCAACACAATTATACCTGATGCCCAGAATGGTGAAGCCATATGTTTCTCAAGACGAACCCTGTATTTGGAATCTGCCTGGGTTAAACGGGAGCCTGCTGGTCTGAGGGGCATCACACTGCGAGACATTTTGTTCATGCAATACGATGAACTGGACCAATTGTTATTGACTGAATGGAACTCTAGTTACGTGCCAGTGTCTTTTGACTTTTATTTTTCAGGTTACAGCTATCATTTGGGAAGGAATTTTCAGAAACTGTCTCCTACCGGATCATTAGACTTTATGGTATACAACTTCCATCTGGCTGATCACTGTGTAACTATAAACTTTGATGATCCCATGTTTAGAAAGGTTCCAGGTTATAATGGATGAGATGTAACAGTGGCATGCCCACAATACTACAGTGTGCTATACACAAGTACCTTTGTTTTTCTGCAGAGAAAGCTATTCAGCAAAATAGAAAAAGACAATGAGTTTGTGATGTAATTAAAGCAGTAGGCACCACATGGTGAATCCAAATTCCACTAGGAAACTGCCTCACTCTGAGGTGAGGAAAGCTATGGCAGACCTTATGGCATGCTGAGACTAAATTACATCTAGAGTGACTACCACTTACCTAACAGTAGTATGGGGGAAGCTACTTTTTTGGGTTCAAATCGTGTATCCTTAATCTACTCAGGCCATTCACACACTGCCAACAACCTGCATAATGGATTCAACAACACTGGCCCACAAGATAGAAAAGGGTTACAGAGGAGGTAGCTACTAGTCTAGGCATCATTGGATAGACCAGATTCACTTTTAATGAGGAGCTTCATTCAGCGGGAAAGGAATTATTAACTATATAAGTAGATTAGACGGAATTCTTTTCCAGGAGGAAGGCAAGGGATAGGCGTCAGCCTAGAAAGATGATCAGGCTTTACAGGTGCTTGAGCTTCAGGCAGACTCAACAAATAATGCTGAATAATACTCGGATTCATCACTGGGAAAGGGATTGTACCCAGATCCAACACGGCCTGTTGACTACTTTAATACAGATGGAGGATTTTGTTAGATAGGTGGCAAATCCCACTGTCATTGCCAGTCACGTGGTAAGGATCACTATGAAGCCAATCCCCAAGAGGTGGAGATTAATCCAGTCCTCACCCTCCCACTTCTCCATCCTTATTGCCAGCCGCCCACACGGAACTCTCTCTCTGCCCCTAGCCACCCAGAGCGGAGTCACAGCTCACAATTTAGGACACCATCCTTCAGACTAGTTGTCCATGCAGCACTTTTCTGACCATACCCACAAGGAGCTTAGGCAGACTTTATAAGTTTAAGAGGACACTGTCCTTGGGTTTGTTAATTCACCAGAGTGACTCACAGAATGTACAAAAAGGGCTATACTTAGGGTAACATCTTTAATATAACAAAAAAGTATACAAATAAAGAGATAACATAGGGTGAGGTCTGTGTGAGTCCCCCACGCCAAGCTTCCATGTCCCAAGGAATGCACTACCCTTCCATTTGCACAATTTTACCATAAGATACAAACAGCAGACCAAGAGGTGAAACAAGTATCAAGTCAGTATAAAAACTACGCAGTGTAATGGGGGCTGGAGAGGTGGTAGTGTTGAGCAGACAGGGAGAGGAAAAAGGAAATTTTCACAATAGATATTTTTCTTTCCTGAATTTTCGTGTTTCAATCTCTATTCATGGCACCAACATTTATAAAGGGATCAGTGAAAAGGAAGTTGTACGCTACACATTAAGAAATCTGGGAGCATTTCTCAACACAACATTTTTACCTTTAGACCCAGTCAATCAGAAAATCAATAAGAAAAAGCAATCTCTGCCTTAGTTCCAATTTCTTTCTATCACTCTCCCATGTGGGGACCCCTAATGTTTTAATTTTTAGACTCTGTTGTAATGTCCGTCTTCTTAGGGGTATTTCTTCTGCAAGTATTAATTTACTTTTCTTATTTTCCCTAACCCTCCAATCTACTTTTCCTTCATTCCCTTATCAATTCCGATTTGTTTATTAGTTTGTTTAGTGCATGTTGACTGTGCCCTCCAAAATGTAACCTACACGGAGATTTGCCTGAATCTGTTTAAAGACTTGCTGTTAGGTGCCTTCCAGTCAATACTGACTCATAGCGACCCTATGTACAACAGAACGAAACACAGCCCGTACCTGTGCCGTCCTCACAATCGTTATGTTTGAGCCTATTGTTGCAGCCACTGTGTCAATCCGTCTCGTTGAGGGTCTTTCTCTTTTTCGCTGACCGTCTATTTTAACAAACATGATATCATTCTCCAGGAACTGGTCCCGCTTGGTAACATGTCCAAAGTGTATGAGAGGAAGTCTTGCTATCCTTGCTTCTAAGGAGCATCTGGCTGTACTTATACAGCTTAGGAAACCCTATGGGGCAGTTCTACTCTGTCCTATACGGTCGCTATCAGTCGGGATTGACTAGTTGCCAGCCGGTTTTTGGTTTAAAGCGTTTGTTTATGGAGGAAATAAAGACAAGAGGAAGACCCAAGTTCCACAAGACCCCGAACGTGCCCACCACTGGCCGGAGCCGTGTGCGTCCGCGCCGGAACCCCGCCCCTCCCGCCGAGTGGGTCAGAGCAGGAAGCGGAAGTGCGCGTGCGCGGTCGGCAGCTGTGAGTGGCGGTCGCCCGGCTGGGGCGTGAGGTACGTCTGCGCCGCCCTGGGCGTCCGGCCTGGCCCGGTAGCAGGTAGAGCCCGCCGGCCAGGGAGGGCCCGCTGGGGTTCCGAGGCCGCTGCTCCCTCTCCTGCGCAGGCCTGGCCTCTGCGGCCTCCCTGGAGGGTCCAGGGCCGCGGGGCCTCCCGCCGCCGTCGCTGCCTCTTTTGCGGGGCCTCGGCCTCGGCCGGCGGCGCAGCGAAGCGCTCGCTCTCGCCGCCCGGCTGAGGACTCCGGCTGCCGCCGCGTCGGGACGGCCAGGTAGGCGGGCGAGCCGTAGGTGTGTCGGCGCATTAAGCGGTGAGGCCGTGCGTGGGCGAGAGCACGGCTGTCGGCTTGGCCGGGAGTTTGTGAGGCTTGCGGAGTCACAGGCGTCAGCGAAACGCGGGGAGTTAGCCTGCGTGAGTGCCCTGCTCCCGCCGCCTGCGTTTGCCCGGCTCCATGCTTCCTTGCCCGCCCGCGTCTCCGCACGCAAGGCCTGTTGTGAAGCTGTTGGTGGTTCTAGAGAAAGTGAGGTGGTTGGGAGGCACATCTCCCTCCCCTAGTTTAATTGTTAATGGGCTCTGGTGGCGCAGTGGTTGAGCGCTCGGCTGCTAACCGAAGGGGCGGGGGTTAGAAAGCACCGTCCTCGGAGTGGGAGAAAGATGTGGCAATCTGCTTCTGTCAGGATTACAGCCTTGGAAGCCCTGTGGGGCAGTTCTATCATATGCTGTTGTTGTTAAGTGCCGTTTAGTTGGTTCTGACTCATAGCAATGGAACAAAACAATGCGAAGTCCTGGACCATCCTCACGGTGGTTGTGCTTGAGCACATTGTTGCAGCCACTGTGTCAGTCCATCTCGTTAAGGGTCTTCCTCTTTTCCACTGACTCTACTTTCCCAAGCATTATGTCCTTCTCCAGGGACTGGCTCCTCCTAATAAATAGCACGTCCAAAGTGTGTGTGATAAAGTCTCACCATCTGTCATTCTAAGGCGCATTCTGGCTGTACTTTGTTCTTTTGGGAGTCCATGGTATATTCCGTTTTCTTCGCCAACACTATGATTCAGAGGCATCAATTTTTCTTCAGTCTTATTGTCCAGCTTTCACATGAATATGAGGCGATTGAAAATATCATGGCTTGGGTCAGGCCCACCTTAGTCTTCAAGGTGACATCTTTGCTTTTCAACACTTTACAGAGGTCTTTTGCAGCAGATTTACCCTATATAGTAAGTCATTTGATTTATTGACTGCTGCTTCCATGGACACTGATTGTGGGTCCAAGTAAAATGAAATCCTTGACAACTTCAGTATTTTCTCAGTTTATCATGATGTAAGATTATTGTAAGGCATATCCCCCTCCCCTAGTTTATTGTTAAGGAGCCCCGGTGGTTTGAACCCACCATCCACTTTATGGGAGAAAAATGTGGGAGTCTGCATCTGTAAAGATTACAGCCTTGGAAACCTTGTGGGGCAGTTCTCTTACGTTATAGGGTTGCTGGGAGCCAGATTGACTCTGGCAGTGGGTTTGATTTTTAGTTTGTTATAGGACTTTCACATAGATGAAGAAGTAAGAAACATGAATTCGAACTAGTGTGTTCATTTACGACCATAATTATCCCCACTTCAGGTGGAAAATACTGATTAAGAGGCACATTTCCAGGAATTCATTTGGCACTAAGGCAGAAATTTCCATCACAATTTTGCCAAAGACAATTTAGCCAACCTGATATGGCTGAACAAAGTTAACATAGGAGAGAAGAGTTTATAGAGATCACATACCCAGTGTTTCTCCAAGATTCTAAGCATAGATTGAGACAGGATCTCTGCCGGATTCGATTCTAGTGTGGCAACTGTAATTTCTGCTACCAAATAGCTACACTTAATATGTTGAAGGTTTTTTGCAGTAAAAACCTGGCATATTTTCTTTGTAAGAGTAGCAAATACTGGGAATGAGGGCAAAATGAGAGACTTGCGTTATGGAAATATTCAAAATATTTCAACACATCCTAGTCAGCCACACTGCAGTGTTGTTGAGTGTGCCTCATTCTTTGAAGTAATTATTTTAGAAAGTGCTTTTATTTGGATAATATAAAACGGGCAACTATTAGAAAGTGTTCATTTATGGAACATAACTTTGAACATGAAAAAGTAAAATTTAAATTGATGAGTAATGTGTATAGCATTTGTAATATAGAGAATATGCTTGTTTTTAAACCAAACGTAATAACATAGAATGAAGGTGTGTATATCAAATCTATGGAAGATAAGAGTAACAAAAGATAGGAATAAATGTATAGAAACCAGAGAATCAAACAGCAACTATATATATTTCAAAACTTAAAATGTGTAATTTTAATTTGCCTGTTTGAGAATCATTGGTAACTCCAAAGTCATTAACGTAATCTATTTTTGTAATATTTAGAATTGTAATTCACTGGTCTTGTTATTTTCTTTCCCTACAAATGACCACTTGATCCAGTTCATTTACTTTAAAGAGTCCATTCTTTCCTTGCTGCAGTTTCTCATATGTGATTTTCTCTAGGTTATCACTGCCTGGGATTGGCATTTAATCTTTGAAATCTCCACATTCCTCCCTACAATCCCATGTAGAAGGAAAGCCATGTATTTTCCTTTTGGTAACAAGATCTTACATAATCAGACATCTGTGTAGCTCTCCCTCCTTGGGTAAAAAAAAAAAAAAAAAAAAGATCTCAAGAGGAAGAACCAAAAAAAACCCATTGCCACTGAGCCTATTCCAACTCATAGCAACCCTGTAGGAGAGAGCAGAACTGCCCCATAGGGTTTCCAAGGAGCTGCTGGTCGATTTGAACTGCTAACATTTTTTTTTTTACTTGTACTTTAGATGAAAGTTTACAGAACAAACTAGCTTCTCATTAAACAGTTCACATATTGTTTTATGACATTGGTTACAACCCCATGACATGTCAACACTCTCCCTTCTCGACCTTTGGTTCCCTATTACTAGCTTTTCTGTCCCCTCTTGCCTGCTCGTCCTTGCTCTTGGGCTGGTGTGCTCCTTTAGTCTCGTTTTGTCCTGTGGGCCTGTCTAATCTTTGGCTAAAAGGTGAATCTCAAGAGAGACTTCATTACTGAACTGAAAGGGTGTCTGGGAGCCATACTCTCAGGGTTTCTCCAGTGAACTGCTGACCTTTTGGTTAGCAGCCAAGCTCTTAACCACTGCAGGAGGAAAAAAGAAACATTAATTGCAAATTTGACAGGAAAAATATGGATCACATTTGACAATGATATAAATGAAATGAGAATTTTCTAAAAAGAGAGTTTAATTTCACATAATGAAAAATCAAAGAGTCATGATGAATTCATTAACCAAAGTTGAAAACTGTATTCTTCTGAAAATTTACCCGTGTTGATATCAGTTATGAATGTCTATATGGGTTTACAAGAAGCAAAGATGCCCATCTGAAACCACAGTCTGAACCTTGGGCCTCTGACACCCTGTGGAAATCAGGTTCAAGTTTTCTCACCTGGCTAGACATGGATGCTTCCCATGCTCTGGGATGAGGAAATTGCTCCATCTGTGATTTCCTTGCCATAAGGTTGAAACCTGTAGAGCTGCATGAGGAATGCAGATACCCTCAAGGCTGAGCAATGTCTTGAGTCTGGGAGGAAGCCCTGCGCAGGGAAGCTGAAGCCAGGAACATGATACTCCTTATTTTCTCAACACTGTCTCCCCCATCCCACCCCTCATCTTTTTCTGTTTCAGGTCCCAGGTGTGATCAGAAGAAGTGGTCCAGTCTAGGCAGCTGGGGACCTAGGGCAACCACCTAACACATCTGTCAATCAGGAGTAAGAATTTCAACTGCTGACTGGCTGTGTAGACCAAACTTTATTCATCTGCCTCCAGACTTCTAGTGGGTTTGCTTCCACTCCCATTCCCCTTGCCTTAACTGGCTTCTCAGGCTGTAGAGAGGACATTCACTTAGACTTCGTTAGGCTGGGGACAGGAAATGGTGAGTACCACAGAGAACTGAGTAACTGTTAACATAAAGGGGTGAGGCTAAATGTGATTTGTTGGGGGCGAACTGTGTGCTCCCAGCTGTGTGTTTGTTTTTTGATGTAAAAGGTGGCAGAAGACGCCAAGGTCTATATCCTAAGAAGTGCCATTGCCACAGGGCTCTTCCTCTACACATACGTGGTTTTTTAAGCCTGGAATGCCTGTGTCCCCTTCCCTATGTGAGTTCCAAGTTGGCACCATGGGACATTACCATCCCCATCCTGGGCCCTGGTGCTCTGTGTTGAATAACAGATCTGACCAGAGCCTGAATCAGACCAGCTGTGACTGAGGATGCTGAGCTCCAGGCCCTCCAGAGTCATCCTTGTCCCATCACTGCAAACAGTGTTCTTGGCTTCCCCCAGGCACTGCAGTCTTTTCTGTGCAGTCCTAACACTATAGCTCCAACTCGCACACTGTGTGATGGGGTGAAGAACATGGGAGAGTTAGTAGGGCAAGAACCCTGGCTCTTTATGGGGTCTTGTGTGAGATTTTGCACTCTTAGGACCTCACCAAGTGTATGAGGCAAGAGAGTGAGTCCAGCTGGATCATACGTGGCATCACCAAAACCATCAGGCCCCCCCCCCCCCCCCGTAGGGTATTGGATTTACCTGAACCTTTCAGGTGTGTGAGAAGCATGATGCCCAATCCAGGTCCATGTCCTCCCAGCCTGTCTTTGCCTAGAGCTGGTAGTAAACTCCTGAATTATCTTCCTGCTCCTCAGCTTTGGATTAGAATCTATGAGTGGTTTTTTTTTTTTTTTTTTTTTTGGTGCTAAAGAAACTCAGGAGATGGTTATTTTTAACTTCACAGGGTCTGCACTTGAAGCAAATTTTGGAATCAAATTTTTATATTTCTTCTGAGAATTTTTTCCATTTAATAGATATAAAACTTCTCAAACACGAAGAATGCCTATTAATTGATGAAAAAGTTCCTGTAAAACTTTTTTAAATCTTGAGAAGTTTCTTTAAGACTCTTATTATGTTAATAAGTCATGCCAGAACCCCCAATGTGTTAAATACTTCAGCCATTTTGGAAACATTCTCCGTGGCGAGATAAAATGGGTGTACAGACTCTGATCTCCCTGGTTACTGTGTTTAGAAAGAGAGCTCTAATTTATACTTCTGTGATTTGCACAAGTGTATTAGACTGTTGAACAGCTGAGTCCTAAATGATTAAATTTTAAATGGTTTTATTATTATGAATGTGAACTCCTAGTAAAAACACTTAACATTTCTTTTGACTTTTGTCGTGTTTAAAAGTACAACTTAATTTAATGAAATTACGTTTTTCCAATAGATAATATCTTTGAAGTTCAAGTTTCATTATGAACTTAAAAAGATACTTCTTGAAGATTTATTCCTACTCTTGGCTCATCCAGACTTTTTTTTCCTCCATTAGCTACCTTTAGATAACAGCTTTATTGTAAACTTTCTTTACTGTCTTGCCAGTATTTCTTTATGTAAATGCAAGCAAATGGAATTAGAAATTTTCATTTCTCCTCAGGGGCGTAGCACAGGTGACGAGTGACCAGGCACTATCTGTATGTTGTGCCACCGCCCCCAATTTGAGCGCCGAGGAGCAATCTCTAAGTTTTTCTCCTCCCCCCTCCCAGTTTCAAGATGAATAGACGTTGATAGCGGCCGTGTATCAGCAGAAACGCATTCCTCCCTCTTTCAGCTGCCTGAGTCAGGCGCCTTTCATATTTGTGGCACCTCGGAATATCATTCCATGCCTTACCTTCTCCTTCACCTCCTGTTTCTCCTACTTTGTTACACATACTATATAGCATGGGATTTATGCTTGCTTTTTACAGTTAAATTATCCCAGAGATCTGTTTATAACAATAGACAACTTAAGCGTAAAATTTTATAAAATTCCATAGTACTGCATTTGATGGATCTTAGTTTTTCCTGATTTTTTGTTGGTGGTGGTGATTTTTTTTTAAATGTACCACCATGAATGGACACATGGATAGTTTCCAACATTTTGCTTTTACAAAGCTTCCTGTATTTTATAAATGTAAATTTCTAAGATTCAGGCATAAAAAGTTGAAGAATAAAAGCTCTTGTGACCTAAGACAAGTTAAATCAAAATAAAGGGGTTGTCAGATTACTTGATAAAATTGTTGTTGTTATGTTGTTAGGTGTCATTGAGTCAGCTCCAACTCACAGGGACTCTCTACAACAGAACAAAACACTGCCTGGTCCTGCGCCATGCTCACAGTCGTTCCTGTGTTTGAGCTCATTGTCGCAGCTATCATGTCAATCCATCTCCTTGAGGGTCCTCTTCTTTTTTACTGAAATTCTCCTTTGCCAAGCACGTGAAAATCACATTTATTTCCAAGTTTTATATAATGCTTTAACTTTCTGTTGTAAAATGTATTATGAACTAAGAATGCATGGAACTTTTCAAGTAATGTTTAAATAACACTAATATAAAAACCTGAGTTTGAACAGAACTTGGGACATTCTTAGAGCCTCTTAGTGTGTCCTGCCCTGATCTCATTAACCTGGAGGTAACTACAATGTATATATTAGAAATTTATTTATTGTTAGTAGTATTGTTATTATTCTAACTTTATCACTTGAGTCTTAGTTCACAAACAATATATTTTTGAATTTTGTATGAATGTTATTACTATGTGTGTGCTCTTGTTTTCCTCATGATGTTTTTGAGTTTCATGTATGTTAGTGTTTGTCACTCTAGTCTACCCATGTTCCTATGCATGTATGTGTTCCACTTGATGAACTAGCCACAATTTATGTATTCATTGTACAGCTTAAGGGATTTACATTGTTTAAAGTTTAGTTTTTGCTCTCGTGAATACTACTGCTCTTTTTATATTCTAAATGCACAATAACTCTAGTGAGGGGAAGTGGCTGAGTTGCAGACCATAGCCAGGTTTAAATTTAGTAGGAAATTACAATGTTCTTTACCAATTTTCCCTTCCACAAAGTAAGTATATGTATTTTATTTGTATTATTTGCTTGGCCTGCACAGAGATTCTCAAATTTATCAATTTTTAGTTTTTAATGGGTATGAAATAGTATCTTGCTTTAACTTTATTCTGCAATGATCTTGCACTACTCCTTTACTGACAAGGCCGTGCATATTTTCCCACTGTAAATTCATGTTTTTGTGACCTTTTAGGGTTTCTTTATAGAAGTTGGAAATAAACAGACACATTTGTATTTATTGTAAATTTTTTCATAGTATGTAGCTTAGGTACCCACTCACTTTTTGCTTCCTTTGATGAATAGTCCTAAATTTTAATATAATTGAAGTTTTCAGTCTCTTCCAAACCAAATCTGTTGCCTTTTACTTGATTCCTACTCATAGTGATCCTATAGAATGGATTAGAACTGCTCCATAGGGTTCCACAGAGCGGAGCATTGATTTGAACTGCCAGCGTTTTGGTTAGCAGCCAATATTTTAAACACTGTGCCACCAGGGCTGCATCAATCTTTTATGTCTTGTTTTTTCACTCTCTGCTGTTGTCATGGAAGTGTTTATAGCTTCTGAAAATGTTACAGTTTTACATTTGACATTTAATTTACTTGGAATTATTTTTGCATGTGGAGGACGTAGAAATACATTCATTGTTCCAATTAGATGATTAGTTGAGTCTACCCCACATATTAAAGTGTCTGTAGTTTTTGAAAATTCTCTGTAGTGTGTGTACTTCCTTTGTGATAAGGCAACTCTCCATGTAATTTGGTGGGCCAGTTCCAGGGCTATTTATTTTTTCCCCTGGATTTTTTTATGTATTCCTATTCTGATTCTCCACTATTCGTCTGTCAGTTTGTCATACTGTGGTGTCTTCTGTATTTCTGTGATGTTGGAAGCTATGCGACCGGTATTTCAAATAACAGCGGGGTCAACAATAGTGAACAGATTTCAGTGGTGCTTCCAGGCTATTACTGACTAGGAAGAAGAACCTGGCAATGTACTTAAAAAAAAATTGACCAGTGAAAAACTTACGAATTACCAGACGAACATTGATATAGTGGCAGAAGATGAGCCCCTTAGGTTGTAAGGAACTCAAAATACGAGTGGTAATGAGCTGCTTCCTCAAAGTAGAGTCAACCTTAATGGCACAGATGGAGTCAAGCTTTTGGGACCAGCATTTGCTGATGTGGCATTGCTCAAGAGGAGAAGAAACAGCTACAAACATCCATTAATAATCGGAACTTGGAGTGTATGAAGCATGAATCTAGGAAAATTGGAAATCATCAAAAATAGAATGCATAAAGATTGATATCGCAGGCATTAGTTGATATGGACTGGTATTGGCCATTTCGAATTGGACAATTATATGGTCTACTATACTGTGAAACTTGCTCTTGAACTTGGAGTAGCTAAAGCCAATGGAAGAAATGATGAAGAACCGAACAGAAGATTTCAAAGGGCAGCTTGAGAAGACAAAGTATTATAATGAAATTTGCCAAGACCTAGAATTGGAAAACCGAAAGGGAAGAACACGCTAGACATTTCTCAAGCTTAAAGAATTGAAAAAAAAAATTAAGCCACGAGTTGCAGTATTGAAGAATTATACGGGAAAATACTGAACGATGCAGGTTGCATTAAAAGATGGAAGGAATACACAGAGTCACAGTACCAAAAAGAATGGGTTGATGTTCAAGCATTACAGGAGGTAGGATATGGTCAAGAACCAATGGTACTTGAGGAAGAAGTCCAAGGTGGACTGAAGGGAATGGCAAAAAAACAAAGCCCCAGGAATTGACAGACTACCAGTTGAGATGTTTCAGCAAATGGATGCAGTGCTGGAGATACTCATCTATGTCAAGAAAATCAGAGCACAGTTTCCTGACCAACCTGACTGGAAGAGATCCATGTTTGTGCCCATTCCAAAGAAAAGTGATCCAACAGAATGTGAAAATTATTGAAAAATATCATTAACATCACACACAAGTAAAATTTTGCTGAAGATCATTCAAAAGTGGCTGCAGGAGTACATTGACAGGAAACTGCCAGAAGTTCAAGCCGTATTCAGAAGAGGATGTGAAACAAGGGATATCATTGCTAATGTCAGATGCATCTTGGCTGAAAGCAGAAAATACTACAAAGATGTTTGCCTGTGTTTTATTGACTGTGCAAAGGCATTTGACTGTGTGAATCATAACAAAATATGGATCACATTGTAAAGAATAGGAATTCTAGAACACTTAATTGTGCTTGTGAGGAAACTACACGACCAAGAGGCAGTCGTTTGAACAGAACAAGAGGATATTGTGCGGTCTAAAGTCAGGAAAGATGTGCATCAGTGTTGTGTTCTTTTACCATACTTGTATGCTGAGAAAGTAATCTGAGAAGCTGGATTATATGAAGAACGTGGCATCAGGATTGGAGGAAGACGCATTAACAGCCTGCATTATGTGGATGACAGAACATTGTTTGCTGAAAGTGAAGAGGACTTTACTTACTGATGAAGATCAAAGGATACAACCTTCAGTATGGTTGCACCTCAGTATAAAGAAAACAAATCCTGGACCAGTAAGCACAATGCCCATGGAAGCAGCAGTCAAGAAATCAAATGACATATTGTGTTGGGGAAATCTTCTGCAAAGTATCTCTTAAAATCATGTAAAGCAAGGATGTCACTTTTAGGACTGTAGAGTGCCTGACTGAAGGCGTGGAATTTTCAGTCACTTCATATGCATGCGAAAGCTGGGCAGTGAGTAAAGAACACCAAAGAAGAATTGACCCTTTTGAATTATGGTGTTGGTATAGAATATTGAATATACCATGGACTTCCAGGAGAATGAACAACTACGTTCTTGAAGAAGTACAGCCAGAATGCTCATTAGAAGCAAGGATGGCTATACTTCATCTTACGTACTTTGGACGTATTAGCAGGAGAGAACAGTCCCTGGAAAAGGACATCATGCTTTGTAAAGTGAAGGTTCAGGGCAAAAGAGGAAGACCTCACTGAAAACGATTTACACAGTGGCTGCAACAATGCGCTCAAGCGTAGCAAATATTATGAGGATGGATTAGGATTGGGCAGTTTCATTTTGTACATATGATCTCTATGATTGGAACTGACTTGACGGCACTTAACGGCAACATGCCGGGAATGACGGATTAAAGAGGAACATTTCAAGGTCTGTCATGAAGAAGAATGCTTCCAGCGATAAGTAGTATCTATATGCCTACAAGGAAGATCAGTTAATATGACAGTTGAATTCAGGTATTAACCAGTAATGCCAAAGATGAGGAAATTGAAGATTTTTACCAACTTCTGCAGTCTGAAATTGATCAAACTCGGAGTAAAAATGCACTGATAATTACTGGTGATTGGAATGTGAAACTTGGGGAAAAAAGAAAGCTCGGTAGCTGGAAAATATGCCATTGGTGATAGAAATGGCACGAGAGCAGAAAATTTTGGAAGATCAACGCCTTGTCCATTGCAAGTATTTTTTCACCAATATAAGTGACAACTATACACATAGACTTCACTGGATGGAAAGCACAGGAATCTAAATGACTATATTTGTGGAAAGAAGCAATGGAAAAGCTCAATATCAGTCAGAACAAGGCCAGAGGCCGACTTTGGAACAGACCATCAGTTGCTCAGGTTGAAGTAGAAGCTGAAGAAAATTAAATCCATGAGAGCCAAAGTACAGCCTTGAGTATATCCCACCTGAGTTACAGACCATGTCTAGAATTGACACATTGAACACTAACGATTGAAGACGGGATAAGTTGTGGAGTGGCATCAAGACAATCATTCATGAAGAAAGCAAAAGATCATTAAAAAGTCAGGAAAGAAAAACAAGACCAAAATGAATGTTAGAAGAGACCCTGAAATTTGTACTTGAATGTAGAGTAGCTAAAGCAGATGGAAGAAATGATGAAGTAAAAGAACTGAACAGAATATTTTAAAGCTTGAGAAGACAACATAAAGTATTATAATGAAATGTGTGGAGACCTGGAGTTCCAAAACCAAAAGGGAAAAACACTCAACATTGCTCAAGATGTAAGAACTGAAGAAAAACTTCAAGCCTTGAGTTGTAATATTGCCATAATTAGCAAAATTTTTAATGATGCAGAAAACATCAAAAGAAGATGGAAGGAATTCACAGTCACTGTACCAAAAAGAATCAGTCGATGATGAAGGAATTGTGGGGGTAGATATGATCAAGAACTGATGCTATTAAAGGAAGAAGTGCAGTCTGCACCGAAGGGATTGGCAAAAAACAAGGCTCTAGGAATTGACTGAATACCAATTGATATGTTTCAACAACAGATGCAACACTGGAAGCATTCACTTATCCAGGACTGAAATTTGGAAACCAGCTACCTGGCTGTCGTGGATTGAATTATGTCCTCCAAAAAATGTGTGTTTCAACTTGGCTGGGTCATGATTCCCAGTATTATATGATTGTATAATCTGATGTGATTTCCTTATGTGTTGTAAATTCAGTCACTATGATCTAATAAGATGGATTAGCGGTAGTTATACTGATGAGGTATACAAGATTGGATAGTGTCTTAAGCCAGTCTCTTTTGAGATATAAGAGACTAGTGAGCAGAAACACATGGGAACTTCACACCACCAAGAAAGAAGTTATGGGAGCAGAGCGTGACCTTTGGACCTGAGGTTCCTGTGCTGAGATGCTCCCAGACCAAGGGAGACTGATGCATTACGAGGACCTTTCTCCAGGGCGGACAGAGAGAGAAAGCCTTCTCCTGGAGCTGATGCTCTCAATTGGGACTTGTAGCCTACTGGACTGTGAGAGAATAAACTTCTCTTTGTTAAAGCCATCCACTTGTATTTGTTATAGCAGTACTAGGTGACTAAGACACTGGCCAACCAACTGGAAGAGATCCATATTTTTGGCCATTCCAAACAAAGATGATCCAACAGAATGTAGAAATTATCAAATAATTTTATTAATATCACATGCAAGTAAAATTTTGCTGAAAATAATTAAAAAATGGTTGTAGCAGTACATTGACAGGGAACTGCCAGAAATTCAAGCCAAATTCAGAAGATGACACAGAAGAAGGGATATTAGTGCTGATACCATATGGATCTTGTCTTAGAGCAGAGAATGTGAAAAAGATGTTTACCTGTGTTTTATTGACTATGCATAAAAACTATGTGGACAGAAGTTGAGTGTGTTAGAAATATTGTTAAATTTATGAGATAGGATGCCAAGAGTCAGGATGCAAATGCAGACTGTAAAAGGAAGAGTTGATGGCCAAACTCTGGAGTAGAACACAGAAACTTGTGTGACTTTTCTGTGAATTCTCTGTTGCCCTGTGCTGACAGCCTCACCTGTTCTTTTGCATACATTGGGGAAGATGATACCATGCTCATCCAGAATATGTGGGATGTTTTAGGAGTCTGTGGTGTTTGAGGATGTGGCCGTGGACTTTACCCAGGAAGAGTGGGCTTTGCTGGATTTTGCTCAGAGGAAACTTTACAGAGACGTGATGATGGAAACCTTCAGGAACTTGGCCTCAGTTGGTAAGGATTTCAATTATTTTTTTTTCTTTGTGAATGAATATATTGTACTCATGGACCTCGTTTGAAGGTTTGGGTTGAGGAATGGGAATACATTGAATCACATGACAGACATCCACTGCTTTCATGGAGCTTTACCTCTAGAGTCTTGCTGCTGACAGCAAAAATCTACATATTAAACGGAGTTTGTATTTCTCTTCTGGTTAAAAGCCTTAAGGGTGTTTAAGTATTGTAATAGTGCACATTGGCTTCAGGGGTCACTTTGGACACAGATTTGTAGATTGGGACTTCATTAGAGTTTCACTGTATTTATTACAAATTTGACGTCATTATTTTGCTGCAAATGAACTCATACCAGTTCATCTATAGAGACTCTGGAGACCAAAGTATTGGCCCAATGTCAGGGAAATGGGCTTCACTCTGTCCTCTCTCATGATCTGCCTTTCTGCATGAACACCATGTCAGCCACACCCACTTGTTCTCCCAGGGAAAGATCTAAGGAGAGTAGAGTTAGGACTTATTCAGAACCATGGTGTCAGGATGCACTAGAAAGGCAAAAATCTTTTGAAGGATGAGCCCTTCATGGAGGGAATTACATTTAAATACATCACCTTGAAAAACTGTTTTTGAGGAGGCTAAATTTCCACATATACTTTGCTTTTTTTTGTTTACATCAATCCTCTCAAGCCGTCTATTCCACGTTTCTCTTTTAACATTACTTTTGCGCACATGCATAGTATGCAGTGCCTTCTTCTATGCTTCCTAATTACATCCTGTTTATGACACTGATTTTCAGTTGTCAGGGAGTTGTGTTTTTAGTACTTTGCTCACCCTTTTGACCATTGCCAACGTCCGGGAACATCTAGATGCCTTAGAGTCTTTCTTGCTCACAAGTGCCTTGTTCCTCATAAAAGTTCCTTACCATTCTGTTTCATGTTGTGAAACGCCACTTAAAATTATTGGGTCAGTTTCTCAACAGGTTGATAAAGGACAGATAGTGTCCAGTGAACACTTAGTAATGAGATTCGTGAGAAATAACTCCTGGTACACCGTGTTAGGAAAAATCTGTGAATTCCGTGGCATTGAAGAGCAGCATAACCAGGGGAGTCACATGAGGTGAGTATCATTCAGATGATTGTTAACAGTACCTCAGGAGTGAGTCTTAAGGTATCACAGCATTTATCTATGTATGTGTGTATGTATAAAACTAGCTCTAAAATTGTGCTCACATAATTTTCACAAGCCTGTATTTTCATATATATGAATGTGTTATTAAGTATTTGAAATATATCTTCCTTGTACTCATTTATCAGAAAGCCTCGTTATTTAGAAACACTGTGAGAGTAAAGGAATTGATCTTTATAAGATGATTTAACCTGTTCCACCTGAGATAACTCAGGGCAGAAAACAGGTATTTACTGTGTACTATAATTATGAAGTTATAACTAACATAATTCTAACAGCATGCTTCCTGTTTTTGACAGAAGGCTTACAGTTGGCCTCTGTGAAAGTAAAGAAGGGAAAGTAAAGCAAAGGAAAGAAGGTACTCAGTGTGGAAAACCTTTCAGCAAGATTGCACATCTTACCAGGTTCAAAAGAACTCCTGCTAGAGAAAATCCTTCTGAATTCCGTGAATGTGGAAAAGCTTTCAAGTCTCATTCTTCATTTAAACGTCACTTAAGATCTCACACTGGATATGATAACTATGAGTGTAAGGAACATGGAGTGGCCTGCAGTTGTTCCTCTTACCTAAGAACTCATGTAAAAACTCTTACTGGACAGAAAATTTATAAATGTAAGGAATGTGGCATCACTTGTAGTTCTTCATCCCTTACTACACATGTAAGAAGTCACGGTAGAGAGAAGCCTTATGAATGTAAGGAGTTTGGGAAAGCTTTAGGTGAGTTCTCAGCCCTCATTGAACATAAAAATGTTCAAAGTGGAAAGCAACCTTATGATGGAAAGGAATATGGGAATACCTTTAGTTCTTCCTCATCCTTCAGTAAACATATAAGTATTGACAGTGAAGTGAGACCCTATGAATGTAAGGAATGTGGGAAAGTATTTAGTAAGTCCTCAGAGCTGACTAGCCATATAAGAACTCATGGTGATCAGCTTTATGAATGTAAGGAATGTGGGAAAGCCTTTAGTTGTGCTTCATCCATCAGTAAACATAAAAGAATTCACAGTGGAGAGAGGCCTTATGAATGTAAGGAATGTGGGAAAGCATTTAGCCGGTCCTCAAACCTCACTACACATATAAGAACTCACAGTGGAGAGAGGCCTTACGAATGTAAGGAATGTGGGAAAGATTTTCGTTATTCCTCATCCCTCAGTAAACATAAAAGAATTCACAGTGGAGAGAGGCCTTATGAATGTAAGGAATGTGGGAAGGCGTTTAGCCGGTCCTCACACCTTACTACACATGTAAGAACTCACAGCGGAGAGAGGCCTTATGAATGTAAGGAATGTGGGAAAGCATTTAGCCGGTCCTCACACCTCATTACACATACAAGATCTCACAGTGGAGAGAGGCCTTATGAATGTAAGGAATGTGGGAAAGCCTTTAGTTGTGCCTCACACCTCACTACTCATATAAGAACTCACAGTGGAGAGAGGCCTTACGAATGTAAGGAATGTGGAAAAGCCTTTAGCCAGTCCTCAAACTTGATGAACCATATAAAAACTCACAGTGGAGAGCGACCTTATGAATGCAGGGAATGTGGGAAAGCCTTTAGTCAGTTGTCAAAGCTGACTGGCCACATAAGAACTCACAGTGGAGAGCAGCCTTATGATTGTAAGGAATGTGGGAAATCTTTTTGTGATTCCTCAAGTCTCACTACGCATATAAGAACTCACAGTGGAGAGAGGCCTTATACGTGTAAGGAATGTGGAAAAGCCTTTAGCCAGTCCTCACACTTGATCAACCATGTAAGAACTCACAGTGGAGAGCGGCCTTATAAATGTAAGGAATGTGGGAAAGCATTTAGCCGGTCCTCACACCTCACTAACCATATAAGAACTCAGAGGGGAGAGAGGCCTTATGAATGTAAAGAATGTAGGAAAGCCTTTAGTTGGCGCTCAGCCCTCAATACTCACGTAAGAACTCACAGAGGAGAGAAGCCTTACAAATGTAAAGAATGTGGGAAAGCGTTTAGCCAGTCCTCACACCTGATCAACCACGTAAGAATACACAGTGGAGAGCGGCCTTATGAATGTAAGGAATGTCTGAAAGCCTTTAGCCAGGCCTCATCTCTCACTCAACATATAAGAACTCACGGTGGAGAGAGGCCTTATGAATGTAAGGAATGAGGGAACATCTTCAGCTCTGTCCACCATTTGAAAACGTGAGAAGGTACACTGAAGAGAAATATGCATTACACGTGACAGAGCCTATGAATGTAAAAGGCAAGGAAAGCCTTCAGTATCTATTGCTCCTGAGGACCTCTGTGATACGTCATACACTGGAGAGACTGTAAGAAAAGTAATTCAGTTGTAGTACGTGACTTTGGTTAAGTATCAAAATGTTATTTTGGTTCTGTTATATAAAAATTGTCTTTATTAAAAAATCTTATCAACCCTTTGTGTTATAAACTGTGTGGTTTTGGTTTTATCAAATATGTTTTTAAAGTTTTTATTTTTCACATTGTAAAGCAGTATGTTCTCTGTAGAAATTTTTATTTTAGTTGAAAATTATAAGGAAAAGCAAAAATCACTCAATTCAACCACCGTAGTTAGTTTGGGTATTTTATTTTGTCCTGGCCTTTGTATGCAAAGCATTGTTTCTGAAAGAATTTGGATTATACACTGTGTATAGTAGTGTACAGAACATTTTTTTCACTGATTTTAGTATCTTCCACAACTGCAATGATCCCTATTTTAGTAATGAGGAAACTGCACAGAAAATTTCAACCCACATCTTACCATTTCTCAAAAATGTCTCTGTTAAATGGTGCTGTGACAAGCAGGATTTTCGTTGAAGGAGGGCCCATGTTGGGGATACATAGAGATGGTGAGCCTCACAGACCCACAGCCCGACCTAGATGCAGTGGAGCTTCTGTCCAGCACAGGCACAGAACCTTATTTTGAAAAAGTCCTACTTCTGTTAATTTTGCGGTTCACGGAGAATGCACTAGGCCAGGAATTGAGGCTGCATTTGTGGTACTGGGCTGTACTGGTGACTGCTGCTCCTCCTGGGGTGCACACCTGCTACAGGGCCTGGAGATTTATACAGAGCTCCTCAGCCCCACAGTGAACTGGGACCATCTTCCTTCTCATGTAAGGGGTGTGGGAAATAGTGACTACAGGTAGTAAAAGCCTTCAAATTAGGCCTCAGATTGACCCAGCAATTCTTTCAGGATCATCTTCTGCAAATCCTTCAGCACCATAATGGTATACCTTGATAACTGCTAGATTGTGGAAATAGTGAAAGTGGAAATGATGTCAGTGTCCAACAGGAAGAGAGTTTTCAGATAAATACCTGGCTACACATCACAGTGTTGTACTGCCACTAAATGAATTTTTTCAGAAAAATTTAGTCCACAGGTGAAGCAATCATAGTTTAATGTGTGATAGAACAGGTATAAAATAGTGGGTACATGATGACAGTTTTATAAAAAAGTGTATACAGACAAAATCAGCCTGTAGAGATCTGTCCCAAAGGCGAGACTAAGTGATTACTCTGTTCTCCCTAACTTCAGACTTCTGCAGTTTGTTCATTACTTACACAATTTTAATTTTAAAAATATTAATTTGCTTTTGGAACGTACAGTATGAGTTTTGACAAATACATCAAGTCATATAACCAGTACCACAATGAAAATACAAAACAGCTCTTTCCTCCAAAAATTCCTTCAGTCATGAATCTCTGGTACCTGTCTACATACATGTCATGCTGTATGTAGCTTTTAGATCCTGGTTCCTGTCATTTACTGTAAAGAATTTGAGTTTGGTGAATGTACCGGTAGTTCCTTTTTGTTGCTGTGTGATATGTTGTTATATAGACATACCACAGTTTGTGTAATTATCAGGTTAAGAATATTTGAGTTTCCAGTTTTTTGTCTTTTTAAATAAAACTGCTATAAACATTCATGCAGTGGGTTTATGTGAACATAAGTTTCATTTTTCTCTATATCCCTATGAGTGGGATTGATGTGTCATGGTAGGTGTATGATTATCTCTATAAGAAACTTTACATCTATTTCTCTAAGGGACTGTGTCATTTTATATTGCACCAAGAGAGTATATTTCCAGTTGCTGCTGGAATCTGGAGAGGAATCTTTCTAGAAGAATAAAACACACTTCTGTTTGTCTCTGACATTAGGGGAGGGATTTGAGGTGGCAACTCACCTGATAGGCATCCCTGCATTTTCGAGGACAATGTGTGGGATGTAGCATCTGGATTAGTTCCCAGGCCCAAGTGTATGGAGCTCAGGCTATGCCACTACTGCCCAAATAGAAAGCTGGAGGAAAGTTATACTGTCAGAATGCTGTGGCTGCAAGAATCCTCCACTGGACAACCCACGTGGAGCAAAGTAGGGACAAAAATACCCTCTCCAGGAGCCTGGGAGGTGATCACATTGGAACTGGGAAGCCCTCCACAGACTGATAATTGGAACAGGAGAAATGTAACGCATATCTCCGTTACCACAGATCAGGCAAAAATGGGGTATCTGCAGCAGAAGCAATAAATTGATAACCAGGACAACAGTCAAAAGTGTGGCTATTTTGTTGGTTTTCCATCACTGATAAGCCATCTCAGTGATGCCAAAGCTTAGGTCTTGATGCCCAAGCTACTGCTCCTTGTAGGAGCTTAAAGTGCCTGCCCTCTCTGCCTGTCTATCCTACCAACTCTAAATATCTTCTCTGACACCAGCCAACTGCTAATGCAACTCTTCTGACTAACCAACTGGAGCAAAATCTGATCTAACAAGTGAAAGGGCACAGCTCTAGAATGCCAAGACACCAACCATAAATTTGGGGATTTCTGGAATCACTCAGATATCCAACTAACTGGCTAAAATTCAGTTGTTCCCACTAGCCCCTCAGGGTCAATAATTTGCTAGAATAATGCAGAACTTAGGAAGTGTTCTACTTACAGTTCTAAGAGCAAAAAGGATGCAGATCAGGACCAGCATATAGCAAAGCCACACATGATGAGGTTTGGCAGGGTGTCAAATGTGGAGTTCCCATGTCTCAACCATACATTAATCCTTCCCTTCTCCCATCCATATGTGTCTATCACCAACCAGGGAGTTTAACCGTTCAGTGTGCAGAGTTTTTATCAGGGTCTCATTACATAGGCATGATTGAATCATTGATCATATGTTTGAATTTGGTCTCCAGCCCAGGTGTTCAGGTGGAGGAAGTGCTGATATCACATGGTGGATCTTTTGAACCCTTGAATCACATCTTTAGGATATGCTATACAGTGTGCTCTGATGTCCTCTCTAGACATCAGTGTCATTGCAGTCATTTAGTACACTCTTTGTATAAAGTAATTTTTTACCACACAAGACTGCTTTTCTCTTTTTTAAGGTGTAAAATATGGTTTACTATGCATCAGTAAAAGCTACTTGCTAGAAAAGGACATCATGTTTGGTAGTGGGTCATCATAAACAAGGGAAGTTGTCCAGGCATGGGCCAGTAACTTGAAATTTGCCTCAAAATTGGAGGTGCCAAGAGATCAAAGAAAGGCAGGCAACTCTAGTGTGGTGGCGAAGGAGTTTTTATTAGGGAGATTTACATACCAAGGCAAATAGTCTTGGGCAGCTGCAGGACCAAAGCAGTTCTCTCACCTAGCAGCAGGGTGGGCCAAAGTTTTATAGTGGTCAAGGACAAAGATGGCTCCACGCCAGAGGGTTACATAAAACTGCCTCAGCAAGGTCACAGAATCAGGGCTTGGAATACGACAGTGAACTAAAAGAAAGCATGAGGGCAGCCATGTTCAGCCTTGCAAATCCTGTTTTCCCCTTCAGAAACCTTCAGTGAAATGTAGTCACACAATAACCACAATGGATTCAAACATACCAACAATCATGACTGTCATAGGACTGCAGCATTTTGTTCTATTATACAAAAGGTCACCGTGAGTCAGAGCCAACTTGAGGGCAACTACAACGACATGTATCAGGCAGTGTTTTACATGAATTAACTCAATTATTAACACCATTAATCCTCTGCTATAGAGGAGATACTTCTTGTGGGATTTTATTCGGCACTTGAGCTGTGGCTCTGAAGCCCTAAACTCAACCCTTTCACCACTTTGTCTAGCAAAAATAGGACGAACCAACCAGCTTCCTGTACTTCTCATTCTGAGAAAACTGTAGAAAGTATCAAAAATGTGATCATCTAGAGCATTGTTTTTCATCAATACTTGATCTATTCTTGATGATAGTTAATATATTAATATTGGCACGTCACACCCTGTATTAGCAGTGCCCTCTTTACTACAGGAGGGAGAGTCATCAGTGCCTTTAAGACTACTCAGATTTAAGAACCAATTTAGAAAACATCCTTGCAATTTTGTTTTTCTAGAACCACTCTTGGTACCAAATGTATTAGGCTGGGTTCTCTAGAGAAGCAAAATAGAGAAAACTGTATTCTCTAAAGATATATATATCAATGAAATAGATCCTGCAGTTGTAGAGACTGGCAAGTCCTAAGTCCATGGGTCAGCATCTGGCTGGAGGCTTCTGATTCACATAGCTGCAGGGGCTGATGAGCCCAAGATCAGTAGGTCAGACGTCAGACCACTGTCTCAGAGGCTGCAGAGGCTGGTGAATCCCAGATCAGCAGGTAAGATAACAGACTCCTGGCTTACATGCTGTGGAGGCCAACAAATCCCAAGATTGTCAAGTAAGACGGTAGACTGATAGCTCACAGGCTGTGGAGGGTGATGAATCCCAAGACTGGCAGGCAATACAGCAGGAAGCTGGCTCAAGTCTGAAGAACCAGAGTTCACATGATGATGACCCACGTGCAGAATCAGGAGGCAGGTAGCGAGCTTTGCCAGAACATCCATATACATGTTAGATCCAGGCCACACTCCAGAGGAACACTGTCTTACAACTGATTGCCTGATCATATCAAATCACATCATAGAAGATGACTACATCAATACATAACTGCCAAATTACATCATTAGTAACTGCCAAACCACCGCACAGCCAAGAATCATGGCACAGCCAAGTTGCCACACAACCTTAACCATCACAGTCCACTGCTTGTCAACTTGGCACCTGTACACATTTCTTTAAACCATCCACAATATCTAAATAAAGACAATTACAAAGTCATACTTTCACCTAACATGATACAACGAATATGCATACAACTGAAAACACACTGACCCCATTTACACCTTATGTTTTATAAGTAAAGAAAACAAAAATACTTGATGCACACATACAATGAAGAAATACTCATACAATTACCACTGGTCATGTGGTCGTGACTGGCATATAGAACTACCTCCATCATCCATTCCGTATTCCCTTTAAGGACCTCAGCTGGTTGTTGTTCTTTGCCTGGCGAGGTGACCCAAACCTTCAATCCTGAAGGGACTGGGCCATTAGTAGTAATGTTGGAATTGGGTTGCTGTAGTTTTCTGTTGACACTAATCACAGGGCATGGTAGTACTAAGAGATGCCCTAACAGATCTCCTGTATTCCAGACATAATCTGCTTTACCGCCATTATGCAGCACCAATCCAATTTACCCTTGGTAGTCAGAATCAGTCACAACAGCCAATATGGTAACTCCCTTCTTTGCCTGTTGATCCAGAGACACAAGGAGCCCAAAGTAGCCAAGTGGCATTCTTAACTCAATGGAATAAATGTGGTGTCTCCAGGTGGGACAATTCCTCCTTTTAGAACTGAGACCTCTAAACCTGCAGAAAATAGAGTTGCGGGGACAGGTAGCAAAAACTTTGTGAATGGATCACTAGGGGTATTAGTCACTAGTGCCACTCCCATTTTCAACACTTAATTCCTGGAAGCTTGTGGGTTGACACCAAGGACATCATACATAAAGAAAGCAAAAGGTTATGAAAAAGATGTGCATCAATGTTGTGTCCTATAACCATACTTATTCAATCTGTTTGCTGAGCAAATAATCCAAGGGCTGGACTATATGAAGAAGAACGTGGCATCAGGATGGGTGTAAGACTCATTAACAACCTGTGATATGCAGATGACACAACCTTGATTGCTGTAAGGAAGAAGACTTAAAGCACTTACTGATGAAGATAAAAAACTACAGCCTTCAGTATGAATTACACCTCAACATAAGTATAACAAAAATCCTTACTGGTTGGAAAATGAATAAGGAAGACCAAAGAAGAATTGAAGTCTTTGAATTATGGTGTTGCAGATGAATATTGAATATACCATGGACTGCCAAAAGAAGGAACGAGTCTGTCTTGGAAGAAGTACCTTCAGAGTCCTCCTTGGAAGTGAGGATGGTGAGACTTCATCTCACTTACTTTGGACATGTTATCAGGAGGGACCAGTCCCTGGAGAAGGACATCATACTTGTTAAGGTAGAGGGTCCATGAAAAAGAAGAAGACCCTCAAAGAGACGGATTGACACAGTGACTACAACAAAGGGCTTAAAAATAGCAACAATTGTGAGGATAGCACAGGACCAGGCAGTGTTTCATTCTGTTGTACATAGGGTCAATATGAGTTGGAACCAATTCGATGGCACCTAATATTAACAAACACTCAAATGTTTTAGCAATAATTCTAGAGTCATTGACACTGCTTTACTAGGTCCAATCAGCATAATGCCTTCAATGTAATCAACCAGTGTGACATTTTGTGGACGAGAAAGATGATCAAGTTCCCTGCAGACTGAACTATGACGTAGGGCTTGAGAGTTGATATGCCCATGAGGGAGGACGGTGAAGATGTATTTCTGATCTTACCGGCTAAAGGCAAACTGCTTCTGGTGTGCAGTGAAAATAGAAATTGAGAAAAAAGCATTGGTCAGATCAATAGTTGTACAACAGGTACCAGGAAATGTATTAATTTGCTCAAGCAATGTAATCACGCCTGGATAGCAGTTGCAATTGGATTCACCACCTAGTTAATTTTACGATAATCCACCATGATTCTCCAAGAGTCATCTGTTTTTTGCACAGGCCAAATAGGCGAGTTGAATGGGGTTGTGGTGGGAATCACCAGCACTGCATCCTTCAAGTCCTTGATGTTTGCAGTAATCTCAGCAATCTTTCCAGGAATGTGATAATTGCTTTTGGTTTACTATTTTCCTACGTAGAGGCAGTTCTAATGGCTTCCACTTGGCCTTTACTTCCATAATAGCCCCTCCTTCACATGTCAGAGATCCAATATGGAGGTTCTGCCAGTTGCTGAGTATGTCTATTTCAATTATGCATTCTGCAACTGGGAAAATCACTACAGGATGGGTTCAGGGGCCCACTGGGTCCACTCTGAGACAGACCTCAGCTAAGACTAAATTAATAACCCGACCTCCATTTGCCCCAGTGTTACTGGGGGCCACGGTGGTCTGTTGTATCTTCTAGAGTTCATGTCAGTTCAGAGCCAGTGTCCAGTAATCTCTGAAAAGTCTGATTATTTCCTTTCCCCCAGTAAGCAGTCACTCTCATAAAAGGCCATAGATTCCTTAGGGAAGGCTGGGAGAAACATCAACAGTATAATATTTTGGCAGTGCAATGGGGTTATTCCTCAAGAGGACCCAGCTGCCCCTTCATTCAAGGGGTTGTAGGTATGTAAACTGGTTCAAGTGTAGGAATTGACTGAGGGACATGATTCTATATTCAGGTGATTGAAGACAGACTGACATTCACTTGACCTAGAATTCTTCTGCTTTTACAGATCAAGTAAATAGTAGATTTCCCATCTATTTCACTCCAAGAGACACCATAACTAAATAGCTAACGCCATAAATCCATAATTCAGACTATTCTGATTACTTCTTCGAATCTGCTATCCATTACAGTAGGCACGCCCACCCTGACTTTGTCGACTGAGTGCCACCACATGACCCCTACCACCACAGGGTAGAATCAGCCCCATTGTATTTGTTGTTAGGTGTCGTTGAGTCAGTTCCAACTCATAGCGACCCTATGTACAACAGAACAAACATGGCCCATACCTGTGCCATGCTCACAATCGTTGTTATGCTTGAGCCCATTGTTGCAGCCACTGTGTCAATCCATCTAGTTGAGGGTCTTCCTCTTCTTCACTGATGCTTTACTTTACCAAGCATGATATCTTTCTCCAGGGACTGATCCCTCCTTACAACATGTCCAAAGTATGTGAGACAAAGTCTCATCCTCCTTGCTTCTAAGGAGAATTCTGGTTGTACTTCTTCCAAGACAGATTTGTTCATTCTTTTGGCAGTCAGTGGTGTATTCAGTATTCTTTGCCAACACCATAATTCAGAGGCGTCAATACTTCGGTCTTCCTTATTCATCGTTCAGCTTTTGCATGCATGAGTCGATTGAAAACACGATGGTTTGGGTCAGGTGCACCTTAGTCTTCAAGGTGAAGTCTTAGTCATCTAGTGCTGCTATAACGGAAATGACACAAGTGGATGGCTTTAACAAAGAGAAATTTATTCTTTCACAGTCTAGTAGGCTACAAGTCCAAATCCAGGGTGTCAGCTCCGGGGGAAGGCTTTCTCTGTCGGCTCTGGAGGAAGATCCGTGTCATCAATCTTCCCTTGGTCTAGGAGCTTCTCTGTGCAGGAACCTCAGGTCCAAAGGTCACCCTGAGCTCCCGGCACTGCTTTCTTGGTGGTATGAGGTTCCCTTGTGTCTCTGCTCACTTCTCTCTTTTATATCTAAAAAGAGATTGGCTTAAGACACTATCTAAACTTGTAGACTTCATCAGTATAACTGCTGCTAATCCATTTTATTACATCATAGTGATAGAGTTTACAACACATAAGGAAATCACATCATATTATAAAATGGTACACAATCAATCATACAATAGTGGGAATCATAACCCAGCCAAGTTGACAGATATAACTCAATCCATGATAGGTGACATCTTTGCTTTTCAACACTTTAAAGAGGTCTTTTGCAGCAGATTTGCCCAATGCATTGTGTCTTTTGATTTCTTAACTGCTGCTTCCATGGGTGTTGATTGTGGATCCAAGTAAAATGAAGTCCTTGATAACTTCAATATTTTCTCCGTTTATCATGATGTTGCTTATTGGTCCCGTTGGGAGGATTTTTGTTCTCTTTACGTTGAGATGCAATCCATACTGAAGGCTGTGGTCTTTGATCTTCATCAGTAAGTGCTTCAAGTCCTCTTCACTTTCAGCAAGCTAGGTTGTGTCATCTGCATATCGCAGGTCGTTAATGAGTCTTCCTCCAACCCTGATGTTTCATTCTTCTTAATATAATCCAGCTTCTCAGATTATTTCCTCAGCATACAGATTAAGTATGGTGAAACAATACAACCCTGACGCACACCTTTCCTGATTTTAAACCACTCAGTATCCCATTCTTTGATGCTTCCTGAGTCATTTAATATTTTGTGCATAGAATCTTTCAATATTGCAGTTTGAGGCTTGAATTTTTTCTTCAGCTCTTTCAGCTTGAGAAATGCCAAGTATGTTTTCCCTTTTGATTTTCTATCTCAAGGCCTTTGCACATAACATTATAATACTTCACTTTGTTTTCTCGAGCTGCCCTTTGAAATATTCTGTTCAGTTCTTTTACTTCATCATTTCTTCACCATTGTACTTAGGTATCTTAATTCAGTTGTATTAAGAGACCTGAATTTAAAGACTAACTCAAGAATAGATTTTTTTTTTACTTTTTTATTGTACTTTAGATGAAAGTTTTCAGAATAGTTTCTAATTAAGTGGTGCACATATTGTTTTATGACAATGTTTAACAACTCCACGACATGTCAACACTGTCACTTCTCAACCTTGGGTCCCCTATTATCAGCTTTCCTGTCCCCGCCTGCCTTCTAGTCCTTGTCCCTGGACTGTTGTGCCCCATTAAGCTCGTTTTGTTTTATGGGGCTGTCTAATCTTTGGCTGAACGGTGAGCCTCGGGAGTGACTTCATTACGGAGCTAAAAGGGTGTCTGGGGCCGTACTCTCAGAGTTTCTCCAGTCTCTGTCAGGCCAGCAAGTCGGGTCTTTTTTTGTGAGTTAAAATTTTGCTCTACATTTTTCTCCAGCTCTGTCCGGGACCCTCTGTTGTGATCCCGATCAGAGAAGTCAGTGGTGGTAGCCTGGCACCATCTAGTTGTACTAGACTCACTCTGGTGGAGGCCGTGGAAGTTGTGGTCTGTTAGTCCTTTGGACTAATCTTTTCCTTTTATCTTGTTTTCTTCAGTCTCCCTTGCTCCAGAAGGGGTGAGACCAGTGGAGTATCTTAAATGGCTGCTCACAGGCTTTTAAGACCCCAGACGCTACTCACCAAGATAGAATGTAGAACATTTTCTTTATAAACTATATTACGCCAATTGAGTTATATGTTCCCGATGACCATGGTCCCCACAGCTCTCTGCCCAGCAATTCAGTCCCTCAGGGAGTTTGGATGTGTCTATGGAGCTTCCGTGACCTTTTCTTGTATAAGACTTGCTGGCTTCCCCAGTATTGTGTACTGTCTTACCCTTCACCAAAGTTACCACTTACCTATTGTCTCAAGAATAGATTTGGTGCATTGAAAACTAATGACTGAATACCAGACAAATTGTGGAATGACATCAAGGACATCATACATGAAGAAAGCAAGAGGTCATTAAAAAGACAAGGAAGAAAGAAAGGGCCAAAATGGACGTCAGAAGAGACTCTGAAACTTAGTCTTGAACATTGAGTACCTAAAAGGAATGAAAACTAGGATGAAGTAAAAGAGCTGGACAGAAGATTTCAAAGGGTAGCCCAAGAATTAAGCCTTTGCATACCTTCTTCTACAGTATATGAAGGCAAGTCTTGTACTTCAACTTGATTTAATGTAGGCCACTCCGTAAGAAATTATGGATAACATTGCAAAGAATGGGAATTCCAGAACACTTAATTGTGCTCATGAGGAACCTGTACACAAATCAAGAGGCAGTTGCTCGGAAAAACAAGGGATACTGCATGGTTTAAAGTCAGGAAAGGTGTGCGCCAGGGTTGCATTCTTTCACCATATGTATTCAGTCTGTATACTGAGCAAATAATACGAGAAGCTGGACTATATGAAGAAGAAAGGGGCATCAGGATTGGAGGAAGACTCATTAACAACCTTTGATATGCAGATGACACAACCTTGCTTGCTGAAAGTGAAGAGGACTTGAAGCACTTACTGATGAAGATCAAAGACCACAGCCTTCAGTATGGATTACACCTCAACATAAAGAAAACAAAAATCTTCACAACTGGACCAATAATCAACATCATGATAAACGGAGAAAATATTGAAGTTGTCAAGGATTTCATTTTACTTGGATCCGCAATCAACACCCATGGAAGCAGCGGTCATGAAATAAAAAGACACATTGCATTGGGCAAATTTGCTGCAAAAGACCTCTTTAAAACATTGAAAAGCAAAGATGTCACCTTGAAGACTAGGGTGCACCCGACCCAAGCCATACTATTTTCGATCATATCATATGCATGTGAAAGCTGGACAATGAACGTAAGGAAGACCTAAGAAGAATTGACGCCTTTGAATTGTGGTGTCGGCGAAGAATATTGAATATACCATGGACTGCCAAAAGAATGAACAAATCTGTCTTGGAAGAAGTACACCCAGAATGCTCCTTAGAAGCAAGTATGGCAAGACTACGTCTTACCTACTTTGGACATGTTGTTAGGAGGGATCAGTCCCTGAAGAAGGACATCAAGCTTGGTAAAGTAGAGGGTCAGGGAAGAAGAGGAAGACCCTCAACGAGATGGATTGACACAGTGGCTGTAACAGTGTGCTCAAGCATAACGATTGTGAGCATGGTGCAGGACCGGGCAGTGTTTCGTTCTGTGGTGCATACGGTCCGTATGTGTCGGAACTGACTTGACGGCACCTAATAACAACAACAACAACACTCCATAATCAATGCTTCCACAAACAAACCAAATAAAGTGTTAGATCCTTCTTAACCTCTCAATCTGAAACACTGAGGGAAGAATGTTTCTTTAGTGGGCCCATGTCAACAAATTCAAACTGACCCAACTTATGATCCTTGCACCATTATCTCACACCCTCACTAGTCATTTGTGCACTAATTCCCCAGGTTTGTTTGTACGTATTAGAAAAGTCAAGCCTTTCTTTTGTAGTATAGCATACCTCCTCCTGGCTCATACTTTGTACCTCACCTTTTGGGGCTCACTGGGACTTAATTCTATTTATACGTATGAAAGCAAAAATGGGTGATGGGGATGAGTTCTGAGAACATTCAGCAATGTCTTTTAAGAAATCTAACCCAAGCGACACTCGAGGCAATGACTCAGACCATGCCCCAGGGGATGACTCAGAGAAAGGCTCTTCAGGCACAGCTCATGATGGTGTAGGAAATTATGATTTTGCTGAGGAGGGTGACTTTGCAGACAAAGATGGAATTATTAACTAGAGTAAGTAAGTTAGGAAGAAGGCAAAGGATGGTAATCAGCGCGGAATGATAATCAAGCTTTACTGCTGTGTGAGCGTCAGGCCGACTCAGCATATAATACTGAATAATGGTAGGAGTCAGCACCGGGAAAGGGATTGTAGCCAGACTCAACAGGGTCTGTTGACTACTTTAATACAGTTTGAGGCTAGTTAGGTAGGTGACAAATTCCACCTCCATTGCCAGTTGCAGGGTAAGGAAAAATATGAAGCCAATCCCCAAGATGTGAGTTTAATCCAGTCCTCTTGTTGCCACTTCTTCATCCTTATTGGCTGTCATCCACCCAGAACTCTCGCTTCCCCTAGCCACCCAGATTTGAGTCATAGCTCACAAGTTAGAAAGTCACCGTGCTTCAGACCCGTGCCCATACAGCACTTTCTGACCCTACCCAGAAGAAGCTGAGGCAGACTTTAGAAGCTTAAGGGGACACTGTCCTTGGGTTTGCTAATTCCCTAGAACGACTCACAGAATTCACAAAAAGCATTATATTTAGGATAACAGCTTTAATATAACAAAAAGGATATAAATAAAAGACAACATAGGGCAAGGTTTATGTGGGTCCCTCACAGTGAGTTTCCATGTCTTAAGGGATGCACTACATTTCCTTCTGCACAATTTTATTATAAGACACAAATAGCGGTACACCGAGAGGTGAAACGAGCAACCAAATTAGTACAAAAACTACCCAGTGTAAGGGAGGATGGAGAAGTGGTAGTGTTGAGCAAAGAGAGAGGGGGAAAGAAATTTTTCACAATAAGTATTTCTTTTCTTTCCTGAATTTTCTTGTTTCAATGTCTGTTCATGGCACCAACAGTTTATAATTTTAAAGTGATCAGTCAAAAGGAAGTTGTATTCAAGAGAGAAATCTGGGAGCATTTCTCTATTCAACTTTCTCTTTTACCTTTAGACCCAGTCAATCAATCACAAAATCAGTAAGCAAAAGTAATTTCTGCCCTCGTTCTAATTTCTTTCTATCCATTTACCACATAGAGCACTCCTAACGTTTTAATTCTTAGACTCAGGTGAAATGTCTGTCTTCTTAGGGGTTGTCAAAGTCATCTAGTGCCGCTATAACAGAAATACCATAAGTAGCTAGCTTTAAGAAAGAGAAATTTATTCTCTCACAGTTTAGAAGGCTATAAATCCAAATTCATGGTGCCAGCTCCAGGGGAAGGATTTCTCTCTCTGTTGATTCTGGGAAAAGTCCTTGTCATCAATCTTCCCTGGTCAAGGAGCTTCTCAGCGCAGGGATCCTGGGTCTAAAGGACGTGCTATTCTCCTGGCTCTTGTTTCTTGGTAGTATGCGGTCCCCCTGACTCTCTGCTCGCTTCTCTCTTTTATATCTCAAAAGAGATTGATTTAAGACACAACCTAATCTTGTAGATTGAGTCCTGCCTCATTAATATAACTTCCACTAATCCCACCTCATTAACATCGTTAAAAAAACCAAACCCATTGCCATCAAGTCAATTCTGACTCATAGCGACTCTATAGGACAGAGTAGAACTGCCCCATAGTGTTTCCAAGGAATGCCTGGTGGAATTGAACTGCTGACCTTTTCATTAGCAGATGTAGCTCTTAACCACTATGCCACCAGGGTTTCCCATTAACATCATAGGCATAGGATTTACAACATATGGGAAAATCACATCAGATGACAAAATGGTGGACAATCACACAATGCTGTGAATTATGGCCTAGCCAAGTTGACACACGTTTTGGGGGAACACAATTCAATCCATAACAGGGGTATTTCTTCAGTAAGTACTTTTCTTATTTTCTCTAATCCTGCAATCTACTTTTCATTCATTTCCTTATCAATTTCTATTTTTTTTATTAGTGTGTTTAGTGGATACTGACTATCCCCCTCCAAAATAGAAGGTCTACGGAGATTTACCTGAGTCCATTAAGTTTGCAGCTTAGGAAGACCTATGGAGCATTTCTGCTTTGTAATATAGGGTAGCTATGAATCTGAATCAGCTCGATGGCACACAATTACAAGGTACTTTATGGTTTCTTGTGACACAGTTGCTGGTCTACATCAATGCTACTGAAAGTGTGCTCCCCCGAGCAGGCATATCTTTATCAAATGGATACTTGTTAGAATTGCAAGATCTCAGACCCCCCCCAAAACCTGCTGAATCAGAAACCATATTTTTTGAAACTCTCTGAAAGATTAATATGCACATTAAAACTTGTGAACATCGCTATAAAAAATGTGGTAACCCAAAGAATGGATATTCTACCAATTTATCGTCTTTATACCATCTACATGTATCTTATATCATTTCACTTCCTTTCTGTTTCAAAACTATTATCCAAGTCTAGGGCATCATTAGTTTCTTCATGAAATTGTTCATAATAAGCTCCAGCCTTGACTTCATACATTTACATTGCTAAGATCTGTTTGCACTACAAGACCTGGAATGTTCTACTTTAAATCGCATATATAACCTCCCATCCATACTTAAAAACTTTCAGTGGCTTCCCCATGTCCTTAGGGAAAACACGGTAATTAGCATTCCTCTAAATGGCCTACTCCCACCACCCCTCCAGTCTGGCGCCCACCACTCACCTTTGTTTTGTCTGCTTCAGCCACCAGTTTCATCAGATCATAATTGACACTGGTTTATCTGCTGACTCAGGTATTTACACACTGTTTCCCCTCCTGAAATACTCTCTCTAACCCAACCCCACACCATCCATCTTGCCCAAACATGTAAGTAGCTAAACTGTACCAAATCGTTGAATCTTAACTATCTTGACTTTCAAGCAGTCTAATCTGTCCCTCAGGTTAGGCCCCCTTATAACAAGCTGTCAAATGTCCAGGAATTTCATAATTCATTTGAAATTGTCTTCTAACTACACTATAATATCTATAGGCAATCACTGAATCCACTTTGTTTGCTGTTCTTCCCTCCGTCCTGTCACACTGCTTACACCTTGAGAGCTTTGCAGGAAAAAGTTAGTAGGCCTGGGTTGCTCATACTCTGCACATTCTCAGGAATGGCCTGTTGTCAGGACTCGCCCTTGGCCAGTGCCTGGAGATAAATGACCTATGAGCCTTTGGAATAGTCTTCCTCATAAAGACTGGTTGTGTATGCCCGGGGCTTTGGGCCATGCAGTATCAGTTTGAGCAGACAGTTTAACAATGTGATTTATGACAAATCCTTATTTTTGTATGCCTGACTCCTTGGGTTATTTTGTACCAGTGTGACCAGATAGTTTATACAAGCAATATTATTTCTGGTGAAGGCCTATTTTTTCTCTGGAGGACTAGAGTCTTGGTAGCTGAGACTTGTCACGTGTGCCCTGCATGCCTATGTGACTGAGCTCTTACCAAAACCCTGAACACTAAGGCTTGGGCATGCTTCCTTGTTGGCAACACTTTGCACGTGTTGTCACACAGTATTGTTGGGAAAATTGAGCTAGTACTTGTCACTCCACTGGGAGAGGACACCTGAAAACCTGCGCCTGGTTTCACCCAGATTCAACCCCATGTGTTTTTTCCCATTTGTTATATTTAGTCTGTATCTTTTTGCAAACCGTAACCGTAAGTAGTATTATACTCACTATTATTTATTTATTTATTTTTGGCGGAACTTTGGATGACTTTTAATATTTGATGTTTTCTTTATGCATATATATATATATATATATATATATTTCATTTTATTGTACTTCAGGTGAAGGCTTACAGAACAAATAGTTTCTCATGAAACAGTAGTACACATGTTGTTTTATGACATTGGTTAACAACCCCACAACATATTAACCCTCTAAATTCTCAACCTTTTTTTTTTGGTGAAAATACACATAGCCAAAGATACACCATTTCAAAAATTTCTACATACACAGTTCAGTGACATTGACTACGCTCTTCCAATTGTGCTGTTATTCTCACTTAAGATGTCACTATTATTTCTGAGTCCCATGAGTTCTTCTGATGAATTATTAAGCCTGAGAGTGGTCTTTGGTACCCCAAACACAGGAGCACACAAAGAATATTTTATACTGACAATAATCAATCGATGCACACATTTCCTGACTTTAAACCATGCAATACCCCTTTGTTGTGTTTGAACGACTGCCTCTTGGACTATGTACAGATTCCGCACGTGCACAATTAAGTGTTGTGGCACTCCCATTCTTCACAGTGTTACCCAAAATTTGTTATGATCCACAAAGTCCAGTGCCTTTCCATAGTCAATAAAATGCAAATACACATCTTTCTGGTATTCTCTGCTTTCAGCCAGGATCCATCTGACATCAGCAATGATATCCTTCATTCTACATCCTCTTCTGAATCCAGCTTAAATGTCTGGCAGTTCATTGTTGACGTACTACTGCAACGATTTTTGAATTATCTTCAGCAAAATTTTACTTGCATATGATATTAAAGATATTGTTCGATAATATTGGCATTCTGCTGGGTCACTTTTCTTTGGAATGGACACAAATATGGACAGCTCCCATTTGGTTAGCCAGGTAGCTGTTTTCCAAATTGCTTGGCATAGATGATTTAGTACCTCCAGCACAGAGTCCATTTGTTGAAACATCTCAATTGGTATTTCATCAATTCCTGGTGCTTTGTTTTTTTGCCAACGCCCTCAGTGCAGCTTGGACTACTTCCTTCAATACTGTTATGCATTGAATTGTGTCCCCTAAAAATGTATATCAACTTGGCTATGCAATGATTCCCAGTATTGTGTGGCTGTCCACTATTTTGTAATCTGATGTAAATATCCTATGTGTTGTAAACCCCAAACTTTATGATGTTAATGAGGCAGAATTAGAGGTAGTTATGTTAATAAGGCAAGACTCAAGCTACAGAATTGGATTGTATCTTGAGTCAATTCTCTTGGGACATAAAAGAGAGAATCAAGCAGAGAAGAGAGAGACTTCCTACCATCAAGAAAGATAAGCTGGCTTCAGAGCACAGACTTTGGACCTGGTGTCCCTCACCGAGAAGCTCATAGACCAGGGGAAGATTGATGACAAGGACCTTCCCCTAGAGCTGACAGAGAGAGAAAGCCTTCTTCTAGAGCTGGCACAACAAATTTGGACTTCCTACCCTCCTAAATAATAAGAGAATAAATTTCTGTTTGTTATTAAAGATAATTACTTGTGGTATTTCTGTTATAGCAGCACTAGATAACTAAGACAGAATTTGGTACTGAGAGTGGGGTGCTGCTCTAACACATACCTAAAATGTGGAAGTGGTTTTGAAACTGTGAATGGACAGAGAGTAGAAGAGTTTTAAAGTGTCCAATAGTAAAAGACTTTTAGGCACTTAAATACCAGCAACATAACTTCCAGCATCACAGCAACATGCAAGCCACCATGCGTCTGTCAGTTTGTTGTACTGTGGTGGCTTGCTTGTTGCTGTTATGCTGCAAGCTATGCCAATTGTATTTCAAATATCAGCAGGGTCACCCTGGGTGAACAGGTTTCAGTGGAGCTTCCAGACTAAGAAAGAGTAGGAAGGACCTGACAGTCTACTTCTGAAAAAATTGGCCACTGAAAACCTTATTAATACCTGTGGAACATTGTTCGATATAGTGATGGAAGATGAGCCCCTCAGATTGGAAGACACTCAAAAGACGATTGGGGAAGAGCTGCCTCCTCAAAATAGGGTCGTCCTTTTGGGACCTTCATTTGCTGATATGGCATGACTCAACATGAGAAGAAACAGCTACAACCATCCATTAATAATTGGAACATAGAATGTATGAAGTATGAATATAGGAAAATTAGAAATGGTCAAAAATGAAGCGGAACACATAAAGATTGATGTCCTAGGCATTAGGGAGCTGAAATGGACTGGTATTGGCCATTTTGAATCAGACAATCATATGTTCTATTATGCTGGGAATGACAAATTGAAAAGGAATGGCGTCCCATTAATTGTGAAAAGAACACTTCAAGATCTATCTTGAAGTACTGTGCTGCCAGTGATAGGATAATATCCGTAAGCCTACAAGGAAGACCAGTTAATATGACTATTATTCAAATTTATGCACCAACCACTGAGGCCAAAGATGAAGAAATTGAAGATTTTTACCTACTTCTACAGTCTGAAATTGATCAAACATGCAGTCAAGATAATTACTGGTGATGGGAACGTGCAAAGAAGGATCAGTAGTCAGAAAACAAGGCCATGGTGGTAGAAACGATACTGGAGATCGCATGACAGTATTTTGCAAGATCAAGCACTACTTCAGTACAAATGCTTTTTTTCAACAACATAAACAGCGACCATACACGTGGAGCTCACCTGATGGAAAACACAGAAATGAAATCGACTACATCTGTGGAAATAGATGATGGAAAAGCTTAATATCATTAGTCAAAACAAGGTCTGAGGCCGACTACAGAACAGAATATCAATTGCTTATATGCAAGTTCAAGTTGAAACTGAAGAAAACTAGAGCAAGTCCACGAAAGCCAAAGTAAAGCCTTGATTATATCCTACCTGAATTTAGAGACCATCTCAAGAATAGATTTGACGCAATGAAAACTAATGACTGAAGACCAGACGAGTTATGGAATGACATCAGTGACACCATACATTAAGAAAGCAAAAGGTGATTGAAAAGACTGTAAAGAAAGAAAAGACCAAAATGATGTCAGAAGAGACTCTGAAACTTGCTGTAGTGCATTGAATAGCTAAAATGAATGGAAGAAATGATGAAGTAAAAGAGCTGAAGTGAAGATTTCAAAGGGGGGTTCAAGAAGACAAAGTAAAGTATTATAATGAAACGTGCAAAGACCTGTTAGGAAACCAAAAGGGAAGAACACGCTTAAGCTGAAAGAACAGAAAAAAAAATTCAAGCATCGAGTTGCAATATTGAAGCATTCTATAGGCAAAATATTGAACGATGCAGGAAGTATCAAAAGAAGATGAAAGGAATACAGAGTCACGGTATAAAAAAGAATTGACTGATGTTCAATAATTTCAGGAGGTAGCATATGATCAAGAACTGATACTATTGAAGGCTGCACTGAAGGCCTTGGTGAAAAACAAGGCTCCATGAATTGACAGAATACTAATTGAGATGTTTCAACAAATGAATGCAGCTCTGGAAGTGCTCACTTGTCTATGCTAAGAAATTTGGAAGATACCTGGCCAACCTACTGGAAGAGATGAATATTTGTGCCCATTTCAAAGAAAAGTGATCCAACACAATGCTGAAGTTGTCCAACAATATCATTAATATCATGCCACAAGTAGAACTTTGCTGAAGATAATTCAAAAATGATTTCAGCAGTATATCTTCAGGGAACTGCCAGAAATTGAAACCAGATTCAGAAGAGGACATGGAAAGAGAGACATCAGTGCTGATGTCAGATGTATCTTGGCTGAAAGCAGAGAATACCAGAAAGATATTTACCTGTGTTTTATTGACTATGCAAAGGCATTTGACTGCTTGAATCATAACAAATTACAGTTAACCTTGCAAAGAATGGGAATTCTGGAACACTTAACTGTGCTCATGCTGATCCTGTGCATAGACCAAGAGGCAGTTATTCAAACAGAACAATGGGATACTGCATGGTTTAAAACCAGGAAAGATGTATATCCAGGTTGTATCCTTTCACATACTTATCCAATCTGTATGCTGAGCAAACTACCCGAGAAGATGGACTATATGAAGAAGAAAGCAGCATTAGGATTGGATCAACCTGATACATACAGATGACACAACCTTGCTTGCTGAAAGCAAAGATGATTTGAATCACTTACTGATGAATATCAAAGACTACAGCATTCAGTATGGATTACACCTCCACTTAAAGAAAATAAATATCCTCACAACTGGACCCATAAGCAACATCATGATTAACAGGGAAAAGGTTGAAGCTGTTAAAGATTTTATTTTATTTGGATTTACAACCACCCCTGGAAGCAGTAGTCAAGTAATCAAATGACCTATTGCACTGGGAAAATCTGCTGTAAAATACCTCTTTAAAGTGTAAAAAGGAACAAAGTCACTTTGAGGACTAAGATGTGCCTGACCTGAGCCATGATATTTTCAATCTCATAAGAATATGAAAGCTGGACAATGAATAAGGAAGACCGAAGAAGAATTAATATCATTGAATTATGCAGTGGACATAGTGTTGGGCCACTGTGTTGATCCAGATTGGCTGAGTGACACTAATCTAGCAAATCTGCCTCATCAGTCCACTACCATTCATATACTTAGTGAATTAGAACCATGTGTGCTAAACTCTGGAAGTTCAATCTGTTCTCTTGAACCACTGCCTCAAAACAAGACTGAAACTAGATAATAGCACGAGTGTCTCTGTGTTTTGACTCTGGGAAATATTTATTTGAGAAGATGGAATTATTACTAAAGGGCTTTTTCTTAGTTATGTAGTGCTGCTGTAACAGAAATACCACAAGTGGATGACCTGATCAAACAAAAGTTTATTCTCTCACAGTTTAGTACGTTAAAGTCTGAATTCAGGGTGTCAGCTCCAGGGGAAGGCTTTTTCTCTCTGTTGGCTCTGTAGGAAAGTCCTTGTCATCAATCTTCTGTTGGTCTAGGAGAGTCTCCGCACAGGAACCCCAAGTCTGAAGGACAGGCTCTGCTCCCGGTCCTGCTTTCTTGGTGGTATGAGGTCCCCATGTCTCTCTGCTCACTTCTCTCTTTTAAATCTCAAAATATATTGGCTTAAAACACAATGTAATCTTGCCTCATTAACATAACTGCTACTAATCCCATCTCATTAACATCATACAGGTAGGATTTACAACCCATAGTAAAATCACATCAGATGACAAAATGGTGGACAATCACACGATACTGGGAATCATGGCCTAGCCAAATTGATACACATATTTTTGGGGGTCATAAATGAATCCATGACAGGCCTACATTATTATGCAAATGCGGTGTTACTCAAGAGATTGACTAAATCCCAGGAGAAATTCATTAGTCCTTGCAAGAAAACCTCTTAGCTAAGAATTTATATTTTTAAAGCCAGATTTAATCTACTTCATAGACTTGGATTGGGAAAGACTTGGTAATGAACTTCAAAATAATGCAGGCGATCGTTTGAAAGCACAAGCAATAAAGATATCACAACAGCTAGTAAAATTAATGTATAACAAAGCAAGATTTTGGTGCATTGCTAGTCAGGAATGCGATTTAAGCATTTACTACTGGTATGATATACGTAAATGTTTTCATCCCAAGTCAAACAGGTAACCGTAGAGTAATGGTTCTCCATCCTGGTGACAGAGGTTACAGGGGATCAATATGAAACCAATACCCAAAAAACATCTTGGAGGTGATCCAGCCCTCACCTTCCCACTTTTCCTTTCTTATTGCCAGCCGTTCACATAGCACTCTTTCTCTGCCCTTAGCCACTTAGATCTAGGTCAGAGCTCACAAGTTAGGAGGACACTGTACTTCAGACCAGCTGGCCATACAGCACTACTCTGACCTTACCCACAAGGAACTAAGGCACACTCTACAAGTTTAAAAGGAAACTGTCCTTGGGTTAATTAATTTGCTGGAACGACTCACAGAATTCACAAAAAGGCTATACTTATGATAACATCTTTAATATACGACAAAGGATACAAATAAAGGGAGAACATAAGGAAAGGTCTGTGTTGGTCCCCCACGCCAAGCTTCCATGTCCTAAGGGAAACACTACCCTTCATTCTGTGCAATTTTATCATAAGGTACCAAGAGGAGAAACTCGTAAACAAATTAGAACAGAAACTACCCAGGGTAGGGGTGTGTGGAGAAGTAGTAACATTTAGCAAAGAGTAAGGGGGGGTGGTTTCCCAACAAAATTTTCTTCTTTCTGTTTTATTCATGGCACCAACAGTTTATAGTCACAAAGTGATCAGATAAAAGGAAGTTGTATGCCACCCAGTCAGAAATGTGGGACCATTTATCAACACAACTTTTGTTTTACCTTTAGACCCAGTCAATGAATCACCAAAGCCATAAGCAAAAGCAATATCTGCCTACTTTGCAGTTTCTTTGTATCGGTTTCCCACATTGGGAACCCCTAGTGTTTTACTTCTTAGACGCAGGTGAATTGTCCCTCTTCTTAGGAGTATTTCCTCAGTAAATATTAGTCTACTTTTCCTCGTTTACCCAATCCTCGAATCTACTTTTCATTCATTTCCGTATCAATTTTTTTAAAAAAATTATTATTATGTTTAGTGGATGTTGACTGTGCCCTCCAAAATATAAGATCTATGGAGATTTTTCTGAGTCCGTTAAAGATTTAAAACCTTGGAAAGCCTATAAGGCAGTTCTGTTCTTCCCCATACGGTCTATGATTAGTTGAAAAATGGTGGTTCGGTTTAAGGCTTTTGTTTATGGAGGAAACAAAGACAAGAGGAAGATCCGAGTTGAGCAACAAGACCCCAAACATGCCCACCACTGGGCGGAGCCCTGTGCGTCCGCGCCGGAACCCCGCCCCTCCCGCCGAGTGGGTCAGAGCAGGAAGCGGAAGTGCGCGTGCGCGGTCGGCAGCTGTGAGTGGCGGTCGCCCGGCTGGGGCGTGAGGTACGTCTGCGCCGCCCTGGGCGTCCGGCCTGGCCCGGTAGCAGGTAGAGCCCGCCGGCCAGGGAGGGCCCGCTGGGGTTCCGAGGCCGCTGCTCCCTCTCCTGCGCAGGCCTGGCCTCTGCGGCCTCCCTGGAGGGTCCAGGGCCGCGGGGCCTCCCGCCGCCGTCGCTGCCTCTTTTGCGGGGCCTCGGCCGGCGGCGCAGCGAAGCGCCCGCTCTCGCCGCCCGGCTGAGGACTCCGGCGGCCGCCGCGTCGGGACGGCCAGGTAGGCGGGCGAGCCGTAGGTGTGTCGGCGCATTAAGCGGTGAGGCCGTGCGTGGGCGAGAGCACGGCTATCGGCTTGGCCGGGAGTTTGTGAGGCTTGCGGAGTCACAGGCGTCAGCGAAACGCGGGGAGTTAGCCTGCGTGAGTGCCCTGCTCCCGCCGCCTGCGTTTGCCCGGCTCCATGCTTCCTTGCCCGCCCGCGTCTCCGCACGCAAGGGCTGTTGTGAAGCTGTTGGTGGTTCTAGAGAAAGTGACGTGGTTGGGAGGCACATCCCCTCCCCTAGTTTAATTGTTAATGGGCTCTGGTGGCGCAGTGGTTAAGCGCTCGGCTGCTAACCGAAGGGGCGGGGGTTAGAAAGCACCGTCCTCGGAGTGGGAGAAAGATGTGGCAATCTGCTTCTGTCAGGATTACAGCCTTGGAAAGCCAGTGGGGCAATTACATCCTACGCAGTAGGGTTGCTCTGAGCCGGGATTGACTGCACGACAGGGGTTTAGTTTTTAGTTTGTCATATGGCTTTGACAGAGATGAAGTAGTAAGAAACATGAATTTCCACTCTAAGGCTGAAATTTCCTTCACAATTGTGCCAAAGACAATATGGCCAACCTGATACAGCTGAACAAGGTTAACATAGGAGACAAGCAGTTTGTAGAGATCACACACCCTGTGTTTCTCCAGGATCCTAAGCGTGGATAGAGACAAGATCTGTGTTGGATTAGATGCTCATGAGGCAACCGTAATGTCTGCTACCAAATAGCCACACTTAATAGGTTAGGGGCTTCTCGCAGTAAAAAAGCCGACACATTTGCAGTATTAGAGCAGCAAATATTGGCATTGAGGGCAAAATGAGAGGCGTGCGTTATGGAAGTATTCAAAATATTACAACACATCCTGATGAGCCACATACCGTGTTGGTGAGTGTGCCTCCTTTTTAAATTATTTTAGAAAGTACTCTTATTTGGATAAATACGAAAAGTGCAACTGTTGGAAAGTGTTGATATATAGGACACAACTTTGAACATGGAGAAGTGAAGGGCAAATTGATGAGTAATGTGTACAGCATTTGTAATATAAATAGAGACTAAATTTTTGTTTAAAGGAAATGTTATAATGTAGAAAGAAAATAATGTGTGTACATCTAATCTATTGAAGGTAATAGGAACAAAAGGCTGCCATTTTAGATAGAGGAAAAGATAGGAATAATTATATAGATAATAATCAGGCAGGAGCTGCAGGTATTTGAAAACTGAAATATGTAGTTTTAATTGTCCTATTTGCGAAAACATTGCTAACTCTAAAGTCATTAACGTAATTTATGTTTGTAATAATTAGAATGGTAATTCGCTGGAGTTGCTATTAATGGAAGCAGCCTTGTTATTTTGTTTCAGTACTAATAACCACTTATTCCAGATGGTTTTATTTAAAGAGTCTGTTTTTCCTCACTGCATTTTCTCAAATCTGATTTTCTTTCTTCAGGTTATCACTGCTTGGGATTGGCATTTAATCTTTGTAATGCCCACATACCTCCCTGCCCCCCGAAGATAACAATCCTACGTAGAATGAAAGCCATATATTTTATTGTTGGTAAGAAGGTATTACATAGTCAGGATTCTGTGTCGACCTGTACACAGAGGGAAAAAAATGATCTCAAAGGGAAAAAAATGCTAATTGCAAAATTCAGAGGAAAAATACTGATCACATTTGACAGTGATATAAATGAAATGAGAATTAAATATCAAGACAGTTAACTGCACATAATAAAAAATCAAGGAGTCATGGTGGCTTTCTTGACCAGAGTTGAAAAATTTGTTCTCCCTGACAGTTCACCCATGTTAATAATCAAATATAAATGTCTGTATGGATTTAGAAGCAGCAGAGATACCCAGATAAAGCCACAGTCTGAGATCAGGTGGAAGTCAGGTTCACATTTTCTGCCATGGCCAGGTACGGATGCTTCCCATACTCTGGCATGAGGAAATTGCTCCATCTGTGATTTCCTTGCCATAAGGGTGAAAACTGTAGAACTGCATGAGGAATGAAGATATCCTCACGGATGATCAATGCCTTGAGCCTGGGAGGGAGCCCTATCCCGGGAAAGAGCTGAAGCCAAAAACCTGTCACTCCCTACATAACTCAACACTGTGTCCCTCAACCTGCACCCTCATATTCCGTTTCAGGTCTCAAGTGTGACTCAGGAAGAACTGATTATGTCTAGGCGGCCTGGGACCAAGGGCTGCCATCTTATACATCTGTAAATCACCAGTCAGGATTCCAATTTCTAACTGTGTGTGTAGAGAAAACATTGTTCATCTGCTTCCAGACTGCTAAGTGGCCTTGCCTCCACTCCCATTGCTCTTGCCTTAACTGGCTTTTCAGGCTGTAGAGAGGACATTCACTTAGACTTCGACAGGTTGGAGGCAGGAAATGGTGAGTACCACAGAGAACTTGGTAATTGTTAGCATAAAGGGGTGAGGCTAAATATGATTTGTTGGGGAACGAGCTTTGTACTTCCAGCTCTGTGCTTGTACGATGTAAAATGTAGAAGAGATCAAGGTCTAAATCCTAAGAAGCACATTGTCACGGGGCTCTTCCTATACATATGTGTGGTTTTTAAGCCTTGAATGCCTAGGTCACCTTCCTTGCTTCTAAGTTGACACCATGGGACATGACCACCCCCACTGTGGGCCTTGGTGTTGTGTGTTTTTTCTTTTTTTTTTTTTTTTGATTGTGCATTAGGTCAAAGTCTACAGAGCAAATTAGTTTCTTATTCAACAATTGATACACAGATTTTTTTGTGTCATTGGTTGCAGTCCCCATGATGTGTCAACAGTCTCCCTTTCCCTACCCTGGGTTCCCTGTTTCCATCCATCCATTTTTCCTGTCCCCTCCTTCCTTTTTTGTCATTGCTTTTGGGCAGGTCTTGCCCTTTTGGTGTTGGAGTCATGATTGAACTTTGAAGCAAGTTCCTAGGTTATGTTATTGTTTGTTTTATAGACTAGTCTTTGGCTGAAGGGTGAACTTTGGGAGTGGCTTCAGTCCTGAGTTGAAAGGATGTCCAGAGACCATAGTCTTGGGGTTCCACCAGTCTTTGGGAGACCAGTAAGTCTGGTCGTTTTTTTTTTTTTTTTTTTTTTTTTTTTTTGTGAGTTTGAATTCTGTTCTATAGTTTTCTCTGGCAGTGTCTGTGAATCTCTGTTGTGATCACTGTTGGTGGCCAGTGGCAATCAAGCACTGTCTACTTGTTCTGGGCTCAGGCTGGTGAATGCTGTGGTATTTGTGGTCCATTAGTCCTTCGAACTAATATTTGCTTTGTGTCTTTGATTTTCTTCATTCTCCTTTGCTCCAGATGGGATAGGACCAGTAGCTGTATGTTAGCTGGCCACAGACAAGCTTTTAAGACCTCAGATGCTACTCACCAAAGTTGGATGTAGAACATTTTCATCATGAACTATGTTATGCCAGTTGACCTAGATGATTCTGTAACCATGATCTCCAGCCTTTAGCCTCAGTAACTCAGTATCTCAGGCTGGATGAATGTATCTGTGAAGCTTCTGGAAACCCTTTTGGTGTAGTGGTTGAGAGCTACGGCTTCTAACCAAAATGTAGGCAGTTCGAATCACCTGCTGCTCCTTGGAAACTCATGGGGCAGTTCTGCTCTGTTCTTTAGGGTCGTTGTGTGTCGGAATTGACTCAACAGCAACTGATTTGTTTTCATTTTTATAAAGCTTCTATGACTTTGCCTTTGTCAAGTTGTATCTTATATTGTGTACTGTTTTTCTCTTCATCAATGTTAGTGCTCACCTACTGTCTAGTTAGGATTTCCCTTCCCTTGTAACCATCAAAGGTTGATTTTTTCAGTGTGTAAATGTTTTCTTGAGTTTTATAGTAGTGGTCTCGTAAGCATTTGTCCTTCTGTGTTTGACTTATTTCACTCAGTATAGTGCTCTCCAGATTCATCTCTGTTGCAAGATATATCATGGATTCATTGTTTCTTACTATTGTGTAGTGGAATTCAGAAATTATCGAGCAGTATCATTAATATCATACCTAAGTAATATTTTTTGCTGAATATTATTCAAAAGTGGTTGCAGCAGTACATTACCAGGGAACTGGCAGAAATTCAACGCTGATTCAAAAGAGGACATGAAACAAGGGCTATCGTTGCTGATGTCCGGTGGACGAAAGCTGAAAAGAGAGAATACCAGAAAGACGTTTACGTGAGTTTTATGGATTATGCAAAGGTGTTTGATGGTGCAGATCACAACAAATTATGGAAACCATTGTGAAGAATGTGAATTCCGGAACACTTAACTGTCCTCATGAGGAATCTGTACTTAGACCAAGAGGCAGTTGTTTGAAGAGAACAAGGGGATATCACATGGTTTAAAGTCAAGAGAGGTGTTTGTCAGGGTTGTATCCTTTTGTCATACTTAATCTGCATACTGAAGAAATAATCCAAGTAGCAGGAGTATATGAGGAAGAACGTTGCATCAGAATTGGAGGAGGACTCGTTAATCTGCGATATGCAGATGACACAACCTTGCTTGCTGAAAGAGGACTTGAAGAACTTGCTAATGAAAATCAAAGACCACAGACTGCAGTATGGATCACAACTCAACATAAAGAAAACAAAAGTACTCTCATCTGGACTGATAAGCAGCGTCCTGATAAACTGAGAAAAGATGGAAGTTGTCAAGGATTTCATTTTACTTGCATCCATAATCAATGCGCCTGGAAGCAGCAGTCAAGAAATCAAACGACACATGTTGTCGTTGTTAGGTGCCATTGAGTCAATTCTGACTCATAGTGACCTTATGCACAGCAGAACAAAACACTACCCACTCCTATACCATCCTCACAATTGTTGCTATACTTGAGCCCATTGTTACAGCCACTGTGTCAGTCCATCTCACTGAGGGTCTTCCTCCTTTTTGCTGACCCTCTACTTTGCCAAGCATGATGTCTTCCTGGGACTGATACTTCCTGATAACATGTCCAAGATATGTGAGACATAGTCTAGCCATCCTTGCTTCTAAGGAGCATTTGACTATACTTCTTCCAGGACAGATTTGTTCATTCTTTTGACAGTCCATGGTATATTCAATATTCTTCGCCAGCCCCACAATTCAAAGGCATCAATTCTTCTTCGGTCTTCCTTATTCATTGTCCAGCTTCCGCATACATATAAGGGAATTGAAAACACCATGGCTTGGGTCAGGCCAACCTCAGTCCTCAGGGTGACATTTTTGCTTTTTAACACTTGAAAGCGGTCTTTTGCAGCAGATTAGCTCAATGCAGTATGTCTTTTGATTTCTTGACTGCTGCTTCCATGGGTGTTTATTGTGGATCCAAGTAAAATGAAATCTTTGACAATCTTTTTTTTTTTATCATAATGTTAGTTACTGGACCAGTGTGAGGATTTTTGTTTTATGTTGGGGTGTAATCCGTACTGAAGGCAGTGGTCTTCGATCTTCATCAGTAAGTGTTTCAAGTCCTCTTCACTTTCAGCAAGGAAGGTTGTGTCATCTGCATAATGCAGGCTTTTAATGAATCTTCCTCCAGTACTGCTGTCCCTTTTTTCATATAGTCCAGCTTCTTGGATTATTTGCTCAGCATACAGATTGAATAGGTATGGTGAAAGGATACAACCCTGATATACATCTTTCCTCACTTTAAACCATGAAGTAGCCTCTTGTTCTGTTCGAGCAACTGCCTCTTGATCCATGTGCAGACAGATTCCTCATGAGCACCGTTAAGTGTTCCAAAATTCCTATTTTCCACCATGTTGTCCTTAATTTGTTTTGATCTACACAGTCGAATGCCTTAGCATAGTCAATAAGATACAGGTAAACATCTTTCTGGTATTGTCTCCTTTCAGCCAGGATCCATCTGACATCAGCAATGACGTCCCTGGTTCCTAGTCGTCTTCTGAATCCGGCTTGAATTTCTGGCAGTTCCTTCTCGATATACAGTTGCAGCCACTTTTGAATGATCTTCAGCAAAATTTTGCTTGCATGTGATATTAATGATATTGTTTGATAATTTCCACATTTAGTTGGATCGTTTTTCTTGGGAATAGGCGTACATATGGATTTCTTCCAGTCTGTATTCCAGGTAGGTGTGTTCAAAATTTTTTGGCTAGCAAGTGAGCACTTACAACACTGCATCGGTTTGTTGAAACATCTCAATTGGTATTCAGTCCATTCCAGAGCCTCGTTTTTTGCCAATGCCTTCAGGGCAGCTTGGACTTCCTTTTAGTCCATTACTGGACTTTCGTTACCGTCAGTTCCTGATCATATGTTACTTCCTGAAATGGTTGAACGTCAACCGGTTTTTTTAGATACAGAGACTTTGTGTATTTCTTTCATCTTATTTGGTGCTTCCTGTGTCGTTTAATATTTTTTCTGTAGAATCTTTTAGTATTTCAACTCGAGATTTGAATTTTTTCTTCATTTCTTTCGCTTTGAGAAATGCTGAGCATGTTCTTCCCAAGTGATGCATAGCATTGGGCAGATCTGCACTAGACCTCTTTAAAGTTTTCAGAAGCAAAGATGCCACTTTAAGGACTAAGATACACCTGACCCAAGCCATGGTGTTTTCAATTGCCTTATATGCATGTGAAAGCTGGATAATGAATAGGGAAGACTGAAGAAGAATTGATGTTTTTGAATTACGGTGTTGAGGAAGAATGTTGAAGATACGGACTGCCAACAGAATGAACAGCTCTGTTTTGGAAGCAGTACAGCCAGAATTCTCATTAGAAGCGAGGATGGCATGAGTTCATCTTACGTACTTCGCATGTGTTATTAGAAGGGACCAGCCCCTGGAGAAGGACATCATGGTTGGTAAAGTAGAGCGGGTCAGTGAAAATGAGGAAGACCTTCAACGAGATGGATTGACACAGTCGCTGCAACAATGGGCTCAAGCATAACAATGATTGTGAGGATGGCAGAAGACAAGCAGAGTTTCACCCTGTTTTAGGGTCACTATGAGTTGGAACCAACTCAATTGACACCTGACAACAACAACCATAATATGTTCATTCATCTGTTGATGGTCACTTAGGTTGTTTCCTCTTTTTGCTGTTGTGAATAATGCTGCAATGCACATGGGTGTGCAAATACAGATTCATGTGACAGCTCCTATGTCTATAGGGCATATTCCTAGGAGTGGGATTGCTCTCGTTTTGTATTTCTAGTTCTGTCTTTTTAAGGAGGCTCCATATTGTTTCCCATAGTGGTTGTATGATTTTACATTCCCAGCAGCAGTGCGTAAGTGTTCCAGTCTTCCTGCACCCTCTCCAACATTTATTTGTTTTTTTCATTAGTGACGTACTTCCGGTGTGAGATGGTACGTCAGTGTAGTTTTGATTTGCATTTCTCTAATGACTAATTATCGCGAGCATTTCCTCTTGCGTCTGTTAGCTGCCTGAATTTCTTCTTTGGTGAAGTATCTGTTCATATCCTTTACCTATTTTTTATTGGTTTTTTTTTGTCCTTTTGTTATTGAGGTGTTGCAGTATTGTATGGGTTTTAGAGATTAGACCCTTGTTGGATATATCATAGCCCCCAATTTTTTTCCCATCTGTAGGTTCTCTTTCTACTCTTTTGGTGAATCTTTTGATGAACATAAGTGTTTAATTTTCAGGAGCTCCCAGTTATCTAATTGATCTTCTGGTGTTTGTGCATTGTTAGTTATGCTTTGTATCCTATTTATGCCATACTTAGGGCCCCTAGCATCATCCCTATATTTTCTTCCATGATGTTTATAGTTTTAGGTTTTGTATTTTGGTCTTTTATCTATTTTGCATTAGTTTTTGTGTATGGTGTGTGGTATGGGTCCTGTTTCTTTTTTCACAGATGGACATCCAGTTTTGTTGGCACTATTTGTTAAATACCGTCTTCTCCCCATTTAATGGACTTTGGACCTTTGTGAAGTTCAGATGACTGTAAGTGGATGGATTTATGTCTGGGTCTCCATTCTGTTCCATTGGCCTGTGTATCTGTCCTTGTACCAGTACCAGGCTGTTTGACTTCTGTGGCTGTATAGTAGGTTTTTAAGTTAGTTACTGTGAGACGTCCTACTTTGTTATTCTTCTTCATTAACGATTTGCTTATTTGGAACTTTTTCCCTTTACATATAAAGTTGGTCATTCATTTTTCCATCTTGTTAAAGAATGCTGTTGATGTTTAGATTGGGATTGCATTATTTCTGTAGATTACTTTGGGTAGAATCGACATTTTCACAGTGTTGAGTCTTCGTATCCATGAGCATCGTAGCTTTTTCCGCTTATGTCGGTGTCTTTTGGTTTCCTTCGGTAGTGTTTTGTATTTTTCTTTGTAAAGGTCTTTTATGTCCCTGATCAGATTTATTCCTAAGTTTTTTTTATTGTTTTAGGGACTGTTATAAATGGGATTGTTTTCCGGATTTCCTTTTCATAGTTTTCTTTGTTGGTGTAAAAGAATCTGATTTCTATATGTTGACCTTGTATTCTGCTACTCTGCTGAATCTTTCTATTAGTTCCAGTAGTTTCCTTGTGGAATCTTTGGCATATGGTATGTGTAGTATCATATCATCTGCAAATAAGGATAGTGTTAATTCTTCCTTTCCAAATTGATTGCCCTTTTTTTTATTACCTTATTGATCTAGATAGAATTTCTAGCACAGCGTTAAACAGGAGTAATGATAAAGGACATCCTTGTCTTTTTCCTATTAAGGGAATGCTTACAGTCTCTCTGCATTGAGAATGATGCTGGTTGTTGGTTTTGTATGCATACCTATTATGTTGTTGAGGAATTTCCCTTCTATTCCTATTTTATTGATAGTTTGTGTCAGGAATGGGTGTTGGACTTTATCAGATGTCTTTTGTGCGTCGACTGAGATGATTATATAATTCTGTTTATGTGGTGGATTACATTGCTTTTTCAATTTGAGCTATCCTTGCATACCTGGTATGAATCTCACTTGGTCGTGGCATATTCTTTTTTTGATATGATGCTGAATTCTGTTGGCTAGGATTTTGTTGAGAATGTTTATATCTACATTCATGAGATATTGATGTGTAATTTTTTTTGTGGTGTCTTTGTCTAGTTTTGGTATCAGGGTTAATGCTGGCTTCATAGAATGAATTTGAAAGTATTCCTTTTCTATGCTCTGTGTTGCTGTTGTGAAGAAAGCTGCCATGAACATAGGTGTGCATATGTCTATTCGAGTGGGATTGCTGGATCAAATGGTATGTCTATTTCTAGCTTTCCAAGGAAGCGCCATATCATTTTCCAAAATAGTTGTATCATTTTGCATTCCCACCAGCAGTGTATAAGAATTCCGATCTCCCTGCAGCCCCTCCAACATTTGTTATTTCCAGTGTTTTTGATTCGTGCCAGTAATGCCGGGGTGAGATGGTATCTCATTGTGGTTTTAATTTGCATTTCTCTAATGGCTAGTGATCGCGAGCATTTCCTCATGTGTCTGTTGGCTGCTTGAATGTCTTCTTTGGTGAAGTCATTTCCTTTGCCCATTTCTTGATAGGACTATTTGTCTTTTTGTTGTAGAGGTGTTGGATTTTCTTGTAGATTATGGAGATTAGACCTTTGTCTGACTTGTACTGTCCAAAAATTTTTTCCAAGTCTGTAGGTTCTCTTTTTACTCTTTTGGTGAAGTCTTTTGAAGAGCATAGGTGTTTGATTTTTAGAAGATCCCAGTTATCTAGCTTATGTATTGGGTTTTGTGCGTTCGTGGTTATGGTTTGTATCCTGTTAATGCCATGTATTAAGGCCTGAAGTGTTGGTCCTATTTTTTCTTCTATGAACTTTATACTTTTAGGCTTTATATTCAGGTCTTTGATCCATTTTGAAGTAGTTTTTGTATATGGCGTGAGGTATGGGTCCTGTTTCATTTTTTTGCAGATGGATATCCAGTTTTGCCAGCACCATTTGTTAAAAAGACTGTCTTTTCCCCATTTGATGGACTTTGGGCCCTTGTCAAAGATCAGGTGACTGTAGGTGGATGGATTTTCATCTGGGTTCTCAATTCTGTTCCATTGGTCAATGTATCTGTCGTTGTACCAGTACCAGGCTGTTTCGACTACTGTAGCTGTATAGTAGGCTCTGAAGTCAGGTAGTGTGAGTCCTTCAACTTTATTCTTTTTCTTCAGTACTTTATTTATTCAGGGCTACTTCCCTTTCCATATAAAGTTAATGATTAGTTTTTCCATCTCTTTGAAGAATGTTGTTGGTATTTGGATCGGGATTGCGTTGTATTTGTAAATTGCTTTGGGTAGAATTGTCATTTTCACAATGTTGAGTCTACCTATCCATGAACATGGTATGTTTTTCCATTTATGTAGATCCCTTTGGCTTTCTTGCAGTAGTGTTTTGTAGTTTTCTTTGTATAGATCTTTTACATCCCTGGTTAGATTTAGTCTTAAGAATTTTTTATTTTAGGGGCTATTATAAATGGTATTGCTTTCCTGATTTCCTTTTCTTTGTTCTCCTTATTGGTGTATAGGAATCCAACTGATTTTTGTATGTTGTATTCTGCAACTCTGCTGAATCTTTCTATTATTTCCAGTAGATTTCTTGTGGAGTTTTTAGCGTTTTCTATGTATAGTATCATATCATCCACAAGTAGGGACAGTTTAACTTCTTCATTACCAATTTGGATGCTGTTTATTTCCTTTTCTTGCCTTATTGCTCTAGCTAGAACTTTCAGCACAACATTAAATAGGAGTGGTGATAAAGGGCATTCTTGTCTTGTTCCTGTTCTCAAGGGGAATGTTTTCAGCCTCTCTGCATTAAGAATGATGTTGGCCATTGGTTTTGCATAGATGGCCTTTATTACGTTGAGAAATTTCCCTTCTATATTTATTTTATTGAGAGTTTTTATCAGGAATGGGTGTTGGAGTTTGTCAATGCCTTTTCTGCGTCAATTGAGATGATCATGTGATTCTTTCCTTTTATTTATGTGGTGGATTACGTTGATTGATTTTCTAATGTTGAACCATCCTTGCATACCTGGTATGAATCCTACTTGGTCATGGTGTATTATTTTTTTGATATGGTGCTGAATTCTATTGGCTAGAGTTTTGTTGAGTATTTTTGCTTGTATATTCATGAGAGATATTTGTTTGTAATTTTCTTTTTTTTGTGACAACTTTCTGGTTTTGGTATCAGTGTTATGCTGGCTTCATAGAATGAATTTGAAAGTGTTGCTCCCTTTTCTATGCTCTGAAATAGCTTGAGTAGTACTGGTGCAAGCTCTTGTGCAAATGGCTTGTAGAATTCTACAGTGAAGCCATCTGGGCCAGGGTTTTTTTTGTTGGGAGTTTTTTTTTATTACTTCAATCTCTTCTCTTGTTATGGGTCTGTTCAGATTTTCAACATCACTTTGTTGTAGTTTGTGTAGGTAGTGTGTTTCTAGAAACTTGTCCATTTCTCTAGGTTTTCGAATTTGTTGGAGTATAGTTTTTTCATAATATTCTGTTATGATCCTTTTTATTTCAGTTGGGTCTGTTGCAGTGTCTAACATTTCATTTCTTATTTGGTTAATTGCGTCCTCTCCTGTTTTTCTTTTGTCAGGCTGGCCAGTGGTTTGTCGATTTTGTTGATTCTTTCAAAGAACCAACCTTTGGTTTTGTTGATTCTTTCTATTGTTTTTCTGTTCTCTATTTCATTTATTTCTGCTCTGATCTTTACTATTTCCTTTCCTATGGTGGTTGTGGGCTTTTTTTTTTTTTGCTGTTCTTTTTCTATTTGAGTTTGGTGGTTAATATTTTGATTTAGTCCTTTTTTTCTTTGATATGTGCATCTATTGCTATAAATTGTCCTCTGAGGACTGCCTTTGCTGTGTCCCAAAGCTTTTGGTATGATGTGTTTTCATTCTCATTTGATTCTAGGAATTTTTGGATTCCATCTCTGAATTCTACTACCCACTGATGTGTAAGCAGGGTATTATTCGGTTTCCATGTAGGTTTTTTTTCTTGCTCTTTCTATAATTTCTACCGTGATGGCATTGGGGTTAGAGAAGATACTTCGAGTTATCTCAACGTTTTGGATCTTGTTGAGGATTGCTCTGTGGCCTAAGATGTGTTCTATTCTGGAGAACGTTCCATGTGCGTTGGAAAAGAATGTACTTTGCAGCAGTTGGATGGAATGTTCTGTATATGTCTATGAGGTCAAGTTGGCTGATTGTGCCCTTTCGGTCTTCTGTATCTTTGCTGAGTTTCTTCTTAGTTGTTCTGTCCTTTACTGAGAGCGGTGTGTTGAAGTCTCCTATTACTGTGGAACTGTTGATTTCTCTTTTCAGTGTTGTTAGAGTTTGTTTTATGTATTTTGGAGCTCTGTCATTTGGCACGTAGATGTTTATTATGGTTATGTCTTCGTGATGGATCTTCTCTTTAATTATTATATAGTGTCTTTCTTTGTCTTTTATGGTAGATTTTGTTTTAAAGTCTATTTTATCTGAGATTAGAATTGCCACTCCTGCTTTTTTTTGGTAGTTGTTAGCTTGATATATTTTTTTCCAACCTTTGACTTTTAATAAATTCACATCTTTGTTTCTAAGGTGTGTCTCTTGTAGACAGCATATTGATGGATCCTGTTTTCTTATGCATTCTGTCACTCTCTGTCTCTTTATGGGTGCATTGAGTCCATTTACATTCAGTGTAATTATTGATAGATGTGAGTCTGTTGCCGTCATTTTGTAGTGCTTTTTTTGTGGTGCTTAAGTTTTCTTTGTTGTTCTTACTCTCTTGTCCTGAGTTACTTTTGTTTGTGGGTTTTTTTTCATTTCTTTTGTTTTTGTAGGTTTTGTTTTTGCTGAGACTTTATGTTTTTCCTCTTTTTTATGAGTATGTTAACTTTCTTTGTGGTTACCACAAATTTTACCCTTATCTTTCTAAATTTGAAGCAGTCTACCATTACTTGGTATCGCCTTGATTTCCTCTCCATTCGAAGGTTCTGTACCTATGGCATTTATTCTCTCTTTTATCGTTTTGATGTTGTTGTGATTTACTGATTAACTGCTCTGATGCCCTGTTGTATTTCTTTTGTTTTGGATAGTCCTCGAGAGTTCATTTCCTAGATTGGTATCTGGCTGGTACGATCCTGCGTCCTAGGTTCTGCCTGTGAGGTGAAGCTGTTTGTCTTCAGATCGAAGAACTCAGTTTAATAATTCTTGTAAGTTTTGTTTGACTTTTACATGTTCCCTTAATTTCTGTTTATCTGGAAATAACCTAATTTCACCATCAAATTTGTACGAGAGTTTTGCAGGATATATTATTCTTGGGTGGCAATTTTTTTCTTTTAAGATTTTATATACGTCATCCCATTGCGTTCTTGCTTGCATGGTTTCTGCCGAATAATCTGAGCTTAGTCTTATTGTTTCTCCTCTGTATGTGACTTTGTTTTTCATGAGCTGCTTTCAGGATTCTTTGTCTTTGGTTTTGGTGAGTGTGAATATGATATGCCTTGGTGATTTTCTTTCAGGGTCTCTCTTATATGGGGTTCGTTGAGCTTCTTGGATGGCCAGCTTTTCATCTTTCATCATAATGGGGAAGTTTTCTGTCAGCAGTTCCTCAGTGATCCTTTCTGTGTTTTCTGTTTTCTCCCCCTGTTCTGGAATTGCGATCGCTCGAAGATTTTTGCTTTTGATTGTGTCCCACATAACTCTCAGGGTCTCTTCATTTTTATTCTTTTTTACGAGTTTTCTTGAAATATAGTTGTATCCAAGTGTTCATCTTCAATTCCACTGATCCTGTCTTCCACCATTTCAGATCTGCTTCTCAGCCCTTCTATGACATCGTCCATCTCTGAAATCTTGTTGTCTTTTGGATTTCTAATTGTTGTCTTTGTATAATTTCTAGTTATGAATTTATTTTGGCATTTTGTTCTTGCATTATTTTCTTGAATTCTTCCAATTTTTTGTCTGTATTTTCCATGAATTCGTTTATTTTTTCCTCGTGTTTGTCAGCTTTTTATCTCAGTTCTTGGAGAATTCTGAGTATTAGAGATTTGAATTCTCTGTTAGGTAGTTCTAGTGTATTTTCTTCCAGAGGACAGTCATCTGTTGTTTTATTTTGGATGCCTACTGGAACTATCCTGTCATGTTTTGTTAAATGTTTTGTTATTGTTTGCTGTCTTCGGGGCATTTAGTAGTTGTTTTTCTCGTTTATTGTTTGTAGATGTGTTTGTTTCGTCCTTTTCTTTAAAAATAATTTGTGAGCAGGCAGACTGTGTTCTTTGTTGTTTATTCGTCTTTGGGCACAATACTTTTCGTCTCCTTCTTCAACTGGCAGGGTCAGTCAGATACGGTACAGCAGGGCATGTCTAGCTGAAGAGGAGTTACTGGGACGGGTTGTTTGTGGCACTTATTACAGCCACCAGAGCTGGTCAGTAATCAGTGCAGGGTAGGTTCCAGTAGGCCGTGCCTGTGCTGCCGGTGGTGTGATGTCAAGCACATGGTGCATGTAGGCAGGATGCAGCGGGGAGATTGTTATGTGTGGAGTTAAGATGGATATGGGAGAGAGAAGAGAGGAACAGGAGCCAAAAACATACAAACAATAAAGAATGCTAGGGGAGCTTGCTGTTGGAGTGGAGAGATGAGAGAATATGAAATGAAGAAAAACAGAAGGGGGAGGCAGAAAAAAAGAAAATGAATAAAGAATCAGAAAGATTTAAGGAACCGCAAAGTTCCCGGGGATCCTACCGGTGCAGTTATGAGGTCTGGGGAAGTTGCTCTCAGGTGTTGCAGTACAACCTGGCTAGAAGGCGTAGATGTCTGCAACACCAGGTGTTCGGGGAACAGAAAAAGAAGGAAGATACAGAGATGAGAAACTGAGCAATAAGGAAAGACAGAAAGGGAAAAAGAGGAAAAAGAAAAAACAGATTAAAAAAAAAAGGGCCCCAAACAAACAAAAAACAAACAAACAAAAAAAACCCCACATAAAAAGAAATGCCCTCAGGGATCCCTGTTTGTGGAAGCCGAAGGGGTGTCTCCCTGCCACGCAGCTCAGCCTGGCCAGAATGGGCTCCCAACTCAAGAAAATGAAAAGAAAGCAAACAATTCAAAACAAACGAACAAAAGCCCCAGGATCCTACCAGCACGGCAGCCCAAACATGGAAGCAGCTCCACACTCGGAGTTCTGCAGCCCCTCAGGAAGAAGCAAAGATGGCGCACGGAGCGAGTTACTTGAGCTAAAGGAGGGGGAGATGGGGAGAAGCAAGGAGGAAATAAAAATTACCAGAAAAAAAGCAACACCAGCAGCCAACAAATGGCACTCAGAAAGCCACCCGTTCGGGTGTGTGGAATCCAAGCAGCCGCTGTTTCCCAGTCAAGAGACTGGCTGCGGGAAGCAGAGGCGGCAGGGTCAGGCTGAAGAAGGGTTGAGGGTGGGAAAGCGTATATCACCAATTTCCGGTTGTTTTGGCTCCTGCTGGAAACTCCGTGAGGCTGCTTTCTCGTACCTCGTTTGCTGGTCTCCGATAGGAGTTCAAGAGGGCTGGTCTGTGCCACGTTAGCTTGTAGGGGACCTCTGTATGAATCTCTCCTCGCTCTCTGTTTTCTGTCAGTTTTCTCACTCCATTTGGTGCTTGGCTGAGTTCTTTATGTCTTCATTTGATGTTTTAGGGTTTCAGGATTGTTGTATTCTCTGTTTGGCTTAGTTTTTCAGATCTTTGCTGTGGAGGGACGGCGTGGTCCTTCTGCCTAGAGCGCCATTTTGCTGGAACTCCTCACTACAGATTTTTTTAAAGAAGATCTTAAAGTTATTTTGGTTTTAATCCCCTTTGCTTATACAGGAGCACTATTGATGTGGTGATATATGGGTATACAGAAAGGAAGCAGTGTATAGTCGTATGATTGGATTTCAGTCTTTTAGTGAGACTGATATTCTCAATTGGCACCTTCACAGGTACTTCATAGCTCTCCTCCTCCTTCCTTAGATGAGACCAAAATCCTAGATGGGATTGCAATTGAGTCTTTCCCTTCCCCCATGTTATTTAGACTCTTTAAAATCACAGTTGGTTAAAGATCTGTTGAAATAGTTTCCTTTGAGGACTTTTTTCAAGGAGAACAGAATGCTTTGAGTGTATTTTAAAATGGCTACTTTTCCCTCTCCCTACTGGCAGCACAAGGGGATTTTTCTCCAATCATCACAATGAGCACCTAGTAGGGCTCCTGGAGCTAAAACTCAGGAAAGTGAGGGGGCCTCCCTGACTTGGCCCTTGAGTGGATTTCGTGCTATTCATCTTTTAAGTTCTTCTGCCCAAGTACTGGTATCAGCAGCAGTTTCTGATACATAGCTTTTTCTTGTGTAAAATGTCATTCTCTGTATTTGCCTGACTGTGTGTTCAATTTCAGGGGAAGCATTTTGCTCTATGACTTCAATTCTGTGATGGATCTAAGAGGAATTGTTGATTTTCAGTTTGTTTAGTTTTTTTCTTGTAGGGGACAATAGTAATGACTTCCAAGCTGCATGCAAGACCATAAATGTATAGTCTGCATTTTTCTATCATTAATATGTTTTTTCTTTTCATGTTTGTCTGTTTATACTTTTTCTTATGCTGTTTTTAGTTTTCAAGTGTTCCAATTTACATTTAGCTTATTGCTAATCAGCCTTCTTTGTTTTCTTGAATTGAGCTGTGGTTCTTTTTTCTGCTGGGCATGAAGGCCATTGGAGCCCTTTGGATCTTGTGCCTCTACTTTGGGACTTGTTGAAGCGGACAAGCATCTGAAATCTTTGTTGTTTATTTACTGTCCACACCCATACTATTTAGGAGTGTGAGCATTCACGTATTTCTGTTTTCTTCACTGCTTTATCTGCTGTGCCTGCATGAAGTAGGTTCTGTGTAAATTTTACCTAAATCACTTTAATTGGCTGAAGGAGCTGGTGATAAGTACCTTAGAGCAAGAATTATGTCTGAGAAACAGAACTTTTCTGGGAGGAATATCTCAAGGTTGTCTGAATTGAATATGATGTTTCTTTTCTGTCCTTGGAATAGTGTATAGTTGGGCTGTGGGGTATTTATATTGTTATTGTGGAAAAACAGCCAGAATAGCAAGAAAAGTGTGTGCATATACACAGAAACGGAGTTGTGAGGAATTAGGTATCAAATACAAATGAACCCTGCATTCTGACTCTGGCTTATCCAGATTCTAATTGGGCAACTTTGAGCTTATGATCGTTTCTCTCTTCATTTTTCTTAAGTAGCTATAAACGTATTTCAGATAACGTGTGTTTAGTATTGTTATCATATGTAGTGTGTTATGGTTTTGAAAAGTATTTTCTGTGTTGTACTTATTTAATAAATTCAACATTTTGTCGTTAATACGTATTGTAGTAATATGTGATAATGTGTGTCAGTGAAGAAGAGGAAGATTCTCAACGAGATGGACCGGAACAGTGGTTTCAATAATGTGATCAAAGACGACAGCCTTCAGTTTGGATTACGCCTCAACGTAAAACAAAAATCTTCACAACTGGATCAATAAGCAACATTATGATAAACAGAGCAGAGAAGTTGTCAAGAATTTCATTCTATTTGTTTTCACAATCAATGCTCATGGAAGCTGCAGTCAAGAAATCAAATATTGCATTTCACCGGGCAAATCTACTACAAAAGATCTCTTTCAAATGTTAAAAACCAAAGACATCACCTTGAGGACTAAGGTGCACCTGACCGAAGCCATGGTGTTTTCAGTGGCCTCATATGCATGTGTATGCTGCTCAGTGAATAAGGAAGACATAAGAAGAATTGTTATCTTTTAATTATGGTGTTAGCAAAGAATATTGAATATACCATGGACTGCCAGAAGAATGAATAAATCTGTCTTGGAAGTACAGCGAGAATGCTCATTGGAAGCAAAGATGGTGAGACTTTGTCTCACATACTTTGGACATGTTGTCGGGAGGGACCAGTCCCTGGAGAAGGACATCATGCTTGGTAAAGTAGAGGATCTGCAAAAAAGAGGAAGACTTTTAATGAGATGGATTGACACAGTGGCTGCAACAGTGGGCTGAACCATAACAATGATTGTGAGGATAGTGCATGACTGGGCATTGTTTCATTCTGTGGTACGTGGAGTCACTGTGAGTTGCAACTGACTCGACGGCATCTAACAACAATAACAGTATGTGTTAGGATTTTTCGTGACTTTAAAAGACATAACCGGGTTACCTGTAATGGAGAAGATTTTGAGGTTTTGTCGATGGAAACTTGTTTTAACATAATCGTACCAGGAATGATTGGGGATGACGTAGACAGCTCACATCACCTACTTTCATTCCAAGAGGAGTCTTCCTGTTCTACAGCTGCTCAGCTGTTCAGTGTAGTGTTAGCATTGGAAGTGTTATATAGCAGCCTTTTGTGTCCTCACTGCTTGTGGAAGCCAGTCTGTTGAATGTTCCTCAGAGTCTAATCCTTACAGTTGAGGTGGTTGCAGACATCAGACTTCAAGTAGTCATTTGGTCATGTGCCTTTTATGGACTGGCAACATAAAAAATTTTGAAGTAGAATCTCCACCTGGCAGGTGTGTAAGTTTGTTACGATTCTTGGGCAATTTAACAGATAAACTCTGTACGCTTCAATTAAGTTCCTTACAAAATGGGAATTTTAATCTGTTTTTCATGGTCAGCAAATACAAGACCATGCTATAAAGCCTTTTGCAAATATAAGGGTTGTAAAATTGGCTTTGGGGCAGTATTTGACCTCCAACCCCACAAGGGAGAAGGAGAACCAAGATAACAGCCCAAGGCTGATTCCTATGAGGTGGAGGTCAGACAAACCCCCGTCTCTGCCATCCTTACCAACTCTGATCATCTCTCCCACAGCATTGTCTGCTGGGTTCGATAATTCATCATGATGGCCACACAGAACTCAAAGGCCGTACTCACGATTATGGGGTTTGTTATAAGGGGAGTAAGTTACAATTCAGGCTGAAGAACACTTGGTACAGTTCTTCCATCAGGATAGTCTCTCCCAGCTGTGCTCACAGGCACACCTCTCCCTGGCCCTCAGTGTCTGCCCAATGGCACTCAGCTTTCTCTGTGGCCAGAAAGCCCACCATGTGGTCTCCTTCTGCTGGGTCTCCTGCTGGTGTCCCCTTCCTTGGAGGTGGTGGGCTCCTCTCTTTGCTCTTCAGTTGGTTTCCTTTAATACAAAACTGACGAATTCCTTTGGTGGGCCACGATTACCCTATCACACGGTCACCTGGGTGGGAGTTACAAGACCATGGCTAGAAAGGCCACACCCAGAAGTAATTAATCCATCACAGGGGTTTTTGTCATCTTAATAGATTAGAGTGTGTTTATGTGGGTTTCTGGGTGTACATTTGTTCTGTAGGGTGGGCACTCATAATTGGATTGTAAGTTTGACAGTTGTGTAAAGATCTAGAATTTTGTGTTCACTGTCTCTCACCTGTTCTCTGTTAACTTTTCAATCCCCTTGCCTATTTCCATGAAAGAGTCAGAGAGGATGACAGTGCAACTTTTGAAGTATTGAAAAATTGGTAACAGACATGTAAAAATAACTCTTAGAATATTTATTTTTTGTCAGGAGGTCTTGTCACCTCTGTTGATCTGAGTTACCAGTTTTTTTGGTAGGCCTGTCATGGCTGTTGAGGGACACAAGGAGAAACCACCAGTCCATCAGTGTTTCCTAGATATTAATATCCTGTTTGTTCTGTTGAGTGTTCTGGTGGGTCTTAACAGTAAAAATTTTTTTTTTCCAGAAAGAAGTGATGATCTGAATGTGAAAGTAGGCCTTTCATTTGTAGAGAGTTTTTCTTCCTTCTGCTTTCGTTTTGGTTGTTCTGGAACATAAATACACAGAGAGATGAGGCGGGAATTGGTCAGTGTCAAACAGCAGACAGAAAAATTCAGTGTTTTAGAAATATATTGTTAAACTTATGAGATAGGATGTTAAGAGTCAGGACGTAAATGTAGACAGCAAAAAGAAGAGTCTAATGGCCAAACTAGAGTAGAACACAGAGTTTTGTGACTTTTCTGTTAATTCTCTGGTCCCCTGCACTAATAATCTCACTTGAGCTTTCACACACATTGTGGAAGATGATAACCTTGCTGATCCAGAGTCTGTGGGTTATTTTAGGACTCAGTGGTGTTAGAGGATGTAGCCGTGGACTTTACCCAGGAAGAGTGGGCTTTGCTGAATTTTGCTCAGAGGAAACTCTACAGAGATGTGATGATGGAAACCTTCAGAAACCTGGCCTCGGTTGGTAAGGAGGATTTCAGTTTTCTTTTTCATTAGTGAATGAAAATATTGTACTCATGGACTTTGTTTCAGGGTTTGGGTTGAGGAATTGGAATACATGACAAATATTCACTGCCTTCATGGAGCTTAGCTCTAGAGCGTTTTCCCTGAATTCAGAAATCTCTTTAAACTGAGTTTGTATTTCTCTTCTTTTAAAAAGCTTTGAGAGTCTTGAGGTGTTGGAAATGTGCGCATTGGCTTGAGGGGTCACTTTGGACACAGATTTGTGGATTGGTACCTTATTAGAATTACCACGTTTATTACAAATTTGTTGTAATTATTTTGTGGCAAATAAACTCATAACAATCCATCTATGGAGACTCTGGTGGCCAAAGTATTGGCTCAATGTCAGGGAAATTTTGCTTTCCACCGTCCTCCTTCATGATCTGCCATTCCCCAAGAACACCATGTCACCCACACCCACTTGTTCTCCCAGGGAAAGACCTAAGGAGAGTTGAGTTACTCCTTCCTTATTCAGACCCATCATGTCAGGATGCACTAGGAAGGCAAGAATCTTTTGAAGGATGAACCCTGCAAGGAGGGAATTACATTTGAATAAATCAATTTGAAAAAGTTTTGGTTTGAGGAGGTTAAACTTCCACATATACCTGAGCTGATTATTGTTTCCCTTTCTATCAGTTTTCTTACATTTTCTATTCATGGAACAGATCTTTCTCTTTTCTCTTTTAACATTACTGTTGTACACATGCATTGTTTCCGGTACTTTTCTACTGTGCTTTCCTGTACACCCTATTTATGACACCGTCACTTTCAATCATCAAAAAATAATTTCTTAGTAAATTGCTTACTCTTTTGATCATTCTCAAACTCCTAGAACATCCATATGGCTCAAAGTCATTCTTTGGTCACAGGTGCCTTGTTCCTTATAAAAGCTCTTTACCATTGTGTTTCATATTGTGAAACTACACTTAAAATTATTGCATCAGTTTCTCAACAGGTTGGTAAAGGACAGATGGTGTCCGCTGAACATTCAATAACGCGATTTGTGAAGAATAACTTCCAGTATACCATTTTAGGAGAAACTTGTGAATTCCTTGGCACTGAAGGGCAGTGTAACAACAAAGGGAGGCATATAAGGTGAGTATCATTCTTATGAGTATGAACAGGACCTCACCAGAGTGTGATAAGGTATCATGACATTTATATGTATGTGTACAAAACTAACTTTAAAATTTCATGTTTGTATAATTTCACAATCCTATATTTTAATGAATACAAATGAGATATTGAGTACTTGAAAGATTTCACTTATATGGAGGTATTACAAAGCCCCATTATTTAGAAAGAATGTGACAATAATAGAATTGATTTCTAGTAGACAATATAACCTATTCAACGTGAGATGACTCAGAGTAGGAAACATACATGTTTATTGTGTACTATAATTATTTTCTGGTAACAAACTTAATTCAAGCAACATGCTGTCCCTTTTTGACAGATGGCATACAGATGAGAGCCTCCATGAAAGTAAAGAATGGAAAGAAAAGAAAGAAGGTAATCAGTGTGTAAAACTTTTCGGCAAGATGGCATGTCTTACCAGGCTCAAAAGAACTCTTGCAAGAGAAAATTCTCATAAATGCTGTATACGTGGAAAAACTTTCAGGTATCATTCTTCATTTAAACGTCACATCAGATCTCACACTGGATGCGATACCTATCAGTGTAAAGAATGTGGAGTGGCCTGCAGTTGTTCCTCTTGCCTAAGCACTGATGTAAAACCTCTTACTGTAAAGAATATTTATAAGTGTAAGGAATGTGACGTCACTTGTAGTTGTTCCTCATCCTTCAATACACATGAAAGAACTAACAGAGAGAGGCCTCATGAACGTAAGGAATTCGAGAAAGCCTTTGGTCAGTTCTCAGGCCTCATTGAACATAAAAAATTTCAAAGTGGAAGGCAACATGATCATAAAGAATATGTGAATACTTTCAGTTTTTCCTCATCTCTCAGTAAACATATTAGTATTCACAGTGGAGTGAGTCCTTGTGAATACAAGGAATGTGGGAAAGCATTTAGTAAGTCCTCAGAGCTCACTGGCCGTTTAAGAACTCAAAGTGGAGTGCAGCCTTACGAGTGTATGCAATGTGGGAAAGCCTTTAGTTGTGCCTCATACCTCACTGCACATGTAAGAATTCACAGTGGTGAGAGGCCTTATAAATGTAAGGAATGTGGGAAAGCCTTACGTTATTCCTCCTCCTTCAGTAAACATAAAAGAACTCACAGGGGAGAGAGGCCTTATAAATGTAAGGAATGTGGGAAAACCTATATTTGTGCTTCACATCTCACTACACATTTTTTAAGAACGCACAGTGGAGAGAAGGCTTACAAATGTAAGCAATGTGGGAAAGCCTTTAGTTGTTCTTCATCCCTCACTACACATACAAGAACTCACAGTGGAGAGAGGTTTTTCGAATGTAAGGATTGTGGAAAAGCATTTAGCCAGTTCTCAAACTTATTGAATCATATAAGAACTCACAGTGGAGAATGGCTTTATGAATGTAAGGAATGTAGGAAAACCTTTAGCGAGTCCTCACACCTGATCAACCATATAAAAACTCACAGTGGAGAGTGGCCTTATGAATGTAAGGAATGTGGAAAAGCATTTACCCGGTCTTCAGACCTCACTACACATGTAAGAATTCACAGTGGAGAGAGGCCTTATAAATGTAAGGAATGTGGGAAAGCATTTATCCGGTCCTCAACCCTCACTAGGCATACAAAAACTCACAGTGGAGAGAGGCCTTATGAATGTAAGGAATGTGGGAAATCATTTATCTGGTCCTCAGACCTCACTACACATGTAAGAATTCACAGTGGAGAGAGACCTTATGAATGTAAGAAATGTGGGAAAGCATTTAGCCAGTCCTCATCTCTCACTAAACATCTAAGAACTCACAGTGGAGAGAGGCCGTATGAATGTAAAGAATGTAGGAAAACCTTTAGCCAGTCCTCACATCTGATAAACCACGTAAGAACTCACAGTGGAGAGTGGCCTTATGATTGTAAGGAATGTGGGAAATCTTTTTGTGATTTCTCAAGCTTCTGCAGGCATGTAAGAACTCACAGTGGAGAGAGGCCTTATAAATGTAAGGAGTGTGGAAAAGCCTTTACGCAGTCCTCATCTCTTACTCAACATAAAAGAACTCACAGTGGAGAACGACCTTATGAATGCAAGGAATGTGGGAAAGCATTTAGCCGGGTCTCAAACCTCACTAGACATATAAGAACTCACAGAGGAGAGAGGCCTTTTGAGTGTAAAGAATGTAGGAAAGCTTTTAGTTTGCGCTCAGCCCTCACTAGGCATATAAAAACTCACAGTGGAGAGAGGCATTATGAATGTAAGGAATGAGGGAAAGCGTTTAGCCGCTCATCTCTCACTACACTTAGAAGAAGTTAGTGTAAAAAGGCCTTATCAATGTAAGGAATGTGGGAACGTCCTTAGGCACGTCTCATATTTTACTCACTATATAAGAACTCACAGTGGAAACAGGCCTTGTGAATGTAAGAAATGAGGGAACATCTTCAGTTCTCTCTTGGCCAGTTGAAAACGTGAAAAAATACACTGAGGAGAAATATACATTGCACATATGACAGGTCTTACACATGTCAAAGACGAGGGAAGTCCTCAGGGTGCGTACTTCTTTTGGACTTGTATAATACCTTACACACTGGGGAGAGTCTGGGACTAGAAGCAAAGAATGCCTTCGTTTGTAGCACATGACTTTGGATAAGTATCACAATGTTAATTTGGTTCTGTTGTATAAAAATTGCGTGTAATACAAAATGTCATCAACCCGTGGAGTCTTAACTTTTGTGGTTTGTTTTTACTCTACTGTTTTTTAACATTTTTATTTATATTTTTTCATATCATAAAGCAGTATGTTCTTGTTATAGAGAAATTGGATTTTAACAGCAATTTGGGCGGAAAAGCAAAAATCACTCAGAATTCTACCAATCTCATTATTTTGTGTATTTTTTTAGTCTGCTGTGTATGCAAAGTAGTCACTTCCTAAAGAATCGGAATTGTACATCGTGTGTAGTGTTGTACTGAACTTTTTTCCATTGCCTTTTAAAATTTTCCAGAACTACTATGATCCTTACTTTATGAATGGGAAACCTGCACAGAAAATTTTAACTCACATTCTACAATTTCATAAAAATGTCCCTCTCAAATGGTGCTATGAGAAGCAGGATTTTCATTGAAGGAGGGCTCACATTGAGGTTACGTGGAAATGGTGGACCTTCACAGATCCACAGCCTGATCTAAATTCAATGGAACTTGGGGCCAGCTCAGTCCTTTTGGTAATTTTGTCATTCAAGGAGAGTGCACTAGGCCAGGAGTTGAGGCTGCAGTTGCTGGACTGGGCTGGATTTGTGGCTGCTTATGTACCTGGGGTGCATACCTGCTACAAGGCCTGTAGGTTTATAGAGAGCTGCTCTGCCCCATGGTGACCTGGGATCTTTTTCTTGACTTCTCATGTAAGTGGCTTGGGAAATGGTTGTAGGTAGCAAAAATCTTCAAAGTAGGCCTCCCATTGGCCCAGTTGCCCTTGTCAGAATCATTTTTTGGAATTCCTTGGGCACCGTTATTTGTGTACCTTGATAATAGTGCTACATTGTGGAAATAGTGAAAGAAGAGAAATGGTGTCAGTGTCCAACAAGGAGTTTTTAGGCAATTGTCTAGCTACATGTCATAGTGTCGTACTGCTACTAAATGTATTTCTTCAGAAAAATTTAGTCCACAGGAGGTAAAGCAATCGTAAGTTTTACATGTGATGCACAGGGTATAAAAGCATTTATATACTCGTGGCCGTTTTATAAAATGCTTACATATACGGACAAATCAGCTTGTGGAAATTTGTCTTAAGGATGAGACTAAGTAATTTCTTTGGTCATAGAACCAGTACCACAATGAAAATATAAAACAGCTTTCTCTACCATAAATTCATTAGCACTGACACTTTTTAGTCATGAATGTCTGGCACTTGTCCATATACATGTCATGCTGTATGTATTTTTTTGATTGTGGTTACTGTTATTTAGTGTAAATGAGTTTCAGATTTGTGCAGATTGATAAATGTATTGACAGTTTATTTTTTTTTATTGCTGTATAGTGTGTTGTGTAGGCTTAGCACAGTTTGTATATTCATCAGGTTGAGTATATGATTTTGCACTATTTTGTTCTTTGACTTTTTAAATAAAATTGCTATAAACATTCATGCAGTGGGTTTATGTGAACGTAAGGTTTCATTTTTTTAATCTGTATCTGTGTGAGTGGGATTGGTGTGTCATGGTAGGTGTATGATTACTTTTATCAGAAATTTCCAATCTGTTTCTCGAAGGGGCTGTGCCATTTCATATTCCACCAGCAGTGCTGCTAGGATCTGGAGAGGCTGTTTCCAGAGCAATAAAACACACTTCTGATTGCCTCTGTTTTCAGAGGAGGGATTTGGGTTGGCAGCTCGCCTGATAGGCATTCCACATTTGTGAGGATAGTATGTGAAATGTAGCACATGGATTAGTCCTTTCTTCCTGCAGTGTCCTTCATTGTCCTCCATACATTCATAACTGGCAGAAGAGTAATGTAAAGCCCAGCTCCATTATCACAGATCAGGGAAAAATGGTGTATCTGCAGCAGAAGCAGTAAATTGACAACCAGGACGATGGCCAATATGTGGCTTTTTTTGTTGGTTTTTTATCAGTGATAAACCAGTTCCTAGCAACGCCAAGCTTGGCTTGGTGCCAGACCTGTTTCCCTTTCCTGTGGGAACTTAAAGTGTCTGCCTATGTGCCTGTCTGCCTCTTCTACTAACTCTTATCTTCTCTGACACCAACCTACTGAAAAGGTGACTCTTCTGACTCCAACCAACTGGAGCAATGCCTAACAAGTGAAAGGGCGCAGCTCTAGAATGCCAAGTGTGCCCGATTGTAGACATCAACCAAAAATTTGGGGGCTCCTGAAGTCACCCAGACTTCCAACTAATGCTAAAATTTGGTTGTTTCCACTACCTCCTCAAGTTGAGTAATGTGCTAAAATGATGCAGAACATAGGAAGTGCTGTACTTAACAGTTTTAATGTAGCAGAAAGGATACAAATCAGGACCAGCATAAAGCAGAGCCACACGTGGTGAAGTTTGGCAGGATGTAAATGCAGAGTTCCAATGCCTCGCGCATGCCTATTTTTTCTATCCTCCCTTGTATAGGCATACCTCGGAGATATTGAGGGTTCAGTTCCAGACCACAGCAATAAAGCAAGTATCATAATAAAGTGAGTCATGCAAATTTTTTGGTTTCCCAGTGTATATAAAGATTATGTTTACACTATATTGTAGTCTGTGACACATACAATAACATTAAGTCTAAGAAAAAAAATACATACCTTAATTAACACATACTTTATTGCTAATGAGTGCTAACTATCGTCTGAGCCCTCAAAGAGTTGTAATCTTTTTTTGCTGGTATAGTTTCTTCTCTCGGTGTTGATGGCTACTGAATAATTAGTGGTTGCTGAAGGTTGGGGTGGCTGTGGCAATTACATAAGACAACAATGAAGTTTGCTGCATTGGTTGACTCTTTTCTTTCACTAAAGATTTCTCTGTTTAATGCGATGTTGTTTGATAGCATTTTACCCACAGTAGAACTTCTTTCAAATTGGAGTCAGTCCTCTCAAACCTTACAGCTACTTTATCGACTAAGTTTATGTAATATTCCGAATCCTTTGTTGTCATTTCAACAATGTTCGCAGCATCTTCACCAGGAGTAGCATCCATCTCAAGTAACTTCTTTGCTCATCCATAAGAAATGACTTCATCCGTTCAAGTTTTATCACAATACTTCAGCAATTCAGTCACATCTTCAGGCTTCACTTCTAACTCCGGTTCTCTTGCTATTCCCACCAAAAGTGCAGTAACTTCCTCCATTGAAGTCTTGAACTTCTCAAAGTCATCTATGAGAGTTGGAATCAACTTTAAACTCTCGTTACTGTTGATAATTTGATATTATCCCATGAATCATATTCCAGAAATTGACATAATATCAATTGCTATGTTTTAGCAAACGGATGCAGTGCTGGAAGTCCTCACTTGTCTATGCCAAGAAATTTGGAAGATAGCTACCTGGCCAACTGACTGTTAGAGATCCATATTTATGCCTATTCTCAAGAAAGGTGATCCAACCGAATGTGGAAATTATCAAACAATATCATTACTATCACACAAAACTAAAATTTTGCTAAACATCGTTCAAAAGTGGCTGCAGCAGTATCTTGACAAGGAACTTCCAGAAATTCAGGCTGGATTCAGAAGAGGACATGGAACCAGAGATATCACTGCTGATGTCAGTTGGATCCTGGCTGAAAGCAGAGAATACCAGAAAGATGTTTACCTCTGTTTTATTGACTATGCAAAGGCATTTGATTGTATGGATCATAACAAATTATGGATAACATTACAAAGAATGAGAATTCCAGAACGCTTGTTCTGCTCATGAGGAACCTGTAAACAGATCAAGAGGCAGTTGTTCAGACAGAACAAAGGGATGCTGCGTGGTATAAAGTTAGGAAAGGTGTGCATCAGGGTTGCATTTTTTCACTGTATTCAACCTATATGCTGATCAAATACTCCGATAAGCTGGACTGTATGAAGAAAGGGGCATCAGGATTGGAGAAAGACCCATTAACAACCTGCCATATGCAGATGACACAACCTTGCTGAAAGTGAAGAGGACTTGAAGCACTGGTGAAGATCAACGGCCACAGCCTTCAGTGTGGATTACACCTCAACAAAGAAAACAAAAATCGTCACAACTGGACCAATAAGCACCATCACGATAAGTGTAGAAATGATTGAAGTTGTCAAGGATTTCATTTTGGATCGACAATCAACACCCATGGAAACAGCTGTCAGGAAATTAAAAGATGCATTGCATTGGGCAAATCTGCAAAAGACCTTTTCAAAGTGTTGAAAAGCAAAGGTGTCATCTTGAAGACTAAGGTGTGACTGACCCAAGCCATACTGTTTTCAATCGCATCATACGCACACGAAAGCTGGACAATGAATAAGGAAGATCGAAGAAGAATTGACGCCTTTGAATTGTGGTGTTGGTGAAGAATATTGAATATACCATGGACTGCCAAAAGAAAAATGAAATTTGCCTTGGAAGGAGTGCAACCAGAATGCTCCTTGGAAGGATGACGAGATTACATTTTACATATTTTGGACACGTTAATAGGGATCAATCCCTGGAGAAGGACATTATGGTTGGTAAAGTACAGGGTCCGTGAAAAAGAGGAAGACCCTCAACGAGATGGATTGACACAGTGGCTGCAAGACTAGGCTCAAGCATAATGATTGTGAGAATCGCGCAGTACCAGGCGGTGTTTCGCTGTGTGGTGCATATGGTCGCTATGAGTCGGAACCAACTTGATAGCACCTAACAGCAACCCATGAATCAGGAATGTTCCTAATGGCATCTAGAATGGAGAATCCTTTTCCGAAGGTTTTCAGTTTTGCCCACATTCAACACAGCAATTACTATCGGTGGCAGCTATAGCCTTACAAAATGTACTTCTTAATAAGACTTGAAAGTCAGAACTACTCCTTGGTCTACAGGCTGCAGAATGGATGTTGTGTTAGGCATGAAAACAACATTAATCTCCTTGTACCACTCCATCAGAGCTCTTGGGTGATGAGGTGTGTTGGCAGTGAATGGTAATATTTTGAAAAGAATCTTTTCTACATAGTAGGTATCAGCAACAGGCTCAAAATATTCAGTAAACCATATTGTAAACAAACGTGCAATCATCCAGGCTTTGTCCATGTATAGAGCACAGGCACGTAGATTTAGCATAATTCTTAAGGGCCCTAGGACTTTTGGAGTAGTAAATAAGCATTGGTTTCAAGTTAAAGTCTACAGCTGTATTAGCCCCTAACAAGAGTCAGCCTGTCCTTTGAAGCCAGGCATTGACTTCTCGTCTCTAGCTGTGAAAGTCCTAGCTGGCATCTTATTCCAATATAGTATTATTTCTTCTGCATTGAAAACCTGTTATTTAGTGTGCATAAACAATTACCTCAGCTAGATCTTCTGGGTAACTTGCTGCAGCTCCTACATGAGCACTTGCTGCTTCACCTTTGGCTTTTATTTTATGGAGACGCCTTCTTTCCTTCATGAACCACCCCTGGTAGCTTCAGACTTTTCTTGTGCAGCCAACTCATCTCTTTCAGCTTTCATAGAATTCAAGAGAGTTAGGTCTTCCTCTGGATTAGGCTTTGGCTTAGGGGAATGTTGTGGCTGGCTTGATCTTCTATCCAGACCACTAAAACTTTCTGCACATCAACAGTAAGGCTGTTTTGCTTTCCTATCATTCATGTGTTCACTGGAGTAGAACTTTTGTTTTCTTTGAGGAACTGTTCCTTTGCATCCACAATTTGGCTGTTTGGCACAAGAGGCCTTGCTTTTGGTCTGTCTTGGCTTTTGACGTGTTCTTCCCTAAGTTTAATCCTTTTAAGTTTTGGATTTAAAGTGAGAGACATGCAACTGTTTTCACGTGAACACTTAAGAGGCCATTGTTGTTAAGTGGTATCCAGTTGGTTACAACTCATAGTGACCCTGTGTACAACAGAACAAAACACTGCATGGTCCTGAGTCATTCTGATAATAGTTGTTACGATTGAGCCCATTGTTGCAGCACTGTGCCAGTCCATCTCATTGTGGGCCTTCCTCTTTCTTGCTGGCGAAACTGGGACACAGAGATACAAAGTGAGCACATTGCTGTTGGAAAAATTGTGCTGATAGACTTGCTCAATGCAGGATTGCAAAAAACCTTCAGTTGGTTAAAAAAAAATATGTGAAGTGGGATAAAATAAAGTATGCATATATATCTATCACCAACCAGGAAGTTCACCTGACTTTCAAGTCCAGAGTTTTTATAGGGTTTCATTATGTAGGCTTGATTGAATCATTAGTCATATGTTTGAACTAAGTTAATAACACAGTCCTCTTTCAAGAGTACAGGTAAAGGTAGTGCTGATATCACATGGTGAGTCTTTTGAGCCCCACCCCTTGGATCACCTCTTGAGGATTTGCTATATGGTGTGCTATGATGTCCTCTCTAAACCTCAGAGATATTCCGGTCATTCAGGAATTTCTTTGTGAAGTAATTATTCACCACACAGCTGGTTTTCTCTTTGCCTTTCTTTAGGCAAAAAATATTGCTTACTGTTGTTGTTAGATGCCATCAGGTCGGTTTCGATTCATAGCCACCCTGTGTACCACAGAATGAAACACTGCCATGTCCTGAGCCATCATCACAATGATTGTTATGCTTGAGCCCATTGTTGCAGCCACTGTGTCAATCCATCTCATTGAGGGTCTTTCTTGCCGACTCTCTACCAAGCATGATGTCCTCCAGGGACTGGTTCCTCCAGATAACATGTCCAAAGTATGTGAGGCGAACTCTCGCCATCCTTCTAGTGAGCATTCTGACTGTACGTCCAAGAGAGATTTGTTGCTTCTTCCGGCAGTCCATGTCATATTCAATTTTCTTCCAACACCATAATTCAAAGTCATCAATTCTTTGGTCTTTATTCATTGTTCAGCTTTCACATGCATATGAGGCAATTGAAAACATCATAGCTTGGGTCAGGCACACCTTAACCCTTAAAGTAACATCTTTGCTGTTTAACACTTTAAAGAGATCTTTTTCAGCATATTTGCCCAAACTTTTTCTTAGTTTATGTAAATATACATTGAGTGACTTATACATATGTGGTTTGAGAGCATTAGAGAAGCGTATATAACACTTCTGCTGTCTCATTTTATAAGGAAATTAAGTCCTAGAGTTTCCAAGGGAGTAAATGACAATATCAGGGTTCAAACGAAGACCTACAGTGGACCATGCTCTCCTATCTTTGTACTATTTTTTGAGCATCTCTCAAGTGCCTGGAGCTCTAGTCTCTAGGTGTCAAAGGACCAAAAGGCAAGTTCTTGTCCTCATGACTGCCGATAGAAAATACGAAAAATAACTGGTACGAACACTTAAACGCTAGCTTACTAACCAAAAGCACCCAAAACCCCACTGCTGTTGAGTTAATTTCAACTCCTAACGACCCTGTAGGACAGAGTAGAACTGCCACATAGGGTTTCCAAGGCTTACAAAAGCAGACTGCCATGTCTTTATCCCGCAGAGCAGCTGGTCGGTTTAAATAGCCAGCCTATCAGCAGCTGAGTACTTTTAACCAGTGCACCACCTGGGCTCCACCAACCAAAAGGCTGGTAGTAAAAATCTGCCCAAAGGCACCTCAGGATTAACTCCTGACTACTACTTCCAGAAGTTCACAGCCTTGAAAACCCTATGGAGTGAAGTTCTACTGTGCACACGTGGGGTTGCATAAGTCGGGGTGGACTACACCTCAACTAACAATGGGATGGAGAAACGGTCTGGGGAAAGGTCAGCCATTGCACTGAGCCCAATGACCGGCATCTGGTCTTGCCACCGCCATGCCTTTGGCTGTGATCGCTGCCGCCATTCTGTTCTAGACTCAGGGCTCAACTGAGTCTTCTCCTGAAGAAGGTAGCAGCTCCTCACATCCCACCTGGAAGAGGAGGCTGCCCTCTGGTCTCAAACTAGGAAGCACGCTTCCCGGAAGTGGATGTGCGTGCCCCCACCTAGGAGCCATCTAACTGGTGTTTTCTCCAGCTTCAGAGGTAAATTTTTGCCTATCTCGGTGTCCCGCTCGTGCAGGAGCAGAGGGTCCAAAGGGGCAAGTGCAGGTCAGAGGCACATCCCCAGCTCTGGCCGTGCACAGTCTAAGCCGCTTCGAGAACCTGGGCGGTTCAGTCCACACCAGTTGGGCCGAGGGGGCAGAGGTCGCTGGAAGCGGCAGTCCCTTCTGGAAGAGGCAGACAGGAAGTGGGGTCCGGGCACGTTTGGTGGGACCTTTTCATTTGCTGTGCTCTACACTTTAAAGTCCCCAAAGCAACGTTTGTGTCCTTTCTCCAGAATGAGAATCCTCTCTGTAGTTCGGGTCACAGAGACCTGGGCCCAAGGGCCATCATCTCACAGACCTGGTGAATGTGGCGTGTTCCAATAAATTCCAGTGTATGGAATTACTTTCAGTGTGGATATCAATTATTGAGGTCTGATTATTTATATGCTGGGGATAACAAACATTTTCGAATTGTTCAGGAGCACATGCATCTGATGTAAATAACCACATGTGTGTTGTAAAGTGTCAAAGTAAAACGCTGATAGGAAAAAAAGCAAAGGGTTTTATTGAGGAATATACAGCTGGAGTTGGGTAGTGTTGTGCAGGTCTGCAAAGCCCTCCAGCATTAGGGAGGAGAAGAAGGGACTATATACAAAGAGTTCAGGAACTTCCTAACAAATTCTCTGATTGGTTGATATTTTAAAAAATCTGCCTAGTCAGTTATTAAGGAATCACAAAGCAAGGGCACACACCCGTTTTAACATCGGCTATCCCTTACACAAGGCTCTGGGAACAGGTTTTAGTTTGTTCTGACAAAAGAATAAAAAAATTAATTTCCCCTGATGCAAAAAGGGAAAGAGACCCCCCTCCCTTTTTTGTAAAGCATTTACTATAGAAGTTTGCAAAGGTGATTTCTTTCTTGGCCTCTTTTGAGAAATCCTCTTGAAAGGCTAAACTTCTTGGCAGTGTTACAGCCCAGGAATGTTTCCTCAAGTACTTGGGAGCCTTCTGTTTAAAGTGTAATCAGTAAGGAAGACAGCTCCATGTATCAGTTTCTTTGGGAGGGTAAGATCCTAACTAGGTTGGGTTCCAAACTGTAAAATTACCACCTGTCATAAAGATATCCAAAGATTATTTCTTCAGAATTGACTAGACAAGCTGACGGTGATGGGCACATAATGATGTAAGAGACTCTGAATTTTAAGGCATCTCCCCCATAAATTTTGACTCTTACAAGAATAGCTAAATGGACAACTCTCTCTGTCTTAGACTAGGTTATCTAGAGAAGCAAAAGCGGTGAATCACATGTATATATATATATATAAAGAGATTTATCACAAGGAAATGGCCTATGTGGTTGCAGAGGCTGGAAGATCTCACGTCCATGGGTCAGGCATCAGGGTGGAGATTTCTCCTGACTCAAGTAGCTGCAGGAGCTGATAAACCCAAGATTAGCAAGTCAGACAGCAGGCTGCTGACTCTCGGGCTACAGAGGCTGACAAATCCAAGATTGGCAGTACAGTGACAGGATGCTGGCTCACAGGCTGCAGAGGCAGATGAATCTCAAGATAGTCAGGTAAAATGTTAATCTGCTGGCTCACAGGCTGCAGAATCTCATGAATCCAAAGATTGGCAGCTAATTTGGAAGGCCACTGGCTCAAGTCCCAAGAACTGGGTTCACATGATGATGAGCCAGATGCAGGATCCAGAGCAAGCAAATTAGCTTTGCCAGAACATCTGTATTTTTATTGAATGCTGGACACTCCCTTCAGGAAACTACCCTTCCAACTGATTGGCTACTCACATCAGATCACATCATGGAGGATGACTACATCATTACATAACTGGCAAACAACATCATTTCATAACTTTCAAAACACAGAATCATGGCCCAGCCAAATTGACACACAACCATCACAGACCACTTCATGTCAACTTGGCACCTATATATACCTCCTTAAACCATCCACAACCTCTAAATAAAGACAATTACAAAGTCACACTTGCACCTAGGATGATACAACTAACACGGGTACAACCGAAATTGCACTAGCCCCATTTACATCTTATATTGTATAAGTAAATAAAATAAAAACATTTGATGCAAACATTCAAGGAAGAAATATATCAATTACAGTCCTCGTTTCTACAGCTGGTCAAGTGGTTGTAACTGGTATGTAGAACTAGATTGTCCCACCACCTATCCCGTACTCCCTTCACCCTCAGCAAGCACCTCAGCTGGTCGTGATTCTTTGCCTGGTGGCATGACCAAACCTTCATTAGTAGTCATGTTGCAATTGGGTCTCTGTAGTTTTCATTACTTAATCATAGGGCATGATGGTACTAAGAGATACCCTAAGGGGTCTCCTGTATTCCAGACGTAATCTCCTTTACCTCCATTATGAAACACGAGTGTGAATTCTCGTTGGTAGTCAAAATCCATCGCACCAGCCCATATGGTGACTCCCTTCTTTGCCTGTTGATTCAGAGGCATGAGGAGCCCAGAGTAGCCAGATGGCATTCTTAACTCCCATTTCAATGAAATCTGTGTTGTTTCTCCAGGTGGGAGCATTCCTCTCTTTGGAATTAAGACCTCTAGATCCTGAGAGCATGGGGTCACTGGGACGGATATCAAAAAATGTGTGAGTGGGTCACTAGGGGTAATAGTCAATGATTCCACTCCATTTCCAACCCTTGATCCTGGAACTGTGAATCCTGGCTATGGGAGTGTCCTAGTTATCTAGTGCTGCTGTAACAGAAATGCCAGAAGTGGATGGCTTTAACAAACAGAAATTTATTCTCTCACAGTTTAGGAAGCCGGAAGTCCAAATTCAGAGTGCCAACTCCAGGGGAAGGCTTTCTCTGTGCCGATTTTGGGTGAAGGTCCTTGTGATTAATCTCTCCTTGATCTAGATGATTCTCCATGCAGAGACTGCAGGTCGAAAGGACACGATCCACTCCTGACTCTTCCTGCTTGGTTGTAATGAAATCCCTCTCCTCTCTGCTTGATTCTGTCTTTTATATCTCAAAAGAGATTAACTCAAGATTCAACCAAGTCTGTAGATTAAGTCCTGCCTCATTACTATAACTACCTCTAATCCTGCCTCATTAACATCATAAAAAACCAAAAAATCAAACCCGTTGCCACCTAGTATATTCCAACTGATAGTGACAGTATAGGACATAGTAGACCTCCCCCATAGAGTTTCCAAGGAGCGCCTGGTGGATTCCAACTGCCACCTTTTTTGTTAGCAGCTGTAGTTCTTAATCACTATGCCACTAGGGTTTCCATTAACATCACAGAGGTTAGGATTTACAACACATAGGATAATCACATCAGATCACAAAATGGTGGACAGCCACACACAATACTGGGAATCATGATCTAGCCAAGTTGATACACAGTTTTTGCCACACAATATGACCCCAAACATTCCACCCTTTGGTCCCCAAAAATTCATGACCTTGCCACATGTAAAACACATTCACCCTGTATCATTCCAAAAGTCCGATTCTTCTGCTTCATGGGCATGGCAGCCCCACTTCCTCAGCCATGGCCACTGTATCCGGCCCCATCCTGCTGGCACTGGTGAACAGCAGCCCTACAATCCAAACTAAGTGAAGACCTGACCCTTTGAAACGTAAAGGCTAGGAGATACATCAACAATATAAAATTTTGGGAGTGCAGTGGGGTTCTTCCTCAAGGGGACTTGACCTCCCCTTCATTCAAGGGATTTGGGTGTATAAACTGGCTAAAGCCTGGGAATTGTTTGTGGGGCCGTGACTCTATTTTGGTAATTCAAGGTAGACTACCATTCACTTGACTTAGAATTCATCTGCTTGTACAGATTAAGTAAATATTTAGTAAATTTCCCAAGTATTTTACTTCTAGGGAACATCATGAATATGTAGCCCACACCGTAACTCCATATGACTATTCTGATTACTGATTTGACTCTCATTTCGGTTACGGTAACCATGCCCACCTTGTCTTTTTCGATTGAGTGCTGACACATGGCCCCTACACCACGAGGTCTAATCATCCCCATTGTAGTGATGTGTCTTAATTCAGTTAGAGCAGTTCCCACTGTCAGATCTGACTGAATAAAAGGAATCACAGCAGTCTTCAAGGTTGCTGCGGCTTCCTTCACAAATTTGTTCATCACCACTGTGGGAAAAGATGTGTCTTCTGGGCACTCCATATGTGGGTCTGTGAGTCTAAATGGAAAAATCCACTCTAACAGTCCAATTTCCCTAAGCTTTGGATACCTTCTACAACATACCAAAGCAGGTCTGCTACTTCATTGTGATTCAGCGTAGGCCACTGTGTAATCCATGCTTCAGTGAACGAACAAAACTTCCTAACCTCTCAAGCTGAAACTTTGAGTGAAGAATCTGTGGTTAGTGGGCCTATATCAATAAACTCAGACTGATGCAACTTTATGTTCCTAGCACCTTTATCCCACACCCTTAATAGCCATTCCCACACACATTCCCCAGGTTTCTGTTTGTACATGTTAGAAAAGCCAAGCAGTTCTTTTTGACTGTAGTGTACCTTCTGGGTCACACTTTGTTTTTCACCTTTGGGATCTCACTGGGACTTATGTGTCGTCATAGGTCTAGAAGCAAAAATGAGTGGTTGAGTTGGTCCTAGGAGGGTTCAGCAATGTCTTGTAAGCATCTACCCCAGACTCAGATGCCACTCCTGACAATGACCCAGACGCTGACCCAGGCGACATCTCACATAAAGGCTTTTCAGACACAGTGGGTTAATATCAGATAGGGGTGGAGGGAATAATGGTTTCACTGGGAATGGTGTCGTAGCAGACACAGATGGAGTAATCTCTTCAGATGGGAGTAAGAGGGCTGGTTCTGTTGACAGCAGTGATTAAACAGAATTTAAGGGCTGAATGTCCCCAGCTTTCTGTCTACACATATGTCCAATCCCAAGTTTCAGGATCCCATTTCTTCCCAATCAATGCCCTTACTTTAACTTCAGACACCATTTGAGGTTTGAAATTCAGTTGGTGTTTTAATTCAGCCACTCTTATGATAAATCTCTGTGTTTGGTTTCTCACAATATCATCTCAGTTATAAGAAGTAAGGCTTTCCTTCATGCACAAGTGGCAAATTTGAGGTCTTTAATTCGGCCCTTGAGCTGTGACACTGAAGCTCTGAACACACGTCCCTCTTTCATCACTTAGTCTAGTGAAAGTAGGACAAACCAACCAATTTCCCTATACTTCTCATTCTGACAAAATGGTAGAAAAGTATCAAACGTGATCACCCAGAGCCTCGTTTCTCATGAATACTTGATCTATTCGTGCTGATAATTCACATATTAATATTGCCACCTCACGTCGTATATTAGCAGTGCGTTCTTTACTACTGGAGGCAGAGCCATCAGTGCCTTTAAGACTACTCATAGTTGAGAACCAATTTAGAAAACTCAAGATTTTGTTTGTGTAGAACCACTCCTGATACTGAACGTCTTAGGCTGAGTTCTCTAGAGAAGCAAAAGCAGTAAAGCGTATATATATATATATGTATGTATGTATGTATCCCGAAGCGTCTGACAGCTTGAGGGTCTGTGTTGCTGTGATGCTGGAAGCTATGCCACTGGTAATCAATTACCAGCAAGGTCACCCATGGTAGACCGGTTTCAGCTGAGCTTCCAGACTAAGACAGACTAGGAAAAAGGACCTGGAGGTCTACTTCTAAAGATAATTAGCCACTGAAATCCTTATGAGTAGCAGCAGAACATTGTGTGATATAGTGCTGGAAGATGAGCCCCTCAGGTTGGAAGGCACTCAAAAGACGACTGAGGAAGAGTTGCCTCCTTAGAGTCGATCCTAATAACATGGACGGAGTCAAGCTTTCAGGACTTTCATTTGCTGATGTGGCCCGACTCAAAATGAGAAGAAACAGCTGCAAACATCCATTAATAATCAGATCGTGGAATGTAAGAAGTATGAATCCAGGAAAATTGGAAATTGTCAAAAACGAAATGAAAGGCGTAAACATTGGTATCCTAGACGTTAGTGAACTGAAATGGAGTGGTATTGGCCATTTTGGATTGGACATTCATATGGTGTACTATGCCAGAAGTGACAAATTGTAGAGGAATGGCATTGCATTTATTGTCAAAAAGAACATTTCAAGATTCATCATGAAGTACGACGCTATCAGTGACTGGATAATATCTATATGCCTACAAAGAAGACCAGTTAATATGACTGTTATTCAAATTTATCCACCAACCACTAAGGCCAAAGGTGAAGAAATGGAAGATTTTTACCAACTTCTGCCGTTTGAAATTGATGAAACATGCGATCAGGATGCACTGAGAATTACGGGTGATTGGAATGCGAAAAGTGGAAAGAAGAGGGATGTTAGATGGAAAATATGGCCTTGGTGATAGAAACGATGAGGGAGACTGCATGATAGAATTTTGCAAGACTAACGACTTCTTCATTGCAAATAGCTCTTTCCAATAATGTAAATGACGACTATACATGTGGATCTCATCGGATGAAATACACAGGAATCAAATAGGCTACATCTGTGGAGAGATGAAAAGACTCTCAATATCATCAGTGAGAACAAGACCAGAGATGACTGCGAAACATACCATCAACTGCTCATATGCAAGTTCGGGTAACAGCAGAAGAAAATTAGAACGAGCTCACGAGAGCCAAAGTATGACCTTGAGTATATCCCACCTGAATTTAGAGACCATCTCAAGAATAGATTTGACACATTGAACACTAATGACCGAAGACCAGATGAATTGTGGAATGACATCAAGGACATTGCCATGGATTGAATTATGTCCTCCAAAAATATATGTCAACTTGGTTAGGCCATGATTCCCAGTATTGTGTGGTTGTCCTCTATTTTGTGACTGTAATTTTATGTTAAAGAGGATTAAGGTGGGATTATAACACCCTTACTAAGGTCAAATCCCTGATCCAATATAAAAGGAGTTTCTCTGGATTGAGACCTCCACGAGCTTTTATCTCACAAGAGATAAAAGGAAAGGGAAGCAAGCAGAGGGGGGGACCTCATACCACCAAGAAAGAAGCACTTGGAGCAGAGTTCATCCTTTGGACGGAGGGTACCCGTGCAGAGAAGCTCCTAGTCCATGGGAAAATTGATAAGAAGGACCTTCCTCCAGAGCTGACAGAGAGAGAAAGGCTTCCCCTGGAGCTGATGTCCTGAATTTGGACTTCTAGCCTACTAGATTTTGAGAAAATAAATTTCTCTTTATTAAAGAGAAATCCACTTGTGGTATTTCTGTTATAGCAGCACTAAATGACTAAGACAGACATCATACATGAAAAAGCAAGAGATCATTAAAAAGATAGGAAAGAAAGAGAAGTCCAGAATGGATGTTCTGAAACTTGCTATTGGACATCAAGTAGCTAAAGAGAATGGAAGAAATGATGAAGTTAAAGCACTGCATAGATTTCAAAGGGCAGCTCGAGAAGACAAAGTTAAGTATCGTAATGTTGCAAGGACTTGCAGTTAGAAAGCCAAAAAGGAAGAACACGTTTGGCATTTCTGAAGCTGAAAGAACTGAAGAAAAAATTCGAGCCTCGAGTTGCAATATTGAAGGTTTCTATGGGCAAAATAATGAATGACACAGGAAGCATCAAAAGAAGATGGAAGCAATACACAGAGCCATTGTACCAAAAAATATTGGTCGATGTCTAATCATTTCAGGAGGTAGCATATGATGAAGAACAAGTGGTACTGAAGGAAGGAGTCCAAGCTGCACTGAAGGCCTTGGCGAAAAACAAGGCTGCAAGAATTGATTTAATACCAACTGAGACGTTTCAACAAAAGGATGCAGCACTGGGCGTACTCACTTGTCTATGTCAAGAAATTTGGAAGACTGCTACCTGACAAATCGACTGGAAGAGATAAATATTTATGCTTTTTCCAAAGAAATGTGATCCAGCCGAATGTGGAAATTATCGAACAATATCATTAGCAAGTAAATTTTTGCTGAAGATCATTCAAAAGCAGTTGCAGTAGTACATCGACAAGGAACTGCCAGAAGAAATTCAAGCCAGATTCAGAAGTGGAGTTGTCATGTATTGAGTTGTGTCTTCCAAAAATATCTGTCAGCTTGGCTGGGTCATGATTTCCAGTGTAGTATGATTGTGTAATCTGATGTGATTTCCTTATGTGTTGTAAATTCTATCACTGTGATGAAGTTATACTGATGAGGTTGATAAGAGTAGTGTCTTAATGTAATATCTTTTGAGATATAAAAGAGAGAAGTGAGCAGAGACACACGGGAACCTCATACCACCAAGAAAGCAGTGCCGGGAGCAGAGCATGTCCTTTGGACCTGACAGTCCAGCGCAGAGGAGCTCCCAGACCAAGGAAAGACTGATCATCACAAGGACCTTACTCCAGAGCCGACACAGAGAGAAAGCCTTCTCCTGGAGCTGATGCCCTTAATTTGGACTTGTAGCCTATTGCACTGTGAGAGAATAAACTTTTCTTTGTTAAAACCATCTACTTGTGGTATTTCTGTTATAGCAGCACTAGGTGACTGAGACAGGAGGTGAAATGAGGGAATATCATCCATGCTTTCAGATGGATCCAGGCTGAAAGCAGAGAACACCAGAAAGATGTTTACCTGTGTATTATTGACTATGCAAAGGTATTCAACTGTGCAGGTCATAAAAGATTATGGATAACGTTACAAAGAATAGGAGTTTCATGAAATTGTGCTCATAAGGAACCTGTACATAGATCAAGAGGTAGTCGTTCAAACCGAGCTAGGGAATACCACGTGGTTTAAAGTAAGGAAAGGTGTGCTTCAGGGTTTTATCCTTTCAACATACTTATTCAATATGTGTGCTTGAGCAAATAATCCGAGAAGCTGGGTTGTATAAAGAAGAATGGGATATCAGAATTGGAAAGAGACTCATTAACAACCTGTGATATGCAGATGACACAACCTTGCTTACTGAAATTGAAGAGGTCTTGAAGCACTTAGTAATGAAGATCAAAGACTACAGCCTTCAGTGTGGATTACACTTCTACATAAAGAAAACAAAAATCCTCACAACTGGACCAATAAGCAACATCATGATAAACAGAGAAAGGGAGAAGGATTGAAGTTGTCAAGGATTTTATTTTACTTGGATCCACAATCAATGCCCATGGAAGCAGCAGTCAAGAAATCAAACTACACATCGCAGTGGGCAAATCTGCTACAAAAGACCTCTTTAAAGTGTTAAAAAGCAAAATGTCACCTTTAAGACTGAGGTGCGCCTGACCCAAGCCATGGTGTTTTCAGTTGCCTCATATACACGTGAAAGCTGGACAATGAATAAGGAAGACCAAAGAAAAATTGACGACTTTGAATTATGGTGTTGGCAAAAAATATTGAATATGCCATGATTTGCCAAAAGAATGAACAAATCTGTCTTGGAAGAAGTATAGCCAGAATGCTCCTTAGAAGCAAGGATTTCGAGACTCCCTCTCACGTACTCTGGACGTGTTATCAGGAGGAATCAGTCCCTGGAGAAGGACATCATGCTTGGTAAAGTAGAGGGTCAGCGAAAAGGAGAAAGACCCTCAACGAGATGGATTGACACAGTGGCTGTAACAATGGGCTGAAGCATGACAACTGATAGTGAGGATGGCACAGGACATATACACACACACATATATACATACATGTGATTATCTATCTATCTCACGGAAGTGGATCCTATGTGTTGTAGAGGCCAGCAAGTCCCAAGGCCTTGGGTCACACGTCAGGCTGGAGGATTCTCCTGACTCTTAAGCTGCAGTGGTTGATAAACCCAGGATGAGCAGATCAGATGTCAGGCACCTGGCTCATGAGCTCTGGAGGCTGATGAATCCAAGATTGGCAAGTAAAGTGGCAGTCAGCTGTCTCACAGGCTGTGGAGGACGAAAAATCCCAAGATCGTCAGGTAAGATGGCAGGCCGCTAGCTCACAGCCGGTGCAGGCTGATGAATTCCAAGGTCATCAAGCAATACATCAGGCTGCTGACTCAAGTCCAAAGAACAGTAGTTCACATGATGAGGAGGCAAATGCAGGATCAGTAGCAAGTGAGTGAGCGTTGCCAGAACATCCGTATTTATACTGAATGCAGGTCACACCTTCGAGGACACTTCCTTTACAACTAACAGACTGATTACGTCAGATTACATCATAGAGGATGACAACAACAATACAGAACTGCCAAATTACATCATTAATAACTGCCAAACCACTGAGAATTCTGGTACAGCCAAGTTGACACACAACCTTAACCATCACAGTCCACCCCTTGTCAACTAGGCACCTGTACACGTCTCCTTAAACCATCCAAAATCTCTAAATAAAGACAATTACAAAATCAAACTTTCACCTAACATGATACAGCTAACATGCATACAACCGAAAATGTACTAGCCCCATTTACATTCTCTGCTTTCAGCCAAGATCCCTCTGACATCAGCAATGATATCCCTCATTCTATGTCCTCTCCTGAATCCAGCTTGAATTTCTGGCAGTTCATTGTTGATGTATTGCTGCAACAATTTTTGAATTCTCTTCAGCAAAATTTTACTAGAGTGTGGTATTAGTAATACTGTTTGACAATTTTGGCATTCTGTTTGATTATCATTCTTTGCAATAGGCACAAATACAGATCTCTTCCATTTGGTTGGCCTGGTCCTTGTCTTCCAAATTTCTTGGCATAGATGAGTTAGCACCTCCAGCACTGCATCCGTTTGTTGAAACATCTCAATTGGTATTTCATCACTTCCTGGTGTTTTGCCAATCCCCTCAGTGCAGCTTGGACCACTTCCATCAATACTGTTATGCATTGAATTGTGTCCCCCAAAATTTGTGTCAACTTGGCTATACCATGATTCCCAATATCGTGTTGTTGTCCATTTTGTGATCAGATGTGAATATCCTATGAGTGGTAAACCCTAAACTCTTGATGTTAATGAGACATAATTAGATGCAGGTATGTTAATAAGGCAGGACTCAATCTACAGAATTAGTTGTATCTTGAGTCCTTAATGACGTGGATGGAGTCAAGCTTTTGGGACCTTCATTTGATGATGTGGCATGACTCAAAATGAGAAGAAACAGCTGCAAACATCCATTAATAATCCAAAAGTGGAAAGTACGAAGTATGAATCTAGGAAAATTGGAAGTCATCAAAAATGAAATGGAACGCTTAAAGACTGATATCCCAGGCATTTGTGAGCTGAAATGGATTGGTATTGGCCATTTTGAAACCGATAATCATATGGTCAATTATGCTAGGAATGACAAATTAAAAAGGAATGGCGTCACATTCATCATCAAAAGAACACTTCAAGATCTATCCTGAAGTACAGTGCCGTCAGTGATAAGATAATAATGATATGCCTAGAAAGAACAGTTAATACGAATGTTATTCAAATTTATGTAAAAATCACTAAGGTCAAAGATGAAGAAATTGAAGTTTTTACCTACTTCTGCAGTCTGAAATTGACCAAACATGCAATCAAGATGCATTGATAATTACTGGTGATTGGAATGTGCAAGTTGGAAAAAAAAAAAAAGGATCAGTAGTTGAAAAGTATGGCCTTGGTGATAGACACGATGCTGGAGATCGCATGATAGAATTTTGCAAGTTCAACAACTTCTTCAGTGCAAATACCTTTTTTCAACAACATAAATGGCGACCATACATGTGGAGCTTACCTGATGGAAAACACAGAAATCAAATCAACTACATCTGCGGCAAGAGATGATGGAATAGCTCAATGTCATCAGGCAGAAAAAGACCTGGGGCCAGGTGCAGAACAGAATACCAATTGCTCATATGCAAGTTGAAACGGAAGAAATTAGAACGAGTCCACGAGAGCCAAAGTAAAGCCTTGATTATATCCCACGTGAATCCAGAGACCATTTCAAGAATAGATTTGATACAACGAAAACTACCACCACGTGTCTGTCAGTTTGTCGTACTGTGGGGTTTGCGTGTTGCTGTGATGCTGGAAGCTATGCCACCGGTATTCAAATACCAGCAGAATCACCCATGGCGGATAGGTTTCAGCTGAGCTTCGAGAGTAAGACAGACTAGGAAGAAGGACCCGGCGGTCTACTTCTGAAAAGAATTAGGCAGTGAAAACCTTATGAATAGCAGAGGAACAGTGTCTGATATACTGAAGGAAGAAGTCCAAGCTGCACTGAAGGCATTGGCAGAAGACAAGATGTTTCAACAAACGGATGCAGCGCTGGAAGTGCCCACTGATTTATGCCAAGAAATTTGGAAGACAGCTACCTGGCCAACCGATTGGAAGAGATCCATATTTCTGCCTATTCCCAAGAAAGATGATTCGACCAAATGTGGAAATTATCGAACAATATCATTAATATCACACACAAGTAAAATTTTGCTGAAGATCATTCAAAGCGGCTGCAGTATTATATCGACAGTTAACTGCCTGAAATTCAATCTGGATTCAGAAGATGACGTGGAACCAGGGATATCATTACTGATGTCAGATGGATCCTGGCTGAAAGCAGAGAATGCCAGAAAGATGTCTACCTGTGTTATATTGACTATGTAAAGGCATTTGACTGTGTGGATCATAACAAATTATGGGATAACATTGCAAAGAATGGGAACACTTAATTGTGTTCATGAGGAACCTGTACATAGATCAAGAGACAGTCATTGGAACAGAACAAGGGGATACTCCATGGTTTAAAGTCAGGAAAAGTATGTATCAGGGTTATATCCTTTCACCATACTTATTTAATCTGTATGCTGAGCAAATTTATTTAATCTGTATGCTTAACAAACTTATTTAATCTGTATGCTGAGCAAATAATCTGGAAAGCTGGAGTATATGGAGAAGAATGGAGCATCAGGACTTGAGGATGGCTCATTAACGTGTGATATGCAGATGACACAACCTTCCTTGCTGAATGAATGTGAAGTGGCCTTGAAGCATTTTCTGATAAGGATCAAAGACTGCATCCTTAAGTATTAAATACAAATCAACATAAATTAAACAAAAATCTTCACAACTGGACCAGTAAGCATCATCGTGATAAACGTTGACAATATTGAAGTTGTCAAGTATGTCATTTTATTTGGATCAATAATCAACACCCATGGAAGCAGCAACCAAGAAATCAAACGATGTATTACATTGGGAAAATCTGCTGCAAAATAACTTTTTAAAGTGTGAACAATCAAGAATGTGACTTTGAGGACTAACGTGTGCATGACCCAAGCCATGATATTTTCAATCACCTCATATGCATATGAAAGGTGGACATGGAATACAGAAGACTGAAAATAAATTGATGCCTTTGAACTATGGTGTTGGTGAAGAATATTGAATATACCACGGAGTGCTGGAAGAACTAACAAGTCTGTCCTGGAAGAATTACAACCAGAGTGCTCCTCGGAAGCGAGGATGGGAAGACTTCTTCCCACGTACTTTGGACTTGTCATCAGGAGGGACCAGTCCCTGGAGAAAGACATCATGCTTGGTAAGTAGAGGGTCAGCGAAAAAGAGGGAGACACTCGAAGAGACAGATTTATACAGTGGCTGCAACAGTGGGTTCAGACATAGCAACGACTGGGAGAATAGTGCTGACTGGGTAGTGTTCCGTTCTGTTGGACATAGGGTCGCTATGAGTCAGAACTGACTCAGCAACACCTAACAACAACAACAATGTAAAGAGCCTAGATTGCCTGAAGAGTCTGTTGGTGGAATTATGGACATCAAAGACAATTCTAGTGCGGTCTCAAAAGGAAGTCAGGAGAGCTGTAATGTAACACCGGAGACAGCGCAGATGCCTAGAAGCAGCATCAGAGAAATGGCAACAGCAGAACTAGGATACCGGTGTGAGACAGCACGGGGAGCTGACCCATGGAGTCAGAGAGCGGAGTCCCTTTGGGCGGGAGGCTTCCTAGTGGAGTGGAGTGCCTAAAGGCAGTTATAGATAGCACTAGGCTTGCCAACCCACAGAGCAAGACAGCTGAGTGCCTTCCAGCCAAGGTTTACTGGCAGAGTGTGGTGTCTTCAGGCACTTAGCAGTAGAGCTAAAGAGTTGGCAAAGAGGCCTGAAAGGTCAAGAAGCCAAGCAACCAGGAAGCAGAGGCTGAAGAAACAAGGACCACAGGAAGGAGACCTGCCGCAGTCACAGCGTGTATGGCCACGACCTCTGGGTTATCAAAGGGTGGAAACACAGCCTGCGGAATCTCCAAGGATGGGGCACAGCCTCCTAGGTTTCAAAGAGTCAGATCTTCACCAACTCGGTTCTGGAACTTGGGGCTGCCTTTCAGAAGTGCCAGGGGGATGGGGCCGACTCCGCTGCCCATATTCGAGGGGGCAGGACTGCCATATCCATGTGGCAGAAGAACGGGTCCTACCAGGGCCAAGGGAGTGGGGTTGCCACGCAGATGGACTAGGAGAATGGGACAGCCCAAAGCCAAGGGAGCAGAGTTGCCATTCTAGTGGGTCTGGGAGGTAGAGCAGAAGTCCAGGGCCAATGGAAATCTACCCAGATTTTGGAGAATGTGACCAACACCCAGAGTCTGGAATGCAGGGCTATTGCCTAAATAGTCTTTGAGAATAGACAATCATTCTCAAGCCTTGAGCGCTAATGTAACCTGTTCTGCTGACATGTTTGGATCCTGTTATCAGTTCTTTCCCTCCAGTTTCTCACATTTGTAATGGAAATTCCTGCCTTGGGCCTAGCAGACCATTGTGCTTTGTAGCAGATAACTTGTATTCTAGATTTTGCAGATGAAGAGGAATTGTGCCCCAGGATGGAATTTGAAGTTGGAGTTGATGTAAGTCTTTTGGGATGATATGATGGGGTGAATGTATTTTACATGTGGCAAGGATATGAATTTTGGGGGACAAAGTGTGGAATGTTAAGATTGAGTTCCGTCCCCCAAAGTGTGCATCACCTTGGCTAGACCATGTTTCCCAGTACTGTGTGGTTTTCCTCCGTTTTGTGATCTGATGTGATTATGCTGGTGTTGTAAATCTTAACCTCTATGATGTTAATGAGGCTGAATTAGAGGCAGTAATGTCAGAGGCAGAACTCAATCTACAGGAGTAGGTTGTATTTTGAGTCAATCTCTTTTGATATATAAAAAAGAGAATCAAGCAGAGAAGAGAGGGACCTCCTACCACCAAGAAGATGAGTAGGGACCCGAGCGCATTCTTTGGACTCGGGGTGCTTGTGCTGAGAAATTCTTAGACCAAGGGAAGATTGATGACAAGGATCTTTCCCCAGAGCTTACAGAGAGAGGAAGCCTTCCCCTAGAACTGGCACCTTGAATTTGGACTTCCATCCCTCCTATGAGAGAATAAGTTGCTCTTTGTTAAAACCTTCCACTCGTGGTATTTCTGTTACAGCAGCACTTGATATCTAAGATAGATACCATCAGTTCTTGATTTTATGCTACCTCCTGAAATGAATGAACATCGACCAATTCTTTTTGGTACAATGACTTTGTATATTCCTTCCATCTTTTTATGCTTCTTGTGTCGTTCAATATTTTGCCATGTTGTCCTTGTTGTTAGGTGCCGTCGAGTTGGTTCTGACTCATAGTAGCTCTATGTACAACAGATCAAAACATGGCCTGGTTGTGCACCATCTTCACGGTCATTGTTATGCCTGAGCCCTTTGTTGCAGCCACTGTGTCTATCCATATCTTTGAGGGTTTTCCTCTTTTCTGCCTCTTTACCAAGATGAAGTCTTTCTTCATGGAATGGTCCCTCGTGATAACATGTCCAAAGTATGTGAGATGAAATCTTGCCATTCTTGCTTCTATTGGGCATTTTGGCTGTACTGCTTCCAAGACAGATTTGTTCGCTCTTCTGGCAGTCCGTGATGTATTCAATATTCTTCCAACACCATTATTCAAAGACATCAATTCTTCAGTCCTCTTTATTCACTGTCCAGCTTTTGCATGCATATGAGGTGATTGAAAACACAATGGCTTGGGTCAGGCGCACGTCAGTCCTTAAGGTGTCATCTTTTTTTTTTTTTAACACTTTAAAGAGCTCTTTTGCCACAGATTTGCCCAATGCAATGCATAGTTTGATTTTGTGAGTGCTGTTTCCATGGGCGTTGATTGTGGATCCAATAAAATGAACTGCTTGACAACTTCAATCTTTTCTCTGTTTATCATGCTTAGTGGTCCTGTTGTCAGTATTTTTGTTTTCCTTATGTCAAGGGATAATCCATACTGAAGGCTGAAGTCTTTGATCTTCATCAGTAAGTGCTTCAAGTCGTCTTCACTTTCAACAAGAAAGTCTATGTCATCTGTATATGGCAGGTGATGCTGTGTTCTTCTTCATACAGTCCAGCTTCTCTAATTATTTGCTCATCATACAGATTAAGTATGGTGAAAGGATACAACCCTGATGCACACCTTTCCTGATTTATAACCACATAGTAGCCTCTTGTTCTTTTAGAATCGCTGCCTCTTGGTCTATGTATAGGTTATACCTGAGCAGAATTAAGTGCTCTGGAATTCCCATTCTTTGTAATGTTATCCATAATTTGTCATAATCCACACAGTTAAATGTGCATAACCAATAAAACACATGTAAACCTCTTTGTGGTATTCAGTGCTTTCAGCCAAGATAAATCTAACATTAGCAATGATATCCTTGTTTCATGTCCTCTTCTGAATCTGGCTTGAATTTCTGGCAGTTCCCTGTAAATGTACTGCTGCAACCCCTTTTTATGATCTTCAGCAAAATTTTTGTTGTGTGTTATATTAATGATATTGTTTGATAATTTCTGCATTCTGTTGGATCGCCTTTATTTGTAATAGGCACAAATACGGATCACTTCCACTCGGTTGGCCAGGTAGCTGTCTTCCAAATTCCTTGGCATAGAAGAGTGAGCGTTCCCAGCGCCATATCCGTTGCTTGAAACATCTCAATTGGGATTCCGTCAATTCTTGGAGTCTTGTTTTTCCCCAGTGCAATCAGTGCAGCTTAGACTCCTCCTCAGTACCATTGGTCTTGATCATATGCTACCTTCTGAAATGGATGTACATCAAACAATTCTTTTTGGTTCAGTAACTCTGTGTATACTTTCTATTTTCTTTTGATGCTTCCTGTGTTTTTCAATGTTTTGCACATAGCATTCTTCAATAGAAGCAAGGATGGTGTGACTTCACCTCACATTCTTTGGACATGTTATCAGGAGGGACCAGTTCATGGAGAAGGACATGATGCGTGGTAAAATAGAGGATCAGTGAAAAAGAGGAAGACCGTCAACGGGATGGATTGAGACAGCGGCCACAACAATGGGCTCAAGTATAATAATGATTGTGAGGATGGCGAAGGACTGTGCATTGTTTCTTTCTGTTGTACATAGGGTCACTGTAAGTAATAAGTGCCTCGACGGCACATAAAAACAACAATTTTCTAATCTTCTAACTTGAGGCTTGAATTTTCTCTTCAGTTCTTTAAGCTTGATAAATGCCAAGCATGTTCTTCCCTTTTGGTTTTCCAACTCTAGGTCTTTGTACATTTGATCATACCACTTTGCTTTGTCTTCTCGAACTGCTTAATGTAATCTTCTGTTGGGCTGTTTTAATTCATCATTTCTTCCTTTCTCTTTGGCTAGTCTCCATTCAAGAGAAAAATTCAGTCTCTTCTGACATCTATTGTGGTCTTTTTCTTTCTTTCCTGTCTTTTTAGTGACCTTTTGTCTTCTTATGTAGGAGTTCGTTGATGTCATCTCACAACTCATTTGGTCTTTGGTCATTAGTGTTTAAAGCGTCAAATATACTTTTGAGGTGGTCTCTACATTCAGAAGGAATATACTCAGGGTCATACTTCGGCTCTCATGGACTTGTTCTAATCTTCTTCACCTTCAACTTGAACTTGCATAGGCCAATTGGTGGTCTGTTTTATAGTCTGCCCCTGGCCTTATTCTGACTGATGATACTGAGCTTTTCCATCATTTCTTTCCACAGATGTAGTCAATTTGATTCCTATGTATTCGCAGTGGTTAAGCGGTTGGCTGCTAACCAAAAGGTCAGCGGTCGGATCCCACCAGCCCTTCTCTGAAATACGTGGTAGTGTGCTTCCGTCAAGATTACAGCCTTGGAAACCTTTGGGGCTGTTCTACCCTATCCTATTAGGTCTCTATGACTCGGGATTGCTAGTTGCCAACCGGTTTTTGGTTTAAAGCGTTTGTTTATGGAGGAAATAAAGATAAGAGGAAGATCCGATTTCAACAAGAAGACCCCAAACATGCCCACCACTGGGCGGAGCCCTGTGCGTCCGCGCCGGAACCCCGCCCCTCCCGCCGAGTGGGTCAGAGCAGGAAGCGGAAGTGCGCGTGCGCGGTCGGCAACTGTGAGTGGCGGTCGCCCGGCTGGGGCGTGAGGTACGTCTGCGCCGCCCTGGGCGTCCGGCCTGGCCCGGTAGCAGGTAGAGCCCGCCGGCCAGGGAGGGCCCGCTGGGGTTCCGAGGCCGCTGCTCCCTCTCCTGCGCAGGCCTGGCCTCTGCGGCCTCCCTGGAGGGTCCAGGGCCGCGGGGCCTCCCGCCGCCGTCGCTGCCTCTTTTGCGGGGCCTCGGCCGGCGGCGCAGCGAAGCGCCCGCTCTCGCCGCCCGGCTGAGGACTCCGGCGGCCGCCGCGTCGGGACGGCCAGGTAGGCGGGCGAGCCGTAGGTGTGTCGGCGCATTAAGCGGTGAGGCCGTGCGTGGGCGAGAGCACGGCTATCGGCTTGGCCGGGAGTTTGTGAGGCTTGCGGAGTCACAGGCGTCAGCGAAACGCGGGGAGTTAGCCTGCGTGAGTGCCCTGCTCCCGCCGCCTGCGTTTGCCCGGCTCCATGCTTCCTTGCCCGCCCGCGTCTCCGCACGCAAGGGCTGTTGTGAAGCTGTTGGTGGTTCTAGAGAAAGTGACGTGGTTGGGAGGCACATCCCCTCCCCTAGTTTAATTGTTAATGGGCTCTGGTGGCGCAGTGGTTAAGCGCTCGGCTGCTAACCGAAGGGGCGGGGGTTAGAAAGCACCGTCCTCGGAGTGGGAGAAAGATGTGGCAATCTGCTTCTGTCAGGATTACAGCCTTGGAAAGCCAGTGGGGCAATTACATCCTACGCAGTAGGGTTGCTCTGAGTCGGGATTGACTGCACGACAGGGGTTTAGTTTTTAGTTTGTTATATGGCTTTGACAGAGATGAAGTAGTAAGAAACATGAATTTCCACTCTAAGGCTGAAATTTGCTTCACAATTGTGCCAAAGACAATATGGCGAACCTGATAGGGCTGAACTAGGTTAACATAGGAGACAAGCAGTTTACAGAGATCACACACCCTGTGTTTCTCCAGGATCCTAAGCGTGGATAGAGACAGGATCTGTGTTGGATTAGATGCTCATGAGGCAACCGTAATGTCTGCTATCAAATAGCCACGCTTAATAGGTTAGGGGCTTCTTGCAGTAAAAAAGCCGACACATTTGCAGTATTAGAGCAGCAAATATTGGCATTGAGGGCAAAATGAGAGGCGTGCGTTATGGAAGTATTCAAAATATTACAACACATCCTGATGAGCCACATACCGTGTTGGTGAGTGTGCCTCATTTTTAAATTATTTTAGAAAGTGCTCTTATTTGGATAAATACGAAAAGTGCAACTGTTGGAAAGTGTTGATATATAGGACACAACTTTGAACATGGAGAAGTGAGAGGCAAATTGATGAGTAATGTGTACAGCATTTGTAATATAAACAGAATAAATTTTTGTTTAAAGCAAATATTATAATGTAGAAAGAAAATAATGTGTGTATATCCAATGTATTGAAGGTAAGAGGAACAAAAGGCTGCCATTTTAGTTAGAGGAAAAGATAGGAATAAATATATAGATAATAATCAGGCAGGAGCTGCGGGTATTTGAAAATTGTAATATGTAGTTTTAATTGTTCTATTTGGGAAAACATTGCTAACTCTAAAGTCATTAACGTAATTTATTTTTGTATTAATTAGAATGGTAATTCACTGGAGTTGCTATTATGGAAGCCCTCTTGTTATTTTGTTTCAGTACTAATAACCACTTATTCCAGATGGATTTATTTAAAGAGTCTGTTTTTCCTTACTGCATTTTCTCAAATCTGATTTTCTTTCTTTAGGTTATCACTGCTTGGTATGGGCATTTAATCTTTGTAATGCCCCCATACCTCCCCACACCCTGAAGATAACAATCCTACGTAGAATGAAAGCCATATATTTTATTGTTGGTAAGAAGGTATTACATAGTCAGGATTCTGTACACAGAGGGAAATAAAAAGATCTCAAAGGGAAACAAAATGCTAATTGCAAAATTCAGAGGAAAAATACTGATCACATTGTACAGTGTTATAAATGAAATGAGAATTAAATATCAAGACAGTTAACTGCACATAATAAAAAATCAAGGAGTCACGGTGGCTTTCTTGACCAGACTTGAAAAATATGTTCTTCCTGACAGTTCACCCGTGTTAATATCAAGTATAAATGTCTATGTGGATTTTGAAGCAGCAGAGATACCCAGATAAAGCCACAGTCTGAAATCAGGTGGAAATCAGGTTCATATTTTCCGCCCTGGCCAGGTACGGATGCTTCCCATACTCTGGCATGAGGAAATTGCTCCATCTGTGATTTCCTTGCCATAAGGGTGAAAACTGTAGAGCTGCATGAGGACTGAAGATACTCTCAAGGCTGAGCAATGCCTTGAGCCTGGGAGGAAGCCCTAACCCGGGAAAGAGCTGAAGCCAAAAACCTGTCACTCCCTACATAACTCAACACTGTGTTCCTCAACCTGCACCCTCATCTTCCATTTCAGGTCTCAAGTGTGACTCAGGAAGAACTGGTCCTGTCTAGGCAGCCTGGGACCAAGGGCTGCCATCTTAGACATCTGTAAATCACCAGTAAGGATTCCAGCTGCTAACTGTGTAGACAAAACATTGTTCATCTGCTTCCAGACTGCTAAGTGGCCTTGCCTCCACTCCCATTCCTCTTGCCTTAACTGGCTTTTTGGGCTGTAGAGAGGACATTCACATAGACTTCGAGAGGTTGGAGGCAGGAAATGGTGAGTACCACAGAGCACTGGGTAATTGTTAGCATAAAGGGGTGAGGCTAAATATGATTTGTTGGAGAACGAGCTTTGTATTTCCAGCTCTGTGCTTGTTGTACAATGTAAAATGTGGTAGAAGAGACCATGGTCTAAATCTTAAGAAGCACCATTGTCACAGGGTTCTTTCCCTAATTATATGTGGTTTTTAAGCCTTGAATGCCTAGGTCACCTTCTGTACTTGACTTCCAAGTTGAAACCGTGGGACGTTACCATCCCTACTCTGGGCCTTGGTGCTCTGTGTTTTTTCTTTTCAATTGTGCATTAGGTCAAAGTCTACGGAGCAAATTAGTTTCTAATTCAACAATTGATATACAGATTTTTTTTGTGACATTGGTTGCAATCCCCATGATGTATCAACAGTCTCCCCTCCCTACCCCGTGTTCCATTTCCATCCATCCATTTTTCCTGTCCCTTCCTTCCTTTTTGTCATTGCTTTTGGGCAGGTGTTGCCCTTTTGGTGTTGGAGTCATGATTGAACTTTGAAGTAAGTTCCTAGGTTGTGTTATTGTTTGTTTTATAGACTAGTCTTTGGCTGAAGGGTGAACTTTGGGAGTGGCTTTAGTTCTGAGTTGAAAGGATGTCCAGAGACCATAGTCTTGGGGGTTCCACCAGTCTTTGGGAGACCAGTAGGTCTGGTCTTTTTTTATTTTTTTATTGTTTTGGTAATTCTAAGTTTGTTCTACAGTTTTCTCCAGCAATGTAGGTGAATATCTGTTGTGATCACTGTTGGTGGCCAGTGGCAACTAAGCACCATCTACTTGTTCTGGGCTCAGGCTGGTGAACGCTGTGGTATTTGTGGTCCATTAGTCCTTCGAACTAATGTTTGCTTTTTGTCTTTGATTTTCTTCATTCTCCTTTGCTCCAGATGGGATAGGACCAGTAGATGTATCTTAGCTGGCCACTGACAAGCTTTTAAGACCCCAAATGCTACTCACCAAATTGGATGTAGAACATTTTCTTCGTGAACTATGTTATGCCAGTTGACCTAGATGATTCTGCGACCATGATCCCCAGCCTTTAGCCTCGGTATCTCAGGGTGGTTGAATGTATCTGTGAAGCTTCTGGAAACCCTTCTGGTGTAGTGGTTGAGAGCTACGGCTTCTAACCAAAATGTAGGCAGTTCGAATCCACCTGCTGTTCCTTGGAAACGCAGTGGGGCAGTTCTACTCTGTTCTTTAGGGTTCTTGTGAGTCGGAATTGACTCAACAGCAACTGATTTGTTTTGTTTTTATAAAGCTTTGTCACTTTGTTGTCGTCAAGTTGTACCCTATATCGTGTACTGTCTTTCTCTTCATCAGTGTTTGCGCTTACCTCCTGTCAGGTTAAGATTTTCCTTCCCTTGTAACCATTAAAGATTGATTTTTTTCAGTATGTAAACGTTTTCTTGAGTTTCATAGTAGCAGTCTCATAAGCATTTGTCGTTTTGTGTTTGACTTATTTCACTCAGCATAATGCTCTCCAGATTCATCTCTGTTGCAAGATACATCACAGATTCATCATTGTTCCTTATTATTGTGTGGTAGAATGCGGAAATTATCGAACCGTATTGTTAATATCATACAAGTAATATTTTGCTGAGTATCATTCAGAAGTGGTTGCAGCAGTACATAAACAGGGAACTGGCAGAAATTCAATCCTAATTCAGAAGAGGACATGAAACAAGGGATATTGTTGCTGTTGTCCGATGGATGAAGGCTGAAAGGAGAGAATACTAGAAAGACGTTTACACGTGTTTTATGGAGTATGCAAGGCATTCAGCTGTGTGGATCAAAACAGATTATGGAAAACATTGCGAAGAATGTGAATTCCAGAACACTTAATTGTGCTCATGAGGAACCTGTACTTAGACCAAGAGGCAATTGTTCCAAGAGAACAACGGGATATTACATGGTTCAAAGTCAAGAAGGGTATTTGTCAGGGTTGTATCCTTTCACCATACTTATTCAGTTAGCATACTGAGGAAGTAATCCAAGTAGCAGGACTATATGAGTGTCATGGATTGAATTAAGTCCCCCCAAAAAGGTGTGTATGCATCAGTTTGGCTGGGCCATGATTCCGGGTAGTGTGTGATTTTCCCATGTGTGGAAAATCCTGCCTCTATGATGTTAATGAGGGAGGATGGGCGGCAGTTGTGTTAGTGAGGCAGGACTCAATTTACAAGACTGAATTGTGTCCTGAGGCAGTCTCTTGAGATATGAAAGACAGAAGTGAGCAGTAAGACGGGGACCTCATACATCAAGGAAGCAGTGCCAGGAGCAGAGCATGTCCTTTGGACCCGTTGTCCCTGCGCAGAGAAGCTTCTAGTCTGGGGGAACAATGATGAGAAGGCTGACAGAGAGAGAAAGCCTTCCCCTAGAGCTGACACCCTGAATTTGGACTTTTAGCCTACTTTAATGTAAGGAAAGAAACTTCTCTTTTTTAAAACCATCCACTTGTGGTATTTCTGTTACAGCAGCACTAGATAACTAAGACAGTGAGGAAGAACGTTGCGTCAGAATTGGAGGTCGACTCCTTAACCTGCGATATGCAGATGACACAACCTTGCTTGCTGAAAGAGGACTTGAAGAACTTGTTGATGAGTATTAAAGACCATAGCCTGCAGTATGGATCATAACATAAAACAAAATACTCCCATCTGGATAAGCAGTGTCGTGATAAACTGAGAAAAGATTGAAGTTGTCAAGGATTTCATTTTACTTGCATCCATAATCAATGCGCCGGGAAGCAGCAGTCAAGAAATCAAACGACCCATGTTCTTGTTAGGTGCCGTCGAGTCGATTCTGACTTATAGCTACCTTATGCACAGCAGCACAAAACACTACCTGGTCCTGTACCATCCTCACAATTGTTATACTTGAGCCCATTGTTACAGCCACTGTGTCAATCCATCCCACTGAGGGTCTTCCTCCTTTTTGCTGATCCTCTACTTTACCAAGCATGATGTCCTGGGACTGATCGTTCCTGATAACATGTCCAGAGTATGTGAGACATAGTCTAGCCATCCTTGCTTCTAAGGAGCATTCTGGTTATACTTTTTCCAGGACAGATTTGTTCGTTCTTTTTACAGTCCACGGTATATTCAATATTCTTCACCAACCGCGCAATTCAAAGGTGTCAGTTCTTCTTCAGTTTTCCTTATTCATTGTTCAGCTTTCACATGCATATAAGGGAATTGAAAACACCATGGCTTAGGTGAGGCTAACGTTAGTCCTCTGGGTGACATTTTTGCTTTTTAATACTTGAAAGAGGTCTTTTGCAGCAGATTTGCTCAGTGCAATGTGTCTTTTGATTTCTTGACTGCTTCTTCTATGGGTGTTTATTGTGGATCCAAGTAAGATGAAATCCTTGATAATTTCAGTCTTTTCTCTGTTTATGATAATGTTAGTTATTGGACCAGTTGTGAGGATTTGTGTTTTCTTTATGTTGGGGTGTAATGTGTACTGAAGGCTGTGGTCTTTGGTCTTCATCAGTGTTTCAAGTCCTCTTCACTTTCAGCAAGCAAGGTTGTGTAATCTGCGTTATGCAGGTGGTTAATCAGTTTTCCTCCAATTCTGATGCCCTTTTTTTCATATAGTCCAGCTTCTCAGATTATTTGCTTAGCATACAGATTGAGTAGGTATGGTGAAAGGATACAACCCTGATGTACATCTTTCCTCACTTTAAACCATGCAGTAGCCCCTTGTTCTGTTCGAGCAACTCCCTCTTGATCCATGTACAGATTCTTCGTGAGCACAGTTAAGTGTTCCGGAATTCCTGTTTTCCGCCATGTTGTCTGTAATTTGTTTTGATCTACACAGTCGAATGCCTTAGCATAGTCAATAAAACACAGGTAAACATCTTTCTGGTATTCTCTGCTTTCAACCAGGATCCATCTGACATCAGCAGTGATGTCCCTGGTTCCACGTCGTCTTCTGAATCTGGCTTGAATTTCTGTCGGTATACTGTTGCAGCCACTTTTGAATGATCTTCAGCAAAATTTTGCTTGCATGTGATATTAATGATATTGTTTGATAATTTCCACATTTGGTTGGATCACTTTTCTTGGGAATAGGCATAAATATGGATCTTTTCTAGTCTGTTTTCCAGGTAGCTGTCTTCAAAATTTCTTGGCTAGCGAGTGAGCACTTAACAGCTCTGCATCGGTTTGTTGAAACATCTCAGTTGGTATTCAGTCCGTGCCCAGAGCCTCGTTTTTCGCCAGTGGCTTTAGTGCAGCTTGGACTTCCTTTAGTCGTTTACTGGACTTTCAGTACCATTGGTTTCTGATCATATGTTACCTCCTGAAATGGTTGAACATTGACCAATTCTTTTCGATACAGGGACTCTGTGTATTCCTTTCATCTTATTTGGTGCTTCCTGTGTCGTTTAATATTTTCTCCGTTGAATCTTTTAGTATTTCAACTTGGGGCTTGAATTTTTTCTTCATTTCTTTCACTTTGAGAAATGCTGAGCATATTCTTCCCAAGTGACGCATAGCATTGGGCAAATCTGCTGCACTAGACCTCTTTAAAGTTTTCAAAAGCAAAGATGCCACTTTAAGGACTAAGGTACACCTGACCCAAGCCACGGTGTTTTCGGTCCCCTCATATGCATGTGAAAGCTGGCTAATGAGTAGGGAAGACTTAAGAATTGATGCCTTTGAATTATGTTGTTGATGAAGAATGTTGAAGATACCATGGACTTCCAAAAGAATGAACAACTATGTTTTGGAAGCAGTACAGCCAGAATTCTCATTAGAAGCAAGGATGGCAAGAGTTCTTCTCACATACTTTAGATGTGATATTAGGAGGGACCAGTCCCTGGAGAAGGACATCATGCTTGGTAAAGTAGAGGGTCAGTAAAAAAGAGGAAGACCTTCAATGAGATGGATTGACACAGTGGCTGCAGCAATGGGCTCAAGCATAACAATGATTGTGAAGATGGCAGAAGATAAGCAGAGTTTCATCTGTTTTTACTTAGGGTCACTATGAGTTGGAATCAACTCAATTGACACCTGACAACAACAGCCATAATTTGTTTATTTGTTCATCTATCTGTTGATGGTCACTTAGGTTTTTTCCTCTTTTTGCTGTTGTGAATAATGCCGCAATGAACATGGGTGTGCAAATATAGATTCATGTGACTTATTCATTCTTATTTTTCGAGGGCATATTCCTAGGAGTGGGATTGCTCTCGTTTTTGTATTTCTAATTCTTGCTATTTAAGGAGGCACCATATTGTTTCCCATAGTGGTTGTGTGATTTTACATTCCCACCAGCAGTGCATAAGTGTTCCAGTCTTCCTGCACCCTCTCCAACATTTATTATTTTTGTTTTTTTTATTAGTGAAGTACTGCCGGTGTGAGATGGTATGTCAGTGTAGTTTTGATTTGCATTTTTCTAATGACTAATTATTGCGAGTATTTCCTCTTGCGTCTGTTAGCTGCCTGAATTTCTTCTTTAGTGAAGTATCTGTTCATATCCTTTACCTATTTTTTATTGGGATTTTTTTTGTTCTTTTGTTATTGAGATGTTGCAGTATTGTATGGGTTTTAGAGATTAGACCCTTGTTGGATATATCATAGCCCCCAATTTTTTTCCCATCTGTAGGTTTTTTTTGTACTCTTTTGGTGAATCTTTTGATGAACGTAAGTGTTTAATTTTCAGGAGCTCCCAGTTATCTAGTTGATCTTCTGGTGTTTGTGCATTGTTAGTTATGCTTTGTATCCTATTTATGCCATACTTAGGGCCCCTAACATCATCCCTATATTTTCTTCCATGATGTTTATAGTTTTAGGTTTTGTATTTTGGCCTTTTATCTATTTTGCATTAGTTTTTGTGTATGGTGTGTAGTATGGGTCCTGTTTCTTTTTTTCACAGATGGACATCCAGTTTTGTTGGCACCATTTGTTAAATACCGTCTTCTCCCCATTTAATGGACTTTGGACCTTTGTGAAGTTCAGGTGACTGTAAGTGGATGGATTTATGTCTGGGTCTCCATTCTGTTCCATTGGCCTGTGTATCTGTCCTTGTACCAGTACCAGGCTGTTTGACTTCTGTGGCTGTATAGTAGGTTTTTAAGTTAGTTACTGTGAGACCTCCTACTTTGTTATTCTTCTTCATTAACGATTTGCTTATTTGGAACCTTTTCCCTTTCCATATAAAGTTGGTCATTCATTTTTCCATCTTGTTAAAGAATGCTGTTGATGTTTAGATTGGGATTGCTTTATTTCTGTAGATTACTTTGGGTAGAATTGACATTTTCACAGTATTGTCTTCATATCTACGAGCATCATGTTTTTTGTTTTATGTCGGTCTCTTGGTTTCCTTCACTAGTGTTTTGTACTTTTCTTTGTATAGGTCTTTTATGTCCCTGGTTAGATTTATTCCTAAGTTTTTTATCGTTTTTGGGACTGTTATAAATGGTAATGTTTTCTTGATTTCCTTTTCTTAGTTTTCTTTGTTGGTGTACAGGAATCCAACTGATTTTTGTATGCTGATCTTGTGTCGTGCTACTGCGCTGTATCTATTAGTTCCAGTAGTTTTTTTGTGGAATATTTGGTGTATAGTGTATATAGTATCATATCATCTGCAAATAAGCTTAGTATTCTTGCTTTCCAAATTGATTGCCCTTTTTTTCTTTTTCTTACCTTATTGCTCTAGGTAGAACTTCTAGCAGAGTGTTAAACAGGAGCAAAGATAAAGGACATCCTTGTTTTTTTCCTATTAAGGGAAATGATTACAGTCTTTCTCCATTGAGAATGATGCTGGCTGTTGGTTTTATATACATGCCCATTATTATGTTGAGGAATTTCCCTTCTATTGTTATTTTATTGATAGTCTGTATCAGGAATGGGTGTTGGACTTTATCAGATGTCTTTTGTGCATCGACTGAGATGATTATATAAATTTTTTCTTCTGTTTATGTGGTGGATTGCATTGCTTTTCTAATTTGAGCCATCCTTGCATACCTGGTATGAATCTCACTTGGTCGTGGCATATTATTTTTTTGATATGATGCTGAATTCTCTTGGCTAGAATTTTGTTGAGAATACTTCCACCTACATTCATGAGAGGGATTGATGTGTAATTTTCTTTTTTTGTAGTTTCTTTGCCTAGTTTTGGTATCAGGGTTAATGCTGGCTTCATAGAATGAGTTGGAAAGTATTCCTTCCTTTTTTATGCTCTGATACAGTTTCAGTAGTATTGGTGTGAGCTCTTCTCTAAATGTTTGGTAGAATTCTCCTGTGAAGTTGTCAGGGCCAAGGATTTTTTGTTTGGACTTTTTTTTATTACCTCTTTGTCATGGATTAAATTGTGTCCCCCAAAAATATCTGTCAGCTTGGCTGGGTCATAATTCCCAGTATTGTATGATTGTGTACCATTTTGTAATCTGATGTGATTTCCTAATGTGTTGTAAACTCTATCACTATGATGTAATAATATGGATTAGCGGCAGTTATACTGATGAGGTCTACAAGTTTAGATAGTGTCTTAAGCCAATCTCTTTAGATATAAAAGAGAGAAGTGAGCAGAGACACACAGGAACCTCCTACCACCAAGAAAGCGGAGCTGGGAGCGGAACATGTCCTTTGGACCTGAAGTTCCTGCACAGAGAAGCTCCCAGACCAAGGGAAGATTGATGACAGGGACCTTCTTCCAGAGCCGATAGAGAATCCAAAGGATTCCCTTGGAGCTGTCGCCCTGAATTTGGACTTGTAGCCTTCTGGACTGTGAGAGAATAAACTTCTCTTTGTTAAAGCCATCCACTTGTGGTGTTTGTTACAGCACCACTAGGTGACTAAGACACTCTTCAGTCTCTTTTCTTCTTATAGGTCTGTTCAGATTTTCTACCTGAGTATTTCTTTAGGTGGATAGTGTGTTTCTAGAAATTTGTTCATTTCCTCTAGGTTCTCAAATTTGTTGGAGTAAAGTTTTTCATAGTATTCCGTAATTAGGTCCTTTTTATTTCAGTTTCATTTGTTGTAACATTCTCCATCTCGTTTCTTATTTGAATTATTTGATTCTCTTGTCATTTGGCCAGTGGTTTTTCGATCTTGTTGATGTTTTCAAAGACTCAGCTTTTGGTCTGCTTGATTTTTTCTATGTTTTTGTTTTCTTTATTTCACTGATTTTTACTCTAGTCTTTATTATTTCCTCTGTTCTAGTGCCTGTGGGCTTCTTTTTCTGTACTTTGTTCAAGTGGAAACCCTGGTGGATACTGGTTAAGAGCTACGGCTGCTAATCAAAAGGTCAGCAGTTCAAATCTACCAGGTGCTCCTTGGAAAATCTGTGAGGTAGCTCTACTGTATTCTGTAGGGTCACTGTGAGTTGGAATCGACTTGACAGCAACGGGTTTGGATTGGTTTAGGTTTTTTTTTTTTTTTTTTTTTTTTTTGGGATCTGTTCCAGTTGTAGGGCAAAGATTTTGATTTGGGCCCTTTTTTCATTTTTTGATGTGTGCATTTATTGGTATAAATTAACTTCAGCACTGCCTTTGCTGTGTCTTAGAGGACTTGGTATGATGTGTTTTCATTCTCATTTGATTCTAGGAATTTATTTTTTTATTGTTGTGCTTTAGATTAAGGTTGCAGAGCAATTAGTTCTAATTGAAATAACTAATACACATATTGTATTATGACTTTTGTTGCCAACCCCACAATATGTCAACACTCTCACCTTTTCAACTTCGGGTTTCCCAGTGCCAGTTTTCCTGTTCTTCCTACCTTCTTGTCCTTGCCGCAGGTTGATGTGCCCATTTAGTCTCATTTTGTTTTATGGGCGTGTCTAATTTTTAACTGAAGGGTGAACCTCAGGAGTGACTTCAGTACTGAGTTAAAATGGTGTCCAGGTGCCATAGTCTTAGGGTTTCTCCAGTCTCTGTCAGACAAGTAAGTCTGGTCTTTTTTCATGAGTTGGAATTTTGTTCTACATTTTTCTTCATCTCTGGGACCCTCTAGTGTAATCCCTCTCAGAGTTGTTGGTGGTAGTCACTGGGCACCAACTATTTGTGCTGGACTCAGTCCGGTGGAGGCTGTGGTAGTTGTGGTCCATTAGTCCTTTGGCCAGTGGAACTAATAGATTCAGCAGAGTAGCAGGACGCAAGGTCAGCATACAAAAATCAGTTGGATTCCTGTACACCAACAAAAAAACTACAAAAAGGAAATCAGGAAAACATTACCATTTACAACAGTCCCAAAAATGATAAAAAACTTAGGAATAAATCTAACCAGGGACTAATCTTTCCCTTGTGTCTTTAGTTTTCTTCATTCTCCCTTGATCCAGATGGAGTGAGACTAGTGGATTATTTTTGATGGCTGCTCACAAGCTTTTAAGACTCCAGACATTACTCACCAATGTAGGATGTAGAACATTTTCTTTATAAAACTGTGTTATGCCAGTTGAGCTGGATGTCCCTTGAGACCATGTTCCCCAGCCCTCAGCCCAGTAATTCAGTCCCTCAGGGACTTTGGATGTGTCTGTGAAGCTTCCGTGATCTTGCCTTGATCAGGTTGTTCTGGCTTCCCCAGTATTGTGTACTGTCTTACCCCTCACCAAAGTTAACACTTATCTGTTGTCTATTCAGTGTTTTTCCATCCCCACTTTTTCTCTCCCTCATAACCAGCAAAGATTGTTTCGTTTTTGTGTAAACCTTTTCATTTTTTAAAATAGTGGTCTCATAGAATATTTGTTCTTTTGTGATTGACTTATTTCACTCAGCATAATGCTCTCTAGATTCATCCATGTTTTGAGGTGTGTCACAGATTGATATTGCTGTTTATCGTTGTGTGTTCATTTGTGTGTATGTCATAGTTTATCTCTCGATGGGCACTTAGGTTTTCGTCTTTTTGCTATTGTGCATAATGCTGCAATGACCACGGATGTGCATATTTTTACTCGTGTGATGGCTCTTATTTCTCTAGGATATATTCATAGGAGTGGGGTTGCTGGATCATGTGGTATTCCTATTTCTAGCTTTTTAAGGAGTCACCATATCCTTTACCAAAATGGGTGTACCATTTTGTATTCCCACTAGCAGTACGTAAGAGTTCTGGTCTCCCCACAGTCTCTCCAACAGTTGTTATTTTTGGTTTTTTTGATACTTGCCAGTAATGTTGGAGTGACATGGTATGTCATTGTAGTTCTGATTTACATTTCTCTAATGGCTAGTGATTGTGAGCATTTCCTTATGTGTCTGTTAGCTGCCTAAGTGTCTTTGGTGAAGGATCTGTTCATATCCTTTGCCCATTTTTTAATTGGGTTATTTGTGTTTTTGTTGTAGAGGTGTTGGATTTTCCTATAGATTTTAGAGATTAAACCTTTTTCAGATTTGTCATGGCCAAAATTTTTTCCCAGTCTGTAGGTTTTCTTTTTACTGTTTTGGTGAAGCCTTTTGATGAGCGTAAGTGTTTACTTTTTAGAAGATCTCAGTTATCTAGCTTATCTTCTGGAGTTTGTGTATTGTTAGTTATGGTTTGTATTCTGTTAATGCCATGTGTTAGGGTCTCTAGTGTTGACTGTAGTTTTTCGTGTATAATCTCTGTAGTTTTTGGTTTTATATTTAGGTCTTTGATCAATTTTGTATTAGTTTTTGTATATGGTGTGGAGTATGGGTCCTGTTTCATTTTTTTGCAGATGGACACCCAGTTTTGCCAGCACCAGTTGTTAAAAAGACCGACTTTTCCCCATTTCATGGACTTTGGGCCTTTGTTGAAGATCAGGTGACTATAGGTTGATGGCTTTACATCTGGGTTTTCAGTACTGTTCTATGGATCAGTGTGTCTCTCGTACCAGTACCAGGCTATTTTCATGATTGTAGCTTTTTAGTAGGTGCTGAGATCAAGTAGTGCGAGTCCTGCCACTTTATTCTTTTTCTTCAGTAGTACTTTACTTTATTTGGTTCCTCTTTCCTTCCCATATTAAGTTATTGATTAGTTTTTCAATTTCTTTAAAGAATGCTGTTGGTATTTGGATCAGGATTGCATTGTATTTGTAAGTTGCTTTGGGTAGAATTGACGTTTTCAGAAAGTTGAGTCTACCTATCCATGAGCATGGTATGTTTTTTCATTTGTGTGGGTCTGTTTTGTTTTCTTGCAGTAGTGTTTTGTAGTTTTCTTTGTATAGATCTTTCACATCCCTGGTTAGATTTATTTCTAAGTATTTTATTTTTTTTATGGGTTGTTACAAATGGTATTGTTTTCCTGATTTCCTTTTTTTAGTTTTCTTTGTTGATGTACATAGGTGATTCTAGGAATTTTTTGATTCTCTGTTTGATTTCTTCTGTTTCTCAGTTTTTAAACAAAATGGTATTCAGTTTCCATATATTTGAGTTTTTATCCTTTTTTTATTTTGTTATTGATTTCTACTGTTATGGCAGGTGATCAGAGTAAATGCTCTGTATTACTTCAGTGTTTTGGACTTTATTGAAGGTTGCTTTGTGGCCTAAAATGTGGTCTATTCTGGAGAATGTTCCATGTGCGTTTGCTTGAAATATTTTTTCCACTCTTTGATTTTTAATATTTGTATGTCTTGGTGGCTAAGGTGTGTCTCTTGTAGACAGCATATTGAGTGATAGCATTTTTTAAAAAACATTCTGCCGCTGTCTCTTTACAGATGTATTTAAATTATTTACATTCGGTTTATTTATAGATATAAGTTCATTTTTGTCATGGTGCTTTTTATTGTAGTGCTGACGTTTTCTTTCTCTTTTCTATGTTGGGTTCTTTTTGCTTGTGTATTTTCTTTTGATATTAGAGATTTTGTGTTTACTGTGTCTTTTTTTTTATTTTGATGAGTAGACTTGTTAATTTTCTTTGTTGTTCCCTTGAAGCTGACCCTTATCTTCCTAAGTTTGAAAGTTTTTTTTTAATTAATATCACCATGACTTCCTCCCATTTGAAAGTTCTGTATCTACACAACTTGTTGTTGTTAGATTCCATCGAGTCATTTCCAACGCATAGCAACTCTTATGTACAATAGAACGAAACACAGCCCGGTCCTGTGCCATCCTCACAATTGTAGTTATACTTCAGCCCATTATTACAATCACTGTTTCAATCCATTTTGTTGAGGGTCTTCCTTGTTTTTGCTGATCCTCTACTTTACCAACTATGATGTCCTTCTCCAGGGACTGATTCCTCCTGATAACATTCCTAAATATGTAAGTTGAAGTCTCGCCATCTTTGCTTATAATAAAGATTATGGCTATATTGTTTCCAAGACAGATTTATTTATTCCTTTGGTAATTCATGGTATATTCAGTATTTTTTACCAACACCATAATTCAAAGGCATCAATTCTTTTTCGGTCTTCTTTATGCGTTGTCCACTTTTCACATGCTTTTGAGGCTATTGAAAATGCCATGGCTTAGGTCAGGTGCATCTTAGTCTTCAAGGTGATATCTTTGCTTTTTAACACTTTAAAGAGGTCTTTTGCAGCAGATTTGCCCAGTGCAATGTGTACTTTGATTTCTTGATTGCTGACTCCACTGGCATTGATTGTGGCTCCAAGTAAAATGAAATCCTTGACAACTTCAGTCTTTTGTCTGTTTATCATGATGTTGCTTGGTCCAATTGTGAGGATTTTTGTTTCCTTTATGTCGAGGTGTAATCCGTATTGAAGGCTGTGGTTTTCATCAGTGAGTGCTTCAAGTCCTCTTCACTTTCAGCAAGCAAGGTTGTTTCATCTGCTTATTGCAGGTTGTTAATGACTCTTTCTCCAATTCTGATTCCCCGTTCTTCATATAGTCCAGCTTCTCGGATTATTTGTTCTGTATACAGATAGAACGAGTACAGTGAAAGGATACAACTCTGACGCACACCTTTGCTGACTTTAAACCATGTAGTGAGTATCCCCTTGTTTTGTTTGAGTGACTGCCTCTTGATCTGTGGACAGGTTCCTCATGAGGATAATTCAGTGTTCTGGAATTCCCATTTTTGCAATGTTATCTGTAATTTGTTGTAATCCACACAGTCGAATGCCTTTGCATAGTCAATAGAACACAGGTAAACCTTTTGTATTCTTTGCTTTCAGCCAGGATCGGTCTGACTTCAGCAATGATATCCCTTGTTCCGCATCCTCTTTTGAATCTCGCTTCAGTTTCTGGCAGTTCCCTGTCGAGGTACTGCTGCAGCCACCTTTGAATTTCAGCAAAATGTTACCTGTGTATATTATCAATGTTATTGTTCAGTATTTCCCGCATTCATTTGGATCACCTTTTTTGGGAATAAGCATAAATATGGATCTCTTACAGTCGGTCGGCCAGGTAGCTGTCTTCCAAATTTCTTGGTGTATATGAGTCAACACTTCCAGTGCTGCATCTGTTTTTTGAAGCATCTCAATTGGTATTCCATTCCGCCAATTCCTGGAGGCTTGTTTTTCACTGGTACTTTCGGTGCAGCTGGGACTTACACCTTCAGTACCATTGGTTCCTGATCACATGCTACCTCCTGAAGTGGTTGCACATCAACCAATTCTCTTTGGTATAGTGACTGTGTAATTTCTTCCATCTATTTTGATGTTTCTTGTGTCATTTTATATTTTCCCCATAGGATCTTTCGGTATTGCAACTTTAGGCTGGAATTTTTCCTTTCTTTTCGCTTGAGAAATGCCAAGCGTTCTTCCCGTTTTGTTTTCTATCGCCAGCTCTTTACATGTGTCATTATGATAGTTTGCCTTCTGGAGTTGCCCTTTGAACTCTTCTATTCGGTTTTTTTATTTCATCATTTCTTCCTTTTGCTTTAGCTACTTAACGTTCAGTAGCAAGTTTCAGAGTCTTTTCTGACAACCGTTTTTTGTCTTTTCTTTCTCTACTGTCTTTTTAATGACCTGTTAGTAATCTTTCGCTTGTGTCTTTGGTCTTCTTCATTCTCCCTTGTTCCAGATGGGGTGGGACTAGTGGAGTATATTAGATGGCTGGTCACAAGCTTTTAAGACCTCAGACGCTACACACCAGAACATTCTTTATAAGCTGTGTTATGCCACTTGAGCTAGATATCCCCCAAGACCATAGTCCCCAGCCCTCAGCCCAGTAATTCGCCATCAGGGAGTTTGGATGTCTAGTTAGTGTTTTTCACTCCCTAACCTTCCCCTCCCTCGTAACCATCAAAGATTGTGTCTTTCCAGGTGTAAACTTTTTCATGAGTTTTTACAAAACTTACGTAATTTTTAATTTAGTTTAAATCATTTAATTTAGAATAAGTGATTATTGATATAGTTGTTTCTCTGTCTACCTTAAGTTTTACTATTTTCTATTTGCTGGCCTTTGTTATTTTTTCTACCACTGTTTTCTGCATTCACTTGTTTTAAATAGCATTTTATGTGATTCCGTTTTCTCTCCATACATAGCATATCAATTATATATATTTTTGCTTTTTTAAAAATTTATTTTGTTAATCTAGAACATGCATTATACGTTTATAACCAATCCAAGTTCACTCTGAAATTACCTTATACCACTTCACAGGTGAAAGTACCTCATGTCAGTATTTCCAATTTCTTTCTCCTGTTCCTTGTAAAACTGCTGTCCTTCATTTCATTTGTTTTTATGCTATAATCACCGTATCCATCGTGACTGCCATTTTAAACAATCTGTTGTCTGTTCGATGAATTATGAGTAAGAAAAAGATTTTATTATGCCTTCATTTTTTCTTTTTCTAACGTTTTTCCTTTTTATACATCTGCACGTCTCACTGATATTTTCCTTCTTTGAAAAACTTGTTTTACATTTTTTTTATTGTACTTTAGATGAAGACTTACATAGCAAGTTAGTTTCTCTGTAAAACAATTAATACACATTTTGTTTTATGACATTGCCAACCCCATGACATGTCAACATTCTCTCCTTCTCGCCTTGGGTTCCTCATTAATAGCTTTCCTGCCTTCTCGTCCTTGCACCTGGGCTGATGTGCTCATTTTCTCATTTTGTTTTATGTGCCTGTCCAATCTTTGGCTGAAGGATGAACCTCTGGAGTGTGACTTCACTACTGAGTTAAAAGGGTGTCTGGGGGCGATACTCTTGGGGTTTCTTTAGTTTCTGTCAGACCAGTAGGTTTGGTCTTTTTTTTTGGTGAGTTAGAATTTTGTCCTACATTTTTCTCATCTCTGTCCGGAATGCTTTATTGTGATTCCCTGTCAGAGCAGTCGGTGGTGATTGCCAGACACCACCTAGTTGTAACTGCCTAAACTGGACTAAGACCAGGTCAAGTCCAGGTTCCTGCTCGGCGCTGTCTGTATGAAGAGAGGAACGGGCACGGCTGTTAAGGCAAGGTGAAACCATTTATTTAGTTGGCCAAGTAAAGGAAATGTGCTGGGACTCCAGTCTCCAAGGCAGCTCCCCAAAACTGGGTGGGGGTCAGCTTTTATGAGGTCGTCATAGTAAGCAGAATCAGGAAGTTAGATAACTTTTCAAGTTCAAATGGAAGTATTTTTCACAAAATCAAAGAGAGTGTAGAAATCGTCATAATTTTTCTCAATGCCCAACATTGGGAAGAGAATACGTTGGGCTTTTTCACAAGCTGATTTGGAAATATCAGGAAAGTTAGACCTCTCGCTTCTGTGGAGGCCTCGAGTTGAGTATAGAATTTCTAGCTTAGGCAGTGGATGAGTCCCTGCTAGCCATAACCATCCTAGGGTACAGGTACCTGAGTGATTTGAAGCCCAGGTCTTATAAGGCTTTTTTTGGCATAACCAACATAGGTTTCTGTGCCTGATTGAATGGGAAGTCGAGGAGAACTGTAAGATTGCCTTAAGGTTATTTTGATTGGTTAACTTGTTTGGAGTTCGGTAGAAATTGTAGAAGCATTAGCATTAACATTAGAAACAAATTATATCAACGTTTTTACAAGACTAGTATCTATTAGAGTATACCAGAGTGATATTACATAATGGCCACACTCTCACTGAAGAAAGGTTGTGAGTAGAGGTCCAGGAAAAACACCGCTGGGCTGCCCGAGTGGGGTGAAGGAGGTGATATCGTACAGAAAGGGGAATCTTGTTTCAGTTAGATATGTTCCGTTTTCTAGGGTCCAGTGCGTGCTGTGTATGGGAACTGGGATGATAGGTAGCCCTTGACCCCCATGGTATGGAGAATGGAAACAGATCCAACAATGTTTGAAGTTAATATGATTGGGAATCTCCTGGTGTAGACAGACAAGTTTTAAAGTTCCACTCACTGGACAGGGAATTCAAGACGGCAGGGAAAAGTAGCACACTTCCCCACATCTTACGGCTAGTTGATCAGACTATCTACTGCAATCAAAAGGTTGTTTCTTAAAGAGATACCGTAGGTTTTTGTTCTACATTGACGGGAGTACTCCCACTCGGGTGCTGAGGTTTTTTCTTGGGCAGGAACTCTTAAATGTAGAATGGTAGATCCATGACTTTTGTCCTGTGACTTTCACTGGAGTTGGGGTGGAGAGAAGTACTTCATAAGATCTTTGCATTTTTTTTCTAGGGAATTTGCATCTCACACTTTGACTAGAATTCAGGTCTCAGGAGAAGCTTTATGTAGGGGAACCTCAGGTTGTAGTCAGTTTTGGTCGACTGCTGGAACAGACCTGTGGAGGAAATCAAAGAACAGGCCGGTCTGGAATAGACACTGGCAAACAGCTGCTGACCCGAATTGGTGGATGTTGTCAGCACCTAGATTAGAACCACAAGGGTCAGTAATACATTTTTTTATGAGGGGCCATCTGTACACACTAGCTCAAATGGGCTAAGTTTTAACTTAGTCCTTGAGGCTGCTCTCACGCTGAACAGAGCCAAGGGGAGCACTTTAATCCAGGTCAACTTGGTTTCTTGGCAGAGCTTGGCAATGTGTTTCTTCAGAGTGGGTTTATTCTCTCTGCTTTGCCACTTGATTGGGGTCCCCACGCACAATGAAAGAATCAGTCAGTCCCTAATTTGGAAGCAACTTTCTGAGTAATTGCTGTGGTGAAATAAGTTCCATTGTCACTGCTGATCAACTGAGGGAGTCTAAAGTGGGGAATGATTTTTCTAACAGCCTTTTGGCAACTTCAGTGGCGGTTTCTCACTGACAAGGAAAGGCTTGTACCCAGCTAGAAGAGATACCTATAAAGACAAGCAGGTATTTGTAATTTTCAAGAGCTCTTGGTGTTTATGTGAAGTCTGCTTGCCAGTTTTCACCTGAGATTGTCCCTTGGTGTTGAACCCCCGATGGCACTGCCATGGAGTTTTTAGGATTCTGCTGCTGGCAGATGGAGCAATGGGTGATGGCTGATTGGATGGCTTAATTTTGGAACTTAAAAATGTCTTTTAAGTCATTTATAGATGGCATCTTGCCCCCAGTGGGTTGATTGATGTATTGCTTGGATTATTGTCAGAATCATTTGTGCAGGAAGAAACAACCTCCCATCTGTTGCGCAGTGCCGCTTTTTGTCTCTCCCCAACCCCAGACTCTTGCAACCCTTAGATCCTCAGCCCTGTAGTTGAGTTCAAAAGCAGAGGTGGGCAAAGTCACAAAAGGGAAATGAGCTGCTATATTTACCGGTGTCTGTGTTTGAGCCGTTCATTTTACTTCTAAATCTGCTTTGTGGTTCCCCTTTGCTTCTAGGGTGGAACCTTGTTGATGTTCTCTACAGTGGACAACGAGGCCAGTTCTTTGGTCAGTAACACAACATTTAACAGTTGCAAAATTTGTTGGCTGTGCTTTCTTTACCAGCGGAGTTAAGGAGCACTTTTAGTCTCTGCAATGCTCTGTGTTAGTAAAACCTTAAATACATACCTGGAATGTGTAAAAATGTTTGCTCGCTTTCCCCCGGCCAACCGCAGAGCCTGAATCATGGCTATGAGCTCAGCCTTTTGAGCAGAGGTACCACTGGGGAGCGCGTTCCCCACCAGGACAGCAGAAATACTGACAGTTATGTAGCCAGCTTTGCACTTAGACTCCATGAAGCTGTTTCCATCGGTATACACTTCTATCTCTGGGTGGGACAAAGGCTGAACTTGCACATTTGATCAGCTGGCATAGACAAGGTCAACAGTATGTAAACAGTCATGCCGTGGTACTGACTGTGGAAAGGTGGGTAGCAGAGCAGCAGGATTAATAGTAGTGGCTGGCTGGAAAAGCACATGGGGGTTATCGACGAGGATGGCTTGGTATTGAGTTAGCCTCTTCTGAGAAACCCAGTGGTTGCCTCTCTGCTCTAACACTGTAAGGACAGCGTGTGGCATATGAACAGGGATGGATTGTCCCAAAGTGAGCTTTTTGGCAGTTTTGAGCACAGTCTCAGTGGCTGACACCATGCATAGGCTAGCCGGCCGTCCTTGAGTCACTGGGTCTAGTTTCTGAGAAAAGTGCCACAGGCCTTTTCCATGACCCACTAGTCTGGGTGAGAACTGCTGCTGTGCCGCAGTGCTCATGGACGTAAAGATCAAATGGCTTATGCAGATCTGGGAGCCCAAGGCCTGGGGCTTCCATGAGCTTTTTCTTTAGCTTTTCAAAAGCGTTTTGGCCCTCGCTGGTCTAAGGAAGGGGTCAGTTTCTTTCTCTACTAATAATGAGTACAGAGGTTTTGCTATCAGATTCGACAAAACCCTGTCATCCCCAGGAATCCACACAACTGCTTACGGTTCTTGGGTGGCACCAGTTGGCAGGTGGCCTCTTTTTTCAGGGTGTAGCTTGCGTTTTCCCTGACCGATGATAAAGCCTAAGTAGATTACTTTTTCTTTGATGAGCTGGACTTTATGTTTGGAGACCTGGTATCCAGCATCAGCGAGGAAGTTCAGGGTATCAATAATGGCAGCAGTGCACTCAGCTGATTCTCACTTGCCATGAGGAAGTCGTTGGCATACTGCAAGACAATAGCATTGTTAAAAACTAATCTTTATGGATTCTGGGCAAAGGTGGTTCCGAAGAGGGTCTTCCCACTCAAAGGCAAAAATTTTTTGCCCGGTTTCTTCTAATGGCACACAGAAGAAAGCATCTTTTAGATCTAGAACAGAGAACCATTTCCAGGCAGAGGATAGAGTAGAAAACAGAGTATAGAAGTTAGGCACCATCAGGTGTACAGTTACGGTGACCTGATTAATGGCATGTAATTTTTATATAAACCAATAGCTGCCATTCTTTTTGACTGGGAGGATGAAAGTGTTGAAGGCAGATTGGCAAGGTTTCAGTAGCCCATATTGGCAATAATCTGGAATTAATTGGTGGATGGCATTTTGGGATTTCTGTGGAAGAGGATGTTTTAGACATCGTGGGGTGATCATGGGGAGTAACTGGACTTCTATCGGGATTGCATATTTAGTCTTTCCTGGTTGTTTTGTGGCCCAAGCTCAGACCTTGTCGTCTTTTGTATATTTTTGTCTGGGAAGGTATAGCTTGCCATTTCAAGTCTCAGTCATATCCTGATTTGCAGAACAGGAGGTAGACTTTCCACCCATGAGATGCTGGAACATCAGCATGCGTGCATTTTTCATCCAAACGTATGGTTACCTGCAGTTTATTGAGATCTCTTCCCAACAGCGGGAACGGGCATTCCAGCATATATAGAAAGGGAGACTGTTAAAGTTTGTACTTTGCCAGGGACTCCGCAGGTAAGCAGGTAGAAGAAGGCCCATGACTGTAGCTTTCTGGACACTCCGACTACAGAGACTTTGTCTTTAGTGAGCAATCCTGTTTTATGGGTAAGGACTGAACGGGTGGCACCAGTGTCAACCAAAAATTCTACAGGCTTTCCTTCCACTTCCATTATAACCAGAGGGTTGGGTGAGGGTCCTGCCTCCAGTCCTCAGTCAGAGTCTTCACCACCCAGGCTGACGGCAAGATATTGTGTGTGATAATTTATTTTTGTTTCTTGGCCAAGACTGTTCCTTGTTTCGCTTGGGGCACCTACTCTTCTGATGACTTTTTCTTTGCAGTAGGCACGTTGGTCCTTCTCCAGTGGTGGTCGGAGAGGCTGTGCTCCTTCACAGGGTGGCCCTTCTTTTCTTTTAGGTTATGTTGTGGCGGCCGGCCGCTAAGAGAGTGGCTTGCCATTTGTCTCCGCAGTTTTCGCTAATCTCTTCTTTAGCCTTTTTCTCTTTTTTTCTGCTATTGTAGACTCAGAAGGTCAACTCTACCAGGTTCCCAATAGTCATAGGTATGCTGCTCTCTATTTTATGTTTTTTTTTCCTAATGTCAGGGGCACTTTGTCCAATGAAAATAGCATTGTCCATCTTGAGATTTTCAGGATGTTGTGGATCCAAATCAGTGTACTGCCTGAAAATGGAGTAGATGCTTTCTAAAAAGCTAGACAGGTCTTTGTTTAGTCTCTGCCTCACCTCAAAGTTTATTAAAACTGGTAGCTTTTGGAGCTCCCCTCTTCAGCCTTTCTAACAGACTGTCATGATAAAGAGTGAGCTTTCTGTATTGTTGATCGTTCAGGTTACAACCTGGGTCTTGATCAGGATCGGCAACTGCCGGCACTCGGTTAGTGGGCTGTGCCTGATGTTGACAGTCGGCTTCTTCATGGGCTTTGTCAAGGATTGTATGTCTTTTTTCTGAGGTCAGGAGAGTGCTGAGGAGAGGCTTACAATCTCCCCAAGAAGGATCAGGAGAACGAAAAATCTGAGTAAACAAGTCATACATTTGTATAGGATTCTCATGGTAAACTGGATTCTGATGCCTGCAGTTGTACAGATCACAGTTGTACAGATCAGTAGTGGTAAAAGGAACATGCAGCCGGACAGTCTCAGCTAGGTACACCAGATTACCAGCAGGGGCTTGCCTTAGAGGATATAGACCTGAGATGATCCCTGAATCTTAGTTCTGGCCAGATAGAGATTCATCCCCAACAGTATTGGTGGAATCAGGTCCCTGGTAGGGCATCCCCGTCTAGTATAGGGAGGGGACAACACCAGTGAGAGGGGAACAGATACAGGAGGTGTACTCAGTGGTGCTTTGGCTGGGACGTGGGTGACAGCTGCAATTCCAGGTCCCGGGAGGGGAGTAGCAGCATCGACCCCTGGTCCAGGATCAGGTTCAGGTGGATATGGAGGAGAGGGCTGGGTAAGCCCAGTGGGACTAAAAGGATCATCTTCATTATTGTCTCCCTTCAGAACAGGACCAGTTGGCCTCTTGTCCCTGAAGAGGGTCGTTTGTACACATAGTCTACATTCACCTTGAGTCTTTTTGTCTTGATCGAGACTCGTGAAAGATTCAATATAATGGTTTTTTTTTTCCCACTTGCGTCGTAAAACTTGGTTACCAAATAAATTTAATTGTAAAATGGTGATATAGCAGAGTAACCCATTTTTTGGCCTCCTTTCCCCATTGCCTAGATAATATTGGGGTTAGGCAACATTACAAAGTAAAATCTTCTTTTTCTTCATAGGATCATCAGAAAATTTGCTCTAATGTTTCAAGATGCAACCCAAGGAGAAGTCCTGCAGGACAAAGATCTCATTGCCCATGGTTTTTAAATATTTACCACTGCTAGGAGGCCAATTCTGATGTTCTAGCAAAGGGCGGATCCCACACCCTCACACCCAGATTAAATTAGACTCTTTTTTCCGCTGATATATAGGCTAAATTTGGCCCACTGATATCCTGCTAAGATGAGCACTGGACATTTCCTTTCGCTCTCCCAAAGGACTCTCATGATGAAAGATGAACTCTCAAGGTGACAGTTTTTCTCAGTCTCTAGGTATGAATCTACGGCTCTAGACCAGTTTTGAAACCTCTACGGATGATCATCTACCCAAGGATGGGATTTGATCCTCCAGTGAGCCATTTTTTCAGAGAGGGAATAAGTGAAAGACAGTAAAAGAAAGAAAGAGAAATAGTAAATTCACCGATCACCAGTCGAGCACGCTATAAACCGTGGTATCAGATCTCACAGAGTGAGCAGAAACAGACCTCACACAAAGTTAGCAGAAACAGATACTAGTGCAGAACTCAGTTTATCACAGCATTTAACATGAAAATTGGCAAGATGATCAGATACCGGACCAGCGAGGTCCTCAAAGCAACTTAAGTTTCTGAGGTTATTTCTAGCTAATTTACATAATAAGCAGAGCCACTTAACAGAGTCACTTTCACTTTGTCTTTAAGGCTGTCATTGTTTTCTGAATGACTCGTCTGTGAGCCAGAGCGAAGGTCCCTCGGAGAAATCTCCGGTGTGTGCTGGATGTTCTCCGACAGTGGCCATGGGTTGAACTGAACTCCAAGCAGCTTAGCCTCCTGGCTGGCTCCCCAGAACTGTAACCGCCCGAACTGCACCAAGACCAGGTCAGGTCCTGGTCCCCGCTCGGTGCAGCCTGTGTGAGTAGAAAAACAGGCATAGCTATTAAAGCAAAGTGAAGGCATTTATTTAGTTGGCTAAGTAAAGGAGCGTTCCGGGACTCCAGTCGCCAAGGCAGCTCCCCGAAATTGAGTGAGAATCAGCTTTTATGAGATCACAGTAAGCAGAATCAGGAAGTTATATGTATTCATGATTTTTGCTGATTATTCATTGTGAAGTAGGTGTAGGAATTGGCACGGAAGCAAGTGACGGGCTCTTCCCTTCTGAAATGGGCTCGGCTATCGCAGATGACGTAAGTCCAGTGATTTTTCGTCCTTGTCTTGAGTGTTTTGGTTCCTTGACATGAGTTTTCTGATTCATTTCCACGTATCTGGTAGTCTGGCTCTGGTTTTTCTTGGGACTTGTTTGTGACGTTTACTTGCAGAATTAACCCTGAAGTTAAAACAATGTACAGAGTAGGGAAGTGGTTAAACATAAGACAGTTGTGATCTGAAGCCCCAGTGTAGCCTGCCTGTATGGTGAGGGCAGGAGTGCAGTTTAGCAACCATCTCATAGTTGTGCTGGACTCAGTCTGGTGTAGGCTTTGGTGGTTGTGGTCCATTAGTCCTTTGGACTAATCTCTCCCTTGTGTCTTTAGTTTTCTTCATTTTCCCTTGCTCCAGATTGAGTAGGACCAGTGGAGTATCTTAGATGGTTTTTCACAAGCTTTTAAGACCCCAGATGCTCCTCACCAAAGTAGAATGTAGAACACTTTCTTTAGAAACTATGTTATACCAATAGAGCTATATGTCCCCTGAGACCATGGTCCCCAGCCCTCAGCCCAGTAATTCGGTCCCTCAGGGAGTTTGGATGTGCCCATGAAGCTTCCATGACCTTGCCTTGGTCAGGTTGTGCTGACTTCTCCTCCTAACCTTCACCAGAGTTACCACTTATCTAGTGTTTAGTGTTTTAGTGTCTAGTTAGTGTTTTTCCCTCATCCCTCCCCTCCCTAGTAACTGTCAAAGATTGTTGCTTTCTGTTTGTAAACCTTTTCATGAGTTTTTGTAATAGTGGTCTCATACAGTATTTATCCTTTGTGATTGACTTATTTCACACAGCATAACGCCTTCCAGATTCATCCATGTTGTGAGGTTTTTCCAGGTTCATCATTGTTTTCTAATGTTGCTTAGTATTCCACTGTGTGTATATACCATAGTTTGTTTATCCATTCATCTGCTGATGAGCACCTAGGTTTCCATCTTTTTGCTATTGTAAGTAATGCTGCAGTGAACATGGGTGTGCATGTGTCTATTTGTGTGTCACCTCTTATTTCTCTAGTATGTATTCCCAGGAGTGGGATTGTTGGATCGTATGGTACTTCTATTTCTAGCTTTTTAAGGAGGTGCCATATCGTTTTCCTAAGTAGTTGTACCATTTTATATACCCACTAGCAATGCATGAAAGTTCCAATCTCCCCACAGCCTCTCCAGCATTTGTTATATTTGATATTTTTGATTTGTGCCAGTAATGTTAGGGTGAATCCAGTTTTGCCAGCACCATTTGTTAAAAAGACTGTCTTTTCCCTATGTGATGGACTTTGGTCCTTTGTCAACGATCAGGTGACCGTAGGTTGATGCATTTATGTCTGGGTTCTCAGTTGTGTTCCTTCAATCAATGTGTCTGTCATCATACCAGTAACAGGTTATTTTGACTATCATAACTATATAGTCAATACTGAGATCAGATAGTGCGAGTCCTCCTACTTTTTTTTTTCAGTAGTTCTTTACTTATCTGGGGTTTCTTTCCCTTCCATATAAAGTTAGTGACTAGTTTTTCCATCTCTTTAAACAATGCTGTTGATACTTGGATCGAGATTGTATTGTATTTGTGGATTACTTTGGAAAGAATTGATATTTTCAAAATGTTGAATCTACCTATCCATGAACATGGTATGTTTTTCCATTTATGTAGGTCTCATTTGGTTTCTTGTAGTAGTGTTTTATGGTTTTCTCTGTATGGGTCTTTCACATCCCTGTTTAGATTTATTCCTAATTTTTTAATTTTTTTGGAGGCTATCATAAATGATATTGCTCTCCTGGTTTTGTTTTTGTACTTCTCTTATTGCTGTATAGGAATCTAGCTGATTTTTATGTTTATCTTGTATCCTGCTATTCTTCTGAAGGTTTCTATTCAGGTAGTTTTCTTGTGAAGTACTTTGAGTTCATATCATCTGCAAGTAGGGATAGTTTTACTTCTTCTTTACCAACATTTTGTTGTTAGGTGCTGTTGAGTCGGTTATGAGTCAGCAACCCTGTGTATAACAGAACGAAACACTGCGCGGTCCTGCACCATCCTCACAGTCACTCTTATGCTTGAACCCATTGTTGCAGTCACTGTGTCAAGCCATCTCATTGATGCCACAGAGATTTTTCTTCATACAGTACAGCTTCTCAAATTATTTGCTTAGCATACATATTGAGTAAGTATAGTGAAAGGATACAGTGTTGATGCACACCTTTCCTAACTTTAAACTATGCAGTATTCCCTTGTTCTTTTTGAACGACTGCCTCTTGATCTGTGTACAGGTTCCACGTGAGCACAGTTAAGTGTTTGGGAATTCCAATTCTTTGCAATGTTATCCATAATTTGTTATGATCCAGTCGAATGCTGGACTATATGAAGAAGGGGCATCAGATTTGGAGGAAGACTCATTAACAGTCTGCGTTATGCAGATGACACATTTCTTGCTGAAAGTGGAGAGGATTTGAAGCACTTACTGATGATCAAAGACCACAGCCTTCAGTATGGATTACGGCTCAACATAAAGAAAACAAAACTTCTCACACCTAGACCAGTAAGCGACATCATGATAAACAGAGAAAAGATTGAAGTTGTCAGGGATTTCATTTTATTTGATCCACAATCAATACCCATAGAAGCAGTAGTCAAGAAATCAAAATAAACATTGCATTGGGCAGATCTGCTGCAAAAGACCTCCTTAAAGTGTTAAAAAGAAAGATGTCACGTTGAAGCCTAAGGTGTGCCTGACCTAAGTCATGGTGTTTTCAATCCCCTTAAATGCATGGAAACTGGACAGCATATAAGGAAGACCAAAGAAGAATTGATGCCTTTGAATTGTATTGGCAAATACCTAGCTTTTTATGGAAGTGCCACATTTTTGAAAATGTACTATTTTGCATTCCCGCCAGCAATGCATAAGAGCTCCAGTCTCCTTGCAACCTCTCCATCATCTGTTATTTTCTGTTTTTTCGATTCATGCCAATAATGTTGGGATTAGATGGGATCTCACTGTGGTTGTGATTTGCATTTCTCTGATGGCTAGGGATTATGAGAATTTCCTCATATGTCTGTTAGCCGCCTGAATGCCTTCTTTGTTGAAGTGTCTGTTCGTATGCTTTGCCTATTTTTTAATTGGATTATTTGTGTTTTTGTCATAGAGGTGTTGGATTTTCCTATAGATGTTAGAGATCAGTCCTTTGTTGGATTTGTCATAGCCAAAATTTTTTTCCCAGTTTGTAGGCTCTCTTTTTACTATTTTGGTGAAGTCTTTTGTTGAGCATAAGAGTTTAATTTTTAGATCTTAGTTATCTAACTTATCTCTTGGTGATTTTGTATTGTTACTCATGGTTTGTATCCTGTTTATGCCATGTATTAGGGCCTTTAGTGTTGACCCCATTTTTTCTTGTATGATCTTCATAGTTTTTGGTTTTATATTTAGGTCTTTGATCCATTTTGAATTTCTTGTTACCCAATGGTTTTTAAGTAAGATGTTATTCAGTTTCCATGTATTTAACTTTTTTCTTTTGCTTTTACTGTTAATTTATACTTCTATAGCGTTGTGATCAGAGAAGATGTTTTGTATTATCTCTGTGTTTTGGATTTTATCGAGGGTTGTTTTGTGGCCTAAGAGGTGGATTACTCTGGAGAGCTTTCCATATGCATTGGAAAAGAATGTGTACTTTGCTGCTGTTGGGTGGAGTGTTTTATATATGTCCACGAGGTCAGGTTCGTTGATTGTGGCCTTTAGATCTTCTGTATCTTAGCTGAGTTTCTTTCTTGATGTTCTGTCCTTTATCGAGAGTGGTATGTTAAAGTCTCCTACTCTGGTTGGGGAACTGTCAATCTTTCTTTTCAGTGTTTCTAGAGTCTGTTTTATGTATTTTGAGGCCCCATCATTGGATGCATAGATATTTATTAGGGTTATGTCTTCATGGTGGATTGTGACTTTAGTTATTATGTAATGTCTTTCCTTGTCTTTTACAGTGGACTTTGTTTTAAGAGTTTATCTGAGATTAGTATTGCACTCCTGCTATTTTTTGGTTGTTGTTTGGTTGGTATAATTTTTTTTTCATGTTTTGATTTTTATATTTATATATTTGTTTTTAAGGTGTGTCTGTTGTAGACAGCATATTTATTGGTACTTTTTTTTTTAAATCCATTGTCTCTTTATGGGTACATTTCAGCTATTTACATTCATTGTGATTATTGATAGGTGTGAGATTATTGCTGTCATTTTGTGGTGCTGATGTTTTCTTTGTTCCTGTATGTCTCCTGTGCTGAATTCCTTTTGTTTGTGGATGTTTTTCATTTATTTCATTTTTGTAGATTTTGTGTTTACTAAGATTTTTTCCTTTATTTTGATGAGTTTCTTAACTTTGTAGTTGCCTTGAAATTTCTCCTATCTTTCTAAGTTTAGATCAGTCTTTTATTATTTGATATCGTCTTGACTTTCTGTTTGAAGGTTCTATACCTACATTGTTTATTCCCTCTTTCATTGTTCTGATGTTGTTGTCATTTACAGTTTGACCTCTCTGGTTCCCTGTTGTCAATTTTTTAGTTTTGTTTTATCCTGGAGAGTTCATTTCTTAGGTTGGTATCTGGCTGATTCTGTCCTGTGTCCTAGTTTCAGGCTGTTGTCTGATGTTGGTTCTCTAACCAAAGGACTCCCTTTAGTAATTCTTGTAAGTTTGGTTTGGTTTTTACGTAATCCCTTAATTTCTGTTTATCTGGAAATGTCCTTATTTGAGCGAGAGTTTTGCAGACTATTATTCTTGGTTGGCAGTTTTTTCTTTCAAGGTTATATATATGTCATCCCATTGCCCTTTTGCCTGCATGGTTTCTGCTGAGTAATCGGAGCATAGTGTTAGTGTTTCCCCTTTGTGACTTTTTATTTTTCTTGAGCTGCTCTCAGGATTCTTTGTGGTTTTAGCAGGTGTCATTATGTCTTGGTGATTTTTTTTTTTTTTTTGGAGTCTATCATATATGGGGTTCATTGAGCTTCTTGGAAGGTCATCTTTTCGTCTTTCATGATATTAGGGACATTTTCTGTCAGTAATCTTCAGTAATCTTCTCTGTATTTTCCTTTTTCTCCCTGTTCTGGAATTCTGAGCACGCAGTGTTTCTTTTGATTCTTTGCCTCATCATTCTCAGGGTTTCTTTAGTTTTCTTCATTCTTTGATTTTTCCTCAAAGTGGTATTCAAATATTTGTCTTCAATTTCACTGATTCTGACTTCCATTGTTTCAAATTTGCTCAAAAAACTTATTACACCGTCCATTTCTGAAATCTTGTGTATCTTTTGGATTTCTAATTGCTGTTTTTGTGTGATATCTAGTTGTTTATTTTGACATTTTGTTACTGTATTTTTCCATTGTGTTTTCTATATGTTTTGATATCGTTTGCTATATATGGGACATTCAAAAATTTTTTTCATTTATTGATTGTAGATTTGTTTGATTTATCCTGCTTTTTTTATTTGGTTATGTCTGGGTAGACAAGCTGGGCATATTTTGTTGCTTGCTGTGGGTACAGTACTTCTCACCACCTTGTCTAAGAGGGCAGGGCCTGTCCTTCAGTTGTGGTTCAGCAGGATGAGTCCAACAGGGGGAGTGGTGGGGATGGGTAGTTCGCGGCATGAATTGGGCCAGTGGGGCGGGATCCAGAGCAGTGCAGATCAGGGTCCGGGGGACCACATCAGTGCACTTGGGTGTGGCACCGGGTTAACGGTGCAGATAGGAAGGGATAGGATGTGATATGTGGAGCTTGGTAGGTGAGTAAAAGAAAAAAGAGAAACATAAGCAAAAAGTTAAATGAAAGAAGAAAGTAAACAAAATGGTGACATATTAGAATTTGCAGGTGTGGGGCAGACCCATTGAGTTTGTGTGCCAGTGGCTGTAGCTGAGTGGTGCAGCTTGACCTGCTGAGAAGGGGCGTGTGTGGCGCATGAGGTGGACGGGAAGATGGAGAGGAAAGAGAGGAAGCCCACAAACAAAAAAACAAGCTGGGGGGAATGGGTTGTTGGGGGAGAGTTGGAATTGGAGTGGCAGCTAGTTGTTTCTCTAGCCAGGCAGTATGGCACAGCTGTTCAGGTAGGGGTGGAGGCTGTGCAGGGCCTAGGTTGGATGGGGAAGGAAAAGGGAGAAGGGAAATATAAAGAAAAATGAAAAATATGCTGAGGGAGCCTACCTGTGGGAGCAGCGCAGACCTGGGGAGGCTATGTGCCACAGTCTTTCCAGCCTAGCAGTACAGCACAGCCAGCCAAGAAGGGTCACTGGTGCACAAGGCTAGGTGGGTGGAAGAAAAGAAAAGAAGAGGAGAAAAAGCAACAAAAACAGTAAATAAAATGGCAGTGAGATAGCTGGTTGATGACAATACCGTGCACCTGGGGAGGCTCCGTGCCAGTGACTGGCCAGCTGAGCAGTGTAACACTGCCCGTTGAGAAGGGTGGGTGCAGGTCATTGGTCTCTTGGGCTAGATAAAGAAAAAAAGAAGGGAGAGAAAGAGCAGAAGCTGGAAAATAAAAAAATCACGTTGGGGGAGTCTGCTGGTGTCATGGATTGAATTGTGTCCTCGAAAAATATCTGTCAACTTGGCCAGGTCATGATTTCCAGTATTGTGTGATTGATTGTGTATCGTTTTGTTATCTGATGTGATTTCCTTAAGTGTTGTAAAGTCTGTCACTGTGATGTAATAAGGTGGATGAACATCAGTTACACTGATGAAGTGTTCAAGATTAGATAGTGTCTTAAACCGATTTATTTTTAGATACAAAAACGAGAAGCAAGCAGAGACACTCAGGAATCTCATATCACCAAGAAAGCAGTGCCGGGAGCAGAGCACATCCTTTGGACCTGGGGTTCCTGGGCAGAGAAGTTCCCAGACCAAGGGAAGGTTGATGACATGATCCTTCCTTTAGAGCCGACAGAGAAGGCGTTCCCCTGGAGCTGATGCTCTGAATTTGGACTTTTAGCCTACTGGACTGTGAGAGAATAAACCTTCCTTGTTAAAGCCATCCACTTGTAGTATTTTTATTATAGCAGCAGTAGATGACTAAGACAGCTGGCATGGCAGTGCCTACCTTAGGCAACCATGCACCAGTGACACACTAGCCAAGTACTGTGGCACACTCCGTCAAGAAGGGGAGGGTATGGCACACGGGGTAGCTGGGCTGGAGGAAAGGAAGGAAGGGAGAGAGGGAAAAGCAACAAAACAAAAATGGTGCTGAAGGGGCCATCCAGTGGGTTCGAGGCAGACTCAGGTGGCAGTGAGCTTGTGTCTCTGGCCAAGTGACCATGGCCTGTTGGAAAGAAGCGGAGGCTGCATAGAGTGAAGAAAGGTGGGGTTTTGGAAAGTGTGTATCCTTGGTTACTGGATGCTCTATCTCCTGTTGGGAGCTCCTTGAAGTTGCCTTCTCGTACTCCCTGTCCGCGGTCTTTGGAGACTGAGGTCCAAGATGGCGAATCAGGGTGGCAGTGAGCTGGCGTCTCTCCGGCTGAGCAACTGTGGCCCACTGGAAAGCAACAGAGGCCACATACTCAGAAGCGTAGGGGTTGGGAAAGCGTGTATCCCTGGTTACTGGGTGTTCTGTCTCTCATTGGGAGCTCCATGAAGTTACTTTCTTGTACTCCCTGTCTGCATTCCTTGATGGCTATGGTACAAGATGGCATATTTGTGCTTCATTAGCTGGTAGGGGATCTCCACTCCATAGCTCTCCTCATTCTCTGTTCTCTGTCAGATTCTTATTCCATTTGGTGCTTGAGCGAGTTCTTTATTCCTTCATTTGATGCTTAGGGTTCCAGGATTGATGTTTGTTTTACTTAGTTTATTTAGTCTTTGCTGCAGAGGGACAGCATGGTGCCTGTGTCTATAGCATTGTCTTAGTCGTCTAGTGCTGCTTGGTGTAACAGAAATCCCGCAAGTGGATGGCTTTAACAAAGAGAAATTTATTCTCTCAGTCTAGTGGGTTATAAGTCTGAATTCAGGGTGGCATCTCCAGGGGAAGGCTTTTTCTCTCTTGGCTCTGGAGGAAGGTCCTTGTCATCAATCTTCTCCTGGTGTAGGAGCTTCTCCACACAGAAATCCTGGGTCCAAAGGACATGCTCTGCTCCTGGCGCTGTTTTCTTGGTGGTATGAGGTCACTATGTCTCTGCTCTTTTCTTTCTTTTATATCTCAAAAGAGACTAGCTCAAGATACAAATCTTGTAGATTGAGTTATATCTCGTTTACATAAATGCCACAAATCCCATCTCATCAGCCGCTTGGAGATAGGATTTACAACACATAAGAAAATCACATCGGATGACAAAATGATGGAATATCACACAAAGACTGATGTCAAGAATTTCATTTATCTGTATTCACAATCGATACAGAAGCTGCAGTCAAGAAATCAAAAGGCTCATTTCATTGGGCAAATCTGCTACAAAAGACCTCTTTCAAGTGCTAAAAACCAAAGATGTCACCTTTAGGACTAAGGTGCACCTGACCAAAGTCTTGGTGTTTTCAGTGCTTCATATGTATGTGTATGCTGTTCAATGAATAGGGAAGATTTAAGAAGAATTGATGCCTTTGAATTATGGTGTTAGCAAAGAATATTGAATATACCATGGACTGCCAGAAGAATGAACAAATCTGTCCTGGAAGTACAGCGAGAATGCTCATTGGAAGCACAGCGAGAATGCTCATTGGAAGCAAGGATGGCGAGACTTCGTCTCGCATACTTTGAATATGTTATCGGGAGGGACCATTCCCTGGAGAAGGACATCATGCTTGGTAAAGTAGAGGGTTTACAAAAAAGAGGAAGACCTTAAGTGAGATGGAGTGACACAGTGGCTGCAACAATGGACATGAGCATAACAGTAATTGTGAGGATGCTACAGGACTGGGCAGTTTTTCATTCTGTGGTACATGAAGTTGCTGTAAGTTGGAACTGACCTGATGGCAGCTAACAATAACAATATGTGTTGGGATTTTTCATGACTGGAAAACACATTATTTGGTTACCTGTAATGGAGGAAACTTGGGTTTTGTCTGTTGATGGAAACTTGTTTTACACCGTCATGCCAGGAATGATTGGAGATGATTTAGGCAACTCACATCACCTACTTCCCTTCCAAGAGGAGCCTTCCTGTTCTACAGCTGCTCAGCTGCTCAGTCCAGTGTTAGCATCAGAAGTGTTGTATAACAGCCTTTTGTCTCCTCACCACATGTGGAAGCCATTCTGTTGAATGTTTCTCAGAGTCTAATCCTTACACTTCTGGTGGTTGCAGACATCAGGCTTCAAGTAATCATTTGTCATGTTCCTTTTGTGGACTGCCAATGTAAAAAATTTTGAAGTGGAATCTCCACCTGGCAGGTATGTAAGTTTGTTACGATTCTTGGGCAATTTAACTGGTAAACCCTGTACACTTCAATTAACTTCCTTTCAAAATGGGAATCTTAACCTGTGCTTCATGGTCAGCAAATACAAGACCATGCTATTAAACCCTTTGCAGATATAAGGGTTGTAAAAAAATTGGCTTTGGGGCAGTATGTGACCTCCAACCCCACAAAGGAGAAGGAGAACCAAGATCAACAGCCTAAGGCTGATTCCTGTGATGTGGAGCTCAGACAAACCCCCGTCTCTGCCATCCTTACCAACTCTGACACCAATCATCCCTCCCACAGCACTGTCTACTGGGTTCGATAATTCATCATGATGGCCACACAGAACTCAAAGGCCATATTCACGATTATGGGGTTCGTTATAAGGGGAGTAAGTTACAATTCAGGCTGAAGAACACTCAGGGTACAGTTTTTCCATCAGGATAGCCTCTTCCAGCTGTGCTCACAGGCACACCTCTCCCTGGCCCTCAGTGTCTGCCCAACAGCACTCAGCTTTCTCTCTCTGTGGCCAGAAAGCCCACCGTATGGTGTCCTGCTGCTGGGTCTCTCCTGCTGGTGTCCCCTTCCTTGGGGGTGGTGGGCTCCTCTCTTTGCTCTTCAGTTGGCTCTCTTTAATACAAAACTGACCAACCTTTTGGTAGGCCATGATTACCATATCACTCCATCATCTGGGTAGGAGTTACAAGACCATGGCTAGAAAGGCCACACACAAAAGAAAGTAATCCACCGCAGGGGTTTTTGTCATCTTAATACATTAGAGTGTGCTTATGTGGGTTTCTCACTGTCCGTTCTGTAGAGTGGTCAATTATAATCGGATTAAAAGTTTGACAGTTGTGTGAAGATCTAGAATTTCGTGTTCACTGTCTTCTCACCTGCCCTCTGTTAACTTTTCAATCCCCTTGCCTATTTCCATGAAAGAGTCAGAGAGGATGACAGTGCAACTTTTGAAGTATTGAAAAATTGGTAATAGACGTGAAAATTTATAATTCTTAGAATAGTTTTTCTCAGGTGGTCTTGTCACCTTTGTTGACCTGAGTTACCAGTTTTTTTTGTAGGCCTGTCATGGCTATTGAGGGACACAAGGAAAAACCACCAGTCCGTCAGTGTTTCCTAGATATTAATATCCTGCTTGTTTTGTTGACTGTTCTGGTGGGTCTTATGGAAGGCAGTAAAATTGTTTTTTTTCCACAAATGATGATGTGAATGTGGAAATAGCCCTTTCATTTGTAGAGGGTTTTTCCTTTCTGCTTTATTTTTGGCTCTTCTGGAACATAAATATACAGAGAGATGAGGCCGGAATTGGTCAGTGTCAAACTGTGGACAGAAAAATTCAGTGTTTTAGAAATATATTTTTAATCCTATGAGATAGGATACCAAGAGGACTTAAATGTAGACAGCAAAAGGAAGAGCCTAGTGGCCAAACTCTAGAGGAGAACACAGAGAGTTCTGTGACCTTTCTGTGAATTCTCTGTTCCCCTGCACTAATAACTTCACTTGAGCTTTCACACACATTGTGAAAGATGATAACCTTGCTGATCCAGAGTATGTGGGTTATTTTAGGACTCATTGGTGTTTGAGGATGTGGCCGTGGACTTTACCCAGGAAGAGTGGGCTTTGCTGAATTTTGCTCAGAGGAAACTCTACAGAGATGTGATGATGGAAACCTTCAGAAACCTGGCCTCGGTTGGTAAGGAGGATTTCAGTTTTCTTTTTCATTAGTGAATGAAAATATTGTACTCATGGACCTTGTTTCAAGGTTTGGGTTGAGGAATTGGAATACATGACAAATATTCACTGCCTTCATGGAGCTTAGCTCTAGAGTGTTTTCCCTGAATTCAGAAATCTCTGTAAACTGAGTTTGTATTTCTCTTCTTTTAAAAAGCTTTGAGAGTCTTGAGGTGTTGGAAATGTGCGCATTGGCTTGAGGGGTCACTTTGGACACAGATTTGTGGATTGGTACCTTATTAGAATTAACCACGTTTATTACAAATTTGTTGTAATTATTTTGTGGCAAATAAACTCATAACAATCCATCTATGGAGACTGGTGGCCAAAGTATTGGCTCAATGTCAGGGAAATTTTGCTTTATACTGTCTTCAAAATCTGCCAATCCCCATGAAAACCATGTCACCCACACCCACTTGTTCTCCTGGGGAAAGACCTAAGGAGAGTTGAGTTACTTCTTATTCAGAGCTATTGTGTCAGCATGCACTAGGAAGGCAAGAATCCTTTGAAGGATGAACCCTGCATGGAGGGAATTACATTTGAATAAATCAATTTGGAAAAGTTTTTTGGTTTGAGGAGGCTAAACTTCCACATATACTTGAGCTTATTATTGTTTCCCTTTCCATCAGTCCTCTTACACCTTCTATATTCAGGAAACAGATCTCCCTCATTTCTCTTTTAACATTACCATTGCACACATGCATTGTTTCCAGTATCTTTCTACTGTGCTTTCCTGTACACCCTATTTATGACAGCATTACTTTCAATCATCAAGAAATAATTTCTTAGTAAATTGCTTACTGTTTTGACCATTGCGAAAGTCCCAGAATATCCATATGCCTCAGTGTCATTCTTTGCTCACAGGTGCCTTCTTCTTTATAAAAGCTCTTTACCATTCTGTTTCATATTGTGAAACTATAATTAAAATTTTTGGATCAGTTTCTCAAAAGGTTGATAAAGGACAAATGGTGTCCACTGAACATTTTATAATGCAATTCATGAAGAATAACGTCCAGTATACCATTTTAGGAGAAACTTGTGAATTCCATGGCTTTGAAGAGCAGTGTAACAACCAGGGGAGGCATATAAGGTGAGTATCATTCCTATGACTATGAACAGGACCTCACCATAATGTCATAAGGTATCATGATGTGTGTGTGTGTACAAAACTAACTAAAATTTCGTGTTCATATAATTTCACAACACTGTAACTTCATAAATACGAATGAGATATTGAGTACTTCAAACATTTCACTCATATGCAGGTATTATAAAGCCCCATTATTTAGAAAGAATGTAACAATAATAGAATTGACTTCTAGTAGACAATCTATTCAACGTGAGATGACTCAGGGCAGGAAACATACATATTTACTGTGTACTATAATTATTTTCTGGTAACAAACTTAATTCAAGCAACATGCTGTCCCTTTTTGACAGATGGCACACAGATGAGAGCCACCATGAAAGTAAAGAATGGAAAGAAAAGGAAAAGAAAGAACGTAATCAGTGTGTAAAACTTTTCAGCAAGATTGCATGTCTTACTGGACTCAAAAGAACTCTTGCTAGAGAAAATCCTTCTAAATGCTGTGAATGTGGAAACGCTTTCAAGTATCATTCTTCATTTAAATGTCACATCAGATCTCGCACTGGATGCAATACCTATCAGTGTAAGGAATGTGGAGTGGCCTGCAGTTTCTCTTGCCTAAGCACTCATGTAAAAACTCTTATTGTAAAGAATATTTATAAAAGTAAGGAATGCGGCATCACTTGTAGTTCCTCATCCTTCAATACCCATGAAAGAACTTACGGTAGAGAGAGGCTTAATGAACGTGAGGAGTTCAAGAAAGCTTTTGGTCAGTTGTCAGCCCTCATTGAACATAAAAAAATTCAAAGTGGAAGGCAATATTATGATCATAAGGATTATGTGAATACCTTTAGTTTTTCCTCATTCCTCAGTAAGCATATTAGTATTCATAGTAGAGTGAGTCCTTCTGAAAATAAGGAATGTGAGATAGCATTTAGTAAGTCCTCAGAGCTGACTAGCCATTTAAGAACTCACAGTGGAGTGCAGCCTTATGAATGTAAGGAATGTGGGAAAGTCTTTAGTTGTGCCTCATACCTCACTGCACATGTAAGAATTCACAGTGGTGAGAGGCCTTATAAATGTAAGGAATGTGGGAAAGCCTTACGTTATTCCTCATCTTTCAGTAAACATAAAAGAACTCACAGGCGAGAGAGGCCTTATGAATGTAAGGAATGTGGGAAAACCTATATTTGTTCTTCACACCTCACTACACATTTTTTAAGAACTCACAGTGGAGAGAGGCCTTACAAATGTAAAGAATGTGGGAAAGCCTTTAGTTGTTCCTCATCCCTCATTACACATACAAGAACTCACAGTGGAGAGAGGACTTACGAATGTAAGCATTGTGGAAAAGCCTTTAGCCAGTTCTCAAACCTATTGAATCATATAAGAACTCACAGTGGAGAATGGCTTTATGAATGTAAGGACTGTGGGAAAACCTTTAACGAGTCCTCACACCTGATCAACCATGTAAAAACTCACAGTGGAGAGTGGCCTTATGAATGTAAGGAATGTGGAAAAGCATTTACCCGGTCCTCAGACCTCACTACACATACAAGAATTCACAGTGGAGAGAGGCCTTATGAATGTAAGGAATGTGGGAAAGCATTTATCCAGTCCTCAACCCTCAGTAGGCATATAAAAACTCACAGTGGAGAAAGGCCTTATGAATGTAAGGAATGTGGGAAAGCATTTACCCGGTCTTCAGCTCTCACTACACATATAAGAATTCACAGTGGAGAGAGGCCTTACGAATGTAAGGAATGTGGGAAAGCATTTAGCCAGTCCTCATCTCTCACTACACATACAAGAACTCACAGTGGAGAGAGGCCTTATGAATGTAAAGAATGTAGGAAAACCTTTAGTCAGTCTTCACACCTGACTAACCATATAAGAACACACAGTGGAGAGTGGTCTTACAATTGTAAGGAATGTGGGAAATCTTTTTGTAATTCCTCAAGCTTCTGTAGACATGTAAGAAGCCATAGTGGAGAGAGGCCTTATAAATGTATGGAATGCGGAAAAGTCTTTACACAGTCCTCATCTCTCACTCAACATAAAAGAACTCACAGTGGAGAGCGACCTTATGAATGTAAGGAATGTGGGAAAGCATTTAGCCGGGTCTCAAACCTCACTAGACATATAAGAACTCACAGAGGAGAGAGGCCTTTTGAGTGTAAAGAATGTAGGAAAGCTTTTAGTTTGCGCTCAGCCCTCACTAGGCATATAAAAACTCACAGTGGAGAGAGGCATTATGAATGTAAGGAATGAGGGAAAGCGTTTAGCCGTTCATCTCTCACTACACTTAGAAGAAGTTAGTGTAAAAAGGCCTTATCAATGTAAGGAATGTGGGAACGTCCTTAGGCACGTCTCATATTTTACTCACTATATAAGAACTCACAGTGGAAACAGGCCTTGTGAATGTAAGAAATGAGGGGACATCTTCAGTTCTCTCTCGGCCACTTGAAAACATGAAAAAATACACTGAGGAGAAATATATATTGTGCATATGACAGGTCCTACACGTGTCAAAGACAAGGGAAGCCTTCAGTGTGTGTACTTCCTTTGAACCTGTGTAATACCTTACACACTGGAGAGACTCTGGGACTAGAAGCAAAGAATGTCTTCGTTTGTAGCACATGACTTTGGATAAGTATCACAATATTAATATGGTTCTGTTATATAAAAATTGTAATACAAGATCTTATCAACCTGTGTTGTCTTAATCTTTGTGATTTCTTTTTACTTTACTATGTTTTTTAGCATTTTTATTTATATTTTTTCACATTATACAGCAGCATGTTCTTGATGTAGAGAAATTGGATTTTAACAGCAATTTGGGAGGAAAAGCAAAAATCACTCAGAATTCTACCGGTCTCTTTATTTTGTGTTTTCTTTTAGCTTGCTTTGTATACAAAGCAGTCATTTCCTAAAGAATCTGGATTATACATCGTGTGTAGTGTTGTACCGAACTTTTTTCCATTGCTTTTTAAAATCTTCCACAACTGCTTTGATCCTTAATTTACGAATGGGAAAACAGTACGGAAAATTTTAGCTCACATCCCACCATTTCTTAAAAATGTCCCTCTCAAATGGTGCTGTGAGAAGCAGGATTTTCATCAAAGGAGGGCTCACATTGAGGATACATGGAAATGGTGGACTTGCACAGACCTGCAACCTAATCTAAATGCAATGCAGCTTTTGGCCAGCTCAGTCCTTTTGGTAATTTTGTCATTCAAGGAGAGTGTACTAGGCCAGGAGTTGAGGCTGCAGTTGCTGGACTGGGCTGGACTGGTGGCTGCTTATGTACTTGCGGGGTTCACACCTGCTACAAGGCCCGGAGGTTTATACAGAGCTGCTCTGCCCCATGGTGAACTGGGGTCTTCTTGACTTCTCATGTAAGTGGCTTAGGAATTGATGTCTATAGGTAGCAAAAGCCTTCAAATTAGGCCTCCCATAGGCTCAATTGCCCTTTCAGAATTATTCTTTGGAATTCCTTGGGCACTGTATTGGTGGACCTTGATGGTGGTGCTACATTTTGGAAATAGTGGAAGAGGAGAAATAGTGTCAGTGTCCAACAGGGAGTTTTTAGATAATTGCCTAGCTACATGTCACAGTGTTGTACTATACTAAATATATTTCTTCAGAAGAATTTAGTTCACAAAAGGTAAAGCAATCATAGTTTTACATGTGGTGTGCAGGGTATAAAAGCATATACATAATGGTGGCCATTCTATAAAAAATTTATATATATAGACAAATCGGCTTGTAAAATTTGTCATAATGGTGATACTAAGTAATTTCTTTAGTCACAGAACCAGTATCACAATGAAAATATAAAACAGCTCCTTCTCCAAAAAATTCCCTAGTGCTGCCACTTTTTAGTCTTGAATCTGTGACACTTGTCCATATACATGTTATGCTATATGTATTTTTTCAATTATGGATCCTGTTATTTAGTGTAAATGAATTTCAGATTTAGATGCATGTTGATGAATTTAATGACAGTTTATTCCTTTTTCTGCTGTATAGTATGTTGTATAGACCTACCACAGTTTGTTTATTGATCAGGTTAATAGTATTTGGGTTTCCACTTTTTTGTTGACTTTTTAAATAAAACTACTATAAAACGTTTGTGCAGTGGGTTTATGTGAACATAAGGTTTCATTTTTCTCATCTCTGTATGAGTCGGATTGTTGTGTCATAGTAGGTATACGATTACCTTTATTAGAAACTTTCAATCTGTTTCTGAAAGGGGCTGTGCGATTTCATATTCCACCAGTAGTGTATAATTAATTCCAGCTGCTGCTAGGATCTGGAGAGGCTGTTTCCAGAGCAATAAAACACACTTCCGATTGCCTCTGTTTTCAGAGGAAGGATTTGGGTTGGCAGCTCACCTGATAGGCATTCCACATTGTGAGGATAGTATGTGGAATGTAGCACCTGGATTAGTCCCTTCTTCCTGCAGTGTCCTTCATTGTCCTCCATAACTGGCAGAAGAGTAATGTAAAGTCCAACTCCATCATCACAGATCAGGAAAAAATGGTGTATCTGCAGCAGAAGCAATAAATTGACAGCTAGGACGATGACCACTATGTGGCTTTTTTGTTGGTTATTTTTTTTTTTTTTTTTGTACTTCAGGTGAAGTCTTACAGAACAAATAGTTTCCCATGAAACAGTAGTATACATACCATTTTATGGCATTGGTTAACAACCCCACAACATGTCAACCCTCTAAATTCTCAACCTTTTTTTTTTTGGTGAAAATACACATAGCCAAGATACACCATTTCAAAACTTTCTACATGCACAGTGCAGTGACATTGACTATACTCTTCCAATTGTGCTATTCTCACTCAAGATGAAGGCTTACAGAAGAAAATAGTTTCTCATTTAACAGTATACATGTTGCCCTATGACAATGGTTAACCTCACAACACATCAACACTATCCTTAACCTTGGGTTCCTCATCACCAGCTTCTCCATACCCCCCTGCCCCCCAGCCCGTGTCAGTGGACTACTGTCCCTCATCAGTCCCATTTGGTTTTACGGGGCTGTCCACCCCCCGGCTGAACGGTGAACCTTGGAGATAACTTCACCACTGAGCTGAAAGGGTGTCTGGGGGCCATACTCAGGGTTTCTCCAGTCTCCTCTAGGCCAGTAAATCTGGTCTTTTTGTGAGTTAGAATTATGTTCTACATCCTTCTCCAGCTCTATCCAGAACCCTCTGTTGTGATCCTGGTCAGAGCAGTCAGTGGTAGCTGGGCACCATCTAGCTGTACTAGACTCCGTCTGGTGGAGGCCTTGGTAACTGTGGACCATTAGTCCTTTGGACTAATCTTTTCCTTGTATCCTGTTCTCTTCATTCTCTCTTGCTCCCGAAGGGATGAGACCAGTGGAGTATCCTAGATGGTCGCTCACAGGCTTTTAAGACCCCAGACACTACTCACCAAGGTAGAATGTAGAACATTGTCTTCATAAACTGTTATGCCAATTGAGCTAGATGTTCCCCAAGACGATGGTCCTCACGGCCCTCCGCCCAGCAATTCAGTCCCTCAGAGTTTGGATGTGTCTGTGGGGCTTCCGTGACTTTTCTTTGTACAAGTTGTGGTAGTTATCCCTCTATTGTGTACTTTCTCACCCTTCACCCAAGATACCACTTATTTATTGCCTATTTAGGATTTCCCCCCACACCCTTCCCATCCCTGGTAACCAACAAAGATTGTTACATTTTGTGTATGAACTTTTTCATGGGTTTTTACAATAAAGGTCTCATACAATATTTGTCCTTTTGTGATTGACTTATTTCACTCAGCATTATGTCCTCCAGTTTCACCCAAGTTATGAGATGCTTCACAGATTCATCGTTGTTCGTTCTTGTTGCATAGTACTCCATTGTATGTATGTACCATAGTTTATACATTCATCTGTTGATGGGCATCTAGGTTGTTTCCATCGTGTGTGTTGCTATTGTGAAGAATGCTGCCATGAACATAGGTGTGCATATGTCTATTCGAGTGGGATTGCTTGATCGAATGGTATCTTTATTTCTAGCCTTCTGAGGAAGCGCCATTTCATTTTCCAAAATGGTTGTATCATTTTGCATTCCCACCAGCAGTGTATAAGAATTCCGATCTCCCTGCAGCCCCTCCAACATTTGTTATTTCCAGTGTTTTTGATTCGTGCCAGTAATGCCGGGGTGAGATGGTATCTCATTGTGGTTTTACTTTGCAATTCTCTAATGGCTAGTGATCGTGAGCATTTCCTCATGTGTCTGTTGGCCATTTGAATGTCATCTTTGGTGAAGTGTCTGTTCATTTTCTTTGCCTATTTTTTAATAGGATTATTTGTCTTTGTTGTACAGGGGTTTTCTTGTAGATTATGGAGATTAGACCTTTGTCTGACTTGTATTGTCCAAAATGTTTTTCCCAGTATCTAGGTTCTCTTTTTACTCTTTTGCTGAAGTCTGTTGAAGAGCATAGGTATTTGATTTTTAGAAGATCCCAGTTATCTAGCTTATCTATTGGGGTTTGTGCGTTGATGGTTATGGTTTGTATTCTGTTAATGCCATGTATTAAGGCCTGTAGTGTTGGTCCTATTTTTTCTTCTATGAACTTTATAGCTTTAGGCTTTATATTCAGGTCTTTGATCCACTTTTAAGTAGTTTTTGTATATGGCATGAGATATGGGTCCTGTTTCATTTTCTTCCAGATGGACATCCAGCTTTGCCAGCACCATTTGTTAAAAAGACTGTGTTTTCCCCATCTGATGGACTTTGGGCCCTTGTCGAAGATCAGGTGACCGTAGGTGGATGGATTTACATCTGGGTTCTCAGTTCTGTTCCATTGGGCAATGTGTCTGTCGTTATGCCAGTACCAGGCTGTTTTGACTACTGTAGCTGTATAGTAGGTTCTGAAGTCAGGTAGTGTGAGTCCTCCAACTTTATTCTTCTTCAGTAGTAGTTTACTTATTCAGGGCTTCTTACCGTTCCATATAGTTAATAATTAGTTTTTCCATCTCTTTGGAGAATGTTGTTGGTATTTGGATCGGGATTGCGTTGTATTTGTAAATTGCTTTGGGTACAATTGTCATTATCACAATGTTGAGTCTACCTATCCATGAGCATAGTATGTTTTTCCATTTATGTAGATCCCTTTGGGTTTCATGCAGTAGTGTTTTGTAGTTTTCTTTGTATAGGTCTTTGACATCCCTGTTCAGATTTATTCCTAAGTATTTTATCTTTTTAGGGGCTATTATAAATGATATTGTTTTCCTGATTTCCTTTTCATCATTCTCCATACTGGTGTATAGGAATCCAACTGATTTTTGTATGTTTATCTTGTATCCGACTACTCTGCTGAATCTATTAGTTCCAGTAGATTTCTCGTGGAGTCTTTAGGGTTTTCTATGTATAGTGTCATATCATCTGCAAACAGGGACAGTTTAACTTCATTACCAATTTGGATGCCCTTTATTTCTTTTTCTTGCCTTATTGCTCTAGCTAGAACTTCCAGCACAATGTTAAATAGGAGTGGTGATAAAGGGCATCCTTGTCTTGTTCCTGTCTTCAAGGGGAATGTTTTCAGCCTCTCTCCATTAAGAATGGTGTTGGTCATTGGTTTTGCAGAGATGCCCTTTATTATGTTGAGAAATTTCCCTTCTATACCTATTTTATTGAGAGTTTTTATCAGGAATGGGTATTGGAGTTTGTCAATGCCTTTTCCGCGTCAATTGAGATGATCACGTGATTCTTTTCTTTCCTTTTAATTATGTGGTGGATTATGTTGATTGATTTTCTAATGTTGAACCATCCTTGCATACCTGGTATGAATCCTACTTTGTTGTGGTGTATTTTTTTTAATATAATGCTGAATTCTATTGGCTGGAGTTGTGGAGAATTTTTGCATCTATATCATGAGAGATATTGGTCTGTAATTTTCTTTTTTTGTGACGTCTTTGCCAGGTTTTGTTATCAGTGTTATGCTGCCTTCATAGAATTAATTTGGAAGTGTTGCTTCCTCTTCTATGCTCTGAAATAGCTTGAGTAGTACTGGTACAAGCCCTTCTGTAAATGTTTTGTAGAATTCTCCAGTGAAGTCATCTGGGCCAGGGCTTTTTTTGGTTGGGAGTTTTTTTTAAATTACCTTTTCAATCTCTTCTCTTGTTACGGGTCTGTTCAGATTTTCAACAAAACTTGGTTGTAGTTTGGGTTGGCCGTGTGTTTCTGGAAATTTATTCATTTCCCCTAGGTTTTCAAATTTGTTGGAGTATAGTCTTTCATAATATTCTGTTATAATTCTTTTTATTTCAGTTGGGTCTGTTGTAATGTCCCCCATTTCATTTCTTATTTGGGTTATTAGTGTCGCCTCCTGTTTTTCTTTTGTCAGTCTGCCCAGTGGTTTGTCGATTTTGTTGATTCTTTCAAAGAACCAACTTTTGGTTTGATTCTTTCTATTGTTTTTCTGTTCTCTATTTCATTTGTTTCTGCTCTGATCTTCACTATTTCTTTTCTTCCGGTGGTTGTGGGCCTTTTTTGCTGTTCTCTTTCTATTTGTTTGAGTTCTCTAGTTAATGTTTTGATTTTGTCCCTTCTTTTTTGATGTGTGCATCTATTGTTATAAATTGTCCTCTGAGGACTGCCTTTTCTGTGTCCCAAAGGTTTTGGTATGATGTGTTTTCATTCTCATTTGATTCTAGGAATTTTTGGATTCCATCTCTGATTCCTTCTATTACCCAGTGATGTGTAAGCAGTTTCCATGTAGTTGATTTTTTTCCCTTGCTCTTTCTAGTGTTAATTTCTACCTTGATGGCATTGTGGTCAGAGAAGATACTTCGAATTATCTCAACGTTTTGGATCTTGTTGAGGATTGCTCTGTGGCCTAAGATGTGGTCTGTTCCAGAGAACGTTCCATGTGCATTGGAAAAGAATGTGTACTTTGCAGCGGTTGGATGGAGTGTTCTATATATGTCTATGAGGTCAAGTTGGCTGATTGTGCCCTTTAGGTCTTCCGTGTCTTTGCTGAGTTTCTTCTTTGTTGTTCTGTCCTTTACTGACAATGGTGTGTTGACGTCTCCCACTATTATTATGGAACTGTCAATTTCTCTTTTCAGTGTTGTTAGAGTTTGTTTTATGTATTTTGGAGCTCTGTCATTGGGCGCGTGGATGTTTATTATGGTTATGTCTTCATGATGGATCGTCTCTTTAATCATTATATAGTGTCCTTTGTCTTTTATGGTATATTTTGTTTTAAAGTCTATTTTATCTGAGATTAGAATTGCCACTCCTGCTTTTTTTTGGTAGTTGTTAGCTTGATATATTTTTTTCCAACCTTTGACTTTTAATTCACATCTTTGTTTCTAAGGTGTGTCTCTTGTAGACAGCATATTGATGGATCCTGTTTTCTTATGCATTCTGTCACTCTCTGTCTCTTTATGGGTGCATTGAGTCCATTTACATTCAGTGTAATTATTGATAGATGTGAGTCTGTTGCCGTCATTTTGTAGTGCTTTTTTTGTGGTGCTTAAGTTTTCTTTGTTGTTCTTACTCTCTTGTCCTGAGTTACTTTTGTTTGTGGATTTTTTTTCATTTCTTTTGTTTTTGTAGGTTTTGTTTTTGCTGAGACTTTATGTTTTTCCTCTTTTTTATGAGTATGTTAACTTTCTTTGTGGTTACCACAAATTTTACCCTTATCTTTCTAAATTTGAAGCAGTCTACCATTACTTGGTATCACCTTGCCTTCCTCTCCATTCAAAGGTTCTATACCTATGCCGTTTATTCCCTTTTATTGTTTTGATGTTGTTGTCATTTACTGATTAACTGCTCTGATTCCCTGTTGTATTTCTTTTGGTTTTGGATAGTCCTCAAGAGTTCATTTCCTAGATTGGTATCTGGCTGGTACGATCCTGCATCCTAGATTCTGCCTGTGAGCTGAAGTTGTTTGTCATCAGAACGAAGAACTCCCTTTAATAATTCTTGTAAGTTTGGTTTGAGTTTTACGTATTCCCTTAATTTCTGTTTATCTGGAAATGACCTAATTTCACCATCAGTTTTGAACGAGAGTTTTGCAGTATATATTATTCTTTGCTGGCAATTTTTTTCTTTCAGGATTTTATGTATGTCATCCCTTTGCCTTCTTGCCTGCATGGTTTCTGCTGAATAATCTGAGCTTAGTCTTATTGCATCTCCTCTGTAAGTGACTTCTTGTTTTTCACACGCTGCTCTCAGGATTCTTTGTCTTTGGTTTTGGCAAGTGTAATTATGATATGCCTTGGTGATTTTCTTTTGGGGTCTCTTCTATATGGGCTCTTTGAGCTTCTTGGATGACCAGCTTTTCATCTTTCATGATATTGGGGAAGTTTTCTGTCAGCAGTTCCTCAATGATCCTCTCTGTGTTTTCTGTTTTCTCCCCCTGTTCTGGAATTGCAATCACTCGGAAATTTTTGCTTTTGATTGTATCCCACATAACTCTCAGGGTCTCTTCATTTTTCTTTGTTGTTTTTTCTGACTTTTCCTGAAACAGTTGTATCCAAGTGTTTGTCTTCAATTCCACTGATCCTGTCTTTCACCGTTTTAAATCTGCTTCTCAGCCCTTCTGTGACACCGTCCATTTCTGAAATCTTGTTGTTTATCTTTTGGATTTCTATTGTCTTTGTATAATTTCTAGTTGTGAATTTATCTTGGCATTTTGTTCCTGCATTATTTTCCTAAATTTTTCCAATTTTTTGTCTGTATTTTCCATGAATTTGTCTATTTTTTCCTCTTTTTGTTAGCTTTTTGCCTCAGCTCTTGGAGAGTTCTGAGTATTAGAGATTTTAATTACCTATCAGGTAGTTTTAGTGCCTTTTCTTCCACGGAAAGTCATCTGGTGTTTTATTTTGGATGCCTACTGGGACCATCCCATCCTGGTTTTGCAAATGCTTTGATATTGTCTCCTGTCTTTGGGGCATTCAGTAGTAATTTTTTTTGTTTGTTGATTTTAGATTTTCTTGTTTCATCCCTTTTAATTAAAATATGACTATGAGTAGGCGGGCTGTGTGTTCTTTGTTGTTTTCTCATCTGTGGGCACAATATTTTTCGCCTCCTCCAATTGGCAGTCAGTCACTCAGATATGGTATGGCAGGGCAGGTCTAGCTGAAGAGGAGTTACTGGGACGGGTTGTTTGTGGCACTTACTACAGCCACCAGGTGGGTCGGTAATCAGTGCAGGACAGGTTCCGTTAGGCCGTGCCTGTGCTGCTTGGTGGTGTGATGTTAAGCACGCGGTGCACGTAGGCAGGATGTAGCAGGGAGATTGTTATGTGTGGAGATAAGATGGATATGGGAGAGAGGAGAGAGGAACGGGAGTCAGAAACATACAAACAAAAAAGAGTGCTAGGGGAGCTTGCCATTGGAGTGGAGAGATGAGAGACTATGAAATGGAGAAAAACAGAAAGGGGAAGAGGAAGAAAAGAAAAGAATGAATAGATAAAAATCGGAAAGGTTAAAGAACCACAAAGTTCCCCAGGGATCCCACCAGTGCAGCTATGATGTCTGGGGAAATCGCTCTCAGGTGTTGCAGTACAGACTGGCTAGAAGGTGTAGAAGTATATAACGCCAGGTATTCAGGGAACAGAAATAGAAGGAAGATATAGAGACGAGAAACTGAGTAATGAAGAAAGACAAAAAGGGAAAAAGAGGAAAAAGAAAACAAATAAAAAAGAAAATCCCCCTAAAAAACAAAAAAAGAAACCAACGAAAAAAGAAATGCCCTCAGGGATCCCTCTGCACGTTTGTGCAAGCCAAGGTGGTATCTCCTTGTCATGCAGCACCGCCTGGCCAGAAAGGGCTCCCAACTCAAGAAAAGGCAAAGAAAATTGAAAACAAACAAATGAACAAAAGCCCCGGATCTCACCAGCTCGGCAGCCCAGACCAGGAAGTAGCTCCACACTCGAATGGAGCCCAGCATCCCCTCAGGAGGAAGCAAAGATGGCGTACGGAGCCAGGTATGTGAGCGAAAGGAGGGGGAAGTGGTGAGAGGTAAGGAAGAAAGCAAAAGAAGCAGAAAGAAAAAAGCAACACCAGCAGCAAACAAATGGCACTCCGAGAGCCAGCAAGTACGGGCTGGTGAAATCTAAGCAGCCAGTGTTTCTCGGACAAGAGACTGTGTCCGCAGGAAGCAGAGGGGGCTGAGTGTGGGTAAAGAAGGGTAGGGAGTGGGAAAACATATATCACAAATTACCGGAGCTCTGCAGCCCCTCAGGAAGAAGCTAAGATGGCGCATGGAGCCAGGTATTTGAAAGGATGGGGAGGTGGTGAGAGGTAAGAAAGAAATCAAAAGAAGGAAAAAAGGAACACCAGCAGCCAACAAATGGCACTCAGAGAGCCGGCCTGTTCAGGTGTTGGAATCCAAGCAGCCGGTCCTTTCCGGAGAAGAGACTGTGGCTGCGGGAAGCAGAGGAGGCCAAGTGGGGGTGAAGAAGGGTGCGGAGTGGGAAAGCGTATATCGCAAATTACCGGTTGTTTTCTCCCACTGGAAGCTCCGTGAAGCTGCTTTCTCATACATCCTGTTTGCTGGTCTCCGATAGGAGTCCAAGATGTTGGATCCGCCCTGCGTTAGTTGATAGAGGACTTCTGCATGAATCTCTCCTGGATCTCCGTTTTCTGTCAGTTTTCTCACTCTATTTGGTGCTTGGCTGGGTTCTTTATCTCTTCATTTGATGTTTTAGGGTTTCAGGATTGTTGTTTTTGCTCTTCGGCTGAGTTTTTCGGATCTCTTCTGCGGAGGGACAGTGTGGTGCTTCTGCCCAGAGCGCCATTTTGCCGGAAGTCTTCTTGTTGGTTTTTTGTTGGTTATAAACTAGTTCCTAGCAATGCCAAGCTTGTCTTGGTGCCCAAGCTGTTCCCCTTTTCCATGGGAGCTTAAAGTGTCTGCCTCTGTGCCTGTCTGCCTCTCCTACTATAAATATCTTCTCTGACACCAACCTAGTGGAAAGGCAACTCTTCTGACTCCAACCAACCAGAGCAATGTCCGATCTAACAAGTAAAAGGGCACAGCTTTAGAATGCCAAGTGTACCCAAGATTGTAGACGCCAACCAAAAATTTGGGGGCTCCTGAAGTCACCCAGACTTCCAACTAATTGGCTAAAATTTGGTTGTTTCCACTGTCTCAAGTTCAATAATGTGCTAAAATGATACAGAACATAGGAAGTGCTGTACTTACAATTTTAATATAGCACAAAGGATACAAATCAGGACCAGCATAAAGCAGAGTCACACATGGTGAGGTTTGGCAGGATGTAAATGCAGAGTTCCAATGTCGTACGCGTGCCTACTTCCATCCTCCTTTGTACAGGCATTCCTCAGAGGTATTGAGGGTTCAGTCCAGAACACAGCAATAAAGCAAATATTGTGATAAAGTGAGTCACCCAAATTTTTTGGTTTCCTAGTGTATATAAAGATTATGTTTACACTATATTGTAGTCTATGAAGTGTACAATAGTATTAAGTCTAAGAGAAAAAAAATCCCTTAATTAAGACATACTTTATTGTTAACGAATGCTAACCATCATCTGAGCCTTCAAAGAATTGTAATCTTTGCTGGTGTATGTTCTTGCCTTGGTGTTAATGGCTGCTGAATGATCAGGGTAGTGGTTGCTGAAGGTTGGGGTGGCTGTGGCAATAACATAAGACAACAATGAAGTTTGCCACATTGGTTGACTCTTCTTTCACGAAAGATTTCTCTGTATCATGCGATGCTGTTTGGTAGCATTTTACCCACAGTAGAACTTCTTTCAAAATTGAAGTCAGTCCTCTCAAACCCTGCAGCTGCTTTATCGACTAAGTTTAGGTAATATTCCAAATCCTTTGTTGTCATTTCAACAGTGGTCACAGCATCTCCACAAGGAGTAGCATCCATCTGAAGAAACTTCTTAGTGCATCCCTAAGAAGCAACTGTTCATCCATTTAAGTTTTATCATGATATTTCAGCAATTCAGTCACATCTTCAGGCTTCACTTCTAACTCCAATTCTTTTGCTATTTCCACCACAAGTGCAGTTACTTCCTCCATTGAAGTCTTGAACCCCTCGAAGTCATGTATGACAGTTGGAACCAACTTCCAAACTCCTGTTACTGTTGATTAGTTGATATCCTCCCATTAATCAGGCTCCAGGAATTGACATAATATCAATTGCTATGTTTCAACAAAAAGATGCACTGTTGGAAGTGCTGACTCGTCTATGCCAAGAAATTTGGAAGGCAGCTACCTGGCCAACTGACTGTTACAGATCCATATTTATGCCTATTCCCAATTAAGGTGATCCAACCGAATGTGAAAATTATCAAACAATATCATTAATATCACATGCAACTAAAATTTCGCTAAAGATCATTCAAAAGTGGTTGCAGCAGTATGTTGACAAGGAACTTTCAGAAATTCAGGCTGGATTCAGAAGAGGACGTGGAACCAGAGATATTGCTGATGTCAGTTGGATCCTGGGTGAAAGCAGAGAATACCAGAAGATGTTTACCTGTGTTTTATTGTCTACGCAAAGGCATTTGATGGTGTGCATCATAACAAATTATGGATAAAATTGTAAAGAATGAGAATTCCAGAACACTTAGGTTGTGCTCATTAGGAACCTAAAACAGATCAAGAGGCAGTTGTTTGGATAGAACAAGGGGATGCTTCATGGTTTAAAGTCAGTAAAGGTGTGCGTCAGGATTGCATTCTTTAACCGTATGTTTTCAATCTGTATTTTGAGCAAATAATCCAATAAGCTGGACTATATGAAGAAGAACAGGGCATCAGGATTGGAGAAAGACTCATTAACAACCTGCCATATGCAGATGACACAACCTTGCTTGCTGAAAGTGAAGAGGACTTGAAGCACTTACTGATGATGATCAACGACCACAGACTTCAGTGTGGATTACACCTCAACAAAGAAAACAAAAATTGTCACAACTGGACCAATAAGCAACATCATGATAAACGGAGAAAAGATTGAAGTTGTCAAGGATTTCATTTTACTTGGATCCACAATCAACACCTATGGAAGCAGCAGTCAGGAAATCAAAAGACGCATTGCATTGGGCAAATCTGCTGCAAAAGACATTTTCAAAGTGTTGAAAAGCAAAGATGTCACCTTGAAGACTAAGGTGCGCCTGACCCAAGCCATACTATTTTCAATTGCATCATATGCACCTGAAAGCTGGACAATGAATAAGGAAGACTGAAGAAGAATTGATGCCTTTCAATTGTGGTGTTGGTGAAGAATACTGAATATGCCAAGGACTGTCAAAAGAAAGAAGAAATCTGCCTTGGAAGACGTACAACCAGAATACTCCTTAGAAGGAAGGATGACGAGGTTACATCTTACATATTTTGGACATGTCTGGAGGGATCAGTCCCTGGAGAAGGACATCATGCTTGGTAAAGTATAGGGTCCGTGGAAAAGAGGAAGACCCTCAACGAGATGGATTGACACAGTGGCTGCAACAATAGGCTCAAGCATAACAACGATTGTGAGCATCGCGCAGGACTGGGCAGTATTTATGTGGTGCATATGGTTGCTCTGAGCCGGAACTGATGGTGGCACCTAACAACAACAACCCATGAAATCAGAAATGTTTTTAATGGCATCTAGAATGGAGAGTCCTTTTCCGAAGGTTTTCAGTTTTGCCCACATTCATCAGAGCAATGACTACTGATGGCAGCTATAGCCTTACAAAATCTACTTCTTAATAAGACTTGAAAGTCAAAATTATCCTTGATCTACAGGCTGCAGAATGGATATTGTGTTAGTAGGCATGAAAACAACATTTATTTCTTTGTACCTCTCCATAAGAGGTCTTGGGTGATGAGGTGCATTGGCAGTGAACAGTAATATTTTGAAAGGAATCTTTTTTCTGAGCAGTAGGTCTCAGCAACAGGCTTAAAATATTCAGTAAAACATATCGTAAACAAATGTGCTGTCATCCAGGATTTGTCCCTGTATAGAGCACAGGCACAGTAGATTTAGCATAATTCTTAAGGGCCCTACGATTTTTGGAGTGGTAAATGAGCATTGGTTTCAAGTTAAAGTCTACAGCTGTATTAGCCCCTAACAAGAGAGTCAGCCTGTCCTTTGAAGCCAGGCATTGACTTCTCCTCTCTAGCTATGAAAGTCCTAGATGGCATCTTCTTCCAATATACCATTTCTTCTGCATTGAAAATCTGTTGTTTAGTGTGCCTAAACAATTATCTCAGCTAGATCTTCTGGGTAACTTGCTGCAGCTCCTACATCAGCACTTGCTGCTTCACCTTTCACTTTTATTTTATGGAGGCGGCTTCTTTCCTTCATGACCAACGCCTGCTAGCTTCAGACTTTTCTTGTGCAGCCAACTCATCTCTCTCAGCTTTCATAGAATTAAAGAGAGTTAAGGCCTTGCTCTGGGTTAGGCTTTGGCTTAAGGGAATGTTGTGGCTGGCTTGATCTTCTATCCAGACCACTAAAACTTTCTGCACATCAACAATAAGGCTGTTTTGCTTTCCTATCATTCATGTGTTCACTGGAAACTTTTCATTTCTTTGAGGAACTGTTCCTTTGCATCCACAATTTGGCTGTTTGGCACAAGAGGCCTTGCATTTGGTCTATCTTGGCTTTTGACATGTGTTCTTCCCTAAGCTTAATCCTTTTAAGGTTTTTATTTAAAGTGAGAGACATGCAACTGTTTCACGTGAACACTTAGAGGCCATTGTTGTTAAGTGGTATCCAGTCAGTTACAACTCATAGTGACCCTATGTACAACAGAACGAAACACTACCCGGTCCTGAGTCATCCTCATAATTGTTGTTATGCTTGAGCCCATTGTTGCAGCACTATCTCAGTCCATCTCGTTGAGTGTCTTCCTCTTTTTTGCTGGCCAAAATGTGACACAGAGATACAAAGTGAGCACATGCTGTTGGAAAAATTGTGCTGATAGACTTGCTCAATGCAGGATTGCAAAAAACCTTCAATTTGTTAAAAAAAAAACTCAATATATGTGAAGCAAAATAAAACAAAGTATGCCTGCATATACATCTATCACCAACCAGGAAGTTCACCTGAACTTCAAGTCCAGAGTTTTTATTGGGGTTTCATTGTGTAGGCTTGATTGAATCATTAGTCATATGTTTGAACTCAGTCAATAGCACAGTCCTTTTTCAAGAGTTCAGTTAAAGGTAGTGCTAATATCACACGGTGAGTCTTTTGAGCCCCACCCCTTGAATCACCTCTTTAGGATTTGCTATATGGTCTGCGATGACGTCCTCTCTAAACCTCAGAGACATTCCAATCATTCAGGAATTTTTTTGTGTGAAGTAATTATTCACCACACAGAACTGGTTTTCTCTTTCCCTTAAGGTGAAAAATATTGCTTACTGTTGTTGTTAGATGCCATCAGGTCAGTGTCGATTCATTGCCACCCTATGTACCACAAAATGAAACACTTCCAGGTCCTGAGCCATCATCACAGTGGTTGTTATGCTTGAGCCCATTGTTGCAGCCACTGTGTCAATCCATCTCATTGAGGGTCTTTCTTGCCGACCCTCTACCAAGCATGATGCCCTTCTTCAGGGACTGGTCCTACCTATAACAGGTCAAAAGTATGTGAGGTGAACTTTCACCAGCCTTGCTTCTAGTGAGCATTCTGACTGTACGTCCAAGAGAGATTTGTTGCTTCTTGCGGCAGTCCATGTCATATTCAATTTTCTTCCAACACCATAATTCAAAGGCATCAATTCTTTGGTCTTTATTCATTGTTCAGCTTTCACATACATATGAGGCAATTGAAAACATCATAGCTTGGGTCAGGCACACCTTAACCCTTAAAGTAACATCTTTGCTGTTTAACACTTTAAAGAGATCTTTTTCAGCATATTTGCCCAAACTTTTTCTTAGTTTATGTAAATATACATTGAGCGACTTATACATATGTGGTTTGAGAGCATTAGAGAAGCGTATATAATACTTCTGCTGTCTCATTTTATAAGGAAATTAAGTCCTAGAGGTTCCAAGGGAGTAAATGACAATATCAGGGTTCAAACGAAGACCTACAGTGGACCATGCTCTCCTATCTTTGTGCTATTTTTTGAGCATCTCTCAAGTGCCTGGAGCTCTAGTCTCTAGGTGTCAAAGGACCAAAAGGCAAGTTCTTGTCCTCATGACTGCCGATAGAAAATACGAAAAATAACTGGTACGAATACTTAAACGCTGGCTTACTAACCAAAAGCACCCAAAACCCCACTGCTGTTGAGTTAATTTCAACTCCTAACGACCCTGTAGGACAGAGTAGAACTGCCACATAGGGTTTCCAAGGCTTACAAAAGCAGACTGCCATGTCTTTATCCCGCAGAGCAGCTGGTGGGTTCAAATAGCCAGCCTATCAGTTAGCAGCTGAGTATTTTAACCACTGCACCACCAGGGCTCCACTAACCGAAAGGCTGGTAGTAAAAATCTGCCCAAAGGTGCCTCAGGATTAAGTCCTGACTACTACTTCCAGAAGTTCACAGCCTTGAAAACCCTATGGAATGCAGTTCTACTGTGCACACACGGGGTTGCATGAGTCGGTGTGGACTACACCTCAACTAACAATGGGATGGAGAAACGGTCTGGGGAAAGGTCAGCCATCACACTGAGCCTGACGACCAGCATCTGGTCTTCCCACAGCCACGTCTTTGGCTGTGGTCGCTGCTGCCATTCTGGTCCTGACTCAGGGCTCAACTGAGTCTTCTCCCGAAGAAGCTAGCAGCTCCTTACATCCCAGCTGGAAGAAGAGGTTGCCCTCTGGTCTCCTCAAACTAGGAAGCATGCTTCCTGGAAGTGGATGTGCGCGTCCCCATCCCAGCGGCCATCTAACCTGTGTTTCTACCAGCTTCTGAGGTAAATTTTTGCCCATCTCGGCGTCCTGCTCATCGTGCAGGAGTGGAGAGTCTGAAGGGACAAATGCAGGTCAGAGGCGTGTTTCCATGTTGGTGGCGGTGCACAGTCTAGGCCACTCCGAGAACCCGGCCGGCTCAGCCCACACGAGTTGGGCCGCTAGGGCAGAGGCCACCGGGAGAGTCAGTCCCTTACGGAAGAGGCAGACGGGAAGTGGGGTCAAGGTGCGTTCAGTGGGTCCTCTTCATCTGCTGTGCTCTACACTTTAACAGTCCCTGAAGCAACGTTTGTGTCCTTTCTCCAAAATGAAAATCCTCTCTGTCATTCGGGTCACGGAGACCTGGGCCCAAGGGCCATCCGTTTTTGTAAAGCATTTACTTTAGAAATGTGCAAATGTGATTTCTTTCTTTCCCTCTTTTGAGAAATCCTCTTGAAAGGCTAAACTGGGCAGTGTTACAGCCCAGGAACGTTTCCTCAAGTACTTGGGAGCCTTCTGTTTAAAGTGTAATCAGTAAGAAAGACAGATCCTTGTCTCCGTTTCTTTGGGAGGGTAATATCCTAACTAGGTTGTGCTCCAAGCTGTAAAACTACCACCTCTCATAAAGATATCTGAAGATTATTTCTCCAGAATTGACAAGCTGAAGGTGATGGGCACATAATGATGTAAGAGACTCTGAATTTTAAGGCGTCTCCCCTATAAATTTTGACTCTCTTACAATAATATCTAGATGGACAACCCTCTCAGTCTTAGACTAGGTTATCTAGAGAAGCAAAAGCGGTGAATCGCATATATATATAAAGAGATTTATCACAAGGAAATGGCCTGTGTGGTTGTAGAGGCTGGCAGATCCCACGTCCATGGGTCAGGCATCAGGCTGGAGATTTCTCCTGACTCACGTAGCTGCAGGAGCTGATGAACCCAAGATTAGCAAGTCAGACAGCAGGCTACTGACTCCCGGGCTGCAGAGGCTGACAAATCCAAGATTGGCAGTACAGTGACAGGATGCTGGCTCACAGGCTGCAGAGGCAGATGAATCTCAAGATAGTCAGGTAAGATGTTAATCTGCTGGCTCACAGGCTGCAGAATCTCATGAATCCAAAGATTGGCAGCTAATTTGGAAGGCCACTGGCTCAAGTCCCAAGAACCGGGTTCACATGATGATGAGCCAGATGCAGGATCCAGAGCAAGCAAATAAGCTTTGCCAGAACATCTGTATTTTTATTGAATGCTGGACACTCCCTTCAGGAAACTACCCTTCCAACTGATTGGCTACTCACATCAGATCACATCATGGAGGATGACTACATCATTACATAACTGGCAAACAACATCATTTCATAACTTTCAAAACACAGAATCATGGCCCAGCCAAATTGACACACAACTATCACAGACCACTTCATGTCAACTTGGCACCTATATATACCTCCTTAAACCATCCACAACCTCTAAATAAAGACAATTACAAAGTCACACTTGCACCTAGGATGATACAACTAACACGGGTACAACCGAAATTGCACTAGCCCCATTTACATCTTATATTGTATAAGTAAATAAAATAAAAATATTTGATGCAAACATTCAAGGAAGAAATATATCAATTACAGTCCTCGTTTCTACAGCTGGTCAAGTGGTTGTAACTGGTATGTAGAACTAGATTGTCCCACCACCTATCCCGTACTCCCTTCACCCTCAGCAAGCACCTCAGCTGGTCGTGATTCTTTGCCTGGTGGCATGACCAAACCTTCGTTAGTAGTCATGTTGCAATTGGGTCGCTGTAGTTTTTATTGCTTAATCACAGGGCATGATGGTACTAAGAGATACCCTAAGGGGTCTCCTGTATTCCAGACATAATCTCCTTTACCTCCATTATGAAACACGAGTGTGAATTCTCGTTGGTAGTCAAAATCCATCGCACCAGCCCATATGGTAACTCCCTTCTTTGCCTGTTGATTCAGAGGCATGAGGAGCCCAGAGTAGCCAGATGGCATTCTTAACTTCCAGTTCAATGAAATCCGTGTTGTTTCTCCAGGTGGGAGCATTCCTCTCTTTGGAATTAAGACCTCTAGATCCTGAGAACATGGGGTCACTGGGACGGATATCAAAAAATGTGTGAGTGGGTCACTAGGGGTAATAGTCAATGATTCCACTCCATTTCCAACCCTTGATCCTGGAACTGTGAATCCTGGCTATGGGAGTGTCCTAGTTATCTAGTGCTGCTATAACAGAAATGTCAGAAGTGGATGGCTTTAACAAACAGAAATTTATTCTCTCACAGTTTAGGAAGCCGGAAGTCCAAATTCAGAGTGCCAACTCCAGGGGAAGGCTTTCTCTGTGCCGATTTTGGGTGAAGGTCCTTATGATTAATCTTCCCTTGATCTAGATGATTCTCCATGCAGAGACTGCAGGTCGAAAGGACACGATCCACTCCTGACCCTACTTAGTTGTAATGAAATCCCTCTCCTGTCTGCTTGATTCTGTCTTTTATATCTCAAAAGAGATTGACTCAAGATTCAACAAAATCCTGTAGAATGAGTCCTGCCTCATTACTATAACTACCTCTAATCCTGCCTCATTAACATCATAAAAAACCAAAATAAACAAACCCATTGCCATCTAGTAGATTCTGACTTATAGTGACACTATAGGACAGAGTAGACATGCCCCATAGAGTTTCCAAGGAGCGCCTGGTGGATTCGAACTGCCAACCTTTTGGTTCGCAGCTGTAGCTCTTAATCACTATGCCACTAGGGTTTCCATTAACATCATAGAGGTTAGGATTTACAACACATAGGATAATCACATCAGATCACAAAATGGTGGACAGCCACACACAATACTGGGAATCATGGCCTAGCCAAGCTGATACACAGTTTTTGCCACACAATATGACCCCAAACATTCCACCCTTTGGCCCCCAAAAATTCATGACCTTGCCACATGTAAAACACATTCACCCTGTATCATTCCAAAGTCCCATTCTTTTGCTCCATGGGCATGGCAGCCCCACTTCCTCAGCCTTGGCCACTGTATTCAGCCCCATCCTGCTAGCACTGGTGAACAGCAGCCCTACAATCCAAACTGAATTGAAGATCTGACTCTGAAACATAAAGGCTAGGAGATACATCAACAATATAAAATTTTGGCAGTACAGTGGTGTCCTTCCTCAAGGGGACTTGGCCTCCCCTTCATTCAAGGGATTTGGGTGTGTAAACTGGCTAAAGCCTGGGAATTGTTTGTGGGGCCGTGACTCTCTATTTTGGTGATTCAAGATAGACTACCATTCACTTGACTAGAATTCATCTGCTTCTACAGATCAAGTAAATATTTAGTAAATTTCCCATGTATTTCACTTCTAGGGAACATCATGACTATGTAGCCCACACCGTAACTCCATATGACTATTCTGGTTACTGATTTGACTCTCATTTCTATTACAATAACCATGCCCACCTTGTCTTTTTCTATTGAATGCTGACACATGGCCCCTACACCACGAGGTCTAATCATCCCCATTGTAGTGACATGTCTTAATTCAGTTAGAGCAGTTCCCACTGTCAGATCTGACTGAAAAAAAGGAATCACAGCAGTCTTCAAGGTTGCTGCGGCTTCCTTCACAAATTTGTTCATCACCATTGTGGGAAAAGATGTGTCCTCTGGGCACTCCATATGTGGGTCTGTGAGTCTAACTGGAAAAATCCACTCTAACAGTCCAATTTCCCTAAGCTTTGGATACCTTCTTCTACAACATACCAAGGCAGGTCTGCTACTTCAGTGTGATTCAGCGTAGGCCACTGTGTAATCCATGCTTCAGTGAACGAACGAAATTTCCTAACCTCTCAAGCTGAAACTTTGAGTGAAGAATCTGTGGTTAGTGGGCCTATATCAATAAACTCAGACTGATCCAACTTTATGTTCCTAGCACCTTTATCCCACACCCTTAATAGCCATTCCCACACACATTCCACGTTTCTGTTTGTACATGTTAGAAAAGTCAAGCAGTTCTTTTTGACTGTAGTGTACCTTCTGGGTCACACTTTGTTTTTCACCTTTGGGATCTCGCTGGGACTTAAGTGTAGTCATAGGTCTAGAAGCAAAAATGAGTGGTTGAGTTGGTCCTAGGAGGGTTCAACAATGTCTTGTAAGCATCTACCCCAGGCAGTGCCCCAGGGAATGACTCAGATGCCACTCCTGACAATGACTCAGACGCTGACCCAGGCGATATCTCACCTAAAGGCTTTTCAGACACAGTGGGTTAATATCAGATAGGGGTGGAGGGAATAATGGTTTCATTGGGAATGGTGGCGTAGCAGACACAGATGGAGTAATCTCTTCAGATGGGAGTAAGAGGGCTGGTTCTGTTGACAGCAGTGATTAAACAGAATTTAGGGGCTGAATGTCCCCAGCTTCCTGACTGTCTACCCATATGTTCACATCCCAAGTTTCAGGATCCCATTTCTTCCCAATCAATGCCCTCCCTTTAACTTCAGACACCATTTGAGGTTTGAAATTCAGTTGGCGTTTTAATTCAGCCACTCTTATGATAATTCTCTGTGTTTGGTTTTCCACAATATCATCTCAGTTGCAAGAAGTAAGGCTTTCCTTCATGCACAAGTAGCAAATTTGAGGTCTTTTATTCGGCCCTTGAGCTGTGACACTGAAGCTCTGAACACACCTCCCTCTTTTATCACTTTGTCTAATTAAAGTAGGACAAACCAACCAATTTCCCTGTATTTCTCATTCTGACAAAATTGTAGAAAAGTATCAAACGTGATCACCTAGAGCTTCGCTTCTCGTGAATACTTGATCTATTCATGGTGATAATTCGCATATTAATATTGCCACCTCAAGACGTATATTAGCAGTGCCCTCTTTACTACTGGAGACAGAGCCATCAATGCCTTTAAGACTACTCATAGTTGAGAACCAATTTAGAAAACTCAAGATTTTGTTTCTCTAGAACCATTCTTGGTACTGAATGTCTTAGGCTGAGTTCTCTAGGGAAGCAAAAGCAGTAAAGTGTGTGTGTGTATATATATATGTGTGTGTGTGTGTGTGTGTGTGTGTATACATATATATATATATATATATATATATATATATATATATATCCGCCAAGCGTCTGACAGTTTGTGGATCTGTGGGGGCTTACGTGTTGCTGTGATGCTGGAAGCTATGCCACTGGTAATCTATTACCAGCAATGTCACCCATGGTGGACTGGTTTCAGCTATGCTTCTAGACTAAGACAGAGTAGGAATAATGACCTGACGATCTATTTCTGAAAAAAATGGACAGTGAAAACCTTATTAATACCAGCGGAACATTGTCTGATATAGTGATGGAAGATGAACCCCTCAGGTTGGAAGTCACTCAAAAGACAACCGGAGAAGAGCCGCCTCCTCAAAATAGGGTCGACCTTAATGACGTGGTTAGAGTCAAGCTTTTGGGACCTTCATTTGATGATGTGGCATGATTCAAAATGAGAAGAAACAGCTGCAAACATCCATTAATAATATGAAAGTGGAAAGTAAGAAGTATGAATCTAGGAAAATTTGAAATCGTCAAAAATGAAATGCAAGGCATAAACATCGATATCCTAGACATTAGTGAACTGAAATGGAGTGGTATTGGCCATTTTGAATCAGACAATCATACGGTCTATTATGCTAGGAATAACAAATTGAAAAGGAGTGGCATCACATTCATCATCAAAAAAACACTTCAACATCTATCCTGAAGTACAGTGCCATCAGTTACAGGATAATAACGATAAGCCTACAAAGAACAGTTAATACGAATGTTATTCAAATTTATGTAAAAATCACTAAGGTCAAAGATGAAGAAATTGAAGTTTTTACCTACTTCTGCAGTCTGAAATTGACCAAACATGCAATCAAGATGCATTGATAATTACTGGTGATTGGAATGTGCAAGTTGGAAAAAAAAAAAAAGGATCAGTAGTTGAAAAGTATGGCCTTGGTGATAGACACGATGCTGGAGATCGCATGATAGAATTTTGCAAGTTCAACAACTTCTTCAGTGCAAATACCTTTTTTCAACAACATAAATGGCGACCATACGTGTGGAGCTTACCTGATGGAAAACACAGAAATCAAATCAACTACATCTGCGGCAAGAGATGATGGAATAGCTCAATGTCATCAGGCAGAAAAAGACCTGGGGCCAGGTGCAGAACAGAATACCAATTGCTCATATGCAAGTTGAAACGGAAGAAATTAGAACGAGTCCACGAGAGCCAAAGTAAAGCCTTGATTATATCCCACGTGAATCCAGAGACCATTTCAAGAATAGATTTGATACAACGAAAACTACCACCACGTGTCTGCCAGTTTGTCGTACTGTGGGGTTTGCGTGTTGCTGTGATGCTGGAAGCTATGCCACCGGTATTCAAATACCAGCAGAATCACCCATGGCGGATAGGTTTCAGCTGAGCTTCGAGAGTAAGACAGACTAGGAAGAAGGACCCGGCGGTCTACTTCTGAAAAGAATTAGGCAGTGAAAACCTTATGAATAGCAGAGGAACAGTGTCTGATATACTGAAGGAAGAAGTCCAAGCTGCACTGAAGGCATTGGCAGAAGACAAGATGTTTCAACAAACGGATGCAGCGCTGGAAGTGCCCACTGATTTATGCCAAGAAATTTGGAAGACAGCTACCTGGCCAACCGATTGGAAGAGATCCATATTTCTGCCTATTCCCAAGAAAGATGATTCGACCAAATGTGGAAATTATCGAACAATATCATTAATATCACACACAAGTAAAATTTTGCTGAAGATCATTTATAAAGACAATGTTCTACATTCTACCTTGGTGAGTAGCGTCTGGTGTCTTAAAAGCCTGTGAGTGACCATCTAAGATACTCCACTGGTCTCACCCCTTCGGGAGCAAGGGAGAATGAAGAGAACAGGATACAAGGAAAACATTAGTCCAAAGGACTAATGGACCACAGCTACCAAGGCCTCCACCAGACTGAGTCCAGTATAGCTAGATGCTGCCCAGCTACCACCACTGACTGCTCTGACCAGGATCACAACAGAGGGTTCTGGACAGAGCTGGAGAAGGATATAGAACAAATACTAACTCACAAAAAAAAAAAAGACCAGATTTCCTGGCCTAAAGGAGAGTGGAGAAACCGCGAGAGTATGGCCTCCAGACACCCTTTTAGCTCAGTGGTGAAGTCATCTCCGAGGTTCACCGTTCAGCTGGGGAGTGGACAGCCCCATAAAACCAAATGGGACTAATAAGGCACAGCAGTCCAGGGACAAGGGCCAGAAGGCAGAAGGGGACAGGAAAGCTGGTGATAGGGAACCCAAGATTGAGTAAGGATAGTGTTGATGTGTTGTGAGGTTGTTAATCATTGTCATAGGGCAATATGTGTAGTAACTGTTAAATGAGAAACTATTTTGTTCTGTAAGCCTTCATCTTAAGTGAGAATAGCAGCACAATTGGAAAAGAGTAGTCGATGTCACTGAACTGGGCATGTAGAAATTTTTGAAATGGTGTATCTTTGGCTATGTATATTTTCACCAAAAAAAAAAAAAAAAAAGGTCGAGAAGGGAGAGGGTTGACATGTTGTGGGGTTGTTAACCAATGTCATAAAACAATATATGTACTACTGTTTCATGGGAAACTATTTGTTCCGTAAGCCTTCACCTGAAGTACAAAAAAATAAAAAAAATTTAAAAAACCCATCGACTCGTAGTTTTCTGTTACAACAGCACTTGATATCTAAGATAGATACCATCAGTTCTTGATTATATGATACCTCCTAAAATGAATGAACATCAACCAATTCTTTTTGGTACAGTGACTCTGTATATTCCTTCCATCTTCTTGTGATGCTTCTTGTGTCGTTCAATATTTTGCCGATGTTGTCATTGTTATTAGGTGCCGTCGAGTTGGTTCTGACTCATAGTGGCCCTACGTACAATAGAACAAAACATGGCCTGGTTGTGCACCATCCTCACAATCGTTGTTATACCTGAGCCCTTTGTTGTAGCCACTGTGTCTATCCATATCTTTGAGGTTTTTCCTCTTTTTCGCTTCTTTACCAAGATGATGTCTTTCTTAATGCAATGGTCCCACGTGATAACATGTCCAAAGTATGTGAGACGAAATATTGCCATTCTTGCTTCTATTGGGCATTTTGGCTGTACTTCTTCCAAGAGAGATTTGTTCACTCTTCTGGCAGTCCATGATATATTCAATATTCTTCCAACACCATTATTCAAAGGCATAAATTCTTCTTCAGTCCTCTTTATTCACTGTCCAGCTTTTGCATGCATATGTGGTGATTGAAAACACAATGGATTGGGTCAGGCGCACGTCAGTCCTTAAAGTGACATCTTTTTTTTTTAAACTTTAAAGAGCTCTTTTGCCACAGATTTGCCCAATGCAATGCACAGTTTGATTTTTTGAGTGCTGTTTCCATGGACGTTGATTGTGGATCCAATAAAATGAACTGCTTGACAACTTCAATCTTTTCTCTGTTTATCATGCTTAGTGGTCCTGTTGTCAGTATTTTTGTTTTCCTTATGTCAAGGGATAATCCATACTGAAGGCTGAAGTCTTTGATCTTCATCAAAAGTGCTTCAAGTCGTCTTCACTTTCAACAAGAAAGTCTATGTCATCTGTATATGACAGGTGATGCTGTGTTCTTCTTCATACAGTCCAGCTTCTCTAATTATTTGCTCATCATACAGATTAAGTATGGTGAAAGGATACAACCCTGATGCACACCTTTCCTGATTTATAACCACATAGTAGCCCCTTGTTCTTTTAGAATCGCTGCCTCTTGGTCTATGTATAGGTTATACCTGAGCAGAATTAAGTGCTCTGGAATTCCCATTCTTTGTAATGTTATCCATAATTTGTCATAATCCACACAGTTAAATGTGCATAACCAATAAAACACATGTAAACCTCTTTGTGGTATTCAGTGCTTTCAGCCAAGATAAATCTAACATCAGCAATGATATCCTTGTTTCATGTCCTCTTCTGAATCTGGCTTGAATTTCTGGCAATTCCCTGTAAATGTACTGCTGCAACCCCTTTTTATGATCTTCAGCAAAATTTTTGTTGTGTGATATTAATGATATTGTTTGATAATTTCTGCATTCTGTTGGATCGCCTTTATTTGTAATAGGCACAAATACGGATCACTTCCACTCGGTTGGCCAGGTAGCTGTCTTCCAAATTCCTTGGCATAGAAGAGTGAGCGTTCCCAGCGCCATATCCGTTGCTTGAAACATCTCAATTGGGATTCCGTCAATTCTTGGAGTCTTGTTTTTCCCCAGTGCAATCAGTGCAGCTTAGATTCCTCCTCAGTACCATTGGTCTTGATCATATGCTACCTTCTGAAATGGATGTACATCAAACAATTCTTTTTGGTTCAGTAACTCTGTGTATACTTTCTATTTTCTTTTGATGCTTCCTGTGTTTTTCAATGTTTTGCACATAGCATTCTTTAATAGAAGCAAGGATGGTGTGACTTCGCCTCACATTCTTTGGACATGTTATCAGGAGGGACCAGTTCATGGAGAAGGACATGATGCGTGGTAAAATAGAGGATCAGTGAAAAAGAGGAAGACCCTCAACGGGATGGATTGAGACAGCAGCCACAACAATGGGCTCAAGTATAATAATGATTGTGAGGATGGCGAAGGACTGTGCATTGTTTCTTTCTGTTGTACATAGGGTCACTGTAAGTAGTAAGTGCCTCGATGGCACATAAGAACAACAATCTTCTAATCTTCTAACTTGAGGCTTGAATTTTCTCTTCAGTTCTTTAAGCTTGATAAATGCCAAGCATGTTCTTGCCTTTTGGTTTTCCAGCTCTAGGTCTTTGTACATTTGATTATACCACTTTGCTTTGTCTTCTCGAACTGCTTAATGAAATCTTCTGTTGGGCTGTTTTACTTCATCATTTCTTCCTTTCTCTTTGGCTAGTCTCCATTCAAGAGAAAAATTAGTCTCTTCTGACATCTATTTTGGTCTTTTTCTTTCTTTCCTGTCTTTTTAGTGACCTTTTGTCTTCTTATGTAGGAGTTCGTTGATGTCATCTCACAACTCATTTGGTCTTTGGTCATTAGTGTTTAAAGCGTCAAATATACTTTTGAGGTGGTCTCTACATTCAGAAGGAATATACTCAAGGTCATACTTCGGCTCTCATGGACTTGTTCTAATCTTCTTCACCTTCAACTTGAACTTGCATAGGCCAATTGGTGGTCTGTTTTATAGTCTGCCCCTGGCCTTATTCTGACTGATGATACTGAGCTATTCCATCATTTCTTTCCACAGATGTAGTCAATTTGATTCCTATGTATTCGCAGTGGTTAAGCGGTTGGCTGCTAACCAAAAGGTCAGCGGTTGGATCCCACCAGCCCTTCTCTGAAATACGTGGTAGTGTGCTTCCGTCAAGATTATATCCTTGGAAACCTTTGCGGCTGTTCTACCCTATCCTATTAGGTCGCTATGACTCGGGATTGACTAGTTGCCAGCCGGTTTTTGGTTTAAAGCGTTTGTTTATGGAGGAAATAAAGACAAGAGGAAGATCCAAGTTCCACAAGACCCTGAACGTGCCCACCACTGGGCGGAGCCCTGTGCGTCCGCGCCGGAACCCCGCCCCTCCCGCCGAGTGGGTCAGAGCAGGAAGCGGAAGTGCGCGTGCGCGGCCGGCAACTGTGAGTGGCGGTCGCCCGGCTGGGGCGTGAGGTACGTCTGCGCCGCCCTGGGCGTCCGGCCTGGCCCGGTAGCAGGTAGAGCCCGCCGGCCAGGGAGGGCCCGCTGGGGTTCCGAGGCCGCTGCTCCCTCTCCTGCGCAGGCCTGGCCTCTGCGGCCTCCCTGGAGGGTCCAGGGCCGCGGGGCCTCCCGCCGCCGTCGCTGCGTCTTTTGCGGGGCCTCGGCCTCGGCCTCGGCCGGCGGCGCAGCGAAGCGCCCGCTCTCGCCGCCCGGCTGAGGACTCCGGCGGCCGCCGCGTCGGGACGGCCAGGTAGGCGGGCGAGCCGTAGGTGTGTCGGCGCATTAAGCGGTGAGGCCGTGCGTGGGCGAGAGCACGGCTGTCGGCTTGGCCGGGAGTTTGTGAGGCTTGCGGAGTCACAGGCGTCAGCGAAACGCGGGGAGTTAGCCTGCGTGAGTGCCCTGCTCCCGCCGCCTGCGTTTGCCCGGCTCCATGCTTCCTTGCCCGCCCGCGTCTCCGCACGCAAGGCCTGTTGTGAAGCTGTTGGTGGTTCTAGAGAAAGTGAGGTGGTTGGGAGGCACATCCCCCTCCCCTAGTTTAATTGTTAATGGGCTCTGGTGGCGCAGTGGTTAAGCGCTCGGCTGCTAACCGAAGGGGCGGGGGTTAGAAAGCACCGTCCTCGGAGTGGGAGAAAGATGTGGCAATCTGCTTCTGTCAGGATTACAGCCTTGGAAAGCCAGTGGGGCAATTACATCCTACGCAGTAGGGTTGCTCTGAGTCGGGATTGACTGCACGATAGGGGTTTAGTTTTTAGTTTAATTGTTATATGGCTTTGACATAGATGAAGTAGTAAGAAACATGAATTTCCACTCTAAGGCTGAAATTTCCTTCACAATTGTGCCAAAGACAATATGGCAAACCTGATACAGCTGAACAAGGTTAACATAGGAGACAAGCAGTTTACAGAGATCACACACCCTGTGTTTCTCCAGGATCCTAAGCGTGGATAGAGACAGGATTTGTGTTGGATTAGATGCTAATGAGGCAACCGTCATATCTGCTACCAAATAGCCACACTTAATAGGTTAGGGGCTTCTTGCAGTAAAAAAGCCGACATATTTGCAGTATTAGAGCAACAAATATTGGCATTGAGGGCAAAATGAGAGGCGTGCGTTATGGAAGTATTCAAAATATTACAACACTTCCTGATGAGCCACATACCGTGTTGGTGAGTGTGCCTCATTTTAAAATTATTTTAGAAAGTGCTCTTATTTGGATAAATATGAAAAGTGCAACTATTGGAAAGTGTTGATTTATAGGACACAACTTTGAACATGGTGAAGTGAAAGGTAAATTGATGAGTAATTTATATAGCATTTGTAATATAGAAAATAAATTTGTGTTTAAAGCAAATGTTATAATGTAGAAAGAAAATAACGTGTGTCTATCTAATCTATTGAAGGTAAGAGAAACAAAAGGCTGCCGTTTTAGATAGAGGAAAAGATAGGAATAAATATATAGATAATAATCAGGCAGGAGCTGCAGGTATTTGAACATTGATGTATGTAGTTTTATTTGTCCTATTTGTGAAAACATTGCTAACTCTGAAGTCATTAACGTAATTTATGTTTGTAATAATTAGAATTGTAATTCACTGCAGTTGCTATTATGGAAGCTGTCTCATTTTTTTTAGTACTAATAACCACTTATTCCAGATCAATTAATTTAAAGAGTCCATTTTTCCTCACTGCATTTTCTGAAATCTGATTTTCTTTCTTTAGGTTATCACTGCCTGGACTGGTATTTAATCTTTGCAATGGGCACAAAGCTCCCCACACCTCCAAGATAACAATCCCACATAGAATGAAAGCCATATATTTTACTTTTGGTAACAAGATCTTGCAGAATCAGGGCTCTGTGTTGCTCTCTATGCAGAGAAGAAAAGAAAAAAAAGATCTCAATGGGAAAAAAATGCTGATTTCAAAATTAAGAAGAAAAATACTGATCACGTTTGACAGTGATATAAATGAAATGAGAATTAGAAATCATGACAGTTCACTGCACGTAATAAAAAAATCAAAGAGTTATGGTGGCTTTCTTGACCAGACTTGAAAAATATGTTTTTTCTGACAGTTCATCCATGTTAATATCAAATATAAATGTCTGTGTGGATTTAGAAGCAGCAGAGATACCCAGATAAAGCCACAGGTGGAATTCAGGTTCACATTTTCTGCCCTGGCCAGGTACAGATGCTTTCCATACTCTGGCATGAGGAAATTGCTCCATCTGTGATTTCCTTGCCATAAGGGTGAAAACTGTTGAGGTGCATGAGGTCTGCAGATACCCTCAAGGCTGAGCAATGCCTTGAGCCTGGGAGGAAGGCCTACCCAGGGTAACAGCTGAAGTCAAAAACCTGTCACTCCCTACATAACTCAACACTGTGTCCCTCAGCCTGCACCCTAATCTTCCATTTCAGATCTCAAGTGTGACTCAGGAAGAACTGATTTTGTCTAGGTGGCCTGGGATCAAGGGCTACCATCTTAGACATCTGTAAATCACCAGTAAGGATTCCAGCTGCTGACTGCCTGTGTAGACAATTATTCATCTGTTTCCAGACTGTTTAGTGGCCTTGTATCCACTCCCATTCCTCTTGCCTTAACTGGGCTCAGGCTGTAAAGAGGACATTCACTTAGACTTCAGGAGGTTGGAGGCAGGAAATGGTGAGTACCATAGAGAACTGGGTGATTGTTAGCATAAAGGGATGAGGCGAAATATTGTTTGTTGGGAGATAAGCTGTGTAGTCCCAGCCCTGTGCTTGTTGTACGATGTAAAATCTGACAGAAGTCAAGGTATAAATCCTAAGAAGCACCATTGTCAGAGGGTATTCCTCTACACATATGTGGTTCTTTTTTTTTTTGTACTTCAGATGAATTACAGAAAAAATAGTTTCTCGTTAAACAGTAGTACGCATATTATTTTATGACATGGGTTAACAACCCCACGACACATCAATCCTCTCACTTCTCGACCTTTTTTTTTTTTTTGTGAAAATATGCATAGCCAAAGATACACCATTTCAAAAATTTCTACATGCACAGTTCAGTGACATCAACTTTGCTCTTCCAATTGTGCTGCTATTCTCACTTTAGATGAAGGTTTACAGAACAAGATAGTTTCTCATTAAACAGTTAGTACACATGTTGCCCTATGACAGTGGTTAAGAACTCCACTATACGTCAACACTGTCCTTACTCAACCTTGGGTTCCTTACCACCAGCTTTCCTGTCCCCTTCCGCCTTCTAGTCCTTGTCCCTGGACTGCTGTGTCTCATTAGTCCCATTTTGTTTTATGGGGCTGTCCAATCGCCAGCTGTACAGTGAACCTCAGAAGTGACTTCACCACTGAGCCAAAAGGGTGTCTGGGGGCCATACTCTCGGGGTTTCTCCAGTCTCTTCTAGACCAGTAAATCTGGTCTTTTTTGTGTGTGTTAGAATTTTGTTCTACATCCTTCTCCACCTCTATCCAGAACCCTCTGTAGTGATTCTGGTCAGAGCAGTCGGCGGTGGTAGCTGGGCACCATCTAGCTGTACTGGACTCAGTCTGGTGGAGGCCTTGGAAGCTGTGGTTCATTAGTCCTTTGGACTGATTTTTTCCTTGTGTCTTGTTCTCTTCATTCTCTCTTGCTCCCAAAGGGGTTAGACCAGTGGAGTATCTTAGATGGCTGCTCACAGGCTTTTAAGACCCCAGGCGCTACTCGCCAAGTAGAATGTAGAACACTGTCTTTATAAACTGTATTACGCCAGTTGAGCTAGATGTTCCCTGAGACCATGGTCCTCACAGCCCTCCACCCAGCAATTCAGTCCCTCAGGGACTTTGGATGTGTTTATGGAGCTTCCATGACCTTTCCTTGTACAAGTTGTGCTGTTTTCCCCAGTATTGTGTACTGTCTCACCCTTCACCAAAGATACCACTTATCTGTTGCCTATTTAGTATTTCCCCCGCCCCTTCCCATCCCTGGTAACCAACAAAGATTGTTACTTTTTGTGTGTAAAGTTTTTCATGGCTTTTTAGAATAGAGGTCTCATCCAGTACTTGTCCTTTTGTGATTGACTTACTTCACTCAGCATGATGTCTTCCAGTTTCATACATGAGATGCTTTACAGATTCATTGTTCTTTATTCTTGCATAGTACTCCATTGTGTGTATGTATCATAGTTTGTTTATCCATTCATCTGTTGATGGGTATCTAGGTTGTTTCTATCTTGTTGCTGTTGTAAACAATGCTGCCATGAACATAGGTGTGCACATGTCTATTCGAGTGACGACTCTTATTTCTGTAGGATATATTCCTAGGAGTAGGATTGCTCGATCAAATGGTATGTCTATTTCTAGCTTTCCAAGGAAGCGCCATATCATTTTCCAAAATGGTTGTATCATTTTGCATTCCCACCAGCAGTGCGTAAGAGTTCCGATCTCCCCGCAGTCCCTCCAACATTTGTTTTTTCCAGTGTTTTTGACTGGTGCCAGTAATGCCGGGGTGAGATGGCATCTCATTGTGTTTTAATTTGCATTTCTCTAATGCCTAGTGATGGTGATGATTTCCTCATGTGTCTGTTGGCAGCTTGAATGTCGTCTTTGGTGAAGTGTCTGTTGATTTCCTTTGCTCATTTTTTAATAGGATTGTCTGTCTTTTTGTTGTAGAGGTGTTCGATTTTTTTGTAGATTATGGAGAGTAGACATTTGTCTGACTTGTACTGTCCAAAAATTTTTTCCCACTCTGTAGGTTCTCTTTTTACTCTTTTGGTGAAGCTTCTGAAGAGCATAGGTGTTTGATTTTCAGAAGATCCCAGTTATCTAGCTTATCTTGGGGTTTGTGTGTTGATGGTTATGGTTTGTATGCTGTAAATGCCGCATAGTAGGGCCTGTAGCGTTGGTCCTATTTTTTCTTCTATGAGCTTTATAGTTTTTGGCTTTATATTTAGGTCTTTGATCCATTTAGAATTAGTTTTTGTATATGGCGTGAGATATGGGTCCTGTTTCATTTTTTTGCAGATGGATATCCAGTTTTGCCAGCACCATGTGTTAAAAAGACTGTATTTTACCGATTTTATGGACTTTGGGCCCTTGTCGAAGATCAGGTGACCGTGGGTGGATGGATTTACATCTGGGTTCTGAATTCTGTTCCATTGGTCAATGTATCTGTCGCTGTACCAGTACCAGGCTGTTTTGACTACTGTAGCTGTATAGTAGGTTCTGAAGTCAGGTAGTGTGAGTTGTCCAACTTTATTCTTCTGTAGTGCTTTACTTATTCGGGGCTTTTTCCTTTTACATATAAAGTTAATGATTAGTGTTTTCATCTCTTTGAAGAATGTTGTTGGTATTTGGATCGGGATTGCGTTGTATTTGTAAATTGCTTCGGGTAAAATTGTCATTTTCACAATGTTGAGTCTACCTATCCATGAGCATGGTATGTTTTTCCATTTATGTAGATCCCTTTCTTGCAGTAGTGTTTTGTAGTTTTCTTTGTGTAGGTCTTTTACATCCCTGGTTAGATTTATTCCGAAGTATTTTTTTTTATGGGCTATTATAAACGGTACTGTTTTCTTAATTTACTTTTCATCGTTCTCTTTATTGGTGTATGGGAATCCAAGTGATTTTTGTATGTTTATCTTGTATCCTGCTACTCTGCTGACTCTTTCTCTTAGTTCCAGTAGATTTCTCATGGAGTCTTTAGGGTTTTATATGTATAGTATATCATCCACAAACACAGATAGTTTAACTTTTTCATTACCAATTTGGATGCCCTTTATTTTTTTTCTTGCCTTATTGCTCTAACTCGAACTTCTAGTACAATGTTAAATAGGATTGGTGATAAAGGGCATGCTTGTCTTGTTCCTGTTGTCAAGCAGAATGTTTTCAGCCTCCTCCATTAAGAATGATGTTGGCTGTTGGTTTTGCATAGATGCCCTTTATTACATTGAGAAATTTCTCTTCTATACTTATTTTATTGAGAGTTTTTATCAGGAATGGGTGTTGGACTTTGTCGAATGCCTTTTTTGCGTCAATTGAGATGATCACGTGATTCTTTTTTTCCTTTTATTTATGTGGTGGATTACGTTGATTGATTTTCTAATGTTGAACCATCCTTGCTTACCTGATACGAATTCTCTTGGTTGTGGTGTATTATTTTTTTTGACATGATTTTGAATTCTGTTGGCTACAATTTTGTTGAGAATTGTTGCATCTGTATTCGTGAGAGATATTGGTCTGTAATTTTCTTTTTGTGTGCTGTCTTTGCCTGGTTTTGCTATCAAGGTTATGTTGGCTTCATAGAATGAATTTGGAAGTGTTGCTTCCTTTTCTGTGCTCTGAAATAGCTTGAGTAGTACTGGTACAAGCTCTTCTCTGAATGTTTTGTAGAATTCTTCAGTGAAGCCAGGTGGGCCAGGGCTTTTTTTGTTGGTTTTTTTTTTTTATGTCCTTTTCAATCTCTTCTCTGGTTATGGGTCTGTTCAGATTTTCAGCATCACTTTGTTGTAGTTTGGGTTGGTAGTGTGTTTCTAGAAATTTGTCCATCTCTAGGTTTTCAAATTTGTTGGAGTATAGTTTTTCATAATATTCTGTTATGATCCTTTTTCAGTTGGGTCTGTTGTGATGTCGCCCATTTCATTTCTTATTTGGGTTGTTTGTGTCCTCTCCTGTTTTTGTTTTGCATCGTTTGTCGATTTTGTTGATTCTTTCAAAGAACCAACTTTTGGTTTTGTTGATTCTATTGTTTTTCTATTCTCTATTTCATATATTTCTGCTGTGATCTTTATTATTTCCTTTCTTCCGGTGGCTGTGGGCTTTTTTGGCTGTTCTCTGAGTTGTGTATTAATGTTTTGATTTTGTCCCTTTTTTGATGTGTTTATCTATTGCTATAAATTATTCTCTGAGGACTGCGTTTGCTGTATTTCACAGGTTTTGGTATGATGTGTTTTCATTCTCATTTGATTCTAGGAATTTTTCAATTCTATCTCTGATTTCTTCTATTACCCAGTGGTTTGTAAGCAGGGTGTTACTCAGTTTCCACGTAATTGATACTTTTTTCCTTGCTCTTTCTGTGTTAATTTCTATGCATTGTGGTCAGAGAAGATACTTTGTATTATCTCAACATTTTGGATCTTGTTGAGGATTGCTCTGTGGCCTAAAATGTGGTCTGTTCTGGAAAACGTTCCATGTGCTTTGGCAAAGAATGTGTGCTTTGCAGCTGTTGGATAAAGTGTCCTATATATGTCTATGAGGTCAAGTTGGCTGATTGTGCTCTTTTGGTCTTCTGTATCTTTGCTGAGTTTCTTTTTAGTTGTTCTGTCCTTTACTGAGGGGTGTGTTGAAGTCTTCTACTGTTATTGTGGAACTGTCAGTTTCTCTTTTCAGTACTGTTAGTTTGCTTTATTTTGGAGTCTTGTCATTGGTTGCGTGGATGTTTATTATGGTCATGTCTTCATGATGGATTGTCCCCTTAATCGTTATATAGTGTTCTTTGTTTTTTATGGTGGATTTTGTTTTAATGTCTATTTTATCTGAGATTAGTATTGCTACTCCTGGTCTTTTTTGGTAGTTGTTAGCTTGATATAGTTTTTTCCAACCTTTGATTTTTAATAAATTCATATCTTTGTTTTTAAGGTGTGTCTCTTGTAGACAACATATATATGTATCCTGTTTTTTTATCCATTACACCACACTCCGTGTCTTTATGGGTGCATTGAGTCCACTTACAGTGTAATGATGGATAGATGTGAGTTTATTGCTGTCATTTTGTAGTGCTTTTTTCTGTGGTGTTGACGTTTTCTTTGTTCCTCTTACTGTCCTGTGCTGAATTCCTTTTGTTTGTGGATTTTTTTTTTCATTTCTTTTATTCTTGTAGGTTTTGTTTTAATTGAGACTTTGTTTTTCCTTTTTATTTTTATGACTATGTTTGTTAACTTTGTGGTTACCGTGAAATTTACCCTTATCTTTCTAAGTTTGAAGCAGTCTATTATTACTTGGTATCACCTTGCCTTTCTTTTCATTAGAAAGTTCTATACACCATTTATTTTCTCTTTTATTGTTCTGGTGTTGGTGTCATTTGAAGATTAACTGCTTTGATTCCCTATTGTATTTCTTTTGGTTTTGCATAGCCCTTGAGAGTTCATTTCCTAGATTGGTATCTGGCTGGTATGATCCTGCGTCCTAGATTCAGCCTGTGAGCTAAAGTTGTTTGTTCTCAGATCAAAGAACTCCCTTTAATAGTTCTTGTAAGTTTGGTTTGGTTTTGACATATTTCCTTAATTTCCTTTTATCTGGAAATGTCCTAATTTTATCATCATATTTGAACGAGAATTTTGCAGGATATATTATTCTTGGCTGGCAATTTTTTTTTTCCTTAAGGTTTTATATATGTCATCCTATTGCCTTCTTCCTGCATGGTTTCTGGTGAATAATCTGAGCTTAGTCTTATTGTTTGTCCTCTGTGTCTGACTTCTTGTTTTTCATAAGCTGCTCTCAGGATTCTTTGTCTTTGGTTTTGGCAAGTGGGATTATGATATGCCTTGGTGATTTTCTTTTGGGATCTCTCCAGTATGGGGTTCGTTGAGCTTCTTGGATGGCCATCTTTTTATCTTTAATGATATTGGGGAAGTTTTCTGTCAGCAGTTCTCCAGTGATCCTCTCTGTGTTTTCTGTTTTCTCCCTTGTTCTGGAACTCCAATCACTGGAAATTTTTGCTTTTGATAGTATCCGACATAATTCTCAGGGCCTCTTCGTTTTTCTTCTTTTTTTTGAGTTTTCCTCAAATGGAATTGTATCCAAGTTTTGTCTTCAATTCCGCTGATCCTGTTTTCCACCATTTCAGATCTGCTCCTCAGCCTTTCTATGACACCATCCATTTTTGATATTTTGTTATCTTTTGGATTTCCAGTTGTTTTTGCATAATTTCTATTTGTGAATTTATTTTGGCATTTTGTTCCTCTATTATTTTCCTGAATTCTTCCATTTATTTTGTATTTTTCATGAATTTGTGTGCCTTTTCCATGAATTTGTTTGTTTTTTCCTCATTTTTGTCTGCTTTTTGTTTCAATTCTTGGGTAATTGTGAGCATTAGAGGTTTGAATTCCCTATCAGGGAGTTCTAGTGCCTTTTCTTCTACCAGAAAGTCATCTGGTTTATTTTGGACGCCTACTGGAACTATCCTGTCCTGTTTTAGTAAATGTTTTGGTATTTTTGCTGTGTTCAGGGCATTTAGTAGTTATTTTTCTTGTATATTGATTATAGATTTGTTTTATTCCTTTTTTTTTTTTTTTTAATTTGGCTATATCTGAGTAGGTGGGCTGTGTGTTCTTTGCTCATCTGTGGGCACCATACTGGAGGCAGGGTCAGTTGTTCAGATATGGTACAGCAGGGCAGGTCTAGCTGAAGAGGAGTTGCTAGGATGAGTTGTTTGTGGCACTTACTACAGCCACCAAAGCGGGCCATTAATCAGTGCAGGCAGGTTCTGGTGGGCTGTGCCTGTGCTGCTTGGTGGTGTGATGTTAAGTGCACGGTGCAGGTAGGCAGGGGGGAGGGGGGAGACTGTGATGTGTGGTGCTAAGATGGGTATGGAAGAGAGAGAAGAACAGGAGCCAAAAACGTACAAACAAAAAAGAGTGCTAGGGGAGCTTGTCGTTGGAGTGGAGAGATGAGAGACTATGAAACGGAGAAAAACAAAAAGGGACAGTAGAAGAAAAGAAAATAATGAATAAAAATTAGAAAGATAAAAGGAAAGCTCCCAAGGATCCCACCAGTATGGCTACGACGTATGGGGAAGTGTTCCCAGGTGCTGAAGTACACCCTCGGTAGAAAACGTAAAAGTGTCACTCAGCACCAGGTATTCAGGGGACAGGAGGAGAAGGAGGTATAGAGAGATGAGAGACTGAGTAATGAAGAAAGACAAAAAGGGAAAAAGAAAAGGAAAACAAATTAAAAATAAAAGAACAAGAAAACCCCCCTGAAAAACTAACAAAACCCACAAAAATAGAAACACCCTCAGGGATCCCTCTGCACATCTACGCAAGGTGAGAGGGTAGGTCCCAAGCCAAGCAGCACTGCCCGGCCAGAGTGGGCTCCCAACTTGAGAAAAGAAAAAGAAAACAAACCAAAAGAAAAAAAAAGCCCCGGGAGCCCACCAGCATGGCAGCACAGACTGGGAAGCAGTTCCACAGTCGCGGAGCTCTACAGCCTCTCAGGAAGAAGCAAAGATGGCACACGGAACCAGGTATTTGAGCAAAAACGGGGACATGGTGAGAGGTAAGGAAGAAATCAAAAGAAGCTAAAAAAAGCAACACCAGCAGCCAACAAATGGCACTCAGGGAGTCAGCCAGTGCAGGCGGGTGAAATCGAAGCATCCGGTGCTTCCTGGCTAAGACACTGTGGCTGTGGGAAGCAGAGGAGGCCAAGTCGGGGTGAAGAAGGGTGAGGGGTGGGAAAGCCCCTATATTACTGGTTACCGGTTGTTCTGTCTCCTGCTGGAAGGTCCGTGAAGCTGCTTTCTCCTACCATCTGTTTACTGGTCTCTGATAGGAGTTCGAGATGGCGGATCCGTGCTGCGTTAGCTGATGGGAGACCTCTGCATGTATGTCTCCTCACTCTCTGTTCTTTGTCAGTTTCTTATTCTATTTGGTGCTTGACTGAGTTTTTTATTTTTTCATTTGATTTTTAGGGTTTCAGGATTGCTGTTTTCTCTGTTTGGCTTAGTTTTTCTGAGCTTTGCTATGGAGGAATGGCATGCTTCTGCCTAGAGTGCCATGTTATCGGAAGTCCTGGAAACAGTTATATTTTGCTTTCACTTCTAGGTGATAATTTTGCTGGACACAGAATACTAATTTGTTGGTTTTTTTCCATTTCAATAGTTGTCACTATTTCACTCTACAGTCTTTGTGCTGACAAAGTTTCTGAAGACAAATCTGCTGTCTTAATTTTGTTCCTCTATCGGTAAGGTGTATTTTCTTCTCTGGTTTCTTTCATGATGGTTTCTATTTTGATTTTCTCTTGTTTAAATATGTCTAGGTGGGGATTTTTTGTACTTATCCTGATTGGTGCCTTTTGAACTTCTGCACCTGTGATTTGGTGTCTGTCATAAATTTTGTAAAATTATCAGCCATCATTACTTCAAATATTAATATTTATTTTTGTTTTCTCTCATTCTTCTGGTATTTTCATCACCCATATTTTACACCTTTTGTTTCAGAGTTCTTGGATATTCTACTCCCTCTTTTTTCCTTTCCATTCGTCTCTGCATTTGTTTTGGATGTTTCTATTGACCTGTCTTGAGCTCACTGATTCTTTTGTTGGCCATGTCCAGTCTTTTGCGAATTCCCTGAAATACGTTCTTCATTACTGTGACATTGTTTTTCATTTCTGGTATTTCCTTTTGGTTTTTGTTAGACTTTCCATCTCTCTACTCACATTAGCCATCTGTTCTTGCATGTGGTCTACTTTCTCCATTGGAGGAGGCCTTATCATATGAATCATAGTTGTTTTAAATGCCCAGTATAATAATTCCAAATTCTGTGTCATATCTCTGTCTGGTTCTGATACTTCTTTGTTCAAACTATTCTCTTTGTCTTTTAGTTTGCGTTTTAATTTTTTGTTGAAAGATGGATATGATGTATTGGATAAAAGAGACTGGTGAATTTGCCGTTAGTGTGATGTCTTATGTTTATCTGGTTAGAAGTAAGCTGTGTTTATTGTAGCTGTAGATGTGAGAGACTAGTATTCCCCCCCCCCCCACTTTTTTTTTCCTTCCCTCCACTCCAGTCTTTGGGCTTCATTACAGATTTTTCTGAAATAGACTCAACCTAAAGTTCTTTCAGTTTTAATCCCTTTTATTATACAGGCGTACCATTGATGTGGTGGTATATGGGTGTAGGGAAAGAAAGTAGTGTATAGTCCTATGACTGGATTTCAGTTTTTTAGTGAGCCTGATCTTCTCAGTTGGCACCTTCACAGGTGCTTCACAGCTCTCCTCCTTCTCCCTTAGATGAGACCAAAATCCTAGATGGAATTGGAGTTGAGTCTTTCCCTTCCCCCAAATCATTTAGACTCTTTAAAATCCCAATTTGTTAATGATCTGGTGAAATAGTTTCCTTTGAGGACAATTTTTTTCCGGAAGAACATAACACTTTGGGTGTATTTTAAAATGGCTACTTTTCCCTCTCCTTATTGGAAGCACTAGGGGATTTTTCTCGAATCAATAAGAACCTAGTAGGGCTGCTGGAGCCTAAAACTCAGGAAAGTGAGGGGGCCTCCCTGACCGGACCCTCTGGTATTTTTATCTCAAGCAGATGTGGAGTGGATTTCGTGCTATTAGTTTTTTTTTCTGCCCAAGTACTGGCATCAGCAGCAGGTTCTCATACTTAACTTTTTCTTGTGTAAAGCGTTATTCTCTGTATTTACCTGACTGTGTCCAGTTTTGGGGGAAGCATTTTGCTCTGACTTCAATTCTCTGATGGATCTGAGAAGAATTGTTGATTTTCAGTTTGCTTAGCTTTTTTCTTGTAGTGAGGACAAGAGTAGTGACTTCCAAGCTGCATGCCAGACCATAAACGTATAGTCTGTTTTTTTCTATCATTAGTATGTCTTTTATTTTCATGTTTCTGTCTTTATACTGTTCCTTTATGCTGCTTTTAATTTTCCAGTGTCCAAATTTACATTTAGCTTATTGCTAATCAGCCTCTTTTCTTTTCTTGGAATGTAGCTGTGTTTCTTCCTTTTGCAGGGCGTGAAGGCCATTGGAGCCCTTTGGATCCTGTGCCTCTACATTGGGACTTGTTGAAATGGATGAGCATCTGAAATCTATATTGTTTATTTGTTGTCCACACCGTAGTGTTTAGGAGTATAAGCATTCAGATATTTCTATTTTTTTTTAATTGCTCTATCTGTTGTGACTGCGTGAACTAGGCTCTGTGTAAGTTTTACCTAAATCACTTCAGTTAACTGAAGGCACTGGAGATGAGTATCTTAAAGCAAGAGTTATGTCTGAGAAAACAGAACTTTACCGGGAGGAAGATCTTAAGGTTGTCTGAACGGAATAGGGTATTTCCTTTCTCTTCTTGCGATAGTGCATAGTCGGGCTTTAGGGCATTTATATTGTCACTGTACAGAGAGAACCAGAATAGCAAGAAGACTGCATGCACATAACAGAAGTGGAGTTGTGAAGAATTAGGCATCAAATACAAATGGACCCTGCATTCTGACCCTGGCTTATCCACATTCTAATTGGGCAACTTCAAGCTTATGATTGTTTATCTGTTAATTTTTCTTAAATAGCCGTGAACGTATTTCAAATAACGTATGTTTAATACTGTCATTATATCTGGTCTGTTATGCTTTTTCAAAAATATATCCCGTGTTGTAGTTATTCAATAAGTTGAACATTTTGTTATTATATATTGTAGTAATATGTGATTGTCCTAGGCTGGGTTCTCTAGAAAAGGAAAACCAATAAAGAATGTAAAGGTATATAAAGAGAGATTTACGTCAAGGAAACAGCTCACGTGATTGTAGAGGCTAGAACTTCCCAAGTCCGTGGATCAGGCTAGAGGCCTGTCCCAGTTCATGCAGCCACAGAAGCTGGCAAGCCCAAGATCAGCAGGTTGGAGAGCAGGGCTCCCGCTCACAGGCTGTGAAGGTTGATGAATTCCAAGATTGGCAGGCAAGACCACAAGGTTTCTCCCTATTCGCATAGCTGCAGGGGCTGCAGAACCCAAGATCAGCATGTCAGAGAGCAGGGCTCCACTCACAGGCTGTGAAGATCTATGAGTCCCAAGTTCAGCAGGTAGGCTGACAGCTCAAGTCCGAAGAACCAGAGGTGAGACAACAGGAGGCAGCCGCAGAACCCAGAGTGAGCAAAAAGAAAGTTTGCTTATATTCAGATGCAGGCCACACCCCCAAGGAAACCCTTTCATCTGATTGGCTACTCACAGCGTGTTCAGTCTTGGGAGTGATCACATATAAACACTGAAAATCATGGTTTAGCCAAGTTGACACATAATCTTAACTATCACAGTGATCGTAATGTGTTAGTAAAAGACCATGAACGAGATGGACTGGCACAGTGGCTTCAGTAACGTGATCAAAGACCACAGCCTTCAGTATGGATTGCTTCTCAACATAAAACTCACAACTGGACCAATAAGCAACATCATGGTAAACAAAAAAAAGATTAAAATCAAGAATTTCATTTTATTTGTATTCACAATCGACGCTAATGGAAGCAGCAGTGAAGAAATCAAATGTCTCATTTCATTGGGCAAATCTGCTACAAAAGACCTTTTTCAAGTGTTAAAAACCAAAGATGTCACCTTGAGGATTGAGGTACTCCTGACCCAAACCATGGCTAAACCATGGTGTTTTCAATGGCCTTGCATGCATGTGTATGCTGCTCAGTGAATAAGGAAGATCTAAGAAAAATTGATGCCTTTGGATTATGGTGTTGGTAAAGAATATTGAATATACCATGGCCTGCCAAAAGAATGAACAAATCTGTTCTGGAAGTACAGCGAGAATGCTCATTGGAAGCAAGGATGGCAAGACTTCATCTCACATACTTTGAACATGTTATCAGGAGGGACCAGTCCCTGGAGAAGGACTCATGCTTGGTAAAGTAGAGGGTCAGCAAAAAAGAGGAAGACCCCCAATAACATGGATTCACACAGTGCAACAATGGGCTGAAGCATAACAATGATTGTGAGGATGCTACAGGACTGAGAAGTGTTTCATTCTGTGGTACATGAAGTTTCTGTGAGTCGGAACCGACTCATTGGCCCTTAACAACAGCAGTGTGTGTTGGGATTTTTCACAACTTTGAAACATATAACCTGGCTCCCTGCATTGGAGACTGTTGAGTTTTGCTTGAGGTTGGAAACTTGTTTTAACACCATCATACCAGGAATGATTGGAGATAACATAGGCAGATCATATTACCTACATTTCGGGCAAGAAGAGCCTTCCTGTTCTGCAGCTGCTCAGCTGTTCAGTCCAGTTTTAGCATCAAAAATGTTATATAGCAGCCTTTTGTCTCCTCACTGCGTATGGAGACCAGTATATTGAATCTGTTTCTCAGAGTCTAATCCTTAGTGGGACCCTACAGTTCAGGTGATTCCAGAAATAAGGGTTCAAGTAATCGTATGCTCATATGCCTTTTATGGACTGCCAGCATAAAAAATTTTGAAATAGAAATTCCACGGGGCAGGTGTGTCCGTTTCTTACGATTCTTGGGCAGTTTAACTGGTAAACCCTGTGCACTTAAATTAACTTCCTTACAAAATGGGAATCTTAACCTATTCTTCATGGTCAGCAAATACAAGGCTATCCTATTAAGCCCTTTGAGATACAAAGGTTGTAAAATTGGCTTTGGGCTGTTGTGAACAATGCCCAAAGCCAATTTTACAACTCTTGATTTTCTAAAGGGCTTTCTAAGGAAGCGCCGTATCATTTTCCAAAATCGTATGATTTTGCATTCCCACCAGCAGTGCATAAGGGTTCCGATCTTCCTGCAGCCCCTCCAGCATTTGTTTTTTCCAGTGTTGTTGATTCGTGCCAGTAATGCTGGGGTGAGATGGTATCTTTTTGTGGTTTTAATTTGCATTTCTCTAATGGCTAGTGATTGCAATCATTTTCTCATGTGTCTGTTGGCCGCTTGAATGTCTTTGGTGAAGTGTCTGTTCATTTTCTTTGCCCATTTTTTAATAGGATTATTTGTGTTTTTGTAGAAGTGTTGGATCTTCTTATAGATTATGGAGATTAGACTTTGTTTGACTTGTACTGTCCAAAAATTTTTTCCCAGTCTGTAGGTTCTTTTTACTCTTGGTGAACTATTTTGAGGAGCATAGGTTGACATGTCATGGGGTTAACCAATGTCATAAAACAACATGTGTACTACTGTTTAATGAGAAACTATTCTGTAAACCTTCTCCTGAAATACAATAAATAAAATAAAAATATTTAAAAAATCCCATGGAACCTCGTCAAAGCAATTAAACAAGGTTTTGTCAAAGAAAAAAAAATTGGCTTTGGGGCAGTGTCTGATTTCCTCCAACCCCACATGAGGGAAGGAGAACCAAGATCAACAGCCCAAGGCTGATTCCTGTGAGGTAGAGGTCTGACAAGCCCATCCTCTCCACCATCCTTACCAACTCTGACACCAATCATCCCTCCCACAGCACTCTACTGGGTTTAAAATTCATCATGATGGCTACACAGAACTCAGAGACTACTCATGACTATAGAGTTTGTTCTAAGAGAAGTAACAGTTACAATTCAGATTGAAGAACACTCAGGATACATTTCTTCAATCAGGATAGCCTCTCCCAGCTGTGCTCACAGGCATACCTCTCCCTGGCCCTCAGTCTGCCCAAAGGCACTCAGCTTTCTCTCTCTTTGGGCCAGAAAGCCCACCACAGGGTCTTCTGCTGCTGGGTGTCTTCTGCTGGTGTCTCCTTCCTTAGGGGTGGTGGGCTCCTCTCTTTGCTCTTGAATTGGCTCTCTAATGCAAAACTGACCAATCCCTTTGGTAGGCCACGATTACCCCATCACACAATCACCTGGGTGGGAGTTACAAGACCATGGCTAGAAAGGCCACACACAAAAGTAATCCAGTGCAGTGGTTTTTATCATCTGAATACTTTAGAGCATGTTTGTGTGGGTTTCTCAGTGTACGTTCTTAGAGTGGTTGCTTATAATTGGATTAAAAGTTTGACAGTTGTGTGAACATCTAGAATTTCGTGTTCACTCTCACCTGTGCTCTGTTAACTTTTCAGTCACCTTGTCTATTTCCACGAAAGTCAGAGAGGATGACAGTGCAGCTTTTAAAGTATTAAAAAATTGGTAACAGACATGTAAAAATTTATAATTCTTAGAATATTCGTTTTTTGTCAGGTGGTCTTGTCACTGCTGTTGACCCGAGTTACCAGTTTTTTTGGTAGGCCTGTCATGGCTGTTGAGGGACACAAGAAAAAAACGCCAGTCCGTCAGTATTTCCTGGATTATCCTGCTAGTTTTGTTGAGTGTTCTGGTGGGTCTTATGGAAGGCAGTAAAATTATTTTTTTCCACAAAGAGATGATTATCTGAATGTGGAAATAGCCCTTTCATTTGTAGAGGGTTTCTCTCTTTTCTGCTTTAGTTCTGGGTCTTCTGGAATATAAATATACAGAGAAATGAGGCGGGAATTGGTCAGTGTCAAACTGTGGACAGAAAAGTTCAGTGCTTCAGAAATATATTGTTAAATCTATGAGATAGGATGCTAAGAATCAGAATGTAAATATAGACAGCAAAAGGAAGAGCCTAATAGTCAAACTCTAGAACACAGAGAGTTCTGTGACTTTTCTGTGAATTCTGTGGTTTCCTCTAATAACCTCGCTTGAGATTTCACACACATTGTGGAAGATGATCCCTTGCTAATCCAGAGTATGTGGGTTATTTTAGGACTCAGTGGTGTTTGAGGATGTGGCCATGGACTTTACCCAGGAAGAGTGGGCTTTGCTGAATTTTGCTCAGAGGAAACTCTACAGAGATGTGATGATGGAAACCTTCAGAAACCTGGCCTTGGTTGGTAAGGAGGATTTCGGCTTTCTTTTTCAATAGTGAATGAAAGTATTGTACTACTGGATCTTGTTTCAAGGTTTAGGTTGAGGAAGGGGAATACATTGGAACACCTGACAAACATTCACTTCCCTCATGGAGCTTAGTCTATAGTGTTCTCCCTGAATGCAAAAATCTGCACATTAAACTGAGTTTGTATTTTTTTTCTGTTTAAAAGCTTTGAGGGTCTTTAAGTGTTGTAAATGTGCGCATTGGCTTGAGGGGTTACTTTGGACACAGATTTGTGGATTGGTACCTCATTAGAATTTTACCATATTTATTACAAATTTGGTATAATTACTTTGTGGCAAATAAACTCATAACAGTCCATCTGTAGAAACTCTGGTGGCCAAAATATTGGCTCAATGTCAGGGATATGTTGCTTTCCAGTGTCTTCCCTCATGATCTGCCATCCCCCATGAACACCGTGTCACCTAAACCCACTTGTTCTCCCAGGAAAAGACCTAAGGAGAATTGAGTTAGTCCTTCCTTATTCAGAGCCATGGTGTCAGGATGCACCAGGAAGGCAAGAATCCTTTGAAGGATGAACCATGCATGGAGGGAATTACATTTGAATAAATCAGCTTGAAAAAGTTTTGGTTTGAGGAGGCTAAACTTCCACATATACCTGAGCTTATTATTATTATTGTTTCCCTTTCCATCAGTTCTCTCACACTTTCTTTATCCACGAGACAGATCTTCCCCATTTCTCTTTTAGCATTACCATTGAACACATGCATTGTTTCTAGTAGCTTTCTGTTATGCTTTCCTGAATACCTTATTTATGATACCGTCACCTTCAATCATCAAGAAATAATTGAAATTAACTTTTTAGTAAATTGCTTACTTTTTTGACCATTGCCAAAGTACTAGAATATCAGTATGCCTCAATGTCATTCTTTGCTCTTAGGTGGCTTGTTTCGTATTTTAAAAAGCTCCTTAGCATTCTGTTTCATGTTGTGAAATTGAACTTAAAATTATTGTCTATCAGTTTCTCAGCAGGTTGATAAAGGACAAATGGTGTCCACTGACCATTTAATAATGCAATTCATAAAGAATAACTTCCGGTATACCATGTTAGGAGAAGCTTGTGAATTCCATGGCATTGAAGAACAGTGCAACAACAAACAGAGGCATATGACGTGAGTATCATTCACATGAGTATGAACAGGACCTCACCAGAGTGTCGGGAGGTATCATAACATTTATATGTGTGTGTGTATAAAACTAACTAAAATTCTGTGTTCATGTAATTTCACAATGTTATATTTTCATAAATATGAAGGAGATAATGAGTATTTATATTCACTTATATAGAATTATAAAGCCCAATTATTTAGAAAGAATGTGATGCTAATGGAATTGACTTCTAGTAGATGATATAATCTATTCAATATGAGATGACTCAGAGCAATAAACATACATATTTACTGTATACTATAATTTTATGATAACAAAATTCAAGCAATATGCTGTCCCTTTTTGACAGATGGCATACAGAGGAGAGCCTCCATGAAAGTAATGAATGGAAAGAAAAGGAAAGGAAAGAAGGTAATCAGTGTGGAAAACTTTTCGGCAAGATTGCGTGTCTTACCAGGCTCAAGAAAACTGTTACTAATGAAAATCCTTCTAAATGTTGTAAACATGGAAAACCTTTAAAGTATCATTCTTCATTTAAATGTCAAATCAGATCTCACACTGGATGCAGTACCTATCAGTGTAAGGAATGTGGAGTGGCCTGCAGTTGTTCCTCTTGCCTAAGCACTCACGTAAAAACTCTTACTGTAAAGAATATTTATAAATGTAAGGAAAGTGGCATCACTTGTAGTTGTTCCTCATCCTTCAGTACACATGAAAGAACTCATGGTAGAGACAGGCCTAATGAATGTAAGGAATCCGAGAAAGCCTTTGGTCAGTTTTCAACCTTTATTGAACATAAAAAAATTCAAAGTGGAAGGCAACATTATGATCATAAGGAATATGTGAATACTTGTAGTTCTTCATCATCTCTCAGTAAACATATTAGTATTCACAGTGGAGTGAGGTCTTATGAATGTAAGGAATGTGGGAAAGTGTTTAATTGTGCCTCATACCTCAGTACACATAGAAGAATTCACAGTGGTGAGAGGCCTTATAAGTGTAAGGAATGTGGGAAAGCCTTACGTTATTCCTCATCTTTCAGTAAACATAAAAGAACTCACACGGGAGAGAGGCCTTATGAATGTAAGGAATGTGGAAAAGCCTTCAGCTGTGCCTCACACCTCACTACACATTTAAGAACTCACAGTGGAGAGAGGCCTTACGAATGTAAGGAATGTGGGAAAGCCTTTAGTTGTTCCTCATCTCTCACTACACATACAAGAACTCACAGTGGAGAGAGGCCTTACAAATGTAAGGATTGTGGAAAAGCGTTTAGGCAGTCCTCAAACCTATTGAATCATATAAGAACTCACAGTGGAGAGCGGCCTTATGAATGTAAGGAATGTGGGAGAGCTTTTAGCCAATCCTCACACCTGATCAATCATATAAAAACTCACAGTGGAGAATGGCTTCATGAATGTAAGGAATGTAGGAAAACCTTTAGCCAGTCCTCACACCTGATCAACCATATGAGAACTCACAGTGGAGAGTGGCCTTATGATTGTAAGAAATGTGGGAAATCTTTTTGTGATTTCTCCAACTTCTCTCGACATACAAGAACTCACAGTGGAGAGAGGTCTTATAAATGTAAGGAATGTGGAAAAGCCTTTACACAGTCCTCATCTCTCAGTCAACATAAACGAACTCACAGTGGAGAGCGACCTTATGAATGTAAGGAATGTGGGAAAGCATTTAGCCGGGTTTCAAACCTCACTAGACATACAAGAACTCACAGAGGAGAGAGGCCTTATGAGTGTAAAGAATGTAGGAAAGCCTTTAGTTTGCGCTCAGCCCTCACTAGGCATATAAAAACTCACAGTGGAGAGAGGCCTTATGAATGTAAGGAATGTGGGAAAGCATTTATCCGGTCCTCAGCCCTCACTACACATATAAGAATTCACAGTGGGGAGAGGCCTTATGAATGTAGGGAATGTGGGAAAGCATTTAGCCAGTCCTCATCTCTCACTACGCATACAAGAACTCACAGTGGAGAGAGGCCTTATGAATGTAAGGAATGTGGGAAAGCCTTTAGTCACGCCTCATCTTTCACTCACCATATAAGAACTCACAGCAGAAAGAGGTCTTACGAATGTACAAAATGAGGAAACATCTTCAGTTCTCTCTCGTACTTGAAAAATACGTTAATACAATCAGGAGAAATGTATTGCACATATGACAGGTCCTATCAACGTCAAAAACAAGGGAAGCCTTCAGTGTGAGTACTTCCTTTGGACCTGTATAATACCTCACACTGGAGAGACTTTGGGACTAGAAGCAAAGAACGTCTTCGTTTGTACCACATAACTTTGGATGAGTATCAAAATGTAAATTTGGTTGTAATACATAAAAATTGTCTGTAATACACAATCTCGTCAAGCTATGTTGTCTTAACCTTTGTGGTTTCTTTTTACTCCACTATGTTTTTAACTTTTTTATTAACATATTTTCACATTATAAAGCAGTATGTTCTCGATGTAGAGAAACTGGATTTTAACAGACATTTGGGAGGAAAATCAAAAATCACTCAGAATTCCACCATTTACGTTATTTTGTGTATTTTAGCCTGCTTTGTATGCAAAGCAGTCATTTCCTGAAGAATCTGGATTATACATCGTGTACTGTTGTACTGAACTTTTTTTCGTTGATTTTTAAAATTTTCCGCAACTACTCTGATCTTTTATGAATGCGAAAACTGCACAGAAAATTTTAACTCACATCCCACCATTTCACAAAAATGTCCCTCTCAAATGGTGCTGTGAGAAGCAGGATTTTCATTGAAGGAGGGCTCACATTGAGGATACATGGAAATGGTGGACCTGCATAGACCTACAACCTACTCTAAATTCAATGGAACTTGTGGCCAGCTCAGCCCTTTTGGTAATTTTGTCGTTCCAAGAAGAGTGCACTAGGCCAGGAGTTGAGGCTGCAGTTGCTGAACTGGGCTGGACTGGTGGCTGCTTCTGTACCTTGGGTGCATACCCGCTACAAGGCCTGGAGGTTTATACAGAACTCCTCTGCCCCACGGTGAACTGGGATCTTCTTGACTTCTCATGTAAGTGGCTTGGGAAATGATGGCTATAGGTAGCAAAAGCCTTCAAATTAGGCCGCCCATTGGCCCAATTGCCCTTTCAGAATCACTTTTTGCAAATTCTTGGGCACCGTAATGGTGTACCTTGATAATAGTGCTAGATTGTGGAAATAGTGGAAGAGGAGAAATGGTGTTTGTCCAACAGGAAGGGAGTTTTTAGATACATGCGCCACATGTCACAGTGTTGTACTGCAACTGAATTTCTTTGGAAAAATTTATTCAACAGTAGGTAAAGCAATCATAGTTTAACGTGTGAAGCGTGGGTATAGAAGTATGTATATAATGATGCCGTTGTATAAAAAATTTATATATGCAGACAGGTCAGTTTGTAGAGATTTGCTGTAAAGGTGCGACTAATTTCTTTAGTCGGACCACTACCACAATGAAAATATAAAACAGTTCCCTCTATGCAAGAAATTCCCTAGTGCTGCCACTTTTTAGGCATGAATCTCTGGCACTTGAGTATATACATGTCATACTTTACATATTTTTTAGTTTCTGGCTCCTGTTGGTGTCAATGAATTTCAGATTCATCCATGTTGATGAATGTATTGACAGTTCCTTTTTATTGTTGTATTTTGTATAGACCTACCACAGTTTGTATATTCATCAGGTTAAGAGTGTTTGAGTTTCCACTTTTTTATTCTTTGGATTTTTAAATAAAACTGCTATAAACATTCACGTAGTGGGTCTATGTGAACATAAAGTTTCATTTTTCTCATCTGTATCCGTACAAGTTGGATTGGTGTGTCATAGATGTATGATTACCTGTATCAGAAACTTCCAATCTGTTTCTCAAAGGGGCTGTGCCATTTCATATTCCACCAGCAGCGTATAATTGCAGTTGCTGCTAGGATCTGGAGAGGCTGCTTCCAGAGCAATAAAACACACTTCTGATTGCCTCTGTTTTCAGAGGAGGGATTTGGATTGGCAGCTCACCTGATAGGCATTCCACATTTGTGAGAATAGTATGTGGAATGTAGCACCTGGATTAGTCCCTTCTTGCAGAGTCCTTTATTGTCCTGCATCTATTCATAACTGGCAGAAGAGTGATGTAAAGCCTAGCTCCATTACCACAGATCAGGGAAAAATGGTGTATCTGCAGCAGAAGCAATAAATTGACAGCCAGGATGATGGTCAATATGTGGCTTTTGTTTTTCATCAGTGATAAACCAGCTCCTAGCACTGCGAAGCTTGTCTTGGTGCCCAACCTATTCCCCTTTCCCATGGGAACTTAAGGTGTCTGCCTCTGTGCCTGTCTCCCTCTCCTACAAACTCTAAATATCTTCTCTGACATCGACCTACTGAAAAGGCAACTATTCTGACTCCAACCAACTGGAACAATGCCTGATCTAATAAGTGAAATGTGCTAAAATGATGCAGAGCATAGGAAGTGCTGTACTTACAGTTTTAATATAGCAGAAAGGATACAAATCAGGACCAGCATAAAGCAGAGCCACATATGGTGAGATCTGGCAGGATGTAAATGCGGAGTTCCCATGTCTCATGCCTACTTCTTCCATCCTCCCTTGTATAGGCATGCCTCGGAGATATTGAGGGTTCAGTTCCAGACCACAGCAATAAAGCAAATATTGTAATCACGTGAGTCATGTAAATTTTCTGGTTTCCCAGTGCATGTAAAGATTACATTTATACTATATTGTAGTGAACTGTACAATAGTATTAAGTTTAAGATAAAATATACATACGTTAATTAAGACGTACTTTATTGCTAATGAATGCTAACCATTATCTGAGCCTTCAAAGAGTTGTAATCTTTTTTTGCTGGTATAGATTCTTGCCTAGGTGTTGATGGCTGCTGAATGATCAGGGTAGTGGTTGCTGAGAAGGTTGGGGTGGCTGTGGCAATAACATAAGACAACAATAAAGTTTGCCGTATTGGTTGACTCTTCTTTCAGAAAGATATCTCTGTAGTATGTGATGCTGTTTGATAGCATTTTGCCCACAGTAGAACTTCTTTCAAAACTGGAGTCAGATGACTTCCAGGCAACATGGTGATGTAGTCAGAAGCACCACGCCATCCCTCCGCAGCAAAGATCAGAAAAACTAAATCAGAGCCACACGTCAATCCTGAAACCCTAAGCATCAAAGGAAGAGATAAAGAACTCATCCAAGCACCGAATAGAATAAGAAACTGACCGAGAACAGAGAGCAAGGAGAGATACATGCAGAGGTCCCCTATCAGCTACCGCAGCAAGGATCTGCCATCTTGGACTCCTATTGGAGATCAGTTAATGGGGTATGAGAAAGCAGCTTTATGGAGCTTCCAGCAGGAGACAGAACAACCGGTAACCAGCGATATAGGCTTTCCCAACCCCTACCCTTCTTCACCCCCCCACTTAGCTCCTCTGCTTCCTGCAGCCACAGTTTCTTGGCCAAGAAACACCAGCTTCATCCTGACGTCCCTTGGATTCCGCCCGCCTGCACTGGCCAACTCCTTGTGTCAGCCTTTTGGCTGCTGGTGTTGCTTTTTTCTGCTTTAGATTTCTTCCTTATCTCTCACCACCTCCCCCTCCTTTCTTTCAAATACCTGGCTCCGTGTGCCATCTTCTTCCTGGAAGGCTGCAAAACACCGCTTGACTGTGAAACTGCTTCCCGGCCCGTGCTGCCACAACGGAGGGACCCCCGGGGCTTTATTTGTTGACTGGTTTGTTCTGTTTTGACTTTGTTTCTTTTTTTTTCCCTCAGCTTGGGAGCCCCTTCTAGCCCGGCAGAACTGCGTGGCTTGGAAGTTGCTCCCTTACTCTTCACAGACGCACAAGGACATCACTGGGGGCATTTTTATTCTTGTGTTTTTTTTCTTTTTGGTTTTTTGTTTCTTCGTTTTTTTCTTATTCCCTTTTTGTCTTTGTTTCCAGTTTCTCTATTATTTTTTTCTTTTACCCTTTTTTTTTATTTTTGTTTTTCCTCATTTCTCAGTCTCATCTCTCCACTCCAATAGGAAGCTCCCTTAGCACTCTTTTTTGTGTGTATGTTTTTGGCCCCTGTTCATCTCTCCTCTGTCTCATCTTTTCCATACCCATCTTAGCAACACACCACAATCTACCCCTTCCTACCTACCTGCACTGTGCGCTGAACATCGCACTCCGAAGCAGCACAGACATGGCCTACTGGAACCTGCCTTGCACTGATTCCTGGTCCACACTGTCAGCCGTGTTAAGTGCCACAAACAACCCATTCCACCAACTCCCTTCAGCTGGACCTGCTCTGCTGTACCATACCTGAGTGGGTGACCCTGCCCATTGGAGAAGGATATGAAAAGTATTGTGCCCACAGATGAGCAAACAACAAAGAATGCACCGCCCGCTGGCTAAGACAACCAAATAAAAAAAAAGCAGGACAAAACGAATCTATAATGATGAAAATAACCACTGAAATCCCCGAAGACAGCAGATAATATCAAAACATTTACAAATCAGGACAGGATGGTTCCAATAGGTGTCCAAAATAAAACACCAGATGATCTTCCAGTAGAAGAAAAGGCACTAGACCTGATAGGGAATTCAAATCTCTCATATTCAGAATTATCCAAGAGTTGAAGCAAAAAGCAGACCAAAATGAGGAAAAAGACAAATTCATGGAAAAGGCAGACAAATTCATGGAAAATGCAGACCAAAAATGGAAAAATTCAAGAAAATAATACAGGATCAAAATGCTAAAATAATTTTATGACTAGAAACCATACATAAACAACAGAAATCCAAAAAAGATTTCAGAAATGGACAGTGTCACAGAACGGCTGAGGAATAAGTTTGAAATGATGGAAGATAGGATCAGCAAAATTGAAGACAAACACTTGGGTATAACTCAGGGAAAATCAGAAAAAAGAACAAAGAAAAATGAAGAAACCCTGAGAATTATGTGGGATACAATCCAAAGCAAAAATCTATGAGTGATTGGAGTTCCAGAATGGGGAGAAAACAGAAAACACAGGATCATTGAAGAATTGCTGACAGAAAATTTCCCCAATATCTTGAAAGATGATAAGCTGACCATCCAAGAACCTCAATGAACCCCATATAGGATAAACCCCCCAAAACAAAACCACCAAGGCATATCATAATCACATTCGCTAAAACCAAAGACAAAGAACCCTGAAAGCAACTTGAGGAAAACAGAAAGTCACATATAGGAGAAACAAGACTAATCTTGGATTGTTCAGCAGAAACCATGCAGGCAAGAAGGCAATGGGATGACACATATAAAACCTTGAAAGAAAAAACTTGCAAGCCAAGAATAAGATATCCTAAAAAACTCTCATTCAAATATGATGGCAAAATTAGGACATTTCCAGAAATTAAGAGACTATGTAAAAACCAAACCAAACTTACAAGACTTATTGAGGGGAGCCCTTTGATCTGAGAACAAACATCAGACCACAGGCTGAATATAGGACACAGTATTGTACTAGCCAGATAACAACCTAGGAAATAAACTCTTAGGGACTATGCAAAACCAACTACAAGAGGGAACCAGTGAGGTTAATCTGTAAATGACAACAGCATCAGAACAATAAAAGAAGGAATAAACAGTGTAGGTATAGACTCTTCTAATGGAGAGGAAGGCAAGGTGATAACCAAGTAATAATGGACTAGTTCAAATCTAGGAAGATAAGAGTAAGTTTCAAGGTGACCACAAAGAAAGTTTACAAACCTATTCATCAAAATAAAGAAGAAAAAGTCTCAGTAAAAACAAAACCTACAAAAAAAAATCCACAAACAAAAGGAACTCAACCCAGGAGAGTAAGAGGAACAAAGAAAACGTCAGCACCACGATAAAAGCACTACAAAATACAATCCCACTCCTAGGAATATATCCTAGAGAAGTAAGAGCCGTCACGTGAATAGAGATATGCACACCCATATTCATTGCAGCACTGTTCACAATAGCAAAAAGATGGGAACAACCTAGATGCCCATCAACAGATGAATAGATAAACAAACTATGGTACATACACACAATGGAGTATTATGCAAAGATAAAGAACAATGATGAATCTGTGAAGCATCTCTTAACATGGAGGAAACTGGAGGACATGCTGAGTGAAATAAGTCAATCACAGAAGTCCAAATATTGTATGAGACCTCTACTGTAAAAACTCATGTAAAAGTTTACACACAAAAAGAGACAATCTTGGTTTCGAGGGATGGGAGGGATGTGGGGGGAACTAAATAGACAAGTGGTAACTTTGGTGAAGGGTAGGACAGTACACGATATTGGGGAAACTAGCACAACTTGTACAAGGAAAGGTCATGGAAGCTCCATAGACACTTCCAAACTCCCTGAGGGGCTGAATTGCTGGGCAGAGGGCTGTGGGGACCATGGTTTCGGGGAACATCTAGCTCAATTGGCATAGCACAGTTTATAAAGACGATGTTCTATATTCTACCTTGTTGAGTAGCATCTGGGGTCTTAAAAGCCTGTGAGCAGCCATCTAAGATACTCCACTGGCCTCACCCCTTTGGGAGCAAGGGAGAGTGAAGAGAACAAGACACAAGGAAAAGATTAGTCCAATGGACTAATGGACCACAGCTAGCGTGGCCTACACCGGACTGAGCGCAGTACAGCTAGATGGTGCCCAGCTACCACCACTGACTGCTCTGACCGGGATCACAATAGAGGGTCCTGGACACAGCTGGAAAAGGATGTAGAACAAAATTCTAACTCACAAAAAAAGACCAGATTTACTGGCCTGACAGACTGGAGAAACCTAGAGATTATGGCCCTGGACACCTTTTTAGCTCAGTGGTGAAGTCACTCCCGAAGTTCACCGTTCAGCCGGGGATTGGACAGCTTCATAAAACAAAACAGGACTAATGAGGCACAGCAGTCCAGGGACAAGGACTAGAAGACAGGAGAGGACAGGAAAGCTGGTGATAGGGAACCCAAGGTTAAGAAGGGGCAGTAATGACATGTTGTGGGGTTGTCTTAGGGCAATATGTGTACTAACTTTAATGAGAAACTATTTGTCCTGCAAACCTTCATATACGGTACAAAAAAATTATCTGAGATCAAATTGACAACACAACTCAAAAGGTTTGATGGGAAGCCTAGAGAGCAGTGAGTTGAAGATAATGGTGACAGAATAATTTGGAAAAGGATAGTGAGACTAGCAGCACAACTGGAAGAATGTAATCAATGTGACAGAATTGTACATGTAGAAACTTTTGAAATGGTGTAACTTTGGGTATGTATATTTTCACCAAAAAAAGGTCCTCCAAAGTCGAAAAGGTAGAGTATTGACATGTTGTGGGGTTGTTAACCAATGTCATAAAACAATATGTGTACTGACTGTTTAATGAGAAACTATTCTGTAAACATCTAAAGTACAATAAAAAAAAATTTTTAATATAAGAGCTGATATCTGAAAAAAAACTAAAGTCAATCCTTTGAAAACCTGCAGCTGCTTTATGAACTAAGTTTATCTAATATTCTAAAGCCTTTGTTGTTATTTCAACAATATTGGAAGCATCTTCATCAGGAGTAGGTTCCATCTAAAGAAACTTCTTTGCTCATCCATAAGAAGCGACTCTTCATCCGTTAAAGTTTTATCGTATTTCAGCAATTCAGTCATATCTTCAGGCTTCACTTCTAACTCTAGTTATCTTGCTATTTCCACCGCAAGTGCAGTTACTTCCTCCAGTGAAGTCTTGAATCCCTTGAAGTTATCTATGAGGATTGGAATCAACTTCTTCCAAACTCCTGTTAATGTTGGTATTTTGATTTCTCATGAATCAGGAATGTTCTTAATGGCATCTAGAATGGAGAATCTTTTCCCAAAGATTTTCAGTTTTGTCCACATCCATCAGAGCAGTTGCTATCGATGGTAGCTATAGCCTTACAAAATGCATTTCTTAATAAGATTTGAAAGTCAAAATTACTCCTTTATCTACAGGCTGCAGAATGGATGTTGTGTTAGGCATGAAAACAACATTAATCTCCTTGTACCTCTCCATCAGAGGTCTTGGGTGATGAGTTGCATTAGCAGTGAACAGTAATATTTTGAAAGGAATCTTTTTTCTGAGCAGTAGGTCTCAGCAACAGGCTTAAAATATTCAGTAAAACATACCGTAAACAAATGTGCTGTCATCCAGGATTTGTCCCTGTATAGAGCACAGGCACAGTAGATTTAGCATAATTCTTAAGGGCTCTAGGATTTTTGGAGTGGTAAATGAGCATTGGTTTCAAGTTAAAGTCTACAGCTGTATTAGCCCCTAACAAGAGAGTCAGCCTGTCCTTTGAAGCCAGGCATTGACTTCTCCTCTCTAGCTATGAAAGTCCTAGATGGCATCTTCTTCCAATATACCATTTCTTCTGCCTTGAAAATCTGTTGTTTAGTGTGCCTAAACAATTATCTCAGCTAGATCTTCTGGGTAACTTGCTGCAGCTCCTACATCAGCACTTGCTGCTTCACCTTTCACTTTTATTTTATGGAGGCGGCTTCTTTCCTTCATGAACCAACGCCTGCTAGCTTCAGACTTTTCTTGTGCAGCCAACTCATCTCTCTCAGCTTTCACAGAATTAAAGAGTTAGGGCCTTGCTCTGGATTAGGCTTTGGCTTAAGGGAATGTGGCTGGTTTGATTTTCTATCCAGACCACTGAAACTTTCTGCACATCAACAATAAGGCTGTTTTGCTTTCTTATCATTCATGTGTTCACTGGAGTAGAACTTTTCGTTTTTTTTGAGGAACTGTTCCTTTGCATCCACAATTTGGCTGTTTGGCAAAGAGGCCTTGTTTTTGGTCTGTCTTGGCTTTTGACATGTGTTCTTCCCTAAGCTTAATCTTTTTTAGTTTTTTATTTAAAGTGAGAGACTTGCAACTCTTCCTTTCACTTAAACACTTAGAGGCCATTGTTATTGTTGTTAAGTGCCGTCGAGTCAGTTCCAACATAGCGACCCTATGTACAACAGAATTAAACACTACCTGGTCCTGAGCCATCGTCATAATCCTTATGCTTGAGCCCATTATTGCAGCCACTGTGTCAGTCCATCTCGTTGAGGGTCTTCCTCTTTTTCGCTGACCAAAATGTGACACAGAGACACAAAGTGAGCACATGCTGTTGGAAAAATGGTGCTGGTAGACTTGCTCAAAGCAGGATTGCAGAAAGACCTCGATTCGTTTAAAAAAAAAAACTCAATATATGTTGTCATGGTTTGCATTATGTCCCCCAAAAAATGTGTGTATCAATTTGGCCGGGCCATGATTCCTGGTACTGCATGATTTTCCTTTATGTTGTAAACCTGCCTCTATGATGTTAATGAGGGAGGATGGGTGGCAGTTGTGTTAGTAAGGCAGGACCTGATCTACAAGACTGGATTGTGTCCTGAGGCAATCTCTTGAGATATAAAAGAAGTGATCAGTGAGACAGGGGGACCTCATACCATCAAGAAAGCAGTGCCAGGAGCAGAGAGCATCCTTTGGACAGGGGTCCCTGTGCCAAGAAGCTCCCAGTCTGGGGAAACACTGATGAGAAGGCCAACAGAGAGAAAGACTTCCCCTGGAGCTGACGCCCTGAATTTGGACTTTTAGCCTACATTGACTGTGAGGAAATAAACTTCTCTTCATTAAAACCATCCACTTGTGGTATTTCTGTTATGGCAGCACTAGATGACTAAGACATGTGAGCAGAATAAAACAAAGTATGCCTGTATATATGTCACCAACCAGGAATTTCACCTGAACCTCAAGTCCAGAGTTTTTATTGGGGTTTCATTATGTAGGCTTGATTGAATCATTGGCCATATGTTTGAACTCGATCACTAGCCCAGTCCCCTTTCAAGAGTTCAGGTAGAGGTTGTGCTGATATCAGATGGTGGGTCTTTTGAGCCCCACCCCTTGAATCACCTCTTTAGGATTTGCTATATGGTGTGGTATGACATCCTTTCTTAACCTCAGAGACATTCCAGTTGTGGATTGAATTGTGTCCCCCCAAAAATGTGTGTGGCACTTTGGCTAGGTCTTGATTCCCAGTGTTGTATGATTGTGTAATCTGATGTGATTTCCTTATGTGTTGTAAACTGTATCACTATGATGAGATTATATGTGATCTCCTTATGTGTTGTAAATTCTATCACTGTGATGAGGTTATGCTGATGAGGTTGACAAGATTAGATAGTGTCTTAATGAAATCTCTTTTGAGATATAAAGGAGGGAAGCAAGCAGACACACATGGGAACCTCACACCACCAAGAAAGCAGTGCCGGGAGCAGAGCGCGTCCTTTGGACCTGAGGTTTGTGTGCTGAGTTGCTCCCAGACCAAAGGAAGATTGATGCATCACAAGGACCTTCCAGACCAAGGGAAGATTGATGACACAGACCGTCCTCCAGAGCCGACAGAGAATTTGGACTTGTAGCCTACTAGACTGTGAGAGAGTAAACTTCTCTTTGTTAAAGCCATCCACTTGTGGTATCTCTGTTAGAGCAGCACTAAGATGACTGAGACAACAATCATTAAAGAATTTTTTTTAATTGTACTTTAAGTGAAGTTTATAATTCATTAGTCTCTCATACAAAAATTTATGCATACATTGTTATGTGATCCTAATTGCTTTCCCTGTACTTTGACAGCAGACTCCTTTCCACTACTGATTTCCCGTGTCCATTCAACCAGCTCCTGACCCTCTCTGCCTTCTCATTTCACCTCTGGACAGGGGCTGCCCATTTAGTCTCCTGTACTTGAGCTAAGAAGAACACTCTTCATGAGTATCATTTTATGTCCCATAGTCCAGTCTAATCTTTGTCTGAATAACTGACCTCAGGAATGGTTTTAGTTCTGGGTTGACAGTCCAGGGGCCATGGTTTCTGGGGTTTCTCCAGTCTCAGACTATTAAGTCTGGTCTTTTTACTAGAATTTGAGTTCTGCACTGTACGTTTTTCCTGCTCCATCGGGGACACTGTTGTGTTCCCTGTCAGGGCAGTCATTGATGATAACCGGGCACTTTCTAGTTTTTCTGATCTCAGGCTGATGCAGTCCCTGGTTTATGTGGCTCTTTCTGTGTCTTGGGCTAATACTTTCCTTGTCATGAGTTTTTTCGTGTGAAGTAATTATTCACCACACAGGACTGCTTTTCTCTTTCCCTTTCTTAAGATAAAAAATATTGCTTGTTGTTGCTATTAGGTGCCATCAGGTCGGTTCCAATTCATAGCCAGCCTATGTATCACAAAACAAAACACTGCCCGGTCCTGTGCCATCCTCACAATCATTGTTTTGCTTGAGCCCATTGTTCCAGCCACTGTGTCAATCCATCTCGTTGAGGGTCTTCCTATTTTTTGATGACCCTCTAGCAAGCATTATGTCCTCCAGGGACTGGTCCCTCCTAATAACATGTCCAAAGTATATGAGACAAATTCTCACCATCCTGCTTCTAATGAACTTTTTGACTGTACTTCCAAGAGAGATTTATTGGTTATTCTGGCAGTCAATGTTATATTCAATATTCTTCACCAGCACAATAATTCAAAGGCATCAATTCTCCAGTCTTCCTTATTGTCCAGATTTCGCATGCATATGAGGTGACTGAAAACACCATGGCTTGGGTCAGGTGCACCTTAGTTCAAAGTGACATATTTGCTTTTTACCACTTTAAAGGGATATTTTGCAGCAGATTTGCCCAAACTGTTTCTTAGTTTGTCTAAATATACATCGAGTGACTTATACATATGTGGTTTCAGAACATTAGAGAAGGACATATAACACTTATGTTGTTTCATTTTGTAAGGAAATTAAGTCCTAGAGGTTCCGAGTAAATGACAACAGGATCAGGATTCAGACCAAGACCTAGAGTGAGTCATGCTCTCTTATCTTAGTGCTGATTTTTGAGCATCTCTCAAGTGCCTGGAGCTCTAGTCTCTAGGTGTAAAAGGACCAAAAGCCAAGTCCTTACCCTCATGACTACAGATAGTAAACAATTACAGCAAATAACTGGTGCAAATACTTAAACGCTGGATAACTAACCAAAACCACCCAAAAACTCACTGCTGCTGAGGCCATTTCAACTCCTAGCGGCCCTGTAGGACAGAGTAGAACTACTCCATAGGGTGTCCAAGGCTTACAGAAGCAGACTGCCATATCTTTATCCCGTGGAGTGGCTAGTGGATTCAAACAGCCAACCTGTCGGTTAGCAGCCAAGTATTTTAACCACTGCACCACCAGGGCTCCACTAACTAAAAGGTTGGTGGTACAAATTCACCCAAAGGCACCTCAGGATTAAGCCCTGATTACTACTTCCAAAAGTTCACAGCCTTGAAAACCCTATGGAATGCAGTTCTACTGTGCACACACGGGGTTGCATGAGTCGGTACGGACTACACCTTACTAACAACGGGATGGAGAAACGGTCTGGGGAAAGGTCAGCCGTCGCACTGAGCCCGACAACTGGCATCTGGTCTTGCCACAGCCACGCCTTTGGCTGTGGTCGCTGCCGCCTTTCTGGTCCTGACTCAGGGCTCAACTGAGTCTTCTCCCAGAGAAGCTAGCAGCTCCTTACATCCCAGCTGGAAGAAGAGGCTGCCGTCTGTTCTCCTCAACTAGGAAGCACGCTTCCTGGAAGTGGATGTGTGCATCCCCAGCCCAGCGGCCATCTGGTGTTTCCACCAGCGTCTGAGGTAAATTTTCGCCTATATCGGTGTCCTGCTTGTCGTACAGGAGCGGAGGGCCCAAAGGGACAAATGCAGGTCAGAGGCTCTTCCCCAGCTCAGCGGCTGCGCACAGTCTAGGTCGCTCCAACAACCTGGCTGGCTCAGCCCGCACCAGTCGGGCCGCTGGGGCAGAGGCCACCGGGAGTGTCAGTCCCCTCTGGAAGAGGCAGATGGGAAATGAGGTCAGGGCGTGTTCAGTGGGTCCTCTTCATCTGTTGTGCTGTACACTTTAACAGTCCCCAAAGCAACGTTTGTGTCCTTTCTCCAGAATGAGAATCCTCTCCATCGTTGGGGTCACGGAGACTCCCTCCCGAAGGTTATCATCTTCTCACAGAGCTGCCGAATCTGGTGTGTTCCAGTGAATTTTAGTGGGGGGAATTGCTTTCAGTGTGTGTATCAGTTATTGAAGTTTGATTACTTATATTCTGGTGAAAACAAACATTTTTAGGTTGTTCAGGAGCACGTGCATCTGATGTAAATAAGCACATGTGAGTCGTAAAGTGTCAAAATAAAACTCACATACTTGTTTAGGAGAAAAAGCAAAGGGTTTTATTGATGAATATACAACTGGAGTTGGATAGTGCTGTGAAGGTCTGCAAAGAAAGGACTATATACAAATATTTTAGGAATTTCCTAGCAAATTCTCTGACATTTTTAAAAATCTATCTAGTCAGTCATGTAACAATCACAAAGCAAGGTCACACACTTTTCCTTTTTGTCATCAGCTATCCCTTATACAAGTCTCTGGGAGCAGTCTAAACAAACACTTTTTGAGGACATTACGTGCAAGCACCGTTTCACGTATTTTAGCTATTAGCCTTCAAAATTCTTCCAGCAAAGTCAGTCGAGGGTCATGTACTTATGGGAAATCAGAACCAGAAACAAAAAGGGGTTTGATTTCAAACTTCTGCTAGCCTTTTTTTTTTTTTTTAATGTCGAGCACCTCATGTTTTAGATTGTTCTGAGAAAAGAAGAAAAAAGATTAATTTCCCCTGATGCAAACAGGGAAAGAGACTCCCCCTCCCTTTTTCATAAAGCGTTCACTTTAGAAATTTGCAAATGTGAATTCTTTCTTTACCTCTTTTTAGAAATCCTCTTGAAAGGTTAAACTTGGCAGTTTTACAACCCAGGAATGTTTCCTCAAGGACTTGGGAGCTTTCTGTTTAAAGTTTAATCAGTAAGGAAGACAGCTCCTTGTCTCATAGTTTCTTTGGAAGGGTAATAGCCTAACTGGATGGGCTCCAAGCTGTAGAACTACCACCTGTCATAAAGATATCAGAAGATTATGTCTCCAGAATTGACAAGACAAGCTGAAGGTGTATGGCCACACAACAATCACGTAAGACACCCTGAATTTTAGGGAGTCTCCACGATACATTCCAGCTCTTTTAGAATAATAGCTAGATGGACAACATTCTCTGTCTTAGACTAGGTTCTCTAGAGAAGCAAAACCCTTGAATCCTTTATATATGAAGAGATTTAACAGAAGGAAATGGCTTATGTGATTGTGTAGGCTGGCAGATGCCAAGTCCATGTGTCAGATATCAGGCTGGAGACTTCTGCTGACTCATGTAGCTGCAGGAGCTTGAGGAACCCATAACGGCAGTATGATGGCAGTATGCTGGCTCACAGGCTACAGAAGCAGATGAATCACAAGATGGTCAGGTAAGACATCAGTCCACTGGCTCACAGTGTTGCCAGGTGAAAATCCCAGGTTTTGCTCAGTGTGACTTGTTACAACCAATAAACAAGAGGCCAAGGTGGGAGATCAGAAAGACGCCTTTATTTCATTGCACAAGGTAAGGAGCAATCGGGGCAGATGGCTCCAAAACTGCACGTAGGCAGCTTGGGGAGGTGGGCTTTTACAGAAGCAGACAAGGAAATGCAAATTCATCATGAATATTTAGGATTGCCTTTCATGCAGGTGCTCAGGGCTTGGGGATGACTAGGCATTTTCTTTAAACAAGGGTTAGATTTCCGAAATGGAGGAAGAGGTGGAGTTTCCTTTATTAGCATGTCAAGTCTCCACCTAGAGGTAGGTTGAGGCCATCTTTGACCTGTTCTGTGGTTATCTTCTCAAGGACAATTTCAGAAGAATATGTAGTTTATCCTGTTCAGTGTAGGAGAATAAGCCAGAGCAGGTGTCTCTTAGAAGAGTTGGGCTCTGAGGCTGCCTGCCTCGATAGGCTTCTGAGTCCGATGAATCCCAAGATTGACAGGCAATATGGAAGGCCACTGGCTCAAGTCCCAAAAATAAGTTCATGTGATGAGCTGGATGCAGGATTCAGAGCAAGCAAGAGAGCTTTGCCAGAGCATCCGTATTTATATTGAATGCAGGCCACACCCCTGAGAAAACTACCCTTACAACTGATTGCTCACATCACATTACATCATGGAAGATAACTACATCATTACATAACTGCCAAATTACATCATTACCTAACTGCCAGATGACATCATTTCATAACTGCTGAAGTTGACAAGGAGTGGACTGTAATGGTTTTGTCTTCTTGGCAACGGTATACATCCCCTTAAACCATCCACAATCTCTAAATAAAGATTATTATAAAGTCATACTTACACCTAAGATGATACAACTAACATGCGTACAACCAAAAATACACTAGCTCCACTTACATCTTATATTTCATAAGAAAACAAAAATATTTGATGTGAACATACAAGGAAGAAATACTTGTAACAATTACAGTCCTTGTTCAGATGGACCTGCGGTCGTAACTGGCATAGAGAACTAGATTCTTCCACCACCCATTTCATATTCCCTCTACTCTCAGCAAGCACCTCAGCTGGTTGTGGTTTTTGCCTGGTGGCATGACCCAAACCTTCATTAGTAGTCATGTCACAATTGGGTTGCCATCATTTTTCATTGACTTTAATCACAGGGCATGGTAGTACTAATGGATGCCCTAAGGGATCTCCTGTATTCTAGACATAATCTTCTTTACCTCCGTTATAAAACAGCAGTACAACTTCTCCTTGGTAGTCAAAATCAATTGCACCAGCCAATATAGTAACTCTCTTCTTTGCCTGTTGATTCAGAGGCATGAGGAGCCCAAAGTGTCCAGATTGCCTTCTTAACTCCCAGTTCAATGGAATCCGTGTTGTTTCTCCAGGTGGGAGCCTTCCTCCCTTTGGAAGTAAGACCTCTAGACCCAGAGAGCATGGGGTCGCAGGAACAGGTATCAAAAAATCTGTGAATGGGTCACTAGGGGTAATAGTGGTGCCACTCCCATTTCCAACCCTTGATTCCTGGAACTGTGAATCCTGGCTATGGGGGTGTCTTAATTATCTAGTTCTGCTACTATAACAGAAATGTCGCAAGTGGATGGCTTTAACAGACAGAAATTTATTGTCTCACAGCTTAAGAGGTTAGAAGTCCAAATTCAGAGTGCCAGATCCAGGGGATCTCTGTGTTGAACCTGGGGGAAGGTCCTTGTCATCAGTCTTCCCTTTGTCTAGGAGATTCTCAGCGCAGAGACTCCAGGTCCAAAGGATGCGATCTAATTGCTTGGTTGTAATGAGGTCCCTCTACTCTCTGCTTGATTCTCTCTTTTATATCTCAAAAAAGATTGACTCAAGATACAACAAAATCCTGTGGATTGAATCCTGTCTCATTAACGTAACCGCCTCTAATCCTGCCTCTTAACATCATAGAGGTTAGGATTTACAACACATAGTATAATAACATCAGATCATAAAATGGTGGACAACCACACAATACTGGGAATCATGGCCTAGCCAAGTTGATTCGCATTTTGGGGGGACACAATTCAATGCATAACAAGAAGATACAGCACCATATATTGGAGGCTGTTTTAGAGCATACACAGCCTCCTGGAGAACATTGCCCCAACAAGGTGAAGTATTGCCACCTAGCTGGCTTTGTAATTCTGTCTTTATTAGGCCAGTTCATACTTCTATCAAGACAGCTGCTTCAGGATGATGGTGAACATGGTAAGACCTCTAAATTCCATGAGCATGGTCCCACTGCTGCACTTCCTTTTCTGTGAAGTGAGTCCCTTGATCTGTGAATCCACAGATGGTAGTTTTGACAGAGGCATTGCATGCAGGGAAGGCATATCCATATCCAGACTAAGTATCTATATAAGTAAGAAGGATACGCTGCTGTTTCCATAATGGAAGTGGTGCAAAGTAATTAGCCTGCCACCAGGTTGCTGGTTAATCACCTTGAGGAATGGTACCATATAGGAGACTCAGTGTTAGTCTTTGCTTCTGGCAGATTGGGAATTCAACAGTGGGTGTAGCCAAGTTGGTCTTACTGAGTCGAAGTCCATGTTGCTGAGCCCATGCATAACCTCCATGCCTGCCACCATGGCCACTTTCTTCATGAGCTCGCTGGGCAATAACAGGAGTGGCTGGGTGGGAGGATGACTGCTTTCCACAGAATGAGTCATCTTATCCACTTGATTGTTAAAATCCTGCTGAGTTCACCCTTTGGTGAACATTCACATGAGATATACATATCTTCACTTCCTTGGCCCATTCAGAGTGGTCTTTCCATATACCTCTTCCCCATACCTCCTTGTCTCCAATTTGCCAATCATGTTCTTTCCAAGTCCCTGACCATCTAGCCAAACCATTGGCCACAGCCTATGAATTGGTATACAATCACACATCTGGCTGTTTCTCCTTCCAAGCAAAGTGAGCAACTAGTGCACTGCTTGAAGTTCTACCCACTGGGAGGATTTCCTTCACTGCTGTTCCTCAGAGAGGTCCTGGAAGGGCTGCAGCACTGCCGCTGTCTACTTCTCAGTGGTGCCTGCATATCGCACAGAACCGTCTGTAAACCAGGCACGAGTTTTCTCTCCCTCAGTCAACTGATCTTAAGAAACTCCCCAAGAGGCCATAGGCAGACTGGGAGATGGAAGGTAATGTGACAGGAGTGGAGACCATGGGCATTTGGGCCACTTTCTCATGCACTTTATCTGGCTTCAGGTCCTGCTTGGGCCCAATCTCATACACAGCACTTCCATTTAATGATGAAGTACTGCTGTGCATGTCCGACTTTATGGCTCTGTGGGTCAGACAATACCCAGTTCATGATGGGCAGCTCAGGCCACATAGTGAGTTGGTAGGCCATGGTTTAGCATTCAGTCTCCTAAGGCCCAGTAACAAGCTAAAAGCTGTTTCTCAAAAGGTGAGTAGTTATCTGCAGAAGACTGCAGGCCTTTGCTCCAAAATCCTTAGGTTCTGCACTGTGGTTCATCAATAAGGGCCTGCCGTAGACTCCAAATAGCATTTCTATCTGCCCCTGACCCTTCAAGCACTGTTGAATCAGCTGATCATATAGCCGAAGTGTCAGAGAAACTTGCATGGCATCCTGAACCTGTTGCAAAACCTCTTGTTCTGGACCTCACTCAAAACTAGCAACTTTTCAAGTCACCTGATAAATAGGCACATCCAAATGAGGGATATGTTGCCTCCAAAATCGAAAGAGTCCCACCAGACATTGTGTCTCTTTTTTTAGACATAGGAGGGGCCAGATGCAACAAATTATCCTTCACTTAAGAAGGACTATCTCAACATGCTCCACACCACTGAACTCCTAGAAGTTTCACTGAACTGGAAGGTGCCTGAATTTTTGTGGGATTAATTTTCCACCCTGTAGCATGTAAATGTTTTACCAATAAGCCCAGAGTCATTGATACTTCTTCCTCACTAGGTCTAATCAGCATAATGTCATGAATGTAATGGACCTGTGATGTTTTGTGGAAGGGAAAGTTGATCAAGGTCCCTTTGGGCCTAATTATGCCATAGGGCTGGATAGTTGATATACCTCTGAGGTAGAACAGTGAAGGTGTATTGCAGGCCTTGCTAGCTGAAAGCAAATGGCTTCTGGTGTTCCTTTGAAAGTGTAATTGAGAAAAAGACTTTGGCCAAATCAATAGCTGCATGCCAGGTACCAAGAGATATAATTAGTTTGTTCAAAAAATGAAACCACATCTGGAACAGCATCTGAAATTGGAGTCACTACAGGGTTATTTTTTTGATAAACCACTGTCATTCTCCAAAATCCATCTGGTTTTTCCACAGGCCAAATGGGCGAGTTGAATGGGGATGTGGTGGGAATCACCACCGTGCATCCTTCTGTCCTTGATGGTGGCATTAATCCCAGCAATCATTCCAGGAGTGTGATATTGCTTTTGGTTTACTATTTTCCTAGGTAGGGGCAGTTCTAATGGCTTCCACATGGCCTTTCCTAGCATAATAGCCCTTACTCCACATGTCAGTGATCCAATGTGGTTGTTCTTCCAGTTTCTGAGTATGTCTATTTAAATTATGCATTCTGGAACTAGAGAAATCACTACAGCATGGTATCAACAACCCACTGTGAGATGGACCTGAGCTAAGACTACGTTAATCAACTGATCTCTGTGGGGCACAGTGGTTAAGAATTCACCTGCTATCCAAAAGGTCAACACTTGGAATACACCAGCCGCTCCTTAGAAACCCTATGAGTTGGAATCAACTCAACGACAATGGGTTTTTGGGTATACTTCCCTAGTCTGACTGCGGGACAAAGTCACATGTTGTGACTCCTAGAATTAGTGTCAGTTCAGAAGCAGTGTCCAGTAATCCCAAAAAAGTCTGATTATATCTTTTTCCCCAGTGAACAGTCACTCTTGTAAAAGATTGTACATTCCTTTGATAAAGGCTAAGAGATACATCAACAGTATAAAATTTTGGCAGTGTAGTGTCGTGCTTCCTCAAGGGGACCTGGCATCCCCTTCATTCAAGGGATTTGAGTGTGTAAACTGGTTCAAGCCTGAGAATTGTTTATGGGGCCATGACTCTATTTTGGTGATTCAAAGTAGACTACTGTTCAGTTGACCTAGAATTCTTGTAGAGATCAAACAAATATTTAGTAGATTTCCTATTTCACTTCTAGGGAACATCGTGACTAAGTAGCCCACACCGTAACTCCATAACAGCCTGACTATTCTGATTACTGATCTGACTCTCATTTCTGTTATGGTAAGCATGCGCACCTTGTCTTTGTCCGTTGTGTCCCACCACGTGGCCCCTACAACCACTAGGTCCAATCAGCCCCGTTGTAGTGACATGTCTTAATTGAGTTGGAGCAGTTCCCACTGTCAAATCTAACTTTAAAAAAAGCAGTCACAGCAGTCTTCAAGGATGCTGCAGCTTCCTTCACAAATTTGTTCATCATAGCTGTGGTAAAAGATGTGCCCTCTGGGCACTCCATATGTGAATCTGTGGGTCTAACCTGATAAATCCACTCTAACAGGCCAATTTCCCTAAGCCTTTGGGTACCTTCTTCTACAACATACCAAGACGGATCTGGTACTTCAGTTTGATTTACTTTAGGCCACTGTGTAATCCATGCTTCAGTGAACCAAAATAAACTGTTAAATCCTTTCCTAACCTTTCAAGCTGAAACTTTGAATGAAGAATCTGTGGTTACTGGGCCCATATCAATAAACTGAGACTGATCCAACTTTATGTTCCTAGCACCTTTCTCCCACACCTTTAATGGCCATTCCCACACATAATACACAGCTGTCTTAGTCATCTAGTACTGCTCCTACAGAAGTACCACAAGTGGATGCATTTAAAAAGAGAAATTTATTCTCTCACAGTCCTGTAGGCTACAGGGTGTCAGCTCCAGGGGAAGTCTTTCTCTTCTCTGTCAGCTCTAGAGGAAGGTCCTTGCCATCAGTCTTCCCTTGGTCTGGGAGCATCTCAGCACAGGAAGCTCAAGGTCCAAAGGACGTGATCTGCTTCCAGCACTGCTTTATTGGTGGTATGAGGTTCCCAATTCTCTGCTTGCTTCCATTCCCTTTTATCTATTGGATCAGGGATGTGACCTGGGTAAGGGTGGTGTTACAATCCCACCCTAATCCTCTTTAACATAAAATTTCAATCACAAAATGGAGGACAACCACACAATTCTGGGAATTGTAGCCCAGCCAAATTGATATACACATTTTGGGGGGGACATAATTCAAACCATGACACCAGGTTTCTGTTTGTACATATTAGAAAAGTCAATCAGTTCTTCCTGAGTATAGTGTACCTTCCTGTGGGTCACACTTTGTACTTCACCTTTTGGAGCTCACTGGAACTTAAGTGTAGTTACAGGTCTAGAAGCAAAAATGAGTGTTTGAGTGGGTCCTGGGAACATGCAGCAATGTCTTGTAAGCATCTACCCCAGGTGACGCTGCAGGCAATGACTCAGACACCTTCCCAGCAATGACTCAGATGCTGACCCAGGCGATATCTCAGATAAAGGCCCTTCAGACCTAGTGAGTTAATATCACCAGAAAGGATTGGAGGGAATATGGTTTCATTGAGAATGGTGGCTTAGCAGACATAGATGGAGTAATCTTTTCAGGTGGGAGTAAGAGGGCTGGTTCTGTTGGCAGGAGTGATTAAACAGAATTTATGGGCTCAGTGTCCCCAGCTTCCTAGCTATCTGCCCGTATGTCCACATCCCAAGTTTCTGAATCTCATTTCTTCTCAATTAATGCCCTCAGTTTAACTACAGACACCATCTGAAGTTGGGAATTCAGTTGGTGTTGTATTCAGCCACTCTTATGATAATTCTCTGTGTTTGGTTTCCCACAGTATCATCTCAGTTACTACGAGAAGGAAGGCTTTCCTTTATGCACAAGTATCAACTTTGAGGTCTTTTGTTCGGCACTTGAGCTGTGACTCCGAAGCCCTGAATACATGTCTCTCTTTCATCCCTTTTTCTAGTGAAAGAAGGGCAAACCAATCAGCTTCCCTATATTTCTCATTCTGACATAATCCATGCTTCAGCGAACAAACCAAATAAACTATTAGATCCTTTCCTAACCTCTCAATCTGAAACGTTGAATGGAAAGTATTTCCTTAGTGGGCCTATATCAATAAACTCAGACTGATACAACTTTATGATCTTTGCACCATTACCCACACCTTTAATAGCCATTCCTACACTTATTCCCCATGTTTCTGTTTGTACGTATTAGAAAAGTCAAGCCATTCTTTTGGATTGTAACATACCTCCTCCTGGGTCATACTTTGTACCTCACCTTTAGAGACTCACTGAGACTAAATTCTATTTATTAATATAAAGCAAAAATGGGTAGTGGGGCTGGGTCCTGGGAACATTCAGCAATGTCTTGTAAGGCATCTACCCCAGGTGATGCTCCAGGCAATGACTCAGATGATGCCTGAGGCAATGAGTCAGAGGCTCTTCAGACACAGCTGATGGGGGTGAAGGGAATAATGATTTTACTGGCAAGAGTTTAGCAAAGATGGAATTATTAACTAGAATAAGTAGATTAGGAGGAAGACAAGGGATGGGAATCAGCCTGGAAAGATAATCAGGCTTTACTGCGGTTCGAAGTTCAGGCGGACTCACCACATAATGCTGAATAATTGTAGGAATCAGCACTGGGAAGGGGTTTGTACCCAAACCCAATAGGGCCTGTTGACTACTTTAATACAGATGGAGGCTTGTGTTAGGTAGGTGATAAATCCCACCTTCATTGCCAATACATAGATCAAGAGGCAGTCGTTCGAATAGAACAAAGAGATATTGTGTGGTTTAAAGTCAGGAAAGGCGTGTGTCAGGCTTATATCCTTTCACCATACCTATTCAATCTGTGTGCTAAGCAAATAATCCGAGAAGCTGGACTATATGAAGAAGAACCGGGTATCAGGATTGGAGGAAGACTCATTAACCTGCAATGTGCAGATGACACAACCTTGCTTGCTGAAGGTGAAGAGGATTTGAAGCACTTGTGATGGAGATCAAAGACCACAGTCTTCAGTGTGAATTACACTTCAACATAGAAAAAACAAAAATCCTCACAAATGGACCAGTAAGCAACATCATGATAAATGGACAAACGTTTGAAGTTGTCAAGGACTTCATTTTACTTGGATCCACAATCAACACCCATGGAAGCAGCAGTCAAGAAATCAAAAGATGCATTGCATTTGGCAAACCTGCTGCAAAAAGACCTCTTTAAAGTGCTGAAAAGCAAAGATGTCCCTTTGAAGACTAAGGTGCACGTGACCTAAGCCGTGGTGTTTTCAATCGCCTCTTTTGCATTTGAAAGGAAGACCAAAGAAGAACTGATACCTTTGAATTGTGGTGTTGGTGAAGAATACTGAATATACCATGGACTGCCAAAAAAAAAAAATCTGTCCTGGAAGAACTACAACCAGAATGCTCCTTAGAAGCAAGGATGGCGAGACTGAGTCTCACATAATTTGGACATGTTATCAGGAGGGACCAGTCCCTGGAAGAGGACATCATGCTAAAGAAGAGGGTCAGCGTAAAAGAGGAAAACCTTCAATAAGATGGATTGACACAGTGGCTGCAACAAAGGGCTCAAGTATAACAACGATTGTGAGGATGGCACAGGACAGGGCAGTGTTTCCTTCTATTGTACAGTGGATGACTGTGAGTCTGAACTGACTCCATGGCACCTAACCACAACAAAAATTCTTCAGTATTGCAACTCAAGGCTTGAATTTTCAGTTCTTTCAGCTTGGAAATGCCGAGTGTGTTCTTCCCTTTTGGTTTTTTAACTCTAGGTCTTTGAACATTTCATTACAGTACTTTGTCTTCTCGAGTTGCCCTTTGAAATCTTCTGTTCAGCTCTTTTACTTCATCATTTCTTCCTTTTACTTTAACTACTCTGTGTTCAAAAGCAAGTTTCAGAGTCTCTTCTGACATCCGTTTTGGTCTTTTCTTTCTCTCCTTTTTAATGACTTTTGCTTTCTTCATATATGATGTCCTTGATGTCATTCCACAACTCGTCTGGTCTTCAGTCATTAGTGTTCATTGCATCAAATCTTCTTGACATAGTCTCTAAATTCACCTGGGATATATACTCAAGGTTGTACTTTGGCTCTCATGGACTCGTTAGAATTTTCTTCAGCTTCAGCTTGAACTTGTGTAGGAGCAATTGATGGTCTGTTTTACTGTCCACTGCCACTGGCCTTGTTCTGACTGGATGATATTGAGCTTTTCTATGGTCTCTTTCCACACATATAGTCAATTTGATCCCTGTGTATTCCATTTGGTGAGTTCCAAGTGTATAGTCGCTGGTTTTGTTGGTGAAAAAAAGATGTTTGCAATGAAAAAGTCATTGGTCTTGCAAAATTCTATCATGAGATCTCCAGCGTCATTTCTGTCACAAAGGCTATATTATCCACCTACTGTTTCTTCACCTTTGTTTTCAACTCTCCCATTCCAATCACCAGTAATTATCAATATATCATCATTGCATGTTTGATCAATTTCAGACTGCAGAAGTTGGTAAATACCTTCAATTTCTCCAACTTTGGCTTTCGAATAATAGTCGTATTAACTTTTCTCGTAGGTGTATGGATATTATCCTATGACTGACTATATTGTACTTCAGCATAGCTGTTGAAATGGCTTTTTTTTGACGATGAATGCAATGTCATTTCTCTTCAATTTGTCATTCGTGGCATAGTAGGCCATATGATTGTCCAATTAAAAATGGCCAATACCAGTCCATATCAGCTCACTAATGCCTAGGATATCGATCTTTATGTGTTCCATTTCATTTGTTATGACTTTCAATTTTCCTAGATTCATACTTCGTACATTCCAAGTTCATATTATTAATAGATTTTTGTAGCTGTTTTTTTCTCATTTTGAGTCATGCCACATCAGTAAATGAAGATCCTGAAAGCTTGACTACATCCACTTCATTAAGGTCAACTCTACTTTGAGGAGACAGCTCTTCCTCACTCGTACTTTGAGTGCCTTCCAACCTGAAGGGCTCATCGTCCAGTACTAGATCAAACAATGTTCTGCTGCTATTCATAAGGTTTTCAGTGCCTTTTTTTTTTTTTTTGGAAGTAGACCACCAAGTCCTTCTTTCTAGTCTGTCTTAGTCTGAAATCTCAGGTGAAACCTATCCACCAAGGGTGATCCTGCTGCTATTTGAAATACCAGTGGCATACCTTCCAGCATCATAGCAACACACAAGCCACTACTGTATGAAAAACTGACAGACATATGTGGATTTTGCCCATAGAATCCTTCACTTTTGCAACTTGAGGTTTGAATTTTTACTTTAGCTCTTTCAGCTTGAAAAATGGCAAGCATGTTCATCCCTTTTGATTTTCTAACTCAAGATCTTTGCACATTTCATAATACTTTACTTTGCCTATTGAGCTGCCTTTTGAAATCTTCTGTTCAGCTCTTTTACTTCATCATTTCTTCCACTCACTTTACCTACTCTACATTCAAGAGCAAGTTTCAGAGTCTCTTCTGACATCCATTTTGGTCTTTTCTTTCTTTCCTGTCTTCTGAATGACCTTTTGCTTTCTTCGTGTATGATTTTTTTGATTCATCCCACAACTCATCTGGTCTTTGGTCATTGGTGTTCATTGCCTCAAATCTATTCTTGAGATGGTCTCTAATATCAGGTGGGATATACTCAAGGTTGTACTCTGGCTCTCATGATCTTGTTTTAATTTTCTTTAGCTTCAACTTGAACTTGCATATGAACAATTGATTGTTCCACATTCTACCCCCTGGCCTTGTTCTGGCTGATGATATTGAACTTTTCCATCTTCTCTTTCCGCAGATGTTGTTGATTTGATTTCCGTGTTTTTCATTCAGTGAGGTCCACCTATGTAGTTGCCGTTTGTATTGTTGAATTTATAATGAATAAGTCATTTGGCTTGCAAAATTCGATAATGGGTTCGCCACCGTTTTTGTCACCAAGGCCATATATTCCAAATACCAATCATTTTTCTTTATTTCAAACTTTTGCATTCCAATCACCAATAGTTATCAATGCATCTTGATTGCGTGTTTGATTAATTTCAGACTGCAGAAGTTGATAAACATCTTCAATTTCCTCATCTTTGGCATTAGTCGTTGGTGGGTAAATTTGAACAATAGTCCTATTTACTGGTCTTCCTTCTAGATGTATGGATATTATGCTATCACTGACAGCATTGTACTTCAGGATTTTTCCTGTGATAATAGACATGTTCTATTTCTACACTGTGAACAAAATAGCTACTAGCCTCGTGTAACTACGTAGGTCCCTGAAATGTGCCTATTGCAACTGAAGAGTTGAAATTATAACTGTAATGAATTTTAATTTAAATGGTCACATATGGCTAATGGCTAAAGTATTGGACAACACAACTCGAATACTCAGCAGAACCTGACGAATGAATATGTAACAGGGCGTTAAAGCCGCCTTAATGACAAATGTGTTTTTAATTTCCGCAGATGTTGTTGAACTGAAACGTGTGTTTAAGCTTATGTACTCATTTAAGAAACGCCAAAGGAGCTCTGGTGGCGCGGTGGTTGAGTGGTCGCCTGCTAACGGAAAGGTCGGCGATTGGAACCCACCAGCTGTTCTGCAGGAGAAAGGTGTGGGAGTGGGCTGCCATGTGGGGCAGTTCTACTCAGTCCTATGTCGGGCCGCTATGAGTTATGTCTACTAGTTGACAACTGGTTGGTTGGTTGGTTTAAAGCTTTTGTTTATGGAAGAAACAAAGACAAGAGGAAGATCCGAGTTGAGCAACAAGACCCCAAACATGCCCACCACTGGGCGGAGCCCTGTGCGTCCGCGCCGGAACCCCGCCCCTCCCGCCGAGTGGGTCAGAGCAGGAAGCGGAAGTGCGCGTGCGCGGCCGGCAACTGTGAGTGGCGGTCGCCCGGCTGGGGCGTGAGGTACGTCTGCGCCGCCCTGGGCGTCCGGCCTGGCCCGGTAGCAGGTAGAGCCCGCCGGCCAGGGAGGGCCCGCTGGGGTTCCGAGGCCGCTGCTCCCTCTCCTGCGCAGGCCTGGCCTCTGCGGCCTCCCTGGAGGGTCCAGGGCCGCGGGGCCTCCCGCCGCCGTCGCTGCGTCTTTTGCGGGGCCTCGGCCTCGGCCTCGGCCGGCGGCGCAGCGAAGCGCCCGCTCTCGCCGCCCGGCTGAGGACTCCGGCGGCCGCCGCGTCGGGACGGCCAGGTAGGCGGGCGAGCCGTAGGTGTGTCGGCGCATTAAGCGGTGAGGCCGTGCGTGGGCGAGAGCACGGCTATCGGCTTGGCCGGGAGTTTGTGAGGCTTGCGGAGTCACAGGCGTCAGCGAAACGCGGGGAGTTAGCCTGCGTGAGTGCCCTGCTCCCGCCGCCTGCGTTTGCCCGGCTCCATGCTTCCTTGCCCGCCCGCGTCTCCGCACGCAAGGCCTGTTGTGAAGCTGTTGGTGGTTCTAGAGAAAGTGACGTGGTTGGGAGGCACATCCCCTCCCCTAGTTTAATTGTTAATGGGCTCTGGTGGCGCAGTGGTTAAGCGCTCGGCTGCTAACCGAAGGGGCGGGGGTTAGAAAGCACCGTCCTCGGAGTGGGAGAAAGATGTGGCAATCTGCTTCTGTCAGGATTACAGCCTTGGAAAGCCAGTGGGGCAATTACATCCTACGCAGTAGGGTTGCTCTGAGTCGGGATTTGACTGCACGACAGGGGTTTAGTTTTTAGTTTGTCATATGGCTTTGACAGAGATGAAGTAGTAAGAAACATGAATTTCTACTCTAAGGCTGAAATTTCCTTCACAATTGTGCCAGAGACAATATGGCCAACCTGATACAGCTGAACAAGGTTAACATAGGAGACAAGCAGTTTGTAGAGATCACACACCTTGTGTTTCTCCAGGATCCTAAGCGTGGATAGAGACAAGATCTGTGTTGGATTAGATGCTAATGAGGCAACCGTCATATCTGCTACCAAATAGCCACACTTAATAGGTTAGGGGCTCCTTGCAGTAAAAACCCAGCATATTTCCATTGTAAGAGCAGCAAATATTGGGAATGAGGGAAAAGAAGAGAGGAGCGGGTTACAGAAATACTCAAAATTCGTTTCAGCGCATCCTGATCTGCCACACTACAGTGTTCCTGAGTGTGCCTCATTCTTTAAAATAATTATTTTAGAAAGTGCTCTAATTTGGATAAATATGAAATGTGCAACTATTGGAAAGTTGCTTTATAGGACATAAGTTTGAACATAAAGAAGTATAACTTAAATTGATGTGTATATATAATGTGTATAGCATTTGCAGTATGAATAGAGAATATGTTTGTATTTAAACCAAATGTAACAATGTAGAATGAAGGTAGTGTGTGTACATCAAATCTTTTGAAGGTAGATGTAACAAAAGGTTACCATTTTGCATAGAGCAAAAGATAGGAATAAACATACAGATACTAAAGAATCAAGTAGCAACTGCATGTATTTCAGACTTAAAATGTGCAATTCGTCCTGTTTGAGAAATCATTGCTAACTTCAAAGTAATTAATATTATCCATTTTTGTAATATTTAGAATTTTAATTCACTGGAGTTGCTATTATGAAAGTGGTCTTGTTATTTTCTTTCCTTACTAAAAACCACTTGATCCAGATTTATTTACTTTAAAGAGTCTATTCTTTCCTTGCTGCGGTTTCTCAAATGTGATTTTCTCTAGGTTATCACTGCCTAGGATTGGCATTTAATTTTTGAAATCTCCACATTCCTGCCTACACTCCCGTGACATCAATCCCATGTAGAATGAAAGACGTGTATTTTCCTTTTGGTAACAAGATCCTGCATCATCAGGCGTCTGAGTAGCTTATTCCCCCAGAGTGGGGGGGGGGGGGGGGGTTGGAATCCAAGAGGAGGAAAGAAATGTTTATTTCAAAATTGACAGGAAAATTAAAGATCACGTTTTACAATGTTATGAATGAAATGAGAATTTAAAAAAAGAGTTTAACTGCGTATAATGAAAAATCAAGGAGTTGCGATGGATTCATTGACCAAACTTGAAAAAATATGTTCTGCCTGAAAATTCACCCGTATTGATATCAAATATAAATGTCTGTATGGATTTACAAGGAGCAAAGATACCCAGGTGAAAGCAGTCTGACCCTTGGGCTTCTGACATCCTGTGGAAATCAGACTCAGATTTTATAGCCTGGCCATGCATGGATGCTTCCCATGCTCTGGGATGAGATTGCTCCATCTGTGATTTCCTTGTCATAAGGTTGAAACCTGTAGACGTGTGTGACAACGTCAGTACCGTCAAGCTGAGCCATGCCTTGAACCTGGGAGGAAGCCTTGCCCAGGGAAAGAACTGAAGCCAGAAACCCGTTACTCCTTAGTTACTCAATACGTCTCCCCCACCCCACCCTTCATCTTCTTCCATTTCAGGTCCCAGGTGTGATCAGGAAGAAGTGGTCCAGTCTAGACAGCTGGGGACCTAGGGCAACCACCTAACACATCTGTCAATCAGGAGTAAGGATTTCAACTGCTGACTGGCTGTGTAGACCAAACTTTATTCATCTGCCTCCAGACTTCCTAGTGGCCTGGGTTCCACTCCCATCCCTCTTGCCTTAACTGGCTTCTTGGGCTGTAGAGAGGACATTCACTTAGACTTCATTAGGCGGGAGACAGGAAATGGTGAGTACCACAGAGAACTGAGTAATTGTTAGCATAAACGGGTGAGACTAAATATGATTTGTTGGGGGCAAACTGTGTACTCACAGCTATGTGTTTGTTCTTTGATGTAAAAGGTGGCAGAAGAGGCCAAGGTCTATATCCTAAGAAGCATCATTGCCACAGGGCCCTTCTTCTACACATATGCGGTTTTTTAAGTTTGGGATGTCTGAGTCACGTTCCTTATGTGAGTTCCAAGTTGGCACCGTGGGGCATTACTGTCCCCACCTTGGGCCTTGGTACTCTGTGTTGAATGACAGATCTCCTGACCAGACCCTGAATCAGAACAGCTGTGACTGAGTCCCTGGGCCTCCAGAGTCATCCTCATCCCATCACTGCAAACAGTGTTCTTGGCTTCCCCCAGGCACTGCAGTCTTTTCTGTGCAGTCCTAACACTGTAGCTCCAGCTCGCACACTGTGTGATGGGGTGAAGAACAGGAGAGAGAGTAGGGAAAGAACCCTTGCTCCTTATGGGGTCCTGTGTGAGGTTTAGCACTCTCACAACCTCATCAAAGGAATGAGGCAGGAGAGTGAGTCCAGCTGGATCATGTGTGGTGCATCCAAAACCATCATTTTTTTTTCCTCCTTTGGGATATTGGATTTGTTTGAGCCTTTCAGGTATGTGAGAAGCACGATACCCAGTCAAGGTCCATGTCCTCCCAGCCTGTCTCTGCCTAGAGTTGGTATTGAACTCAATAAATTATTTTACTATTTCTGCAGTCTTAGATTCAAATCTGAGGGTTTTTTTTTTTTCTTAATTTTATTGTGCTTTAAGTGAAAGTTTACAGCTCAAGTTTGTTTCACATTAAAAAATTTACACATTTATTATTTTATGATATTGGTTGCAGTCTCTACAATGTGGCGGCACTCTCCCCCTTTCTGCTCCAGGTTCCTTGTGTCCATTGGTTCAGTTCCTGTCCCTTCTTGCCTTCTCATCTTCCTTCTGGGTGAGAGTTGCCCATTTGGTCTCATATATTAGATTGAAATAAGAAGCCTGTTCCTCACCTGTGTTACTGTTTGCTTTGTAGGCCTATCTAATGTTTGTCTGAAAAGTGGGCTTCAGGAGTGGTTTGAGTTCTGAGTTAGCAGAATGGGGGCCATAGTCTCGAGGGTTCCTCCAGTCTCTGTCAGATCAGTAAGTCTTGTTTTATTTCATGAATTTGAATTTTGTTCTTCATTTTTCTCCTGCTCTGTCCAGGACTCTCTGTTGTGATCCCTGTCACAGCAGTTGGTGGTAGAAACCAGGCACCATCTAGTTCTTCTGGGCTCAGGCTGGTGGAGGCTCTGGTTCATGTGGTCCTTTAGTCCTTTGGGATGATATTTTCCTTGAGTCTGTGGTTTTCTTCATTCTCCTTTGCTCCAGAATGGATGGAACCAATAGATGTACCTTAGATGGCCACTGGCAAACTAATATGATGAATCCATGAAACATCCCACAACATAGATCAATCTGGAGGGCATTTCGCTGACTGAAATAAGTCAATCACAAAAGGACAAATATTATATGAGACCACTATTATAAGAACCCAAGAAAAGGTTTACACTCAGAAAAAGACATTCTTTGATAGTTGGGAGGGAGGGGGAAGGAAAATCACTAACTAGATAGTAGACAAGTGTCAAATTTGGTAAAGGGAAAGACAATACACAGTATAGGAAAAGTCAGCACAACTCGACCAAGGCAAAGTCATGGAAGCTTCCTAGACACATCCAAACACATTGAGGGACCAAGTTGCTGGGGCTGACGGCTGGGACCATAGTCTGGGGGAACATCTAGGTAAATTGGCATAACGTAGTTCGTAAAGAAAATGCTCTACATTCTGCTTCGGTGAGATTCATCCATGTTGTGAGATGTTTCACGGATTCATCATTGTTCTTTGTCGTTGCTAGTGTTCGTGTGTTTGCACCATAATTTGTTTATCCATTCATCTGCTGATGGGCACTTAGGTTATTTACATGTTTTTGCTATTGTGAATAGTGTTGCAATGAACGTGGGTGTGCCTATGTCTATTCGTGTGACAGTTCTTATTTCTCTAGGATATATTCCCAAGGAGTAGGATTTCTGGAGCATATGGTATTTCTATGTCTAGCTTTTTAAGGAAGCGCCATATTGTTTTCCAAAGTGATTATACCATTTTACATTCCCACCAGCAGTGCATAAGAGTTCCAGTCTCCCTGCAGCCTCTCCAATGTATTTTCTGCTTTTTTGATTAGTGCTAGTAATGGGGTGGGATGGTATCATTGTAGTTTTGATTTGCATTTTTCCATTAGCTAGTGATAGGGAGCATTTCCTCATGTGTCTGTTAGCCACCTGAATGTCTTCTTTGGTGAAGTGTCTCTTCATATCCTTTGCTCATTTTTTAATTGGATTATCTGTCTTTTTGTTCTTGAGGCATTGAAGTATTTTTAGATTTTAGAGATTAGACCCTTGTTGGATATGTCATAGCCAGAATGTTTTTTTCCAATCTTTAAGTTCTCTTTTAATCTTCTGGTAAAGTCTTTTGATGAACATAAGTGTTTGATTTTTAGGAGTGCCCAGTTATCTCGTTTCTCTTCTGGTGTTTGCACATTGTTAATTATAGTTTGTATTCCATTCATGCCATGTATTAGGGCCCTTAGCATTGTTCCTATTTTTTCTTCCATGATCTTTATTGTTTTAGGTTTTATATTTAAGTCTTTGATCCATTTTGAGTTTGTTTCTGTGTATAGTGTGAGGTATGGATCTTGTTTCATTTTTTTTTTGCAGTTGAACATCCAGTTGTGCTAACACCATTTGTTAAAGAGACTGTCTTTTCCCCATTTCACGGACATTAGCTCTTTTTCACATATCACTTGCTCATAGATGGATGGATTTATGTCTGGGTTGTCAATTCTGTTCCATTGATCTGTGTCTGTTGTACCAGTACCAGGCTGTTTTGACTACGATGACTGTATGATAGGTTCTCAGATCAGGTAGTATGAGATCTCCCACTTTGTTTTTCTACAGTAATGCTTTTTTTATCTGGGGCCTCTTTCTTTTCCATATAAAATTGGTGATGTGTTTCTCCATCTTGTTAAACAGTGCTATTAGAGTTTAGATCCAGATTGCATTGTATCTGTAGATCGCTTTGGGTAGTATTGACATTTTCACAATGTTGAGTATTCCTATTCATGAGCATGGTATGTTTTTCTTCTTATGTAGATTTGTTTTGGTTTCTTGCAGTAGGGTTTAGTAGCTTTCTTGGTAAAGGTTTTTTATGTCCCTGGTTAGATTTATTTCTAAGTATTTTATCTTCTTGGGAGCTATTGTAAATGGTCATAATTTGCTGATTTCCTTTTTGAAGTTCTCTTTGTTGGTGTAGAGGAATCCAACTGATTTTTGTATGTTAATCTTATATCCTGCTACTTTGCTGAAGTCATCTATTAGTTTTAGCAGCTTTCTTGTGGATTCTTTGGGGTTTTCTGTGTATAAAGTCATATTATCTGTAGGAATAGTTTTAGATCTTCTTTACCTATTTGGATGCCCTTTATTTTTTTTGCCTTATTGCTCTAGCTAGTACTTCCAGCATGATGTTGAATAAAAGAGGTGATAAAGCGCATCCTAATCTGGTTCCTTTTCTCAAGGTAAATGCTTTCAGTCTGTCTTCTTTGAGAATGATGTTGGCTGTTGATTTTGTATACATGCCCTTTATCATGTTGAAGAATTTCCCTTCTATTTCTATTTTGCTGAGAGTTTTTGTCATGAATGGGTGTTGGACTTTGTCAGATGCCTTTTCTGCATCGATTGAGGTGATCATGTGATTCTTTTGTCTTATTTATGTGTTGTATTACATTGATTTTCTAATATTGAACCATCCTTGCGTACCTGGTATAAATCCCACTTTGTTGTGACGTATTATTTTTTTGATATGCTCTTGAATTATATTGACTAGAATTTTGTCGAGAATTTTGCATCTATATTCATGAGGAATACTGGTCTGTAGTTTTCTTTTTTGTGTGTGTCTTTGCATGACTTTGTTATCAGGGTTATGCTGGCTTCATAGAATGGAGAGTATTCCTTCCTTTTTTATGCTCTAAAATAGTTTGAGTAATATTGGTGTGAGGTCTTCTCAGATTCTCCAGTGAAGGTGTCTGGCCAAGGACTTTTTTTAAATTTTCTTTTGTTGTGGATTTGTTTAATTTTTCTACCTCATTTTGTGTTAGTTTAGGTAGGTAGTTTCTATCTAGAAATTTCCTCTAGGTTTTGAAATTTTTTGGAGTATGGTTTTTCTTAGTCTTCTATTATGATCTTTTTTATTTCAGTTGGGTCTATTGTAATATCACCTGTGTCATTTCTTATTTGGTTTATTTGCTTCTGCTTCTGTTTTTCTAACATTTTTGTTTTTTGTTTCTGTTTTTGGTGTTAAAGAAGCTTGGCATTGGAGATAACTGTGTTTAACTTCTCAGGATCAGAGTTTCTACTGGAAGTGAATTTCAGAATCAGGTTGTTATGTTTTTACTAAGAATTTTCCTTTTAATGCATATAAAACTTCCCAAAGGAATGTCTATTTACTGATGTAAAGTTTATTCTAAAGCTTACATAATCTTGAGAAGGATCTTTAAAAATCTTATATTTTCCGTGTTATGCCAGAACTCCTAATATTCTAAATCTTCCTACCATTTTAGAAATATTATGACTTAAATAAAACAGAAGTAGTAAAATGGAACGTACAAAGACTTGGAGTTAGAAAACCCAAAGGGAAGAAAACACTCAACATTTCTCAAGCTGAAAGAACTGCAGAAAAAGTTCAAGCCTCGAGTTGCAATATTGAAGGATTCTATGGGTAAAAAATTGAATCATTCCAGAAGCATGAAAAGATGATGGAAAGAATACAAAGTCACTATCACTGTACCAAAAAGAACTGGTCACCGTTCAGTCGTTTCAGGACATAGCATATGATTAAGAACTAAGGGTACTGAAGGAGGAATTCCAAGCTGCACTGAAGGCATTGCCAAAAAACAAGGCTGCATTAATTGATGGAATACCAATTGAGATCTTTCAACAAACAGATGAAACACTGGAAACGCTCAGTCGTCTAGTCCAAGAAACTTGGAAGACTGCTACCTGGCTAACCGACTGGAGGAGATGCATATGGCAGCTCATTCCAAAGAAAGATGATTTGACAGAATGTGGAAATTTTCAAACAATATCATTAGTATCACGTGTAAGTAAAATTACGCTCAAGATAGTTCAAAAACGGTTTCAGCAGTACGTTGACAGGGAACTGCCAGAAATTCAAGCCAGATTTGAATTTTGGGGAAGTTAGGATTTTCTGGAAGTTAGGATTTGGGTAGAACAGTGTTCTAAAAGCACAGTTTATATTTTCATTTTTTTAAGTTTATTCGGATGTCCTTTCATAATGTTTTGTAGTTTATTAGGATCTTTTGTTTATTTAATTATACTTCTTCATAGTCCTTTTTATTTTCACTAAAATACATATTTTCCTTCTGAGGTGAATTTTTCAGCCACTCTGTATTGTTGTGGTGGTTAGGTGCAATCCAGTCAGTTCCAAGTCATAGCGACCGTTTGTACAACAAAACGAAACACTGCCATGCTCACAATCGTTGCTATGTTTGATCTCATTGTTGCAGCCACTGTGTCAGTCCATCTCGTTGAGGATTTTCCTCTTTTTCACTGACCTTCTACTTTACAAAGCATGATGTCCTTCTCCAGGGACTGATCCCTCTTGATACCATGTCCAAAGTACATAAGATGAAGTCTCATCATCCTCACTTCTAAGGAGCATTCTGGCTGTAGTTCTTGCAAGACAGATTTCTTAGTTTTTCTGGTAGTCCATGGTATATTTAATATTCTTCACCAACACCATAATTCAAAGGCATCAATTCTTCAGTCTTCCTTATTTGCTGTTCAGCTTTCACATACATATAAGATGATTGAAAACACCATGGTTTGGGTCAAGTGCACCTAAGTCCTCAAAGTGACATCTGTGCTTTTTAATACCTTAAGGAGGTCTTTTGAAGCAGATTTGTCCAGTGCAACATTTATTTCTTGATTGCTGCTTGCATGGGTGTTAATTGTGGATCCTAGTAAAATGAAATCCTTCCCATAGACAAGTGAGTACCCGGAGCACTGCGTCTGTTTCTTGAAACATGTCAACTGGTATTCCGTCAATTCCTGGATCCTTGTTTTTAGCCAGTGCCTTTAGTGCTCCTTAGACTTCTTCCTTCAGTATCATCAGTTCTTGATCATATGTTACCTTCTGAAATGGTTGAATGTCAACCAGTTCTTTTTGGTACAGTGATTCTGTGTATACCTTTCATCTTTTTATAATACTTCCTGCATCTTTTGGTATTTTACGATAGAATCTTTCATTACTGCAACTCGAGGCTCAGTTTTTTCTTCAGTTGTTTCAGCTTGAGAAATGCCAAGCATGTTCTTCTTTTTTGGTTTTCTAACTCCCAAGTCTTTGTACAACTCATTATTACAATAGTTTACTTTGTCTTCTAGAGCTACCCTTTGAAAATTTGTGTTCAGCTGTTCATCATTTCTTCTATTCACTTTAGCTATTCATTGTTCAATAGCAAATTTCAGAGTCTCTTCTAACATTCATTTGGTCTTTTCTTTCTTGTCTTTTTAATGACCTTTTGCTTTTTTCATGTATGATGTCCTTAATGTCGTCCCACAACTTCTGTGGCCTTTGGTTTTAAGTGTTCAGTGCATCAAATCTATTCTTGAGCTGTTCTCTAAATCCAGGTGAGATGTACTCAGGGTCGTACTTTATCTCTTATGGGTTTGTTTTAATTTTCTGTAATGCTAGTACTGCTTTATACTAGTCCATATAAATGTGTAAAATTGACCTTATTTTGCTGTTTTCCAATCTGAAAAACGTGCTGAAATCTCTCAGTTCTATAATCATCTTTATATTCTTTTGGGGTTGTACATACATAAGTTATTTATTCTGTAAGAATGGACTGTGGGTTTTCTCCTTGGAAATCCTTAACTCTTTCCTTTCCTATTTTTGGAGGAGAATGTACTAGATAGAATTTCTGAGGTAAGGTTGAATAGGAGTGGAATACTGGATATCCTTGTTTTTCACCTGTTTTCCTGGGACACTGTTGAACTTTCAGTATCTATTTTGAAGTACATTTTCTGTATATGCCCATTGTTATGGATTGAATTGTGTCACTGAAAAATAAGTGTTGTAAGTCGTAACCTCTACACCTGTGGCTACAATCCTCTTTGGGAATAAACCAAAAAAAAAAAAAACATTGTCACTGACTCGATTCCAATTCTTAACTCTATAGAACAGAGTAGAACTGCCCCACAGAGTTTCAAAAGAGCCACACTCTTAGCTACTATGTTAATGAGGCAAGATTCATGTAGGCTTTGCCTTGAGTTAGTGTCTTTTGAGATATAAAAGAGGTAAAACAAGCAAGGAAACAAGCAGAGATGGGGGAAGAGAGATGCCAAGCCACATGAAGACTACCCAGGAATAGAACCTCAGAGGAGACAAGAACCTTCCTCCAGAGCCGAGTGAGAGAGAGAGCCCTCCCCTAGAGCTGGTATTCTGAATTCAGACATCTAGCTTTCTAAACTGCGAGAAAGTAAATTTGTTAAGGGTACCTGTTTATGGTATTTCTGTTATAGCAGCACTAGATAACTAAGAATTTGGAACCAGAAGAGTGGGGTGCTCCTCTAACACGTAACTAAAATGTGGAAGCAGTTTTGGAATTGGGTAATGGGTAGAGGCTGGAAGAGTTTTAAGGTGCCTAAGAGTAAAAGCCTAGATTATCTTGAAGAGGCAGTTGGTAGAATTATGGAGGTCGGAGGCAATTCTAGTTAAGGCTCAGAAGTGAGGAGAGCTATAGAGAAAGTCTTGTCTTAGAGAATACATGTGGTGTCAGAAACAATGTTACTAGATATGTGGACATTAAATGTGCTTTTGGTGAGGCTTTAAAAGAAAATGATGAAAATGTCATTGGACAAAGGAGGAAGAGTGATGCTTTTTATGTACTTACGATGAACTTGTCTGAATTATGTCCAAATGTTTGGTGGAAGGTAGAACTTATAAGTAATGTACTTGAATATCTGGATGATGAGCTTTCTAAGGAAGATCTTAAAGGGGCCACATGGTTTCTTTATGCAGCTTATAGTAGAATATGAATGGAAAAAGATGAGCTTAAAAATGAACTGCGTGAAATGAAAACTAAGCTTAAAGATTTGGAAAATTCTGATGTACAAACTATGGAAGGCCACGTGACTCCAAGGACGTGGCTGCACAAATTTTTTTTAAGAAATTAAGCCTGTGACTGATGGATCTAACCCACTACTACAGCAGAAAACACATCACCTGAGACTGAAGGAGACAAATAATAAAAGGAGAGAAAGCTGCCAGCATCTTGGAGTTCTTCAGGCAGGAAACAGACCAAAGGAGTTATATCTGTTGTCCTCCAAGAAAAGAACTATCCCTGGAGCAGCTCAGAGATCAGCAGAACTGTTGGAAGGAGCACGGGACTCAGGGTCTTCTCGGTTTCAAAGGGTGGGATCATGGTCTCCTGGATATCAAATGGGGGAGGGGGCCGCAGCCTCCTAGGTTTCAAAGAGCCATAGCTTCTCCATCTCAGTTCTGGAGTGTGGGGTTGCCACTGAAGTGTGTCATGAGGATGGGGCTGATGCCCACACCTGAGGGTTTGTGTTATCATGCCCAAGGGGCAGAATAACAGGTTCTGCTGGGTCCAAGGGGATAGGGTTGCCACTCAGATGGCCTAGGAGAAATGGGACCACCCAAACCGAGGGAGCAGAGTTGCTGTCCCCATAGACCTGGAAGGCAGTGCTGAAACCCATGGCCCAGGGGCCTACACATGGAATCCAGAGGGGGTGGCCAGCACCCAGAGTCTGGAGGGCAGGGCCACTACCCAGATGGTCTCAGAGAACAGAGGATTATTTTCAAACTTTGAGAGCGAATGTAATTTGTTCTGCTGAGTTTTGGAGTTGCTTGGTGCTTGTTATCCTTATTTTATCTCCAATTTCTCTCATTTATAGTGGAAATGTCTACCTTATGCCTGTTCCACCATTATACTTTGGAAGCAGATAACTGATATTCTAGATTTCACAGGTTCACAGATGGAGAGGAATTTTGCCCAGAATAGAATACATTTAAAGTCTCACTGATAATTTGATTTAGATGATTCAGAAGATGAGATTTTGGATTTGGAGTTAAGACACTCGGGATGACGTGATGGGGTAAAAGTGTTTTGCATGTGGTAAAGACATGGATTTTTGAAGGCCATAGGGTGGGATGTTGTGGATTGAATTGTGTCCCCCAAAAAATGTGTTGTAAATGCTAAACTCTATGCCTGTGGTTATAATACAATTTGAGACTAGGTTCTTTTTGTTATGCTAACGAGGTGGGATTCATGTAGGGTGTGTCTTGAGTCAACAACCTCTTTTGAGATACAAGAGATTAAACAAGCAAGGGAGCAAGCAGAGAGAGAATTAGAGATGCCAAGCCACATGAAGATTGCCCAGGAGCAGAAGCTCTGAAGAGACAACAGTCTTTCTCTATAGTCGGCAGAGAAAGCCTTCCCCTAGAGCCAGTGCTCTGAATTTAGACTTCTAGCCTCCTAAACTGTGAGAAAATAAATTTCTGTTAAATTCACCCATTTATGATGCTTCTGTTATAGCAGTGCTAGATAACTAAGACACCCATTTTTAGATTGTACTTTTTTTTTCCCATTTCTAAATTTGGGTAGAGTTTTTTTATATACACGTACAGTTTTTACTAAATATACAGTTGAGTGAAGTATAAACATCCAAGTAATAGAAACACCTTTGCTTTTGACTCCCCTTATGAGTTTATTTAAATCACCTTCTGCCCTCTTGATAGAACCAGTATTTCCATATTTGAGGATGATTATTTTGCTTATATTCATATTTTTCAACCTTATTTTGTGTTGTAAACAAATAGAATAACACTGTACTTTTTTTGCCAATTCCTATAGTTCATATTTACAGTAGGACTTCAATAGGTTGTTCATTCACTTAAATTGGAGTGTAGTATTGTAGGAGTACACTGTAATAATTTAAAATTTTTATTTTTTGAGAATATTTGGGCAGTTTCCATTTAGGGACTATTGTAAAGAATGCTTTTATCGTCTCACCTCTTATGTTTAGGTTGTTTACTTTAAATAAATTTTTGTATATGATGTGATGTAGGGTTCCAACTTCACTCTTTTGCATGTGGAAATCCATTGTGCTGACACTGCCTGTTGTAGAGAATCTTCTTTACCATTATAACCAATTCTTTAAAAAACGTTTCTTGTTTTCTGTATCTTCCCCACCTGGGTATGCTATACACGTTTTAATTTCAAACCCCACGTAACATCTGCATTCTTTACCATGAAATCTGCTCCGTTGAAGGCTTTACATCTATGTTGATGACATTCTGTTTTCATTTTCATTGGGCAAAGATTTTGGATTCATGCATGCCTTCTCTCTCTCAACACCAACCTTCAGTCCATAGGGAACTTCTATTGGTTCTACCTTAAAAGTATCTAGAGACCATTCCTCACTCACTCTTACTGCCACCACTCCAGTCTTAACATTTCTTATGATATGGCCATACGCTTCTAACAGATTTTCCAGCTTCTACATTTACCACCACACAAAGGTCTTTTTTTAAAGAGGTATCAGATCAGTTTCCTTTTGTACTCAAAACTCTGAAATTGCCCTGCATTTCATTCAGAAGCCCAAGTCTTTGCAGTGGCCAAGTGTCCTAGAACATGATATGTCCACCTACCCCAATCACTTTTCCAACTTCCTCTACTATTTCTCTCCCGTATCTCACAGTTCTCCAGTCAAACTAGTGTTTAACAAACTTTGGCCAAGGTACACGTTCACTTGTGGCAGGATTTCTTTTTGTAGAATAAACATATGTCAGTTACCCATTTGGGTAACTCCTTCACATTCCTAAAGAGGTAAACTAGTTGCTGTTGGGTCAGTTCTGATTTATGTGTTCAGAGTAGAACCACATTCCATAGGGTTTTCAATGACAATTACCTTTCAAAAGTAAATCACCAGGCTTGTCTTCCGAGGTGCCTGTAGGTGGATTTAATCTGTCAATCTTTCAGTTAGTAGTCTTGTCCTTAATCGTTAGAGTTAGAGACTTTGCTTCACAACCTTAGGTAAATGGTAATTCTGTTTAACTTGAGGAACTGCCAGATTGTTTTCAACAGCATATGCACCATTTTACATTCCCACTAGCAGTGGATGAGGGTTCTTGATTCTTGGCATTCTCCAAAACACTTGCCATTTTGTTTTTGTTATAATAGTTATTTGTCTTAGGCTGGGTTCTCTAGAGAAGTAAAACCAGTGAATTGTATTTATATACAGAGATTTATCTCAAGAGAGGACTCACACCATTGCAGAGGCTGGCAAGTCCCAAGTCCGTGGGTCAGGCATCAGGCCTGAGGCTTCTGACCCACGTAGCTGCAGGGGCTGACGAACTCAGGATCAGCAGGTCACATGGCGGGCTGCTGGTGCGCAAGCTGCAGAGGCTGATAAATCCCAAGATAGGCAGATATGCTACTAGCTCAAAACCCAAAAATTGGAGGTCAGATAATTACGAGCTGGTTGCAGGATCCAGAGCGAGAGCCTTGCTAGAATATCCGTTTGTATACTGGAGGCAGGCCACACGCCACAGAAACTCCCTTGCAACTGCTTGGCTGCTCATAGCGATCTCCTACTGGAATTAATTACATCATTATGTAACTGTCAAACTATATAACTGCCAAACCACTGAGAATCCTGGCTCAGCCAAGTTGACATACAGTCTTAACCATCATAATCCTCCCATTGACAACTCAGCACCTGTACATATTTTCTTAAACCATACATAATTTCTGGATAAAAACAGTCATGCTCGCGCATAGCGTGGTACAACAAACGTATACAACTGAAAACACACTAGTCTCATCTACATCTCACATTTTATAAGTGAAGAAAACAAAAATATTTGATGCACACATAGGAGAAATGTTCATAACAGTTGTCCTTGTTTTCTGCAACAGGCCATGTGATTGTAGCTGCTGTATAGAACTACCTTTTTCCACCACCCATTCTGTGTTCCCTTTATCCTCAGCAAACACCTCAGCTGGTCATGGTTCTTTGCCTGGTGGGGTGACCCAAACCTTCATTCCTGAAGGGTCTGAGCTGTTAGTCATGTCAGAATTGGGTTGCTGTAGTCTTCTGTTGACTTGAATCACAGGGCATGATAGTACTAAGGAATCTCTGTATTCCAGACATAATGTCTTCCCAATTAGTCCAGCTTCATTGACTTTTTCTTTACTAGGTCCACTCAGCATGTCATCAGTGTAATGGACCAGTGTGACATCTTGTGGAAGGGATGGGCGATCAAGGTCCCTACAGACTAAATTATGACAGGGCTGGAGAGCTGTTATACCTCTGAGGTAGGACAGTGAAGATGGGTTGCTGGCTTGCAGGCTGAAGGCAGACTGCTTTGGTGGTTCTTTAAAATAGGGGTGGAGAAAGGCATTAGCCAGATCAATAACTGCATACCAGTTACCAGGACATGTATTTGCTCAAGCAATGAAACCACATCTGAAACAGCAGCTGCAGTTGGAGTCACACCTGGTAAGTTTTTGATAACCCACTGACATTCTGCAAGATCCGTTTTTTGCCTAGACCTGAGAGTCAAGTTGAATGAGAATGTGGTGGGAATGAAGTCCTTGGTGGTGGCAGTAATCTCTGCACTACCTCTAGGAATGTTGTATTGCTTTTGGTTTGCTATTTTCCTTGGTAGGGACAGTTCTAATGGCTTCCTTGGTTAAATTTATTACTAGGTATTTTATTCTTTTCAATGATATTGTAAATGGAATTGCTTTCTGAATTTCTTTTTCAGGTTGAGGAATCGTGTATAGAATGATTTCTTTTGGGGTTTTTTTGTTTGTTTTTATTGTACTAGATACATATGTAACAAAACATTTGCCACGTCTACAATCTCTATGTACATTAAACATGTACGTGTTCAATGACATGCTCATCATTTTGTTCAACCATCATTAACCATTCCCAAATTTTCCCATCACCCTTAACAGCATCTCAGTGTCCCCTAAGCATTTGGTCTTCCTTTCCCCTTCCCTGCCACCCATCCAATGAAACCAGTAATACACTTTATCTATTCATTTTCTTTTTCTACGTATTTCATAAAAGTGGTATCATACAATACTTGTCCTTTTGTGACTGGCATTTCACTTATCATAATGTTCTCAAGGTTCATCCATTTTGTAGCATGTATCAGTTCTTCATTTCTCCTTATGGCTGAATAGTTTGCCATTGTATGTATGCACCACACTTTTTTTTAGATCCATTCATCTATTGATGGATGTTTAGACTGTTTCCATTTTTTGGCTCTTGTTGATAGAGCTGCAATGAATATTGGCGTACAAGTATTTGTGTTTCTGCTTGTTGTATTTATTGGGTATATAGCTAGGAGTGGGATTGCTGGATCATATAGTAATTCAGTGTTTAAAGTTTTGAAGAACCACCACATTACTTTCCACAGTGGCCGTAGCATTTTACAATCCCACCAGCAATCATGAAGTTTGTGATTTCTCTACATCCTCACCAACACCTGTTTTTTACTTTTTTTCATCGTAGCCATCTTAATGGGTGTGAAGTAATATCTCATTGTGGTTTCGGTTTGGATTTTCCAAATTGCTAATTATGTTGAACATCTTTTTGTGTGCTTGTTGGACATTTGAATTTTTCTTTTCATTAAATGTTCAAATCCTTTGCCTAATTTTTGATTGGGTTGTCTTTTTGTTGTTGAGTTGTAGAAAGTCTTCATACATTTCTAGTTATTGAACCTTTATTCAATATATGGCACCCCCAAATTTTCTTCTAATATGTTGTCTCCAAGTTTTTTGTTAAAGTGATTTGATGAACAAACAACTGATTTTTACATGTTAATATTGTATCTTATAACTTTGGTGTAATCCTTTATTAAGTCTAATAGCTCTCGTGTGTTTTTTTGGATTTTGTATCTGTATGATCATGTCATCTGCAAATATAGTTTTGCATCCTTTCACATTCGGGTGCCATTTATTTTTATACATGATTTCTCTGGCTGCAATGTCCACTACAGTGTTGAATAGCAGTGGTGGAAACAAGCATCTTTGTCTTGTTCTTGATCTTAGGGGAAAGCTTTCTTTGTTTCACCATTGGCTATGAGGTGTTGGTTGTTGTTAGAAGCCGTCAAGTCGGTTCCAACTCATAGCCACTCTGTGTACTACAGAATGAAACACTGGTCCTGCGCCATGCTCATAGTCGTTATGCTTGAGCCCATTGTTGCAGCCACTTCGTCAGTACATCTCGTTGAGGGTATTCCTCTTTTTTGCCAACCCTGTACTTTACCAAGCATGATGTCCTTCAGGGACTGATCCCTCCTGATAACATGTCCAAAGTATGTAAGATGCAGTCTCGCCGTCCTTGCTTCCTAGGAGCATTCTGGCCGTACTTCTTCCAAGATAGATTTGTTCGTTCTTTTGGCAGTCCAGGTGTATTCCATATTCTTTGCGAACACCACAGTTCAAAGGCATCAATTCTTTTGTCTTCTTTATTCATTGTCCAGCTTTTGCACGCATGTGAGGCAGTTGAGAACACCATGGCTTGGTTCAGGCGCACCTTAGTCTTCAAGGGGACATCTTTGCTCTTCAACACTTTAAAGAGTTCTTTTACAGCAGATTTGCTCAAGGCAATGTGTCTTTTGATTTCTTGACTGCTGCTTCCGTGGGTGTTGATTGTGGATCCAAGTAAAATGAAATCCTTGACAATGTCAGTCTTTTCTCCGTTTATCATGATGTTGCCTGTTGGTCCAGTTGTGAGGATTGTTGTTTTCTTTATGTTGAGGTGTGATCCATACTGAAGGCTGTAGTCTTTGATCTTCATCAGTAAGTGCCTCAAGTCCTCTTCACTTCCAGCAAGCAAGGTTGTGTCATCTGCATATCAAAGGTTGTTAATGAGTCTTCCTCTAATCCTGATGCCCCGTTCTTCTTCATATAGTCCAGCTTCTCGGATTATTTGCTCAGCATACAGATTGAATATGCATGGTGAAAGAATGCAACCCTGACACACACCTTTCCTGACTTTAAACCACACAGTATCCCCTTGTTCTGTCCAAACAACTACTTCTTGATCTATGTACAGGTTTCTCACAAGCACAATTAAAAGTGTTCCGGAATTCCTGTTCTTCTCAGTGTTATCCATAATTTATTATGATCCACACAGTTGAATGCTTTTGCATAGTCAGTAAAACACAGGTAAACATCTTTCTGGTATTCTCTGCTTTTAGTCAGGATCCGTCTGACATCAGCGATGATATCTCTGGTTCCACGTTCTCTTCTGAATCTAGCCTTAATTTCTGGCAGTTCCCTGTCGATGTGTTGCTGCAGCCACTTTTGAATGATCTTCAGCAAAATTTTACTCGTGTGTGATGTTAATGATATTGTTTGATAATTTCCACATGCATCTGGATCACCTTTCTTGAAAATAGGCGTAAACTTGGATCTCTTCCAGTCAGTTGGCCAGGTAGCTGTCTTTGTAATTTCTTGGCATAGACAAGTGAGCATTTCCAGCACTGCATCCGTTTGTTGAAACATCTCAATTGGTATCTGTCAACTTCTGAAGCCTTGTTTTTCACCATTGCCATCAGTGCAGCTTGGACTTCTTCCTTCAGTACCATCGGTTCCTGATGCTGCCTGCATTGTTTAATATTTTCCCCATAGAATCCTTCACTATTGCAACTCGGGTAGACTACTTTGAGGAGACAGCTCTTCCCCAGTCTTCTTTTGAGTGTCTTCCAACCTGGGAGGCTCATCTTCCAGCACTATATCAGACAGTGTTCTGCTGCTGTTCATAAGGTTTTCACTAGCTAATTCTTTTCAGAAGTAGACTGCAGGGTTCTTCTTCCTAGTCTGTCTTAGTTTGGAAGCTCAGCTGAAACCTATCTGCCATGGGTGACCCTGCTGGTATCTGAATACTGGTCGCATAGCTTCTAGCATCACAGCAACACACAAGCCCCCGCGGTATGACAAACTGACACACACGTAAGGATGAAAATGAAGTTAGCTGTTTTTCATGAATGTCTATTGTTATGTTAAAGAATTTCCCTTTGATTCCTAATATGTTGAATGTTTTTATCATCAAAGGGTGTTGGATTTTGTGAAATAGTTTTTTCATCAGTTATCATGTTTTGTTTTCCTTTTTATTGATGGGGGTGTATTAATTTTCTCATATTTAAGCATCCTTGCATTCTGGTATGAATACCAGCAGTATTTTTCCTTCACTTGTAGAGGGTAATTTGGTTTCCTAGTATTTTGTTGAGGATTTTTGCACCTATATTCATCAGATACATTGTCATTTTTTTTCTGGTCGCGTCTGTATCTTCCTTTTGTACCAGAATAATGTTCATTTGATAAAATAAGTTAGAAAATGTTACCTCACCTTCTAATTTTGGAGGTGTTTGAGATGAGTTGCTGTAAATTCTTTAAATACTTGGTAGAATTCAGCAGTGAAACTATCAGGTCTGGTGGTTTTATTCTTGGGATATTGTTGATTACTGATTCAATGTCTCTACTTGATATAAGAAAAACAAAACAAAAACTGTTGCCGTCAAGTTAATTCTGACTCATAGCGACTCTATAGTACACGGTAGAACTGACGCATAGGGTTTCCAAGGAGCAGCTGGTGGATTCGAACTGCCGACCTTTTGCCTAGCAGCCGAGCTCTTAACCACTGTGCCACCAAGGCTCCCTACTCGGTATAGTTATGTTAAAATTTTCTAAAATTCTCACAAAGTTGGTTCTACAAGGTTTGTTTGTTTTGGGGGGTGTTTCCTGGCTGATGGAACGTGGAGCTATTTATGTCAACATCTTGCTGATGTGTGACCTTTCCTCTCATCTCTATTTTTTAATATTGTGTTTGTATATAAAGTGGGTTTCTTACAGACCAAATTCTTTTTGTTTTTTCATGTTTTATTTAGCTAAATTGATTATTGACATGTCTGTTTCTCTCTATGTTGTTTGTTATTATTTTCTTTTTGTTGCCACCTTTTTTTTTGCTACTGTTCTTTGCTTTGTTTTAAACATTTTATGTGATTCTATTTTCTTTCCATACTGATATCAGTTATGTGTATTTATCCTTTTTAAAATTTTCTTAGTTGTTACTGTAGAGTATATATTATACATAATTTATAGCTAATCGAAGTCCACTTTGAAATTACACTGCACTACTTCACATGTAATGAAAGTACTTTATATCAGTATTTCCAGTTCCTTTCTCTTGTCTCTTGTAAAATTGCTGTTCTTTGTTTCACTTGTCCATAAGGTATGATCACCATATCATTGTGACTGTTATTATTTTTACTAAGATTTTTTTCTGTTAGATGAATTACAAATAAGATAGGTTTTATTTTACTTTAATTTTTTTCTTTCTGTAATGCTCTTCCTTTGTTTTCATACATCCAAGCTTCTGACCGATATCATTTTCTCCTTTTCTATGAAGAACTTCTTTAACGTTTCTTTCAAGACAGGTATTCTGGCAACAAATTCCCTCAAATTTGGTTGTCTGAAAACGGCAGTATTTTTCCTTCACTTGTAGAGGTTAATTTGCTGGACACAGAATTCTAATTTGGTGTTCTTTTCCTCGCAATAACTTGTCATTATTTCACTCCACTCTTCATGCTAGCATGGCTTCTGAGGACAAGTCTGCTGGACTTCTTAATATTTTTCCTCTATAGGCGTCTTAGGTATCTAGTGCTGCTATAACAGAAGTACCACAAGTGTATGGCTTTAACAAACAAATTTGTTTTCACACAGTCTATAGGCTAGAAATCCAAATTCAGGGTGCCAGCTCCAGGGGAAGACTTTCTCTCAGTCAGCTCTGGGGGAAGGTCCTTGTCATCAGTCTTCCCCAGTTGAGGAGCTTCTCAGCACAGGTAACGCAGGTCCAAAGGCCATGCACGCTCTTCTTCTGGCTCTTGTTTCTTAGTGGTATGAGGTCCCCACGTCTCTCTGCTCACTTCTTTTATATCTCAAAAGAGATTGACTTAAGACACAACCTAATCTTAGGTAAACTGAGTCATGCCTCATTAACATAACTGCTGCTAATCCCACCTCATTAACATCATAGAGGTAGGACTTAAAACATGGAGGAAAATCACATCAAATGACAAAATAGTGGACAGTCACACAATACTGGGAATCATGGTACACTTTTTGGGGGGAGACACAATTCATAACAATAGGTAAGGTGTACTGTAGTCCCCCGTTAACTGCGGGGGATACGTTCCAAGACCCCCATGGATTCCTGAACCCATGGATACTACTGAACCCTATATATACACACGTGTCACACCTTTGCCCCTCAGCTCAGCCAGGCCCCACTTTGCCTGTGCCTCCCGCCCCTTATCCCCCAGTCCCTGGCCCTGCACATTGTGCCCAATTCCCTGCCAAGGCCCCTCCCCAGACAACATGCTCCATCCCATTCACAGAGATCGGCCTGGCCAACCCATCCCCAAAAAAAGGAAGACTAGGTAGTAACGGTCTGAGAGCTGTGGGGAGCCGGATCCTGGCAGACCCCCAGCAGATAGGTGTGTGTGGCAGAGCAATGGCTCCAGCCAAGCCTAAGATCATGGCTGATTGCAGATAACGGAAACCCCAGAAAGGGAAGCTGCAGACTGGGGAGAGGGAACTACTATATTTTCCTTCTGGTTTCTTTCACGATTTTCTCTTTGCTAGTCTGTGGTTTAAATATAATATGTCTGGGTATAGATATTTTGTATTTATCCTGATCAGTGTTATTTGAACTTCTGGATCTGTGATTTAACATCTAGCATTAATTTTGTAAAATTTTCAGTCATTATTAACTTAAATATTAATATTTCTTTTCCTTTTGGTATCTTCATCACCGTATGTGACACCTTTTGTTTGAGTTCTTGGATGTTCTGTTCCTTTTTTTTTTTTTACTCCCCCTTTTTGCATTTCAGTTTTGGATGTTTCTGTTGACTTAATTTTAGCACACTGACTTTCTTAGATCGTATTCAATCTACTACTGATTCCATTAATTACATTTTTCATTTCTGTGACATTGTTATTTATTTCTTTTCGATTTTTGTTAGACTTTGTATCTCTCTATTCTTATTACCAATCTATTCTTGAATGTAGTCTGCCCTGGTTTGAATTATGTCCCCCCAAAAATGTGTGTATCAGTTTGGCTGGGCCATGATTCCCAGAATTGTATGGTTGGGCTCCATTTTGTGATTGTAATTTTATGTTAAAGAGGATTAGGGTGGGATTGTAACACCACCCTTACCCAGGTCACATCCCTGATCCAATGTAAAGGGAGTTTTTCTAGGGTGTAGCCTGCACCACATTTTACCTTACAAGAGATGAAAGGAAAGGGAAGCAAGCAGAGTTGGGGAACCTCATACCACCAAGAAAGCAGTACCGGGAGGAGAGCATGTCCTTTGGACCTGAGGTTCCTGTGCAGAGAAGCTCCCAGACCAAGGGAAGACTGATGACATGGACCGTTCTCCAGAGCTGATGGAGAAAGCGTTCCCCTGGAGCTGAAGCCCTGAATTTGGACTTGTAGCCTACTGGACTGTGAGAGAATAAACTACTCTTTATTAAAGCCATCCACTTGTGGTATTTCTGTTATAGCAGCACTAGATGACTAAGACATAGTCTACTTTTTTCATTGGAGGATGCCTTATCATATGAAAGATAGGTGTTTTACATGCCCAGTCTGATAATTCCAAATTTTTTCATATTTAAGTCTGTTTCTGATGTTTGCTTTGTCTTTTCAAGCTGTATTTTTTGTTTTCTAGTTTGCGTTTTAATTTTTTGTTGAAAGATGGGCACAGAGGTGGATATAATGTATTTGGTAAAATAGACTGGTTAATCGGCCTTTAGTATAATGTTTTATGTTTATGTGGCTAGAAGTAGGCTGTGTTTCTTGTAGCGGTAGGTGTGAGAGGCTAAAATTTCAGCTGGGTTTTTTTTTTTTTTTTCCCTTTTCTCTCCCCTTTTGCCTTTGAGCTTTGCCAGAGATGACTTTTTAAATAAAATCTTAAAACTGTTTCAGTTTTAACTTCCTTTTATTATACAGGATCTCTATTGATGTGGTATACGTGTGGGGAGAGAGGAAGCACTGTGTAGTCCTACAATTGGATTTCAGTCTTTTAGTGAGCCTGATCTTAATCGACATCTTCGTTAGTACTTTACAGCTCTCTTCATTTTCCCTTAGATGAGACGGAAATCCTAGATGAAATTGCAGTTGGGTCTTTCCCTTTCCTCATGTCATGGATTGAATTGTGTTCCCCAAAAACATTTATCAACTTGGCTAGGTCATGAGTCCTGGTATTATATGATTCTCTATTATTTTTTCATCTGATGTGATTTACCTGTGGGTTGTAAATTTTATCACTATGGTGTTAATGAGATGGATTAGTGGCAGTTATATTGATGAAATCTACAAGATTAGATCATGTGTTAAGCCAGTTTCTTTTGAGATATAAAAGAAACAGGCAGATAGACGGGGATCTCATACTACCAAGAAAGCAGCACCAGGAGCAGAGTGTATCCTTGGGACCCAGGGACCCTGTGCCTTAGAAGCTCCTCCACCAGGGGAAGATTGATGACAAGGACCTTCTTGCAGAGCTG